>CM026321.1:20113553-21344899 GCA_014843725.1 Amphicarpaea edgeworthii
TGAAACATCTGAACTGCACTAAGTTTACAGAATTTGAAAAGATATAATATTGATACTTCATATACAAGAGCAATGAAAGATGATGTTGTGATCAGAGTCAAGAATGACTCAGATTTTTTTGGTACAAAGACAGCATCAAAGTTCAAACCAATGACCTTCTAAAAGCTACCCAAACCCCTGGCCACTGTGATTTTATATTTCATGTCAACTTATTCTCATTTTACAGTATGAATGAAGATCAAGGTTTTTTGTAAGTAAAAACATGAAATCGACTACAATATTTATTAAGGTAATGGAAAATGAAAGCAAATTAGCAAAAGCATTGAACCTAGAGCTAGTGCATACAAAAAACTGACCTAAAGAAATGAGATAAAGTCATACCATGAGCTAGTAGCTATACTAATGAAATTATCACTTTCACGAAGCATTCTTGACAAAATGTCCAACAATCCATTAATATTATGCTTGACATGGCTCCCTTTATAATGCAAAGAAATCTTCACCAGTGTTTTCAGCCCATAGATCTGCAAAATCATGATCACGAAACTAAACAAATTACAAAGCCATTATGGAATGAATACAATATACACCATTTGAATATTCCATCCCTACTAAATAGCATTCTTTTCTTACATTGCACTAAAAACAGAAAAGGTTTAATTTATTACTTTATTATTCAAACCTAAACACCTAGCATCACATTTCATTGATTTTTCTAAACACATGCAAAAGAAACAAATTAAATAATGCAAACATAACTGTTACGTGGAGAGATGTTTTAAATAAAATTAAAGAGAATTTTCAAGATCAAGAATGAGGGGTGTGTGTGAATTGATGTTTAGAGGTATGCATATTTAATAAACTATGTATCATTTAAAAAACCACAATTTTAGGCATGAATATAATTTCAATATGAAAGGTATATATGGACACAATATACAAGAAAAAGGGCATACAACAGATTAGAAAAAATATTTATATATAGTCAGATGAGAACTTTGTAATCAAATGCCCTATCTGATTCGTCATACTAACCTTCAATTGAAAAGATTCGCTACATTGAGAAGTATCATGAAAGGATGTCGCATCATGGCCATCATCCAAATGCTCCATCTAATCAAACATGCAACTTATTCCATGAACAATTCATACAGCTAATATATTTTTACACAACATCAAACAGTATTCTGGCAGAATAAATTAAACAAGCAAGACAATTATTGTTAAATTCAAATACTTGAATGATTTTCTGGCATATATATGATGTGATCTCTTCAACTTGAGTTTCAAAATTTGAAACAGAGTACTCCACAATGCATCCCAGAGATTGCAAAATAGTAGGGACATTCCGCTCACTATATAAAGAATCAACTAGCTCCTGGGCACATACAGAAAAACAGAAATGGATAATGTTAGTTGTCATTGCTAAGAAACAAATCACAATAGAATGCCCAAATTGGCTTTAATTTATAACTGTCAATAGGCAGAATGAAGTATCCTCGTGGATTGGTTTGAGCTTTCATAAATCAATCAACATGCAAATGGGTATGCATGATAATTACTGTAGCTAGAGTTCACTAGTAGCCATAACAAGGACATAAAGTTTTTATTCAACTCCAAGCCTAAAGCTTTTACAACAATTGAATCAAACCTGAAGCATGGGTGACTATGGATCAAGGGCTTATACATAGCAACTGGGTCAATTTTCCTCATATTAGGGGGGGGTGAAGAGGTTTTATAATCTCAAAGAAATGAAGAATTATCTTTTTTCATTTAATATATATGAAATTATATGCAATTCTTGTATAAATTTTTAAGAGTTGTGTTTAAGTTGGTAGCATCAATTAAACAAAATAGTTGTTTTCCTCCACTAAAATTACAAATATATAGTTGGAAGTAGCATTCACACAAAAATGTGTACCTCATATAACTTTCTGAAAAGTGATTGTTCAGAACTTAAAGCAGCAATTGCAGATGCCGCAAATTTGGCCTGTCTGCGAGTTCCATCCAAGCAAATTCTCTTTAGAAATGGATAGATATCACTGCACACAGAAAACACAAGGAAACTAAATTAGTAAGGTAGTCAAACTTAGTCTACTTTTAATCAAAAGGGTTAATTCAATTCAAAGCTGACATTTCTCCAACTAAAAGAAAATTTTCAACTTAACTCCAGAAATTCATTGCCTTAATCATAAAAATATATTATTAGATCATTTAGCCAACTTTACATCTTGGGAAAGCCCCAAAATTAGTATCACCCTGAGAAAAGGAGACCTACCTTTGAAAATTAACAAGCAGACATGAATACAAAGTATCTACAAATTACTTAATGTCTAGAAGAAACACCCCAGTAATTGCATCAAAAGTCCAGGCAGACAGTTATTGTTTACAGAGAAAAAAGTTACAGATGAAACTTCTAAAAATTATATATATATATATATAACTGTTTTAACAAAATTCTTTGAATTAAAACAAAACAGGTTTACATGTCATACAAGTATTCTTTGAAATAGTAGCAGCAATGGTAAGTTTTGTTAAAGCAGATTTTCTGATGTCTAATTCTGTTATACAACAACAAAATAGTTACCTATGATTGAAAGAGGTGTGAGAGCCTGCCTTTGCTATGACCTCAATCAGCTTGTCATTAACAGGAATTTTCTGTTCCAACAACTTTTGGAACTGCTTTTCCAAGCCTTTCAACATAGAGGGGAAATTTCGAACAATAGCCTAATTCAAGTAAAACAGTGGCAAGATTTATCAAATAATCCACATTAAAGACTATTGCCTGATTCCTACAAACAAAGAGGCTTCCTTCAATTTGGCTACAATAGCCAAAATAATCTAAAAATCTAAGGGCAGGCACCAAATTACTTCGTATTCAAGACCCTCTCTACTTTTGAATTAATTAATTTTATATGTGGAGTATCAGATTGTAGAGAAAACACACAAAAATCATTCCTTAAACCTGATGGTAAGAGCTTTTGTACTAAACAAGTTAATTCATGAGGTATCTAAATTCATTTGATCACATTTTCATTCATCCTCAACATTCACCTACAATGCGTATCACATCCTAAACAAATCAAAAGCTCAAATCCTTCAAAATATTTTGAAACCTTTAGATTCTTATGTGCACTTTGTTGAGTTTATTTGCATTTCAAGAATGTTTCCTAACTCTTTTACGTGTCTTTTTCAAATCTCTAACATCTTGATGACATCTGACACAATTCAAGACGTAAACTATAATGATTAGATTTCCAAGTTCAGTCTAAAGGACAAGCAGCTATTCCATCTGAAACTATTTACTGCATTTACAATGCATTACCAAAGTTTAGCTAGACATTAATTGGATACCAAAATAAATTCCTCTGATCAAAAAGTGATTAATGTAGCATCAAAAGTTCACCCAAATGCATCACTCAAATAACAGACTTCCAAAAGCCTTTTTTGTACAATTCCAAGCAAAATATAACAAAGAAAGCATTTCAACCTCAAGTAACCAAGGTTAATTCACAAGGCATTCATGTTAAATGAATCATGCTTTGACATTCATTCTTGCACCAATTGGCCATTCTTTCTTTTCTATTATTTTAACAACTCAAAATAAATGTATGTCAAAGACTTAAAGATACAAGCTATCTTGCAGCTATTTAACACTTTGGCTTATAAAATTATGATGTAACTGTAAATACCATAACATGAACATCATGTCAAATATTTTGTAGCAGAATGTATAGAAACAACAGGCAAATTAGTATGATCACGAAAAAATTGTACCATTGTTTAGGTTAGCTACTTTTGCTGGAATGCTTCACTAGTCATTATCACAATCTTTTAATTTGCATTGTCTAGAGCCTAATTTCATTTACATGCAGCGGGGTCAAATGATTTATCCCTTTCCTCTTCCCCACCAAAAATAAAAAAGAGAACTAATTAATATGAAATATTCTTTGTTACCAGCAGAAGATTTGCAGAAGAATCCTCCAAATCCTTATTTTCATTTTCATTATTGGAAAGATAATCTAAGATACATTTGACATGCTCTGAGCTGAAAATGTTGGATGAACATTTGGAGAAGAGTGGACGTAAAAACTCATAATTTGGATTGCTGTCTCCAATCATTACCAGATTTTTATCCTGCAAGCAAAACAAAAACAAAAAAGACATAAAATGCAGAAAATGGATGGTTAAACAAAAACAAAAATAACTACATAGAGAAAAGTAAGAATAAAAATATGCAGAGAACATGGAACAAGATATATAGAAAAGTTTAAGAAACTTCACACATGAAAACAATGATTACATATTCTCAAAATACAGAGAGAATTAAACATTTAGAGTCTACACAAAATGTAATTCAACTTGTAAGAGCAGTCACAAATCAGTCATACAAAACATATAACCAATAACGACAATTTTTATGATCTAATAAGACCAATCATCACAGAAGTCACTTGCCATGAAAGAGAAAAACAAAGTTGCTGGAGGAAGTATGACCAATGGAAAGAAAAAATATGAGAGAACCTCAACACCTTATCCAACCAAAAAAATTTACTTCCAATCATGAGAACTATGTAGGGTATGACTAGTGACTAATTAAGTACAGACTACAGAATGCAGTCTTAACATTCCCTATACACAGGCACACACCCATAAAAACTCTATCCATGACTCTCAATTAAAAATCATTCAAATTACAGATGTAGAATATTCTCTGGATGAGTCGAAAGTCGAAACAAACAACATACTTTCATAGTTTGTCCAGTTGTGGTGAAGGCTTGTTCCTCCAACAATTTTTCAAGTAATTTAAACACGCTATTATCTTTAATTAGATTTAACTTATGCAGACACTCTTCAGCTTTTTGAGAATCCGGGAAGAAAGCTGCCATTTTTGTAAACATAATTTCAATCTTCTTCTGCGTTTCTTCTGGAGAAATTTCCTGAAAAAAAGGTATGAAGCTCCATTATTATCAAGCTATCATATCACAGTCCTTATGCATCAAAGTGTGCATATGTTAAGCTGACAGCTAACTCCATCATATAAATTCTTAACTATTAATTACCAATTGGGAAAAAAAGGATTTACTAGCAGTAAAAGATTTTATTTTAATATTCAATGAATAAATTTAACCTATAAAACGAGCAAATTATAATGGTTGAAATTCAATCAAAACACAAGTTAAACCTTTACTCTCAACTTCTCATGACCTTCATGAGTCACTACTCTCCTACTATCAAGAGAACCATCACTAAGATATTCCACACAAGCAAAATATGGCCAAAATATTCCTTATAAGGTTTGGCCAATCCTCCTCCCTTGAGCAAGTTTTCCAAAGTAAATAAGGCTCGTTCTATTTCTAAATTCTAATATCATATTAAAGTCTTTCTGATAGGTTTCCCCATAGTTACATAATTAGATGATAATTAGAGAGTTAGATAGTTAGTTGGGGGGTGAGATAATTAGAGAAACAAGGCAAGTTGCCTATAAATAAGAAAAGGGGTTAAGAGGGAAATTTCATCTTGTGATTTGGGAGGGAATTCAAATTGTTGTGGGAGAGTCTATGGCCTCTAGGCCTCTCGATTGTCCTGGGAATCATTTGTATACTTTTATGTTAATAGAAGTCTTCTTCTCTATAATTCTGATGAGAGAAATGAATAATTAAATTAGAGAGATAAAGGGTATATTAGGAAGTTACTTAATGTTTTCCTTGAAATTTAACAAATTAATTGCATTTCCTAATTCATCTGCCAAAACCTTAAACGCCATATATTATGAAACGGCGGGAGTATATCTTTATCTTTATATATGTCATTTCGTCAGCAATATATTAACAATTTTTTCAAGTATTCCACGTATTTTTAAACAAGAAAAGCACAGAAAGGTGCCCTTACTATGAGTAAATGAAACCAATCATTTAATTTATACCTTTAATTTCTTCCGCATAGCCAAAAAGCTTTTCATTTCATTTTGGAACCTGGAAAAAAAGGAACATTTTTTTGTAAACAATATTCTGCTTTCATCCTGTTAACATTAGCATATTGGTATTGGTACCTTCTCTTTTGAGTCAAAATAGTATCCAGTGCCTTTTCATGAGGAAAACTGAAAAGAGAAAACATGTGTATCCAATGTTTTGTTCTTTCCTTGACTGAAAGATCCCCAGGAAATAGATCATTAGCAAGAACAAATTCCATGTTCTGGAACCTGAAATTTTATGAAAAATAACCTTTACTTCTAACAAGATAACTCTAATTTTGATTCAACTGGCAATCTTGAATTCATAAGCTGACCTGAACTCCTTACAATCTTTATCATAACACAGCATCATAATTTTACATGGAATCTCTTCGAAGTGATGACTAATTGTCATGCTACCTTCAGAACATTTCTTGCAGTAATCTCGGTATACCTTTATCAACTTTTGCACAGCACTCTTTCTAACAGTTATCTGGAAAAGCATTACAAGTTGTTAGGAATTCTTTATTTTCACTATTTCATCCTTCAGCAAGCAAACAAAATTCAACAGCACATGCCTTTATATCCCGGAGTCTTTCAGTGGCTTGAGATAGTTGTTTGGATGAAACAAGTTTTAGGTTTGAACTAAAAATATCACAGGCAACAAGAACTGCCTGCTTTCTTACTTGGTCATCAGAGTCTAATAATCGATCTTCAACAGAAGCTGTTCAGTTGCAAGGTTATCAGAAATCACTTGGATGAAAATTATATGGACATTTGAATGGGCCAGTTTGTTTAAAATTAATATAAGTGTTTATAAAATAAGTGATTATCAAGTGATTATTTCATAAGCAAATAGGATTTATTTCTTTAAATAAGCAGAAAACTACTTATTTTAAGTAGAGGCAGTTTAGACAAATACATTGAAACAACAGATAACTCCTTATTTTATTAAAATAAGTGATTATTTCACCAAATAAGTTTAAACAAACCAGCCCAATATTGAACCAAACTAGATATTAGCAAGCTTACTCATAATTTCACGTGATTCTGACCCATCATAGGGATTGGCTAAATAAAAAGTTTTAGCACATTGTAGAGCACTAATCCTAACATCCACAGATTTATCAGAAAATCTTTTCAAAAACTCCACAAAAAGATCATGATACTTGCGAGCAACATGATGTTGAAGTGCAAAAAGCTTCCCCACCAAATTTACAGCTTTTATCCGAACATCAACCTCATCAGCCTAGGAAGTGGATTGCAAATATAGCAAAAGAAAAAGGTAAGAATATCAATATATTTGAAAATGAAACAGAATAAGCATATAAAAAATAAATGAACTAATTTCAAAGAATTGAATTCATCTTATGTAAAACATTAAATTTTGACATAAAGGAGTGTACCGATAATTCTTGAATTAAGCTTGGGATGACAGCAAGAAGCATCTGAGGTGTACACTGGAAAACTTTAGAGAATATTTCATAGTAATACTCTTTAAGCTCACTACCCATAGCATCTCTGTCGTGTATACAAGTTGTTAAAAACCCACAAACTAGGGGGTTCAGCTCTTCCTCTTGCGCACAAGTTTTAATGACTGATGCAGCAAGTTTGTCAGCAGCAAAAATTGCATCCTGTTGTTCAGTTGGAGTGAGATTTTGAAATAGTCTGGTTTTATTTAAGATGGAGAAGTGTTTTTCAAACCCAAAACATTTGAATAGGCAAAAGAAAAACTTGTAACATCTAAATATGACTACTACTACATAATTATGAACAGTGGTATTCCCTGTAATTAAAGTGAAAATCAAATTGCTCAATAATTTGCATCAGACTTTACAAACCAAACCAAACTACCAAATTATAAGGCTTTAAACATAACATAACATAACATATACTAAGCAAATTGACTAGAAAAACAATAAAGCACAATATTTTGTGGATAATAGCCACATTCTTGTGGATGAAAAAGGGAAAATAAATGAAAATGCATTACACTCAACATTTGATCTTTAATCACAAAGCTTATCTGTATAATGTTTGTTTATCATGAACACAATATTAGGAAAAATATATATACAAACTAAGATTAAAAATGACAAAAAAAATCTTACTTTTTTTTGCTTTATAAGATTTTGTAAAATCACTTCCAATAGTTGCTGAAAAGCCTCCTCACTCTCGTTCAAAATGTTTATCATTATAGAAGTCATGGGACTAATCAAAAGGTGTTCATCTCTGCAAAAAGGGTGAAGTGGATTAGGTGTCATTAACTCTTCCATTAAAATCAACAATCATAAATGGACTGCATATTTCAGCAATTTCTAAGGAATGACTTCTGCACAAGAAATAACAGCTGGTCAGCTATTAAACTACAACCTCCCAAGTCCCACCAACTAATGCATTCCATAACTTTATTAGTAAGTACAAATGAATAATATGGCAAATCCCTTATGGGCTAAGAACTAACAATTTTGTCTCACAAGTCAGACACGGATCAGTGTCCATATAAATAGACCTTTGATGAATCTAACAAAAGATAATAGGATTTTTTCCAGATTAGATAACAAGCTCATTAATCTAGTAAAATAACAAGCACAAGGAGGGAGGAGGTAGATCCCAACCTCACTACTGAGAAGAAAATATTGAACATCTCAAGAACCAGGTCTAGGCAGTCAATCTCCAGCATTATCACACAACACTTTAATTGAGCCATTGTCTCTAATACTTTAACCCTTTTTGAAAATAATGGACTTGCGGTATCAGCTAGATCCTCAAACAAACTAATGATAAGTTTAAATACATCCTGAAATTAAAAAAATACATCTGCAATCAGCATAATCACAGTTGTTAAGTTAAAGTAGTATACAATTCAAACAATCAAAGACCTACATACATAACAAACAAACAAAAAAAGAACGAGGGAAAATAAGACCGCAATTATTTTAAATTTTAAATAGGCTACACATGATGGATACCCTCAAATGCCTGTCTTCAAAAGGCGGTACAGGTGCCATGATTCTAAAAAGGTCAGTGACACACATGGCAACCAGAAGCCTAACTTCCTTATCTGCATGTTGAAGCAGACCACCACAAACCACGGCATTTGCCAGGGGCTTTAAAGCATCTTCTTGTTTCTTAGCAGCTTGTACTTCTTTGGCTGTTCTTGGTTGAGGAGACTGTTTTATCAGAGCCAAAGCATTTGCAGCTTTCTGCA
Organism: Amphicarpaea edgeworthii; assembly: GCA_014843725.1. Lineage (NCBI taxonomy): Eukaryota > Viridiplantae > Streptophyta > Magnoliopsida > Fabales > Fabaceae > Amphicarpaea > Amphicarpaea edgeworthii. Next base: position 20,122,718 of record CM026321.1, read on the forward strand.
CAACATAACAATAATAATAACAATTCAGTCAGCATAACACTACCAGCATCTAAGATAACCAACATTAACACTGGAAAACATTGTAGAGAGGAAACCGAAATTGATTACAATGGCACGACAAAGTGACTCATATTACTCATGAAAAAATAACTTATTATCCAACTACTGGCAACCATCAAAGTACGTTCAAATAAAATTGATTATGAATAAAATTGATTTTGAAGTGATGTGATTTATGTTTTGATGATTTTGGTTATAATTAATTTTGAAGTAAATTTCAGTATAAAATTTTGGATCCAATTCAGAACCCAGAATCGATTCTAAACTCTTCTCCAACATGTACAAAACTATCTTAAATCAATTCTGAACTCGGAATCAATTATGCAATGTTCAACCAAACACAGGTAATCACCAGGTAATCAAGTTGAAATTCAAGCTGTTATGCTAATTCTTGAAACTGATAATTCAAACTACGAAAAACGAATTTAAGCACATTCAGAAACCTATCTATTACCGATTCTGTTACAACCTAGTACAACGCACTCGAAACTACTCCGCGCAAAACTATAGAAATCACGAACCTCTTTATAAATTATACATTTGAAAACAAAAAAGTGTTCGGAATGCAGCGTGCGGCTTTAAAATCGGCGCAAGTGGCGTGTTTAAGAAAAGAGAAGGCAGAGAAAGCATGCTTACTCCGAGGGATTTGACTAAGAAGTCTTTCTTGGGACGAGTTCGGTGAGCGAGGACTCGTCCGATTTCGGAGACGAGTTGCAGCGAGGACTCGTCCATGGAGGAACGAATAGAGCGAAGGGAAGCGCAGTGAAGCAAGCCTTGCGAGTGTGTGAAGGAGTGAAGGGAAAGGAAGATTGGCTTTCGTTTTGAGGGAGACGAAGGATCCCGCCCTGGTACGCGCGTGAAGACTAACCCACCAAATGAAATTCAAATAACAAAAATGTGCAATTATAAGGGCGATGAGTTTGTTTTCCCTTTTTTTTTTTTTTTCATTCCTCGACCCCTGGACTGGTATAATTATCAATATTTGTATATTTTAGTAAATATATGCAATGCAATTTATGTTTAGATTTTTTTATGCAATTTATGTTTTGTATAATATATATATATATATATTAGTTTTTTTTTTAATAAATAAGGATACCGTGTACACTTATAATTAAGGATGGTAATATGGACCTAGATCCTATGGACACCCCACAAAAATACCTAAACACGGGTAAGATAATAACCCACACATTGGGGATGGTGATGAAGTGGATATTTACTCGTAAAATCTCACGGGGATGGATACAAGTATGAGTATTATAATACTCATCCCGTCTTATATATATACATATTAATTAATATAATTATAATTTTATTATTTAAATTATTCAATTAAAATTATTTAATTATTTTTTTATATGCTAATTTTGATATTCTATTATGTTTTAATTTCTATTTGTATGAATAGTTCAAAGTAATATAAAAAATAGGGAGATAAGTATTTGTAAAATATGAATAAATTAATTTAAACGATGAAGTCAAAATATTATATCTATTTATGTTTTATTTTTAATTTTTAATATATGATTATAAACTAATTAATTTTAAAAATATATTAATTTTTTCCATCTAATTAAAGTTATTCTTTAGATTTGAATATTTATAATTATTTTTTAATGTTATTTATTTATAACCTAAGTTTTTATAAATCAATGTTTGTTTGATTTTAATATTATATATTAATTTTTTTTTATGATTTTCAATTTTATATATATATATGAAAAGTGTGGATCGTGGATATATGTATGAGTATATAGATATCTAAAAAATATGAGAATGGGGTTTGAAATTGCTACCTGCACAGGTAAAGGACTAAGGGACTAAGGACTGGTACTTTTTTCAAACGCGGGGTATGAGGACGAGTATTATAGTACCCTACCCATACCCTATACATTGTCATCCCTACTTGTAATGCATATCCACATTGGTACAACTAATTTGAATTACTTGTAGTGGGACCACATGTACACATAACTCATTTTTCCACTCCAATACAAGCACCATTAACTCTTATAAGCGAGTAAATAAACATGTACAACACAATCAACAACCGTTTTTACATTATATTTCTTTTAAGTTGTGTGAACTATTTTTTTGTAAGCTATTGAATTATGTGTATATTTTTATTTATGTGAGATTAAATATGCTTTATCATTTTAAATTAATATTTTTTATTTATGTGTATATTTTTTTTTATTGCGTCAAAAAATATTTTACATATTTATAGTTTGTAAAAATAAATTATTAAAAAATTATAATGATTCTTCTAAAAAAATAATAATTTAAGTTTGTTTTTAAAATTTATTAGAAGAAACCTTTAAAAAGTTGTATAATTTGAGAGATTTAAAGGTTAACAGTACTATATTGGATAGTGGAAAAATGAGTGATATGTACATATGGATCCCAGTGAAAAAATGAGTGATATGTACATATGGATCCCATGACAAATAACTCAAATTAGTTGCACCAATATAGATGTTAGAAAACATCATGTTTCATAAGCAACACATATTTATTATCCCACGAAAAATAAGTGTATGACAAACATTATGTTTCTCTCATATCAATACTTTCAAACAACCCATTGTAAATGCTCATAAAGAAATTATTGATTGTAATTGTTAACAATATAAAATTATGTTAAATTATCAATAGAGTACTCTCATCCTCTTAAACAAATGTGATAATCCGTTTGAGATTTAAGTAGTCATACCATTAAATTTTGATAATTGATGTATGATTATTTTGTTCGGCTATCATCTTTTCGTTCTCATTTAAAATATCTTCCTCTAATGTTTATTTATGAAGTTGTTCAACAATACATGTTGGCAGTAGATGAAACTACTCGGGATCAACTTAGTCCCTAGATATCCTTTTAGCTAACTTTAGGACAACTAAGTTTGCTTGTATCATAACAAATCTCACTTTGTAGTTTGGCAACCTTTTTAAGGATATGTTTGGATAACTATTGAATTTATAGTGTACGAATTTTGAAAAAAATTCAACAGTCCAAAAAAAAATAACGTAAAATAAAGGGTGAATATCCTTTTATGAAAAAACTTTTGTCTCAAATTTTTTTTTTCACCAGACAACCAAACATGCGGTGTGCAACTTAAATGCCATTTACCTTATCACGAATCATAAACTTAATGTCATCTGCAAAGCTTTTAGCCCAAAGCGTCACACAAGTTAGGGCATATGCATGCTTTCCATAAGAACGATTTCACATGCGCCAAATAACCATCCAATTCCCAAGAACCTTGAAAGTAGATAAACCAAGTAAATGTTCCCTATACCAATGATAGGCTGGCCTCACTAGTAATTTCCATCCCTACTCAAGCTTCTTATCCTCATCTCTATTACCTCCACCAAATAAATCTTCATATTTTTTGGGCATCTCGTTGGTTAAATAATGACATTACAAACCCTCTCCTCCAACAATTACCCTAATGGTCAATAAGGTTACCAACTTGCATCACATGAAACTCTGGTTTAATACTTGTATTGATATATGCATTACGCGCATTTTATGGCTGACACTAGCCTCGAAGAAGTCCCCCTAAGGAAATATTTGCCTTCGAGGATCTGCAAAACAATAGTATATGGGTTGGAGATAAGTTTCCTGTTGTGAATGGAGATGAAAAGCAATGTTGTGTTTAGAGAACAGAAGCATTAGAATTGTATGAATTGAATTCAGCCTTGTTTATTCAAATGAGAATCAAAACACTTTATACAGCAGTTATGCCAGCAAAGGCCAATAACTGGAATCAGAAATAACTAACTAAACTATCTCTAACAGTTAAACTAACAGCTAATTGATAGACCATAGACTAACAATCTTCACCTTGGTTTAGCAATTAAAATACAAGAGAAAAGTCACCTAATACTAGTTACATTCAAAGACAATACAAGAAGTTTTCAGCTGGAATAGCCTTAGTGAGCATATCAAAAACATTCTCTTCAGTTGGAATCTTCAAAACAGCTACATCTCCATTTTTAATCACATCCCTAATAAAATGATACTTAATATCCACATGTTTGGTTCTATCATGATGGACCTAGTTTCTGGTAAGGCATACTGCACTCTGACTATCACAGTAAATGGTAGTAGTCTTCAGTCTTTCAACTTGAAGCAGTTCAGAAACTAGACCTCTTAACCATAATGCCTCCTTCACAGCTTCACCTGCAACAAATACGGTGCTTCTGTTGTGGACAGAGCAACAACTGCCTGTAGGTTGGCTCTCCAGCTGACTAGGTTCCTAAAAACTTTGAACACATAACCAGTAGTGGACTTTCTTATATCAATACTTCCAGCAAAATATGAATTCACATATCCTTCAATCTTAGGAGCTTCACCTTGATTAATGTACTTCAGTCCTACATTAGTGGTTCCTGATAAGTATCTCAAAACCCACTTTGTTACTTCCCAATGCCTTTTCCCTGAGTTAGACATGAATCTACTGATATCACTCAAAGAGTAGGATAGGTATGGCTTGCAGCAAACCATGGAGTAGATATTACTTCCAACAACACTAGTGTAAGGGACCTTCAGCATATAATCCTTCTCTTCATTAGATTTTGGCTCTTGTTCCTTAGATAACTTGAAGTGTTGTGCTAAGGGAGTAGACACAACCGTTGATTCATTAGAGCTGAATCTTCTCAGAACCTTCCTTAGATAGTCAACCTGAGATAAGTGTAGCTTTCTCTTGTCTCTTCTTCTTGTTATCTCAATACTAAGAATCTTCTTAGCTTGGCCCAGATCTTTCATTTCAAATTCCAAACTCAACACACCTTTCAATCTACCAATTTCTAATGAACTTTGACTGGCCAACAACATATCATCAATATAGAGCAAAGGCCAATAACTGAAAATAGAAATAACAAAAATAACTAACTAAACTATCTCTAATAGCTAACAGCTAATTGATAGACCATAGACTAACTCTTCCAACCTTTTCTTCCTAGCATAACAATGTTAAAGCCATGGATGTCACAGAAATCAAGTATTCATTATTCTTTTTTATATTGTCACCTTGTCCTAGCACATCCAAATTGTTCTTTGCTAGCTGCCTGATTCGAACCCTACCAAAAGGAGTTCATCATGAGTTGGATTTCGTCCTCGCGGGATGAGGGCAACAAAAATGCACTCATGTAGTATGACAGAATAGCCTAAAGCATAAGCTTAACAAGTGTCTTTTTTCTTACTTTTGAAATGATTTATCCACTCCACACTTCAACCTTATGCCACATTCTATCCTCAAAGTAACCAAACAATGCCTTCTTATTATGCCATATAAGCGAGGGCATCCTAAGGTATTTTCCTGTCCCCATACACAAAACAACACAAAGGATATTGGTAAAGATGTCCCTTGGTGTTCGGGAACATTTTTACTGAAGAAGGCTTCAAATTTGGTGAGGTTCTCAACATGTCCTTCGTAAAGTTGCATTCTAGGTCTAAGGCTCGAAAAAACATGAAGTTGTCGTTTGTAAACACGGATTAGTTAATTATAAGGACTCCTTTTTATATTTTCACCTTGTGAATACTATTTTTAACTTTTGTCGTTTGTTAAGAACAAGTGTGGAAATGAAATTTCATATTAAATAAAAAAAAAATTGATAAAAAAATATAAATAAAAGAAATATCCATAAACTTAAGTCATTCAAATACACAACATCCATCAAATAATCACCTTGTTTACCAAGGACAAATAATAATAAAAAAGAATTAAATATTTCATTGAAATTATAAAATGCCCTATCAAAATAACCATCAATTCTATTTCACCTTATATTAAAGATCAAATTAAATATTAAATATATTTATTTTTTATAAAATAAAAAGGAGAATTTTAAATTATTCCATATTTATATAAAAATATAAAATACATTTACTCTAAAATAAGAAATTTAATAAAAGCATTTAAAATTATCCTACTTATGGTTTTGATGAAATTAGATGTGACAGAACCCAAAAGGTCCCAAACATTGGGAGGAATATGGATCATGGAATAATAAATGCGCAGAAGAAAGAATGGGATAAAGTGATAAACAACATTAGACAGAAACATACGAGGAAGCAAAGAGAATAAAAACAAAAACGTTTAGAATTATTATAACCACATTAAATAAAAATAGTTATTACTATTAGTGTCCAAAATCCAAATCATCCATTTCAGAGTGGAAGAAAGAAGAGCCACCCTTCCTCTTCTTCTTCTTCTTCCTTTTTCTTCACCGATTCGTTTCTCTCTGTGAAAATTCAGAGCTTGTGGTGCTCCGAAACCGAAACCATATCTATGGAAGAAGGACTTATTTGCCAATGGAGCATGTTTAGATCTCTCTTAGCAATTCTTCAGTGGTGGGCCTTCAATGTCACTGTCATTATCATCAACAAGTGGATCTTCCAGGTCCCTTTCTCTTCTCTGATATAGACTCCATCTTTTGTTTTTTTCTCCAATTCTTGTTATAATAATATTAATAATTCACACTTCCTCTGTTTCTTCTTCATCCTCCCCTGTTCCAAATCCCTTCACAATTCTGTTTTTTTCTTTTTCTTTTTAAATTAATAATTGCAAATCTAATCATTTTTTTTTTAAATTCTATTTCAACACAACCATTCCTGGTATTACTAATTTACTATTGATATTATTATTGTTGTTGTCATTTTGGGTGGAGATCGTTCTGGGAGCTTTATTTGTTTAATTTTTTTGTTTGTGTTGGTTGGTTCGTATTTGAATATTTTTGTGATCTCTGGAGTTTTGATAAGATCCACCTATTACCAACTTAGCATGCTGAACTTATACCAGAAAATTTCATAAGCTGCATACACTTTTTTTGTTATAGCATTGTACATTCTTTGGTCTTTTCATTAAGCTAGGCGCGTTGCAATGTAAAAACCGTGGCTTTCTTTAATGATAGTACTTAGTAGTATATCTTAGAATTTGGATTCGTGTCTAATTCAACTCCAAAAGGTGGTGAAGGTAGTATCCACTATTTTAGCTATATTACTAATCAACACAGGATCTTCACCACAACCCTGGATGTATTGAACACATCGAGTTTGAAGTATTGTGTGGTGTTTCGATAACGACCCAACAATGGATGGCCCGATAGTCCTAACAACAACCACCAGGATAGATTCTCATACCATCTTAGAATTTGGGTTTGGAATTAGCTTAACCCCAAACGCTAGCTCACGAGGAGAAGATTCTCTGACAATACAAATTCTTAACTTGTTTAGTCTGGTGCCACACTACATATTGAAGTAGAACAATGCGTGTAACCAGAACATATATAGGGTGCCCTTAAAATGAAATAAAATGATCAAGACTGGTGTAAGTTTGATTAAGTTGTGACAAATTATATCATGGTTTCCACAATGAGATTGAAGAGTGGAGTGAAGTTTTTTTTGTTAAGAGATTGCATGATTGTTTAGATCTTTTATGTTCTTTTTCCATTTTTAAGGAGAAAGGCATATCACTCTCCAGTCTCCATTGCTCCTTCCACATCTGTTAATTTCTCAATTTGTATGGATTGTAACAAATCCTTTAAATCTAAGTTTTTTTTTTTTTTAAATTCTTTTATTTCTCTTTTGCAGAAATTGGATTTCAAGTTTCCATTGTCAGTATCCTGCATCCATTTCATCTGCTCAGCCATTGGAGGATATGTGGTGATTAAGGTGTTGAAGCTTAAACCGCTGATAACTGTTGACCCTGAAGACCGCTGGAGAAGAATCTTTCCTATGTCATTTGTGTTCTGCATTAACATTGTGCTGGGGAATGTGAGCCTGCGATACATACCAGTTTCTTTTATGCAGACGATAAAATCATTCACCCCTGCAACAACAGGTAAGATTAATAGTTGGTTCTGGCACTCTGCATTATGATTTGAAGGACATTTTCATCTGATCTCGGTGAACTTCTGCAGTTATATTGCAATGGCTAGTGTGGAGGAAATATTTTGATTGGCGCATTTGGGCTTCTCTTATACCAATTGTTGGAGGGATTCTTCTCACGTCTATTACCGAGCTTAGCTTTAATGTATTTGGGTTTTGTGCTGCCTTATTTGGCTGTTTGGCTACATCTACAAAGACTATCCTTGCAGAGTCTCTGTTGCATGGATACAAATTTGACAGGTGCAAACTTTTTATGCCTTGCCACTTTTTGTTTTTGGTATTTGTACTTTCTAGTCCATTTGACAGATACATGTTAGTCAATATTTTCTGGATTTTATAAAAAAAATAATTGTTAGCCAATATTATAATACATTTTTCCATCCAAACACCTTAGAGCCCAAAACCTGTGTCCCTTAAAGACCTATCCCAACCAATGAACTTTTGGTTACTTGATATAATGGATTACAAAATATGTTGGATGATTCATTATCTGTCCAATAACAAATGGTGATCCAATCCAACCAATTCAGCTTTGCTATACCTTCTATTTTGCTCTTGTGTGCATTCTCTGAATTGCTTTGGCATCATTTTTCTGCAGTACACAGGCTAATTGTTCTTTTTTGTACTTTTAGCATAAACACCGTTTATTACATGGCTCCTTTTGCAACCATGATCTTGGCAATACCGGCTATGCTACTTGAAGGCAATGGAGTTCTTGAGTGGCTAAGTACTCATCCATATCCTTGGTCGGCCCTGATCATTATTTTCAGCTCCGGAGTTTTGGCGTTCTGTCTTAACTTCTCCATTTTTTATGTGATTCATTCCACCACTGCTGTAACATTTAATGTTGCTGGAAACCTCAAGGTGAGATCTATCAAGCAGATTCAAATGCTTCAAGCTACTATATTATTTGGTCTTAAAATTTGGGTTCATAATTTTGTTTTCAGTTGGTTCATTCATGTATTACTTTTGAAACACTTCATATTTTTCTATCCAATAACTGGAGAAATTGTAGCTAGCCACATTATCATTGTTCCTTGAGAAAATGTACTTTTTTGTGTTACTTTCTGCTTTATAAATCACTTACTCCATAGTTTCATATAATCTGTTGAAATTCTACACTTCAGCATTTCATGTAAATCACCAGCTCTCTGATTGGTTCGAATGAGGGAAGGAAGGGAAGGGATTCCTTTCTTGCTTTGCAAGAAAAACAAAATATTACTGTTGTAGTATATTAAAGTATTCAAACTAAGGATAGTATTGTTAGCATATAGTCCATGAATTTTAAGGTTTTTTCCTCCTCCCCAGACCCCTCAATATTGGAGGAGTGGCAAAAATGGAAGGAGAGGAATTTGGCTCACTTATTTAAGTTATTTTCCTTACCTTTCCTTTTCCTTCTCTCAATTTTCTTTCAACTAAAGGCCAGTTTGGATAAACTTCTTTAGAAGCACTTATAGGAGAAGAAAATAAGAAGAAAAAAATGAAATGAGTTTCTCTATAAGCTAGAATTAGCTTATGCATTAACTAATTTGTAGAATCTCTCTTGTATAACTTCTCTAAAAAATGAGAGAGTTTCAACAAATAAGCTAATGTAGAAACTAATTTTAACTTATGGAGAAACTCATTTCATTTTTTCTAAATATGTTCTTCTCTTAGAAGTACTTCTAGAGAAACTAACCTAAACAGACCCTAAATACCATGTAAATATTGACACAAGGGCTGTATGATTGATGTGTGTGTGTGAATGATGAAACCAAACTGTTATATGTGTGATGTCTTAAACCATAGTTATCATCCTGCATTTAGAAATTGACACTAAATATCATGCTTTTTGATGCAGGTTGCTTTTGCTGTGCTTGTTTCTTGGCTAATTTTTAGGAATCCAATATCATATTTAAATTCAGTTGGATGTGCTGTGACTCTTGTTGGATGTACATTCTATGGTTATGTGAGGCATTTGCTCTCCCAACAGCCATCAGCTCCAGGAACTCCTCGGACACCAAGGACTCCTAGGAGTAAGATGGAGTTGCTTCCACTTGTAAATGACAAATTAGATGATAAGGTCTAATAATATTTGGTTGGTTTAGTTTAGAAGGCCATGAATGAGGTTTCTGCTGCCGTTTGTAAAGGCAGTGATTGATTGATAGCTAAAGGTTATGAAAGTAAAGTGACTTTTGATCATTTGTTCGGTTAGATTTTCCAACAGTTTTTAATACATAGTTGTTTTTTGAAGCTCTTTTGTCTTGTCCCTATTTTTGGTCTGCCTTGATGGCTTGATTTTTGGTGGAATTTTTATGCCTCCATTTTTCCTGTTTTGCCTCCTGATATGATGATATGTCTGGCATTATACATGGGATGATAGCTGCCATACGAAGTTTGATCAAATTACATATAATTCTATCTTTCTTTCTTTTTTTTCTTATACTAAAACCCCTTTAAACTTCAAATCATTACACTCTATGTTTCAAAATATTATATCAATACTTTTCAAAACATTACACTAACACCTATTTAGGGGAGACGAAAGTAATGATTAAAAAGTAAGGAGTGCTTGTGTAATTATGTAAAATTCTAGGAGATATTGTTGTAATTTGTTCTATATTTTTTTTGTTAAAATAAGATTTTGTGGATTTAATTATACTTTTAATTCTATTATTATCAATTTGCAAATTTGGTCTTTTTATTTTTATTTTTTGCAAATTTGATCTCACTATTGAAGTGTGCAATTTTAAATTGAATGGACAAAAGCCAACAAAGTTCCTGTTTGATTTTGAATTTAAAAGTTAGGTTACTTGGTTGCTAGTATTCAACACTAACTGTTTGATATGTGATTCACAAAAGAAACAAAAAAGACATTTATTAGCATTGAGTTATTTTGGTATAAAGGTATTAATAATGTAGATTAAATCTCAATATCTCTTAATTACCACTTACTTAATCTCAGTATCTTATATTAACACTAACTTAATCCCAACAACCTCATTGACATTGGCATGGAAGTTGACACGAGGGGAAGGAAATTAAGAGAATTGAATGGACAAAACTAACAATGTTTCTATTTGTTTTATTTATTTATTTATTTAAAGACAGTTTAATACTTGGTTGCTAGTATTCAACACTAATAACGCGTGTAACTGTTTGATATATGTGCTATACAAAAGAAACAGAAAATGTCATTTATTTGCATTGAATTATTTTGCAAAAAATATCACGATGAAGATTAAATCTTAACTTCAACAACTTCGTTGACAATATGTTTTGAGTATCATGTTGAAAGTTATAATCTAATTACAAACTCTAATGTTAATGTGTTGCAAATTTATTGGCTTTTATAATTACATTAAAATTTGTATTAAAAATAACTTGATAGAAAAGACAAAGAATGTGTATTGGACGTGTGTCTGTTTAACACGTTAAAACAAACATACACTTATTAATAATAAATTACTACTTACTATTATTTCTATACGTGTCGTGTTACACTTCCCAAAAGAAAAGAAAAAGTGTTGGAATTTAATGCTCATGTAATGATGTAAATGATTTCTTCTACCTCCTGCATTGTGGTCCTTCATCTATAGGTGGTGGTGGACCGTGCTAGATATGATTTCACCAAAATATTAGTTTTTTTTTTTTTTTTCAACCATCACTATTTCAATATAGTACATTTAAATTTCAAACGGTGAAGAAATCACCTACACTAAAAAAAAAACACTGAAAGAAGTTATTGGTCACAACTCACAACTCACAATAACATTTCATTAATCATATAATCAGAGATAGGTATATAGAATTAAATTGATGCCACCGAGTCATATCACGATGAGTACAATGACAATGTAGTTAGAACAGGAACCGATGGTACATATTATTATTAATGTGTTAATTTTCCCATTTGACATTTTTTTTTTTGTGAGATCCCTAACTAAAGATAGGAACTAAAGTTAAGAACTCAAGATTTTAAGCTAGTAGCCAGAAATTCTTCTGCCACCTTGTGCTGATGAGGTAGCCATTGTTACCTTGGCTTCTCTTCCTCACTCCTACTGTCAAGCATTCTGCATTGTTGATGCAGTGCTCTGCAAACTCCTCTGAGCTGCTGATACTGTTGCTTCCACACAGGCTGCAAAATTTAATCAATGAATTAAACTTTGCTTAAGTTGAAAAATGTTGTATAAACAAGTTGAAAGCAAAATGTAAACCTAAGGGGACATATTTAAATTAAAGTTGAAAATGTTGTTTTGTTATGATAGATTTACAGAATTACTTCTTCTCAAAAGTACTATTTAGTCAGAAAGTCAAACATGCACCTGAACCAACTTTTTTTTTTTTTAAAAACATCTTTTTGGTTTAAAGTTGTAAATATTATGTATATTTCAATGTAAATTTAATCGAAAAAAAACCAAATGAAAAGAAAAATAAAGGTCTTTTTTTGTTTAATCATACTTTTCCAACTGTTACCAAGAAAATGTACTAAGTCATTTTGAAAAATGAGTTTATATAGGCAAAAAAAAAAAGATTTGATTACTTTACCACTTCCTATTCATTACTAGAACATGTTAATAATATTTCATACTCAAAATGTATAAATTAATAATTTAATTGTTAATAATTTAATTGGCTGTAAAAATAAGTGAACATACATGTCAAGTCAAGATTATTATTATCTTCTGTAATAATTATACTAAAGTTTATATACAATTTCTAATTGATGTAGAATGTAAGAATGTAGGACAATAGTATATTAAAACTAAACTCTAAAATATGTTGACTGCTCACTCTGCTCTAGATTAGTCGGTGCATTGAAAAAATAAAAAGACCAGTCGGTCCATTTTGGAAGGTATAGTATAGAACAATAATGATTAACTGAGAAATGACAATTTAAAATTGTGATGAAGTGCATGTAAACATATAATAATAGATCATAAAGTTATCAAAATCTTAATTATTTTTTTAATCATCATCATTAAGACTTTGGCTCATGGTGTAACTCTCAATGATCAGAGTTATCACTCTGCATTTTAGCACAAAGTGCAAGGAGCCAAAATTAGAATAAAAAAGGGGTTTCAAAGTTTGAGAAAAATGAGATTGAAGGTTGGAAAATTGCATTGAAGAATTGATGATGAGAAGTTGAGAATATCCTACCAGCTGAGAAGAGGAGAGGGCTTCTTTTGGCCCAATACCAAGACAGAAACTTCAAGCTTCTTCACTTGGCTCATCACTGTGGCAAGTTTTGGTCCTTGGATTACAAGTGCTTCCACTTCCACCTGTCACACACCAAAATATAGTCAGTAATTAAACTTATTAACTTTTAGTATTTTTCTAACCAATGGGGGAATGTGCAATGAAAAAGCTGAAGAAGCATCATGATTTCTTTCTGGAAAGTGAAGATAAAAGATTGGAATAATACAGGAATCTCAGACCCTTTTTCCCTCTAAAGATGAGAAAACATGATGGGCAAAAGAAATATACTTAATTTTTTAAAATAATGTAAAAGAGAAAAAAAGTAAGAAACTTCATAGTTCATAGCCCCTCAACATGAATAAAGGATTCAAGATCTACCAAACAAACACAAATGTGTCAATGTCCATCCCTCACATCAATTATTCCAAGCTAAGAAAAATGGAGAGAAAAGACATCATAGCCTTACAAATTCTCCATCTTTAACATAAAGAAATGAAATCCAAGACTTAAGAGTAACATGCTAATCAGTACTAGCTCTGATCCTTATAAGTAACAGCATATCATACACCGTCATATGTTGTTTATAACAAGGACAAGAGCAGATCAGAGGTATTAATATTATGATGTATGGGTATGATTAGGGACTTTCTTTACCTCAGGCTTGCAATCTTTGCAAAGTGAAGCAAGGTGATTGACAAGATAGGTAGAGCAAGAAGATTCAGAAGCCCTATGAGTAGTAGTAGGGACAACATGAAGCAAAGTGAGCAAATCACCCTTATTAGCAACATGAGTGAGTGCCCACAACATTGCATGCTTTGAATGAGAAGAGTGATCCACAACCACCATCACTCTCTTCTTCTTCCCACTCATAACCCCATTATTAATGTCCTCATTCTTCCCATACATAGAAAAACCTTCCATTTGGCTCAAACTTGCCTCACACCCTTCAAAGTTGTCCTTCCCACTACTCCACCTACTTGATGTTGATTTCCAAGCCTCCTTCACACTCAATTGCTTCATCAATATTGAACTTTGTTGCATTGTTGTGTCTTTCTGAAACACCCCTTTTGGATGATTTATCCAAAAACTACTAAAAGTTACTCTCTTGAGAAGTGATGGAACCAAGAGAGGGGAGTGTAGAGTGTAGCAGAGGCTATTGTGAAAGAGAAATGCATAAAAAAGGGGTTGGGGTTGTTAACTTTTGTGCTGCAGAGTGAAGAGAAGTGTCACGGGAATCACTCACTGGCTATAGTTGTGTGGCTTTACTCTACCATGATGTTATAGTGTCATTGATGATGAAAGATAGGATTTCTGAACCATCATTTCTCACCTATTCTGATTCAGATTCTTTTGTACTTTAGTAACAGCACTAGTTTAACATCTTGTGTCATAAACTCATAATTAATCAAATAAATTAACATGATACAAGTATTAGTGACGTGTGCTTTTTTTTTTTTCCGACAAAGTCATTATTCTTTTTCAACAAAACTACTTGTTTTTTTTTTTTTTTTATCAAACAAAACAAAACTACTTGGTTTATACAAGTGAGTTCGAATTTTGATTATGTTAAGAAAAGAATATCATATCATATTTGTTTATTATTGTTTATGACAAGACTAATTTGTACCCATATCAATCTTTCCTTTGCAAGATGATAATATATAAAACTAATTAACCCTCAAACCATGGGTTAGTTACCGCATGCCACATGAGGCACATGATGTAAAGTGGTCCATCTTTAATTAGTTAGAGAAATAATAAAAATAAGAATAAAAAAATTGACACAGTGCTAAATGCCATTAGATAGATCTGTAAAATTGGGAGATTCCTTCCCAGAAGAGCCATTATGGGCTAACAAATGGGTCTAATAACAACTTTTGCATGCATATTATCAATGGTCATCTTGCATTGCCACATCAATGCATGATGATGATGAAGTTTGATGCATTGTACTATTATTTACTGATAGTATTTAATAGTTACTATCCTTTGCCTTCAGTTATTAATTTCTGGAATTCAAGACAAAAGTTGGGAAATTTATATCCTTTCTTATCTACTTATTTATACTTGTAGTGTAAGTTTGTTGCATTAGTATTTATTGACAGTATTAAATACTTTACTGCTTTGCCTTCTACTTTTAATTTCTGGAATTCAAGACAAAAAAAGTAGGGAAATTTATACTTTTTTCTTGTTTTTTATTCTCTCTATTTCAAAATAAATGTCTTCTTAGATTATTTTATACAGATTAAATAAATAAATAATAGTGATAATTTTATAAAACTAATCTCAGTAATATATTGGAAAGTTAAAGTTACATTTGTTTGGGATATTATAGTAAAAAAATAATTAGTATTGTATTAAAATGAATGTCTGAACCTACTTAATCATAACTATAGGGTTTTTCTTCTATTATTGAAAGATTGATTTCAGTTATTATCCAAACCGACACAAGCTCTATTGTTAGCTTTTATTTATGAGGAAGCTTGAGTGATGCAGCCTCATCTCCAGACAAAAAATTATTGATTGCTTTAGAAATCCGAGCTAACATGCATATGGGGCCATTAATGAAAGGATTTCAAGTTTATAAGCACGTAAGAAATAACTACAAGAAACATACGTATATACAATTACAAATCATCTAGTAAATCTATCTAGAATTTCAGAAAAAAAAATTTACACTGGTATTATATTTTTCAATTTTTATCTAAACAAAGAGAGTTTTTGCTGGGAAGGGAGTTGAACACAAGGTAGCGTTTGATTTCGGTAGATTTTTTTTTTTCTAAAAATAATTTTTATTTTCATATTTTAAATATTTAAAAAATTATTTATAAATATGAAAATGAAGTTAGAGAATGATGAAAATATTCATAAAAGTAAAAATGTTAAAAATATTAAATCTGTTTTCAATTTTTTTTAAAAATATTTTCGTTGAAAATATTTTCAAAAATTAAAAGTACATACACCTTTTTAATTATATTTTCTATTTTCAATGAAAATAAAAAAAAAATAGTGAAACCAAATTTCCCCCAAAATTTTCGTGAGATCATTTTCTCAAATTGCATGTTGTATGATCATTACGTTAATTTCTCTTCTCATATTACTTACAATATCAAATTAACACATGACATGATGAAATTGTTAAAGTAATTGTACGGATATTCAGTCATAGTCATATAAACTTCACGTTTAAAATACATAAAGAATTAAACGGTGATTTAGTGACACTATTAGTCACATTATTTTATTTATAAAAATTCATCTAACTTTATAAAATGATATAAAAAAATCATTTAAATAAAAAATTGTAATTATCAGTATATCATATTAAACTCATAAATAGAAGAAAACTTTGACCTTACAAAATAGTATTACCTCCTGTGCTTATTATAAGCCACCCTTGTAATGTAATACTCAAAATGTTTGTTTTCAAGTCTGACAGAAGGTAATATATAAATGGGGCCCCTTGTGAATGAAGTGGGTCTTGTTTTGTTTTTGGTGCAGAGAGAAGAGAAAAGAAGAGAAGTCACAAGTTGGTAATTGCTGCAAATAATTGCTCCGGGGTGGCTCGCTGAACTGAACCAACAAAAACTCTGCAATGCGCACACATAACAATTAGTATAAAGAAAACAACCATTCATTCAATTTCAAGTTTCAAACCCTCTCGCTCTCTTTTCCTTTTCACACTATAGATTCACTTTCATTTCAGATCAACAAAGCATAATTTACACAAAACTTGCATTTACCTTTTTTTAATTTTCTCTTTTAATTTTTTCAAAATTATTACATTTTTAATTTATTTCCTATTTTTAAAGATTTACATAAACAAAAAAATAAAATTAAAAATAATGTGTCTTTTTTAATTAAAAGGTGAAAACAAAAATCAAAATTGGAAGTAAACACAAATAACCCTAAGTTTTTATTATCTTGATTGTCTTTTATCTTCTTCTTCTTCTTTTTTTTCCAGAAAATGATCGATAAATTAATTTTATCTCGTAATCTTATCACAATACTTCGTTAATAATAAATTTTTTTATTTTTATAAATTTATTTTAAAAGTCACACAAATAATAAATTATTATAATATTATTACCAGTGTATTATTATTAAATTTTTATTTTTTTAAATTAAAAAATTCGGCTATATAAAACTTCATCTCCAATTAAAAAAAATACTTTAAAAAAACCACAATTAAAATATAATGAAGTGAATATTGATATATACTGGTAACTGGCTACGTACTATAGACTTACTTAAAGAAGGGTCATGTGGTAGGGCATATTAATATCAACAGAACTTATAGACCATAAATTCATCACTATTTATACTTTATTGCTTGTATTTAAGTACAGTGAAGTGTGAACTACCAAACCAAAGGTATTGTATATGACTCATAAGCATTATGCATGATGTACTGCATACATTAATTTGTGCTGAAATAACGTACAAGGATATTATCATATGGATCTGCATGGAGCAGGTACACTGCTTTTAATTTTCTTAATTGCAATGACCCTGTTCTGTTGTACAATCCAATTATTAACACTGCTGGCTCTATGGACTTTATTTTTAATGCAAAAAAAAAAAAAACTTTTTTCTTTTCTTTTTTGAGATAAGGAGATGATAGGAAAGAGTATGTATGAATTTGGAGGCATTTGCTCCATCACATATGCATCACACTCAAAATACTTTAGATGCATCATACATGACATGAGACAGAGTCAAATTTTATGTTTTGTTTTTTTTTAACAAAAATAAAAATACACTCTAATAGAAATACTAGTCACAAAATTCTCATCTATGTAATGATACTGCTGCTAGACTTAATAAAGAAGGGTCGTGTGGTACAGTGGTAGGTCATACTATACACATAATTGGATCAGATTGCAGGATTATGTTTTATACTTCATTGGTATGCAAGATTTTGACGGATGTTTTGAATAAATATTTTTAAGAATTGATATCTAAGATCTACATTGGAAATTTTCAAGGAGTTTATGTAACATCTCGAGAAAATCATATCGAAACTAGAGGGATCCAAAGGTTACATAGATATGAAACTCTAAGTTAAAGATGAGTCATTGGATGTTTAATATAGCTGTCATAATGGTTTGTTTGATTCGATCTGATTTTAAAAACTCACAAAGCTAAAAAGTCCACAAGACTTTGTGGGTTAAGATTAGTTCGTGAACTTTAAATTTTAATAATTTAATTTATTTTTTTAAATTAATTAACTTGGTCCATAAAGTAAACCAATCTATTATTTATCTTCTTAATTTATTCTATAAATTACCTAATTTATTTATATTATTTTGATTAATAATTAAATAATATAAATTAACAAAAAAAAATCAAGAAATTGACAAAAACTAAATCTCAAAAATATTAAAATTATCTATGAGATAAATTCTAAAGTAAGCTATATAAGATGAGTGGTTATATCAAAATTATTAAGTTGTTTATTTTGGTGAATCAATAAAAGTTTTTCTAAATTTTCATACTTTAAATATGATATAAGAAATAATTTATTATATTTAAAATTAATTTAGAAGATTTATAAAATGAAGAAAGAAAATATAAATCTTAATAGAAGAAAAATAATATAATACAATATTTTTGAAAAAAAGTCTCACTACATACACTAATTAGAAGAAAAAAAAACAAGTTGGTTAAATATTATTTAATTTTATGTTGAAAAATTGATTTTGGGTCTAAAATTAGTTTTAGAAAATTGACACTTTTAATTTTACTTTGATAAAAAAAATTTATATTTTAGATGCATAAATAATTACGAGTTCAATTCAACGATTTTATATATAATAAAAACAATAAAACATTAATCATATAATCAAATTAATTATATTTATAATTAATTTTATAAATTTCATCAAAATATCGTTACATTGTTTTGAAAATATAAAAAAGAAGATAAATTTATGAGAATATTAATATATGTTGTGAGGAGGAGGCCATCGCAAACATGGTTTTATCCATGATTGGTCTTGTGCTAGCTTGTACTGATCCCATAATCTTGGAATGATGTGAAGTGGAATCATTTTTAAATGAAATTAGGGTCGTTTGCAAACTCAAAGACTATTTTAACAATTCCATTGTCTAGTTTGACATGCAATATGTTTTGAAAAAAATCACATTATAAAAAATAATTAATTATATATATATATATATATAATTAGAGCAATTATGAAATGAGTGTATCAGAAAGTCTACGAGTGAAGACAAAATATATTGAAAAGTTGTGTTGGTTAGTAGGAATAAACATTTGATGTTAAAAGAAGGTGAAATTGACTCTTAGATCTCAAAATGATTACATACATAATGTTTTGACCACCGAAAAAGTTGAATGAAATGTTACGTAAAATATTTTAAGAGTATAAGCGGTCGAGATACTAACAATCAATCAATGATTAATTATCCATCAAGTATGTTATTTTAAAATCATTTTAAAAGGGTAAGCAGATGGTTAACTATCAATAAATATCTTACCTTTTAATTTATTTGTATTATTAAGAATGATATTCTCATACAAATAAAATAAAATAACTTAAAACAAATATCTCATATTAATTTAAACATATGATCACACCTTAACTTAACGTAAAAATTTCTCCAATACTTCATCTAAGATTAAGATTTTATCTACTCCAACAAAATATTCCATGTCTTCAAAATAACACATTGTAAACTATATTAGTTAAAACTTGAGAACATGATCTAATGGAACAAGACCAACATATGATCCTATCCTTTAAATTACATTACATTGAGTATTGAGACACAGAATGATCCAAAACAAAAGATAATAAGGCGAATTAGCGTTCGCACTTCACATTTTAGCAACTCGTGAAGTAGTTTAATTAATGTAACAAATGGTATGGTCATAAATAAATTCATAATTCATAATACTATTAAAAAATCATTGTTTTTCACAAACTCCGTTGCAAAGTGAGTACGTATTTCCCGATATATTCTTCATCTTTTACAAATTTGCAACTGTTTTCACCCTTTGTTGAACTTAATTTCCTTTGTCTAAGAAAAGCCAAAATTTAAAGAAATAAAAATATAACCAAGCCTAATTAAAACATGCACTAAAATATCATGATTTTAATTTTTAGGCTAAATAAATTTTGGATTTTTATAAAATACTATTTTTTTAATTTAAATTTCTGATTTTTTTTAATATTATTATATATCTTTAAATAATTTTTAATTTTCTTTTGAGTCCATCCTGATAATACGATGATGTCACGTCATTATTTAACTATTAGTTAAGATTATATCACATTATTAATAAAAATTTAAAATAATTTTTTTTTTAAATCTCATAAGCAAATTTTTTTTTAAAAACTCAAATTAAAAAATAATTTTTTTTTAAATATCAAAAACTTATTTAAACCTAATTTTAATTTTTATATTTTTGGCTAGAATTACAGTAACTTGTAATGTGGAACTACATTTTTTCATGTCGGTAAGTAGAAATTAAGGCTAAGGATAGGGTAAAGAAATTTATCAAGTGACTTATTAGTGAATCATTATTGGCAGCTATTATATTAATTAAAAAAATATTTTAACCGTTGAGATTAATATTACATAAATTTTTAATTAGTCAGATAAAAAAAAGTAAATGACAACTCAGTTCCATCTTCTTCACCCACCTGATTCCTCCATCTCGACAGTTCATTATCGTCATTGTCTCAGTTGAAGAAGCAGTGCCAATCTATTGTTGCCGGCATCAAAGCACATCATCACCGGCTCAATCAACCCAAGAGAAGTAGCGCTAGTTCCGTCAGAGGCAAACCAGGCAGTGAAAGCTACACAACACTCTTCCATAAATAATTTTTACAGCAACCTAAAACATTGTTATACAAATATGCAAGATGCAATCTCTAAAGGTGTCATCTTTTGCTTGCCGTAAATTCATTGAGATCTTGCCGTAAACTCAGACAAAATCAAAACTCACTCCTTAACGAACTTTCTTCGTTGAAAAGTTCACTATCCGTGAAGCACCGCTTCGTAGATAAATTCTTAATTTTTTGTTCTTTTTAATCCGTTCTTGTAGTTGTAAGGATTTGATTTAAAATAAAACTTGAAATTTTAAAACATCTTGAGGATGAATATAGATTTCTGTCACTCTTGTTGAATAATTAATTTCACACAAATTATGCACTGTCGCGACAAATTCTTTGCTACAATGTCACATGATGCCTTCAAAAACACAAGGAAGTTCATGAATAAAGTAGCGAGAATGGAAACGGAAGACATTATGGATGAGGGGCGGCGGGTTATAACGAGAGTCAAGAGAGAGAGAATGGATGTCCAAAGCTAAGAATAAAATTGTCTTTTAACAAAAAATAAAATAAAAAATTGTTGGTCCACTCATGAACCATATTTTTGATGATTTATTGTAGCCATCGCCAGAAATTAAATGATAAGTTGGAAATTGGGAAACAGAAAATTAAATGATAAGTTGAAAAAAAGCACTTAATGACCATAACTAAGAAATACAAATGTTTGTTGCCCAAACTATTCTACCGTCATAAAAGTTGAAGTGGACGGTTGTTAGTAATTTGTAAATGAAAGTAAGAAAAAGAGATCAAATAAATAAATGTTGATTGGACATGTTTGTTAGATGTATCAATATTCAATAATCCCATGTAAGTGGCACCAAAGTAAAAAAAACAAAATTTCTTCCCTTTTATGATTTCAAGTAAAAAAATTAGGTTACAACTAGCAAGACATCATCATGTACTGTATTTTTTTTTTTTTTTTATCTCTATTGTTTTGCCACCTTTTGAGGAATATTTTTAAAACCATGACAGTAGTACTATTAAATACAATTTTATTTCCTAGTTTTAATTACATGTTATAAAAAAAGTTTTAATTACATAAATTTAGTTTAAGACTTTAAGTAGTATTATAATTAGTCTTAAATGGTCATATAAAACAATTTTATTTTGTTATCTAATCACAAAATCACCCTTACAAAAGTAACAACCTGACCATATATATGATACCTTGTAAATTGTGAGTGGATTATAATAATAACTATTTTAAAAGTATAATTAATAGTGATGGTAATTAAATGACAATATAAAATATTATAGAAGGTACCATTAAATTCAAATTAATACTAAAATTATTGTTAACAACATTACTAATATTACTAGTATATTCATACTAGCATATTATCTTATCTAACTAAAAGTTTATCCCTAATTGCATATTTTTTTTATATGAGAGACATAGATACTAATTAAAAAAAAGTATTATCGTCAACTCGTAAATTAATTTTGTAAGTCCTACCATACTTAAAAAAAAAAAAGGTTATTTATAATATAATTTTGTTAAACAACAGTAATTATATAAACTATCATATTATTTGCTCAAATGAAAAAAAAAAAGTCAAAAAACTTTACTTAAACTTAAAACTCGTTAAGTATCCCATTAGAGATGTTCTAAAATTGCAAATTTGATGCATTAAAGCAGCCCTACAGAATTCCAGTTAAAAAATAAAGATTATTCAACAATAAAAAACATGCCTACAATTAATAACTCTGACAATTTCTAGCTCCCGTGCTAATCCTATCACTGCCATAGTTTATTTCACAACCTCAGCCCATGATAATAATCATAGGCGAAAATAAACCATATTTGCCTCATCCTACACCAATCACCAACTCTTTTATTTTCACAGATCGAATGTCTTTGTTATTAAATCAAATCTACGCTCTAAAGTTTAATTAATCATGAACAGTTGCTTTCCATGTTAGCAGTGTATTGTGAAGAAATGGTTCTAAACAAATCACCTTCACACACCAATGATATATCTTCAGGAGACAACGAGTTTTTTTTACCTTTACTCAAATAATGTGGAGCAACCCTCCTGCATTGAAACATTATAAGATTGAGCAACTATTCAAGGATTCTTTGCTAACTTTTCCAATGAATCAGAATGCTGAAAAACTGAGTTTGCTTCGTAATCACAAACATGTACCTTCGTTTACTCATCTTTCCACAACCATGTGAAATGCGGTAAGCTTCCGAAATCGAAATCTGGCGCAGTGAGGATATATATTCGTTGAATGCAAGGCCTTTCATTGCCAATGATGATCTTGCAGGAATAATAGACCGGATCATGTTGGACAAAGATGTTCTGTTTTCATTATATTTGCCAAAGCAGCATTAGCATATACTGAAAAAGATTTTATAGGATAAAAAAATGCCAGATAGGTGAAGAATTGTGTGCACTAACAATTAAACTTAGAGGACTGACAGGAACACACTCTTTAACATACTTATTCCAACACACACTCTCCTGGTGGTAAGATGTGAGACTCACAAGATTTTGTGATTTTCAATAAATTTCAACCAGTGAAAAAGAGTGTTTTCAAAAGTGTGTTTCTAACATTTCTCTTAAATTTAAAGTCAACACCAAATACCTCTTCGTATCATTTGTTGGATTTTCCACTTCTAATTGATTTTCAGCATAGATACTTGTGCTTTTTGTTTGGTCCTGTCTAGACAATTTTCCCAATGCCATAGCATTAGTAGTGCAAGCCAACATCTCTGAAGTTAGATCTACATCGTTCTTACAACCAAACTTAGATCCTACTTCTGATATACGTTTGGCATAAAAACCAAAACCATGTAGAGCAACAGTAGACATCATCATTTGCTCATCGTACCAATGGTATGTGGCTTCATCAGAAAGGGACATTGGAGGCTCCATAATGCCCTGCACATTCATTATTATCATCATTAAGGTACAACATAAATGAAGAAAAGCACTTTTTAAGGCACTTACAAATTTGTTTAGTTGGTGATTAAGAAACAGTAAGTCAGCTTCAGAAATTAGATTGGTCAGTCCACTAGTAAGTTTAGCAACTTGAATAGCAGCACCCAGCTGTTCTGGGTTGGCATGCTGTCCTAAATTCTTTCGACCAATACAAAGATTCCTCCACAAATTTTGTACCATATCCATTGCCGTAGATGGACTGGACTCAACAAGTTTTGTGGTTTCTGTACCATCTCTGAAAATTTGCACAGGTTCTTTTGAAGAAGATTCTGGAATTTCAGTATTTGCCAATGAATCAGAGTTTTGTGGCAATTTGTCTAAGGACTGATAAATACTCAAAGTGAACTGTGTTAGCTCATTATTCAGAGAAACATCTACCGGACCAGCCTGGCAGCCAGAAGACACTGGTCCAGACATTGGATTTATTCCATTTGGAATTTCTGTCTCAGGAATGGATATTGATCCTGGAAAACAGGATATATCAAATGATTTACTTGTTTCATTTAAGCATGCATCATAAGCAGTTTCTAAATGTTTACACTGTTCCTCCTCTGAATCTTTCAAACCAGAAAAAACCAGTTTGCAAAAGGATGTACTGTTGCTTTCAGGGGAATGCCTCTTGTAAATTTCCTTATGAATGTCTAGAGAATGTCCATTATTTGGATCCATCTTTTCAGAATCAGAGGACATCACTATAAGTTTACTTTGACCCTTTTGCCAAGGGGATGTTACCAGTGATCCAGAGCAATTTGAAAGTTCAGAAATAGCACTATGTTGACTTTCAAACCTACTGCTGTCTGTAAGAGATCTCTTGATCCTCTCTACCTCGGCATCTAAACAATCAGTCTTCATACACTGCACATCTAAATCATTTTTCCTTTCATTTATGTCTAAACCCAGCAAGCTTGAGTTTTCCTCCATTATGGTTATTGACTTGGCAACTTCCTTCTCAATTAGTTTGGATAACTCTGAGGGATAACTCCAGGGTAGTATCTTTGGTATTATATGATGACAAGCCTCAAGATCAAAAGGAAGTAAGCCATACACCTTCTGCACTTTCCTGTCTGGACAGTAAAGAAAGAAAACGTTGTTAAGTTTCTGTAATGGGAATTGTATGTTGTATTATTTGTCAATAGATGTATTCTTTTTATGATGATCTAACTTCTCTGACCTTTTAAATATTTCCCCAAAATTAATCTATAAATAATATAATAAGATGTTTTCTTTTCTGTGTACATGCTACAAGGTATTGCAAACACAAATGACATGAAGTAGGCCTTAAAAAGAGAGCAATCAAAGCACACAATAATAAGCCCAAATTTGAACCACTATGGTTTTCTTACAAGTCATAAGCATGCACACGTGCAACAAACGTTGTGCTGTGTAAGTGTAACACACCTTTTCTATATTTTTCACTCTGGAACCAGAACTGAAGTTGCATAATGGTTTTTCGAATATCTTCATCAGAAGACTGGATGAATTTTTTCAGTAAAAGAGGATTGATGTTGACTTCTTCTGTGACGCATACCTGCAGGTCATCCATAGAAGATGTATAAATTTCATTTCAATTTTTCCCTTCTTTTGAGGGGGTAGAAATCCTAAAGCTCGTACCATGTACATATGGCAAAGTAGCTCATCTGGCAATGGTGATGACAAAGAAACATGTAGTCTGGCAAAACTATTTGGTAGGCCACCATTATTACCTAATTTGAAGAAATAACATTGCATAATGATGAACGCATTCATAAAATCTATATGTTGAGTAATGATGCATTATTGTAACAAGTCATCTCACTATTGCTGGTCAATATAATTGGCCCTTTTGCTGTCCTAGAAATGTGTTGCATGGCAGCATTACGTCTGCGATCTTCAGGAAAAAGGCTGTCCACATCCTTAACTAGAATTAAGGTTTGGACACTACCACATGCAAATACATTACTTTTTCCATGTTTCACATCCACATCCTCATCATCAGAAATGGTTATCAGTTCAATAGCCCCATCATCCATCTCCTCAGCTGCTATACCATTAGGCAAAGCTGGACCTGGAAGCAACTTCTCAGTTTTCTTAGGTGAACTCTCAGTGAAATCCAATGACCTGAAAGAGAAGTACCATATAAGATATATTACCACAGGACAGCTTAACAGAAAGGCTTCTTACAATGAGTAACATGATTCTATTAAAATAAGGATGAAAAGGAAAACCATGTAATGTAATGAAGAAGTTCAATGTTAAATTCCATACTCTCTTGTTTTCCCCTCACACCCATTCATTTGATTTTCTATCTCAGTGAAGAATGAATTAGGAGTCAATCCAGCACTCCAGCCCATACTACAAGGTTATTGCTTAAGACATCTATAATTCAAAAACACTTCTTAATAGTTTGCTCATGCCTTTATTATCCTATCCTAAACATCTAAATTTTGTTAGGATCCATCCAATTGCAATGCATGGGACTTGAGTCCCACATTGGAAGTATGGGATTCTAGTGTGGGGTTTACTAACTTTTGTAGTGTGGTTCTCCCAAGTTTTTTATCAATTGGTATCAAAGCCTACCACCATGTCTCTTATCCACAAACGAGTGGTGACACCGGCAGTTTCAGCTTGGGACTAGTTAAAGGGCTAGTGCACAGCCAACGTGCATGGGTGTTGAGGCTGTAGAGCATGGTGCGATGTTAGGATCCTCTTGCAAGTATGGGTCTTGAGTCCCCCATTAGAAGTATGGAACTATGGTGTGGGGTTTGTAACAAATAACACATGTCAATCCGAGATATTCTCAACAACAGATATTTTCAGTCACAACAGTTCTTAGCAAGCATTGACAAGACAAATTAATAAACCTTTTGAACTTTCTGTGACAATGTGATTCAACAGTCAATCCAAAATTTTGCTGCTTGACAGGAGTCCCCTTTTGACAATCTGATGGATTGACCTGTTAAGACATGAGAAATTAACTTTTATATTTTTGACCAAATTCATAAACAAAATCACAGATATATAAAAACAAAGAAAGGACAAGCTTTAACAAGTAACAACTAGAAGATGTTACAAAAAGCTGCTCACAGGAGTGTGGGCATACATCCCACATCTGTATCTCAAAAAATTTCTATTGGAAACTAGACAATCATAAGGGCAACACATATAATTGTTTCCAACACTACTATTATTATGTCTCTGGTTATTGGTCCTCTAATTTGTGAAGGGAATCAGTGGTGTGTAGTGGAGATGCACATTGGCATATAGAAAATGATATACTTTGGCAGTCACAAACTCACAACATTTGGTCACATTGACAATGCCGACAGCCAACATAATTCATAAAAAAAAGTGTGACAGAGGTCAGAATTCTGAAGGAAAGAGATAAATTCTGAAGCATTTTCTACCTATATGGACAGTCTCAAGTTTTCTCTACTATCCACAAAGACAGGATAGATAGAGTGAAATTAAACAATGTTGTTAACAATGCTGCATAATTCAGGATTCAAATTGACTCTACTGAAGAGATTGAAGAAGATTCTTAGGTACATAGGTGGGCAGAGTTTATGTGATGAAGTTGATCTTGATTCCTTTATGAAGAATTGAAGACAGTGAAGGTCTGTTTCTGGATGAACCAGGAAAGAATATGTGGAGTTGGATGTTGAGGCAGGGTGTTTTGACATTGATGTTAATTTACAAGGAGTGAAAAGATTGTTTTCAACAAGAAAGTGCTAAGGTTGTTGAAACTTGATGCTAACATATCTTTGGCATGAAGAAGAAAGTAGAAAAACAACAAATAATTTATGGAGGAACTAGAAGGCTTAGTAGGCTCTTTTGAAAGCTTTTAGTTCTCTTTGTTGAGACATCAGATGTGTTGTGTTGATTTTAGTTTTATTTTTTTCCTTTTTCAATTGATTTTGTGAAGGGCTAGGAGAGTTTTAGAGTACTTGTGGGGCTCCCCCTTCTCTCTTTCTTCTTAGGATGTCTTTGTTTGGTGATTTCCTGTCAAGTTTTTTACTTTTCCTTTCCTTGGTTTATTTTAGAGAAGTTATCTAATCTCGATATATGGTTAATTATGTATAAATATAATTAATTATATTTTACAAGTGATTTGAAATAAATGAACATTGGTTATATACAACTAGAAAATTACCCCCCGTGCAATACGGAGACATTGTTGTTTCTAAAAATTGACGAAACAATCTTGTTTAGGATTCAAACTTAAAAATATTGATTAAATTTAAACAATTCTATACAAATTGATCCATGTACTTGGTAGTATAAAATTTATATTTTAATTGTTCAATATAAAAAAAAGATAAAAATTATAATAAAATGAATTTTGAACATTAGTTTTAAAAAAACAGTATAAAATATTTCAAATTTCTTAAAAAACAGTCAAAAAATGATTTTTGTATAACTAAAAAATCAACTTAGATTAAATTATGAAAAATTTCTTTATAAACAATACTTAAAATTGTGAAATATATATTTCTAAAATTTTTTAATATTTTGTTTTACCATTAAACTTTTAAATATATATATATATATATATCCTTTTTTTTTCTATCCCAAAAATAAGGAAAACAATGCTTAACTAAAACATAATAACTGCCATTCTTCATACTGGGTATGGAATGAAATAGAATGCATAACTCCAAAATTCAGAAAAGTAGCAAACTTCACAATACATCATTATAATAGCTATTTAGGGTGTCCATGAGATTAATGAATATGTAATGATGGATCAATTGAAAGCATAAATATTAAAAAATATATTTTGAAATAGTGATACCTCTAAAACCTTAAAACCTTGTTCTTGGGCACAAGCATAGACAGCTGCGGATTTTCCACTCTGCAGCATTACAAACTCATGCTTTAGCAACCAGTAAGAAGTTATGAAGAAGAAGTGTTTAAACTGAAAATATTAAATCCAAGGACATATAAATGATGAGAATTATTTACAACAATGATAAATATATTTTCACGCACCCCATTTGGTCCGGTAAGCAAAAGAACATTCTGTAGGGAATCCTTCTCATTAATATGTTCTGAATCATAATCATTATCAGAACAGATATAGTTATCATCGTCATCACCTTGCCTGTTACTTCGATCCCTGTTAGAGGAACCCTTTCTGCGTTGAGAACGTCTTTCATGCCAAAGATGTAACCAGTCACACAAGAAATTTATAGTCTTTTCATTACCACACACCTAAAACAAAGTCATGAAACAAGAGACGCATGAGTCGGAAAATACAAACATGCAACTTAATATGTAAGAAAAATAAAAATAAAATACAATATGAACCAGAAGAAATGCCTGACCTCAAAGGGCTTTGTTGGCTTGTACTTATGAATCCATAAGCTGCCCTCAATCTTATCTTTACAACTATGGTAGTAAGGCCTCATACTGTAAGGCAGGATGCAATGTAACATATTCAGGAAAAACGTATTTAATAGCATCCACAATATGAAGGGAATGTGCATGGCATAAATATAGGAAAATGTACACATATTATCACCAACAAGATATTTGGTTTGGGTCATGCTTGGGTTAACCTTTCTTGAAGAAATTTACTCAGTGGCTCAGTATCTGACTTTCTGAAGACTCCTTTTTGCCCTGAAAAAGTATTTTCATTCACCACCAAGTCCAGGTCCTGACAATAATATTTGACAATGGTTATAAATCATTGACACAAAGGTGAGAGTGTCCCCTTCTTTACTAGCTTCCACTGATTACATAAATAGATTATACAATAATAAATAAAGTACCAATTTGGCATCTCCTGACTTCGAAGGACATATTGCTTGCTCATTAGCTAGCACATCTAAGTTTGGTGGTGATATTTCCAGCATACTGTCTGGATGTATAGAAGGTTGACTTGGGCAGCACATGACATTCTGAGAAATTGAAGTACTTGAGGATCTTAAAGCACTAGGTAAGATATCTAAATTTAAGGATCCAACAGAACCATCCATAACGGATAAATTTGAACTTTCTGGATCAAAATCTGCAGTGGTGGTCTTATCCAAAAATCTCCAGCCACTCCAATCAAGGGGTGAAGCATCTTCCTGCATTGACAAGAATAAAGAATTTAAAATCATGACAACAACAAAATACATTTACCAATCTTTGATCAAACAAAAAGACCACATATTTTACATCAAATAGATGTCAAAAACCTAATTCTGTCACAATCCACAAATCAAACTACCCTTTGATCACATTAGAGTATCATCAAATCAAAGACACAACCACCATACCTGAACATTTTCAAAGACATGAATGGGACCACTTATATATCCTCCCTCTTTCCTCTTGGCTGCTAATAAACTACGTTCCTGCTCCTCAATTTTCCTCTCCTCCTTCCACAACGAGAAAAACGGATGTATTCTCCGTCCTGCATACACCCTCGAATCTTCCTGTTTCAAAAAGTGACACAAGTCACACTACATAACCACATAGAAAAAACATTACAAGAACTTAGCTCCATGCAGCAACAGATCACCATGCATGATCAAAATATCACCACATATCACTATTCCACACAGCTCAAAATACACACACAAGAAAAAATCCCTCAAAAGTCAAAGCTTTAAACAACAACACTGACCTCTGCTGACAATTTAGCCTCCATCCGCAGATCGATCTTCCAAGGCGATGCATCAGGCGATCGGACGGATCCACTTTTCGGTGTGGCATTCTTCTTCGGCGTGCTATTCTGTTCACATAAGGAAACAAATTAACAAAAAAATCCACAATTTTCACATTCAAACTCTCAAATTCAGCGCACATGGGTGAATTAGCATGAAAACACTTGCATGCACCGAACAGGAATTACTCTAATTCACGGCAATGCAATCAGTAAAAGCATTAATAATAATAATAATTTAAAAAAAAAAGTAACCTTGGAAGCTCCTTTTGTTGGAGTGAGTTTTCGGGTGGACCTCCTCTTTTTCTCGGCCGGAGGGGAACATTGCTCATTTGACTCTGATTTTCGCTTCTTTGGTGTGGCAACATCGCAAGAACCCTTCATGGCATTTTTGGTTATTGAATTGAAGGAAATGACGGTTTATGAATTTGGGATTTAAGACGAGGGTTTTGTGAATTTCGAAGCTGACACGACTGAGTTGGCTGAATGTAACAGAAAACAGAAAGTGCCAATTGGTTGAAAATCTACCAAACTAAATTATTACTGTCAAGATTGAAATTTTTAAAAAAGTTAAGAATAAAAATTATTTATAACCTTTAGATTTCTGAAAAGTTATCGAGATTCGAGAATTAGTATAAAATCTATGTAACTAAATTATCACCGTTGGATTGTATTTTTTTAAAAAGAGTTAAAAGGATAAAAATTATTTTTATCCATTAGATTTTTGAAAAGGTTATTGAGATTTGGATACTCGGTATACCAAAACATTAACCTTACTCTCATGTGACTAATTATAGGAATTATGTAGGAATAGGATAATATTCTTGAATATATTGAATCTCGATAACGTTTTAAAATTCTAACAGTTAATAATAGTTTTTATCCTTAATTTTTTAAAAGTTATAATCTAACCATATAAATATAATTAATTCTATTTCACAAATAATTATATATATAACAAGAAAAATGTTTATACGATGTACACATATGTGCAAAGACAAGTATTATTTTTAAAAATTGACTAAAACTTAAAAATATTGGTTAAGTTGAAACAATTCTATACAAATTCATCTATGCATTTAGTTGTATAAAATTTATATTTTAATTGTTTGATATAAAAAATAAAATTATAATAAATTTTGAACATCAGTTTTAAAAAATAGTGAACTAAAGATATTTGTGATAGGCAAAATTACAATTAATATAATTGAATGTTTAAACCTAAATTTAGCTGAAATAGAATTCAAAATTATAGTCTTTTGTAAAATTAATATTTTATTGTTAAATGAGCACTTTTTATGGTTAATTTTGTTCATATAATTTTTAATTTTTTATTACTGTTAACTTGCTCATTTGAAAAAACTTGACCAGCAACCTCTTAATTATTATTTGTGTGTGAAAATGTTTAGATTGGAAAAATACATGTCTCCTTAAAAGGTTAAGAAAGACCCAATATCAACCACGAAAAGTAATGGATTTTACATATTGTATATCAAATGAAAAAAAAAAAAAGTTATTATAATTTATTTATCTATATATGAATATATCATATAAATCTTGAGATACACATCTACATACTCCCACATTAGTTTCTTAATTTTTGTTATTTCAACACAATTATTTATGTATAATTTATTTTACAATTCTACAATTTCTTTTGAAAAAGAATCTTAACACAGCCTTA
This sequence comes from Amphicarpaea edgeworthii, assembly GCA_014843725.1. Lineage (NCBI taxonomy): Eukaryota > Viridiplantae > Streptophyta > Magnoliopsida > Fabales > Fabaceae > Amphicarpaea > Amphicarpaea edgeworthii. Next base: position 20,154,975 of record CM026321.1, read on the forward strand.
AATTGAAATAAAAGTAATTGCCCTCCATTTTAGTAACACATATTAGTCTAAATTCAAATTCTTAAAAAATTATTGTCATTTTCTTTTATTTCTATAGACCAACAATTTAAATAATCACAAATGCTAAGAAAAAGAATCAAACACCTTGATTAAACACTTTGATTAAGACAAATATTTTATTCAGTAATTATTATATTTTAAATGTAGGAAACATACAATAATTAATTATACAAATTTAAATAATTAGTTACTTTCTCAAAACATATCTAATTTTTTTTTTTACAAGTTTACTTTCCAAGAATTTGTGAGGCAGAATTCCCGAACACCCAAATTAGATTTTATTAAAGATATTATTAATTTGTTACTTTATAAACATATTTCTATATATAACTTTTCATTTTTCACATTATTTTATGATATTTATATTTAATAATAGTTGCATACTATTTATTATTTTTCTAATAACTTACATTTAAATAAAATTGAATCTCTTTATTATCTTAAATAATTTCAAATGAAAGATAAATTATAATTAGTCAGGTTTGACTGATTACAAATTATTAATACAATTTTTCTTTGAATACAAATTCTAATAAAATTATTAGGATTTATTGTAACAAAATTATATAACAAAGTTATTTGAATTAGTTTCAATTAATAAAATATTTAATTGTATTATTATTTTCTTTAATGTATTAGACTGTATATTTAAAATAATTAAAATAATTTATTTTATTCAATTTATACTTTTAAAATATACTTAAATTTGAAACACCCATAGAATATCAATTTATCCCATAAATTAAAATAAAATATCAATTTTTTTCAAAAACCTTACTCGATTGGTTTCTTAGAATTCTAACAGTTCAACTATACAATGTGTTTACATAAGAAAATTTTGATTCCTAACCAATAATACCAATAATCCATTTAATAAATGAAATAGTGATTTTTTTACTTAAAGTTATCGTCAACAAAATCATTATTTATCTATTAGTATAATATTTTGAGTTTTATTCTTTCAAAAATTTATCATAAATAAATAGCTGATATTTTTTTTTAATAGGACAATAAATATGTCATAGTAGGTATGAAAATAATTTTATACTAAAATATAATAAAATAATATCATTTAATATATAAAACCAAATAAATGATATATATCTAATTTTTTATTTCAAATATATTGATATATTTTATGCAATTAAACATGAAGATGTAACTGCTATTATTGATATTTTAATAACAAAATAATGAGATTAAAGTTGTTTTTAAGGGAATAAAGAGACTATCTTCTTAATTTTTTCCACTACAAGTTAATATATTTTATTAAATAATAATTTTTTGCATCTAAATTTTTTCTAATATTTTTAAATTATATAATATACCTTTATTTATAAAATCATTTCACAGGTGAGCCCTATCTAGTTATAGATAACAACTGGTTTAACATACAACTAGTTGGAACTTGAAAATTCAATGATCTAATTATGAATAATTCAACACATTTTTTATTTTTTTTTTGGGTAACTTTTCCTTTCCATATAACTACAAACTTCTTCCTTTAAATAATTTCTCAAATGTCCCCCGTTCGAATCTTATAAATGGAGAGGAGAATCAACTAAAGATAGTCATAAATTTTTTTGATGGAGATTAATTATAACAAATAAAGTTAATATTCTGTACCAATAAAGTGGTAAACAAAAAAATTTCTTTTTCGCTCTTATCTTTCATCACTCTCTTGCTTCTTCTTTCTGAAAACAACATTGTTTGAATAGGAAGATCACATTGTACTACCATGTTGGCTAAATCAATTCCTTTTTTAGAACCAAAGCAAACTTCATTTCTCAATTAGAGAAAGCATCTTAATTCCCCCTTCTTGCCCTCTAGCTTCACCAAAGAACATTCCACACTCCACCTACCAATAACTCATGTTTGTTTAGGCATTTCTTGGTGTCCACTTTTCTCACAAACCATTCTTGGTGTGGTGTGTTGTGAAATAGTAAAAGCCATTGCCACAGAATGCAAAATCAAAACCCCATTTTGCATTGCACCTTCCTCTTGTTACTCTTGTTGCATGTTCTCCTCAATGCAGCTCCTATGAGATGCAAATCCACCATAGAGCCATGCTCCAACAATGACTCATGCAATGCTCTTCTTGGCTACACCCTCTACACTGACCTCAAGGTCTCTGAGGTTGCTTCTCTCTTCCAAATAGACCCTATTACTCTTCTCGCCGCCAATGCCATTGACATCTCCGATCCTGATGTAGAACATCACATTCTCCCTTCCAAGCTCTTCCTCAAGGTCCCTATCACATGTTCATGTGTTGATGGCATTAGAAGAAAATCAGTGTCTACCCTTTACAGATCTAGACCTTCTGACACTCTCTCTTCCATTGCAAATTCAGTATATGGGGGTTTAGTGTCCTCTAATCAGCTTAGGGAGGCTAATTCTATAGCTGATCCTTCAGTTCTTGATATTGGTCAGAGCCTTGTGGTGCCACTTCCATGCACTTGCTTCAATGGGACTGATAACTCTTTGCCTTCAATTTACCTCTCTTATGTGGTCCAGCCAATTGATACATTGGCTGCAATTGTAGATAGATATTTCACCACTCTTACTGATGTCATGAATGTCAATGACATGGGGACTACAGCTATCTCTGATGGAGATATTCTTGCTATTCCAATACCTGGTAATTTCTGGTTTTCTTTTCTTTCAACTTGAAGGAAAAGAATTTCTCCCCTTGTAGGACAAGTGAAGGCATGTTTAGTTTAAGAAGAAGTTTTTCTTTTTCTCTAACATGCTATGTTATCATAATTAATTACAAAAATATGAATGCTAGCAACTCTCTCTAACACCCTCTTCTCCACATTTTTAATGTGACTGATTGAAATTAATTAAAAATCATCAATTTTAATAAATATGAACTAAATAAAAAAATAGAATCTTTAAATGATATGTGAAATTTATAAAAATTGATGATTTTTAATAAATTTTAATCAATCACAATCATATAAAGAAGGTTTAAAAAAGAGTGTCAAAGAAATTGTCTAGCATTTTTCTATTTTTTTGTTAAAGATATAAAAAAAAATGTATAAAAACAAACAATTTATTTTGTGTTATCAGGTTTCAGTTTGTGATTTTTGTGTTTTTCAAGTTTTTATATTGGTGATGATTTTTTTCCTGCAAGGTCTATGATTATGATTTCTTGACTGAAGTAAGGATGATGATTTTGTTTGTGCTACCTTTCATATAAAAACTGTGCTGCATAATGAGTCACTAATCCTGCTTTCTTGTCACAGCTTGTGCATCAAATTTTCCAAAATATGCTTCTGATTTTGGCTTGCTTGTCCCTAATGGAAGCTATACCATTACAGCTAGTCACTGTGTGCAGTGTAGCTGTGGACCAAGAGATTTGAAGTACTAACTAAGCAACTTTTCTTTATTCCTTCTCCCATTTTTAAGTGAATGTGCATTCCTTTTGATAAGTTATTATTTAAATATGTTTTTTAGTATCTTAAATATGGAGTTATGTTTTTTCTAAAGTCTTTAAAATTAAAAGTCATTTGAAACGTTGTTTTTAGTCATTTTTATAATAGATGTCAAACAAATAATAACATAATAATTTGAGATGATTTTTAACTGACAAATTTGATTTGTAATATTTTTATATATTTGTAATAGTTAAAAATTGTCTTAAATTATAAATTTATTATTCTTGGTGCCTATAATGAAAAGGATTAAAAAAAAATATTTTTCAATTTTGGGAGATAAAAAAAGTGATTTTTGATTTCGAGGAGTAAAAAAAAACATCATTTATGTTTGAGTCATTGAAAACATATTTAAAACCTAAGAGAATGACCTATTACTAACCTGGTCATTTGTGTTTGTCACTCTACCTGCAGTTTATACTGTATGCCCTCTTCTCTAGCAGTCTCTTGCTCCAGCATGCAATGCGAAAACAGCGATCTTATGCTTGGGAATGTTACTGTGCAACATAGTAGTTCTGGTTGCAATGTTACGTCTTGCAACTATGATGGTTTTGTTAGTGGCACCATAATAACAACGTATGTTTATATTTATCCTCTGCGGGTCAGCTTATGTGATTGAAATGTTTTTAGAGTTTAATGATGATATATTAACATTGTAAAATAAAGTAGTTTCAATCACAATCCATCATTTGTATAAATTATAAGATAATTTTATAAAATTTAACAGACTTATAATAAATTATGAATTATGATTGAACAACATTTACACTTTGCTGGTTAATCCGGAGTTCATTCAATCTTTATTGCACCTTGCAGGTTGTCCCCATATCTTCAGCCTCGTTGTCCAGGTTAGAGTTCAGCAACAAGTTTTTGCATATTTAAACTACAAATGTGTTGTGAAAATTCATTATTCACTTCTAGTCTTTGTAATCCACTGTAATAAACAAAGTTTTGGTGGACCGGACTCTAAATTGCACATGCATAACAAACTCATGAATGTGTTGAAGTATCAACCGTTGTTTTTCTTATTAAAAACCAAGATCCTTACTAACTTTAGAGAAGTTCCTATTTTCACACACAAGGAGGGTGGGAAGATCCTATTTTCAATTCCTGATGTCCCTCCTCACACACACAAACATGACAACAAGTTTACTGAACTGATACTAAGTTCTAATTTCTGAAATCTCTTCTAAATATATTTGAAATGTCATATGATGCAGGATTGCAGCGGTTTTTCCCTCCACTTATAGCCCCACCTACATCTGTTACAAGGGAATCGTCATTTACCTTCACCCCATCACCATCGCCATCATCATCGTTGCAATCAGAAGGAACTGGTCTAGTGGCACCGAAATCTTCAGTGGTGCCTCCAACAGGATCAATTCCAGGATTCTCACCTGCAAATGGCCCTGTTAGTACTATTATTATTACTGATACTTCTGCTGCTCCCTCCTCGTCCTTGGTGAATCCTATGCCTATTTCCACGTTTGCATTTATGCTATTGCTTGTAAAGTTGATGATACTTGTGGCTTTGTAATCTTCTCAATTTTTTGGTGGGTTCCGTTGCACACTCTTGAAAAATAATCTCTTTTTAAGTCTTGTTAGCTAGTTTTGTCACAAAATCTCCCTTTCAAAGTAATATTTTCATTATTTAATACTAACAATGATCGGACTAATTTAGACTCTTTTGGCAAATTTGAGTGTTTTCATGAAAGAAAAAAAAATTAAATAAGGTGATATTAAAACTATTTATCATTTTAAATATTTTTTATAGTGAATTTTGTTAACTTTGGGGTGGGGAGACATTGCGTCCTAACACCATTAACCAATTGTGCACGTGAGTAACATATGATGTGTTAATGATTTTTTTTATTTTCAAAATGTCTTCTTCTTCCTTCTTGTTAATTAGTATGATTTCATTTTCTAGAACTTAAAAAGAAAAAAAATCAGAATAAAAAAAGAAACAAAAAGTAACCTTGAATAACATATTTACACAAACCCATGCAAGAAAACATCATACATTAAAAAAAAACCAAAAATCTATGAAGAAATCATTCATAAAAATCAAGATATATCAAACGAGAACAAATAAAAAAAATCTAAAAGATAACAAACAAAAATACATCTAAGAAGAAAAAATTGTAGAAAAAATTTATTAAAAATCAAGATCTCATATTCATACTCATACTTGGATAAAAAAAGGAAAACAAATAATCTCCGGAAAAAAAAGACTCTATTTTTAAAAATAATTGACGATGGTGATAGTCAGCATTTCAATCCAAAAGTAACTTCGAAATTTAACACTGTCAACCATGAATTCGTTCAACACCAGTCATGACACTTTACCAAAAATTTCATTTCAATCTGTCCAAGAACCTCGTGGCAGCTTTTGAACAACATGGGAAGTCGTAAAAAAAGACATATATAAAGTTTGCGTGCTGATTTGGGGGAATGTCGTATGGTTGTGTAAGGGTTATGGATGTGATGTCATTAAAGTTTGACTGGGTGAGGGTGGATAGAGCGACATTATTGATGGTCTGACTTGACAATTTGACAAATTTGAGTGGTGGTGCTATTTTGGTCGTGGTTGCATAAAATTAGGGTGGGTACACTAATAATGTGTGAGAGAAAGAATTTGGTAAGTTTGGGAAGAAGATGAAGAGTTAGTTATTTTTTGTTTTATTTTTAATTTCACCATTGTATTAAAAAAATGTGAGAATATAATGGTAATTTATTTTAAAAATTTAACAAAAGTTAACTTAGTCAAAGAGTGAGTGGATATAAAAAATAAAAATAATGTCTAAAAAAGGAAAGAATGCATGCATAATTAATAAAAATTACAAGAGTATTAATATAATTTGCTTTTATTTTTTTGAGGCACACATCTATGAGGCGTTTCTCATGGGAGGCACATGCCCATGAGGCGTCTCCCCACCAAAAGTTAACAAAATCCATCATGAAAGACATTCATAGACTATGCATAATTAATAAAAATCACGAGTATTGATATAATTTATTCTTTTTTTTTTTTGGTAGGTACACAATCATGAGGCATCTCTCCATCAAAAGTTAACAAAATCCATTTTGAGAGGCACCTCATGGACTTTCATTACCCAAAATGATAGATAGTTTTACTCAAAAATGATAGATAGTTTTAATATCAATCCATTTGTATATTTTCATAAATAAAAACACCCAAATTCGTCCTAAGAGTCGCTAATTTAAATCATTTTAGTTCTTCCATTCGAGATTATGCTGTTAATTCTTACAAAAAAATTTATGTAAACTGTTTAAAATGAAATTTAATATCAACCCAAGCATTACAAAGACGTTGTAAATTTGTAAAAGATATCCAGTAGCCTAGTGGGTCACTGCAATACTGACATCACATAATTATTTTTTAATTTTTTTATAAAAAAAAATACCAACAACTTCTAAAGAAAAAATGACATTTGAAAAGTAAGTTAATAAATAGAATGTTTTAAAAGAATATGTTAAATATTTCATGTTTTGAAAGCAACAATTACACCTGCTTTTTATAAGAATATAGTAAATTAACATCCACAATTCCACATGATAAAAGTCTTCAAGGGGTGAAAGAAAAACACACAAGCATTATATCATTCAACAATGAAACATTCAGTACACAATTTAACACTGTAGTGACATCATTAGAAGCCAAAGTAGGCTTCACAGCTAGATAAGACAACGAATAATTTTATTTACAAATTATTTACATCAGCTAGATCTTGTAGGAAGCAATTAACAAATAGGTTTATAATCAGACAAGGAACTGTAAACTCCATGCACTAGAATATATTTATACATTTGCATTTTGCCATGGTCATGGAACAGCCATAATCTTTAGAGAGCCTTGAGAGCAAGTTTACTTCCTGAATGAACACCCTTTGCAGCAACTCTTAAAATTGCACGACTTTGGTAAAGCCTGTTATCAAAATAGTAAAAAACAAAGACAATAATAAAAAAGATAGTAAGGGAAAACATTGTCATTGACATGTGCTAGCACTTGATTGTAATGGAACTTCAGGATAGAAATCATTGACCAATAGGCTTTTGTTGTTGTACAAGTATATATTGCATACACAATGTCAAACCAGAGTGGTAGATTCATACCACTTGCAAAAACCCATCTTAGTGTGTATAACTAGCAACAATTTTGAAAGACTTGCATTTAAAATATCACAACAAATGGAAGCATTGAAATTGTTTGTCTTTTAGAAACTATATCAATTTTCATCATGCCATTCCGTCTTTCTTATGGTCAGGAAAAAATGAGGTATATGAGTACGTTCTTGAAAGCATAATAACAGTAGAGATAGAGAATTACCCTGCCAAAGCAAGTCCCCAGGTAGACAGACAATAAAACAACTTTCCAGCTTCCCAAACATCTAAAATCTTTTCCAGTTTGGTTGTACCACGCAATGCTTTTGAGAGTGCTGCCATCAGATAATTTGAAATAGATACACGCATTTTAGTTACTTAATCACAATGGCAAAAAGTGTGTAAAGGAGAAACCATTCAAGATACAGAAATCGGACAGAAAACTCACCTTTCTGCAGTTCCTCTGGTGAAAGATTCTGCAATTATAACAAGGCAAATAATGTCAGATACAGCAAGAGAAATAAATAACAATGCATATTCAATGAAGACACACACCAGAGATTTCGGGTTTGACAAAATGCATCTGGCCATAAAGTTGGCAACACCATCAACCACATGTTCCTCACTGATGACCAAGTAATTCTCATCATCAATTCCACTCGATTCCTCAACATTAATAGGATCTACCTCATCCGTAACCCAAACCCACCAACTGGGTTCTTTAGAGTCAATGTTGACCAAAATGTCAGCTGATCGGTGATCAAGCTCTGTCAAATACCAACCAAAAACCAGAAAATTTGTCAATATCCAAGTATTTCAATGCACACAAGACACACCTTCAACAGCAGAGAAATTTAACTAAATACCAGTGGCCTTCTTGAAAGGAAATTGATTTCCTCCGCTAGCAGTTTCTTGTTGCAGTAACTTGAGCCGAGTCAAATACTCATCAGACCTCACAGTAGCAACTAACCGCTCATTCAACTACAACAAAATATCCCCAAAATATAATCAGTGAAAATGGAAAACATCATGACAAAGCCCAAAACATAATGAAGCCAAACTTATAACCCTTGGAATGAAATTATGAAAATGCTTCTTGTTTTGTAAATGCAGTTAAAACAATATCACCAAAAATGATTGACCAATACCCAAAGTAGCTTAACTTGTACCAAATTACTACAAAACTAAAAGCACCCAATTCAAAAAAATAAAATAAAAGGGTGATGCACCGACAACTTAAAATAGTCTTGCTGTCGGACAATAACATTCATTCATTTATGATAAGTCATTTGTGATAAGTCAGTTGACTTTTATAAAATTATCTTAGAAGTCATACAAACGGTGGTGGTGGTGGTGGTAAGTGATTGCTCTCGACAATGTAAAATCAGTGCATCGCCATTAAACTAATTCATGGGGTGATGTTTAAGTAATGTGCACCCAAAGTGGAAACTTTATGATGTCTGGAGTCTCAGTTCATTTCCAATGCTACCAATTATCATATTGGGTAACAAATAGCTCTTTGACGAATTTAAAGTTTTTTTTTTCAATTAATAAGGAAGGAGTAGCAGTAGCACCCAATTCAAATAAATCAAAAAAAAAATTTCCGCAGAAATTAGGTACATTGCCGTGACACAACAAATTCATGTTTGTTTCCTATCGTGGCACACGTTCCGACATAAGTTCAGTGATTGAGATCAATTTAGAGACCCCCAAGACACTTAATTCTATGTCAAAACTAATCGCATTAAAATCAATTGTATCAAACTAAAGAATTTTAAATTTCCTTTACAATTACTCAGGAACGATTAGTTCCCAATTTTTTTTTTTTAAAAACTAGTATTGTTAAAAAAAAAAAAAAAAAAAAAAAAAACCTTCTATGATGAAATTGAAATACCCAATTTTAAGAAGAAGAAAAAAGGGAACTTTTTTTCTAAGAGAAAATAACATAATTTGATAGAATGAGAGAAAAGGGGTAAACGGAACATACATCAGAAGGGCAATTATCGAAGCAAGGTGACTCGGAGAGGTTTTGGAGCAATTTCAGATTCTGGTCGAGCAAGTTCCTGAGGCGTCGATTTTCTGATTTCAGAGACTCCAAATCATGGTCGGAGGGGCAGTCATCGGCGGCGGCGGCGGGCGCGGGGAGGTGACGAGTGCGGTGGCGGAGATGTTGGGTGTGTTCGACAGCGCTCCAAGCCACGTCGGCGACCTCGAGCACCGTCTTTGCCACCTCCACGCTTTTCATGGTTTGAATTTTGATTTTTGATGTTTGGGACTTTGGCTTGGGCGAATCTTCGTTTTAGGAATCGTGACTGGGGTTTCGGTTTTTTTCCGCAGGGAACAGCGGGTTGTTGTTGTTTTCGTGTTGTTGTGGTGAGGATATGAATCATGTGAAGATGGACAGAATATTCTGAAGACGACACGGTTACGTCGTTTTGACGGAAAATAATATAATTTTGTTTCAAGTGCAAAACATAAGAGTTTAATTTGATAGGTATTCGTCTATTTTTCAGTTTTATTTTTCATACTATCTCTCTCTCTCAGTTTATCCTGTTTAAGTTTTAATTTTGATACTACTATTATCTTTTTTTCTTAAATACTACTATTATCATTTCATATTTGAATTTTGAATCAATCATATTTAATAACATGTTATATAATCAATTTTGTATTTATTTAATCTAATCAAATCTAATAGAATCATGTGTTATAAAGTAAACTAACCAAATCAAATCTATCCTAATTCAATTAATTCAATAAATGTTTAAAGAGGAGACGAAGGCCTATGACATTCTTATAGTGAAATGGCACAATACAGGGAAGCATCGTGGAGAAGATTTACAGTGTAAGGAAGTGTCATATAAAAAAGGGGCGGTGCAACAAAAAGGCATGGCACAACAATGAGACACGACACGATAGCGCAGAGAGGAGGCATGGTACAGAGGCGCAGGTGATCATAATAAGAGGTAATGAGGAGAGTTAAGGACACCGAACAAGATTTGAGATTAGGGATGAAATTTATGGTTTAAAATTAGGAACTATAAGGATTAAATGATCCTTTGAAAAAAAAAAATTAAAAAACCAGTAAGATTAAATTATCTTTTAAAAAAAAAATTGCATAAAGGTACTTAGATTTTAATAACAAAATGAAAAAATTAATATTAAATGTATGACGTGAAAAAATAAACCACATGCCACTATACAATTGGAGAAAAAATAATATACATCATTAACAATATACACCAAAGTTAAAATCATGCCAATAATGGTGACATCAATGAAAAATCAAGCAGAAAAATACATTATTTTTTGTGAAAAAAAATACATTAAAGACAAATAACAATCAAACTAAACTTTAGGAATTATAAACAAAAATCTTAAATATTTTGTGAAAAAAAATTGTATTTTTTTTTAGTGAAAAACATATATACTATTCACAATATATACCAAAGTTAAAATCATACCAATAATGATGACGTTAATGAAAAATCAAGACGAATAATGATCAAACTAAACTTTAGGAATTATAAAAAAAAAAATCTTAAATCTTTCATGAAAAAAATTGTATCTTTTTTTTTTAACAAATTACAGCAATATTTCTTAAGGTTTGCTTCAATTATACATACACCTTCTCATTTTTTTACCCTTACACAAAAACCCTTAACTTATGTCTTTATCTTCTTTTTCTAAATATAGGGACTGTGTGTATAATATATTAAAAAGTTCAGAATATATGTGATGATTTTAAAAGTTAAAGGGTACATGTATGATGCATTTAAAAATTAAGAAATACATGTATAATGCATTGAAAATTTAAAAGACATATGTGTAATGAATTTAAAAAGATGAGAAATACATGAAGTCATCGTCACCATGGACAAGATCATCGATAGGATTAGAAGTCATTGCGAACGAGATTATCGAGGTCGAAAGCCACGATGGTAGATATGATCATTCTTGCATACAAGAAAAATATCTGTCCTTTTGAAACAAATATTTTGAGTGATATACTCTTACACTAAGAATCATAGGCATGCTTATAAAATGTTAATACTTTTACATTTTCATAGAATATCAATACTTTTCCCTTAACATTTTATATATATTTATAGGTAAATTATTTTCTTATTATAAGCATATTTTTATCTCATGTTTTTCATTAAATTTAAAAATATATAATTTATTTATATCTTTAATTATATTTAGTTTAATTTAATCATAAAGTGCCCATGATATTTTGTCATAATATATATAATTTAATAAAGATTAGAAAAGCATTGTTCTATGTGCATTGTTATCGGGATCTGCTATTGGGATGGTTAATAAAACTAGTAACTATCTATTATAGACTTCGATTTTACAGTAATAAGTATCCATATAAACTTTAATTATATAGTAATCAAAGTCAAAAGATGTTATATGAGAATATTATCTTCCAACATAACATTTTAGGAAGAATTGAAGTTTCCAATGGATTTAAATATAGTTCAATGTCTCAGAATGTTGTATGCTTAATAACACACTGAAGAATTCAGTGTTCCTCTGCAATAATACGCCTGACTTCATTTGCAAGATCAATGACATGTTTGTCTTTGCATTCTATAGCACGATTAATAAAAAGGAAAAAAGGTTAAAAAAAATATTAAAAAAAAAAAAAAGGAAGAAAATCAGAAAGAATAATTGAAATGAGAGGTCTGAAATTGTCAAAGAAAATCATCACCTATTTCAAGAAGAGCCTTTTCAAGGTTGAAAAGATAATCTCTGTTAGGCCCTGCTGGACCTTAGACTGAACAATTTGCCTGTAGGATGGAAAAAAGAAAGAGTGCAAATCAAAGGCAACAACAAGTGATGAGTGCAAATCTCCACAAGGCATGCTAATTGCTTAACAATTATAATGCATGATCACAACATATAGTCACGTATCAAAACAAGGACCTATATTCGTTCAAGTGTAAATAGAGAGAAGTGAGATATGATACAAATAATAATTTTTCACCAATTGTTTAAGAAGTAAGAAAAACATGCATATAAAACTAAGGGTCTGTTTGAACACACTACTCTAAAAGAATTTCTACGAGAAGAAAATATGAAGATAAAAATGAAATTAACTTTTTTAAAAGTTAAAATTGTCTTGTCTAATAGCTAATTTGTAAAAGTCTCACATCTTTTAAATGAATCTATATGAGAGAACTTCTATTAATTGACTATTGGAGATAACAATTTTATCTTATAAAGAAGTTAATTTCATTTTTTTTTCATATTTTCTTCTCCTAAAAGTTCTTGTAGAATAATATGTTCAAACAAGTCATAGTTCACAAGCCAGGAACTCCAAATTATATGTAATCTTGAATACTATAGTTAGGTTTTATATGACACAAACTATGGCTGTAATAATACATAGATGAAAGATAAGTAGTACCTTGCAATGTCTTCAATCGATGCAGGGCCCAAATAATTTACATTAGCTTTCTTGTCTGCAGTTGCTATATATCTGTAACATGTTCACATTAATTATGATCAAAGCATGCAAGAGGTGAAAAAGTTAAGGTTGTGTTTTTTCACTTACACCATCACTCCAGAAACTGCTGGAGATGTAGCAGTAGGATCCTGAAACAAATTTTAGTACATGTCTATTTCCTTAAGAGGAAAAACTACTAATATAAAGCAGAATAAAACTTTGGCTACTTACAATATAAAAATCAACGTATTCCTTCTTGTCATATTGCTTCTCCCTTACTTCCAGATACTGTGAAGTAATTACACTTGAATATATCAATCTAAAAGTACTGTACTGATATTTGATTTTAAAAAAAAGATAGAAAATCTCTAGGGAAACGACAGTGAAGTGTTGTTTTAATGATCATGTCAAAGAAGTTGGTGCTATCAACATGACAAGAAGATTTCCAAAAAGCACTTTTGTAATAAGATTTCCATATGAAATAAGCACTTTTGTAAAGAAATTATGCAAGTTAGGTATTATTAAACAACTATATGATATGGTTCATTGAATGGATATTAGAAGGGGTTGGGGAGTGGGAATACCTTTATCAATTAAGCATTATATATACAAATTGTCTTCTCCAATAGTATAGTACTGACTCATTCATAAAGAGTTTAGATAGTATAGATCACAATGCCTAGCCATTCCCAAAGGTTTTAACTCAAGCATAGTGTTCAAGCTTGAACATGAGCCTTGAGTCTCACTTTTTTAATTGATCACACCCAAGGCTACATGACAAACCTTGATTTATAGGTGTTCATAGTTTCCAATGAGACTCAATCGTGATGTTCTCATTGTTGCTCAATAAGACTTTCTGATCGCCTTCTGAGCTTATGTCTAGTGCAATAAACAGTTTATTTATTACAGAAAGAAAGCAATATTACAACTTTAACTAGACAAATTATATGTCAATTTCTTGGGAGTATCTCTCAGTCTTTTGATTTATATTTACATCACAGCATGACTGAATCCCTCCGATTCAAGGATTAGATGAACTATTTACAGCAAGTCCAGAATTTCCTAATCTAAATATATAGAAGCAATCAGATCGGAATATAAAATGAGATAAGGTAACTAGGAAATAAGGAAATCTAAACAACTAAGAAACTCTAACCAAATGCCAACATAATCCAAACAATTTAAGCAATCAAATTCAAACGATGAGAAAATAATAGCTCAACCCTCTTTTATTTCATATTAAGGGGAGAAATGTGTAATCCTATCACGAATATTAAAGAACTTCAAAACTGCCAAATACTAACCTTATCATGTTATATCAAACAGTCACAACCCCTCTGTAACAGTCACAACACCTCTTATATTTAATTTAATTAATTAATAAAGAGATCATCAGTTCATAACAACATAAAAATGCACAATCACTAAGATGACAGTAAACAATCCATTTTGTAATCCAAGTCAATGTTGAGGTTGGGGAAAAAGAATAATCTATACATAAGTTTGAACCTTAGTTGCAGCATAATAGTATTCTAGTAAAATTGAAATATTTTAAAAAGCATACCGTTAATGCAGTTTCTGCATCTTCTTTCTTTGCGATCTTGTAAGCAGCTCCCCACTACCTCCTTGCAAAATATACAAGTATCAAATATAGATTGCATTTGATAATTTTAACTCATAAGTAGTTAAGAATAATATAAGATATATGAATTCACAGAATAATTAAGGGTGAAAAACAAGAAAAACTAAGAAGGCCACAGTAATTATCTGAAAAGATAAATGTGGAAACAAGATTGAACATTAAATGAAATGCAATTCTACTTTTACAACCAACAATCAAGTTGAATTTTGTTTTGATTGCCTTAAAAGACTAAACACACTCTTAGTAAGTATACCATACTTATAGTACAAAAGGCTATGTCTTAATAGAGATTCAACAAATGGTAAACCAAACATATATGCCAACAAAATATCTTGGCAAACACCTTTATTTTCTTAAATAAGCATAAATTGTAGGTACAAGTAAAACAGCTATACAACACCATCAGAGAAATATGGGTTATTAGTTTTTACAACATGCACTCGGCGTCTTTTACAACTCACTTCCACTTCATTTTTCTTCCTATCTCTCTTTTAATTTTCCATCATATCATTGGTCAATTTTATCAATTTCTACCCTCCTTTATTTTTTCTCTCTATCTCTCTTCTTTCCACACCCATTATGGGTATCCGGTGATAATTTTCCCAGAAAAAAAAAGACTAAAAAAACTAGTATAAGACAGTTAATCTAAAAAATAAGGCGAAAGGCACATCCACAGATGTTCATGTTCCACTCTATGTTAGCCTATTCACCCCAAAAAAAGGGGAAATATATTGCTTAACATTAAACTTGTAGACACCAATATTAATCAATTTAACCATATAATATGCTGTCATATGCACATCATAAATGCAATAGTCATCATTCTTTGCTTGCACACAACACACATACCAGAACTTCTGCATAAACTTCACATAATAATTAAAATTAATGGTACGTTTGGTTTAATGTTGAAAAATGTTGTGCACCGTTTCAATATAATAAATACAACTCATAATAAAAGTAAACTAAAAATAAAAGCGAGGTCTCATCCTTTTGTCTCAAAAGTACTTTTTTTTTTCCTGAAATTCAAACGTACTAAATATACAAATTATGGAACTTTTTATCACTGATAAATCAACTTGGGAATAATAACTTACACATATTTCTCCTTCAGCAGGCTCCAGGGTCACTGTTCTTCCAGGGAACTCAGGGGTTCCTCTGTGGTCAGTAGAGCCTAAAAGGGAAAAACCCACAAAAGAAAAAACCATGAAAACTGCGTTTGATGCATTATGGGGTAATAAAGTTGAAAACTTGTACACGAGTGATGTGAAAAGAGAGGGAAAATGATACTAGTACCTTGGTAGAAGACACGTCGATAGCCTTTGATGAAACCAACAACACGTTGGTCATAGTGAAACCCAGCTTTCGAGATCAAAGAACCATACCCAAATACCCACATTTTGTTTTATGTTAAGGTGTTGCTCTTCACTTTTAACTTTGATGATTTTTTTATGGTGATTGATTGGTGAGGATAGTTTGGAATACAAGAGAAGAGAGGTTGATTGGTTTGTTCAGTTGCTACGCGACAGAGGAACAGAACCAGTGCCAAGGCTTTTGTTGCAAATTCTCGGTTTTATCAAAGGAACTAAATAGACTCATACAACTCTCGAGATGAGATTAGATGAAAAAAAAAAAAGTTGTTCGAAAAATAATTAAAAAATTATAAATTTTTAGATTTAATTTTTTTTTAATCTTTTTTTATAAATTTAAACTATTATTTCGGTCATCTTTGATTTTTTTTTAAAACAACTTAAGTTATAGAAAAAAAAAGTTTTAATCGTAGTTTCCCAAACATGTAAGTATGGTTGGGATAGCTGGACAAATTAAATTGTTTTAATAATCAATTACACATTAATTTAATTTAACATTGTATAATTTAAGTTTTCTTTTTTCAAAGTTAATCGATTATTCTTTGTTTTGCATAAAATAAAATAAAAATGAACACCTGTAAATGAATGAGCGTGTAAAGGTTTTTCTTTTAATTTCATGAATTCAAAACCACAATGTAAATGAAACAAAATACTATTATAGTCATCGCCTGCTGCTGTGTTCTGAAAAATAAAATGTGTAGAGGAAAGACAAATTTGGAAAAAAGAATGAAACTTTGAAAAGTTAAAAAGTTAATATTTTAAATTTAAATTGAGGACATATGTGACTTTTTTATTGAGCCAATTTGGTCTTTCGACCAGAGACGGATCTTATATATAATTATTTTTAGTATAAAAAATAATAAATATTATTATTATTTATATATTAATAATATTTTAAATAATATATGTTGGTATATAATCTGATTTATTTGAAAAAAAAAATATAATCTAACTTAAAAATATATAATATATTAATTAATAAATATGATTACAAGTATGATAGATTTATGGGGATAAAAAAAATAAGTTTTTAAGTTAGTATGTATTTAAATTTTTTTTATTAATAGATGATATCTTAGTTTTATACCTAATAAATATTTAGTTTCATTATATTTTTTTTATTTTTGACAAATTTTACTCTTAATAAATTAATTTGACACTTTTCATCTATAATTTTTTAAAATCTTATAAATTTTATTCTATTATATTACTCTTACATCACATTATTATAGATTTTATTCTCAATTTTTTTTAAAAATGACAAATTTTATAGTCATTTTTTTGTTTTTTTATATAAATTTTACATTAAATATTTTTTTTTCAAAATTTTATCTTTAATTTTTATAAAAAAAATTATAACCCCTCCCTACTTAAACTCCTCGATCTGTCCTTTTGACTATACCATTAAAAGGTTATATTAAAGTTCCAATAAATTTATAGATCTAACTAGACCAACAAGCAATAGTTTCCTATCCTTTTTAAATTTACTATTTACTATTAATAATGTTGGTTGCGAGGTAGAGTTATCAAAATGAGTTAGAATTTAAAGAGTGATTCAACTCATCATGGGTTTAAACCAGATTAAAAAATTAACATATTTTTTTTGGATTTGAAAACTGAACCTGACCTACTAAGAATCCAGTCCATTATGAATTGATCCGTGGTAAGCCAAGTTGATCACGAATCTACAAAAGATTATTTTTTCATTATTTTTTTAGTATTTTATAATGTCATTTTACTTCTTCTTTTTTTAAGTGAATGTATTTCGTGTAAAAATAATATATATAATATATTTTTTTGGAAAAATATATAATGTATTCAAATTTATTTGTTTTTTATTTTTTTAAAACTTTTAAGTGAGTTGGTGGGTTAATAGGTTAACCTATTTAATTTATCAACCTGGATTAATCCAGATTCATTTTTTAAAACTTCCTAAGAAGTGGGTTGAACTAGCCCATTTTGACAGCTCTAACGATAACGACACTAGTGATATTTATGGTCACTATCCGATGATCAAGATGGTGACAATCATGAAGATGATAGTTTCGATGTTCATTACAATAATAATTATGATGACATAAAACACTTGGTAAGAATATTAACGGTGATGACAATGATTATAATTTAATAAAAAAAATGTATTATTTACCAACAAGACAAAACAAATAAATAAGTAAATAACTATAAAATAAAAAGGAGAAAATGAAGAGAGAGATAAGGGCTAACAAGTAACAAGTAACTGTATCAATTGACTTTTTTATTTTTTAAAATAATTCATATAATGAAAGAAGTTAAATTTCATATATATATATATAAATAAAGTACATAAGACACCACTTGTTTTTGGGTAATGGTGATATATTTTTCTTTTATTAACACACTTTTCTTTTATTGTTGGTTTGTACTTTCCTTTGAAGAATATCATTAATTCTTTTCTGAAACGATGATACTATTAAATATCAATCTACTTCAATAAGTTGAACTTTAGATGAACAAAGGAGAATATTTGAGACAATGGCCTTCCTTGTATTAATCTTTGTTATTGGATTGATCATTGTCATGATTTTCCATTGTCACATGAGAAGAAAGGTTACGGTGGCTCCACAATCACTAGAATAGATGGTTCCGCAATCATTAGGAGAAGTGATTCTTCAACCGTCGTTGTAAAGTGTGTTTGAATAGATGTTGATAAAATTAATTTTGAATAGAATTGATATTAAAAAATTGATTTTGAAACTTGCGTTATGCTTAAATAATTTTAATTAAAATTGATTTTAAATTAAAGTTTAATTGTATTATACCACAATGCTAGGTTTAAATGTAAGACTTAATCCCTTTAAGATATGTATGTGGGCACGGCCCAATTCACACCTCCATCAAAATTTGAAATTTGTTGCTATTTTGTGTTCGGGATTCCTCATGTATTAGTATTCCTTCTATTTTTATTATTCCATCTATTGATATATGACTCTTGCTACTTTCATAAATCGCAAATACTGGAAATTGAGAATTACAAAAGGAGTGTTAGAAGGTAACTGGTCCTTATGTATTATTCAGATTAACTTGTAAACAAAAAGTATTATTTTGAAACAAATTGAACTTATGATACATGATACCTAATCCTTATCATGTGTTTGGATCAATCAATTTAGAGCAATTCATCTATTTTAATGGATTTGAAATTCTCTACTATTAAATAAGTTGTTTGGGTGGGTAATTTCAAAAAAATTAAAACTCAATCATTTTTATAATTACAATCTTGTTTCTTTATAACCTTGACTTTCCTTTCACTTTATCATCATTTCTTTTTATCCTTGTGTGCACTTTTTTCTACTGTGGTCGCGCTCTTTCTCGCTCTACTCACGCGCTCTTTATGTTTAGAGCACATTCTGGGTTTGTCTTTGATATTTTTGTCTAGGGTTTCATTTTTTATTTTGTTAATTTGTTTAGGATTTGGTTTTATTGATTTTGATTTTGTTAATATTTTTTTCCTTTAATATGTAATTTGAGAGTCACATAATTGATTCATTATTATTTAATTGATTAACGTTGTAGGATGTGATTATTTGTACATTTAAATGACATGAAACATTGAAAATAAAATAAATTGTTTGTTTTTTTTATTAACAAATGATAGTGATTAAATTGTTGTGAGTCGAATTCATAATCTTTCCCCTTCAACAATTAGATTACCTTATCACTCCTTTATAATGAATTTTTTTGTGTTGTAAATTTGAAATGATGAATATAATTATATTAAAATAGCTCTAAAACTATGAGATAACATATTTGAATGGATCCTAATTTTGGTTGGCATTCAATTTCACTAATTAGTTGCCATTTGAATTCACATGGTTTGCTATTCCGTGGCACCAACTGAAGATATGTGTTGTTGAATCAAATGTGTCAATCACTTAGGGTTTAGAAACCCATCATTGGTTTCATAATGTAATTATACATTTGTTAAATTGATATGGGTTCATAATAGATGATGTGAAGAAACAAGATTTATAATGTTGAGGTTCTATCTATACTTTGCAAAAAAATTATCTTATTGTAGTAGTCAAGAAAATTTTATACGCTTCTTTTTTAATATATAACAACCCGTTAAAAAAATTTTATTTTTAAGATATGACAACCCGTTAAATTAATCAGTTGTAGTAAAAGATTTTTAAATTAATAAAATTTTAATAAAAAAGATAATATATTAGTATATCTTGTATGCTCTCTAGTATATTGCGTTCTCGTCGATAAGCATATTGCTTGCTATATATAAGAAAAATGAAGCACATAAAATAGATGTTCCGATCGTTCAATGTGCACAAAGTGAGTAACAAACTAAAACCTAATTCCAATAAAAAAAAAATATCCCTTAAAATATGCACTTAATTAATTTGTAAACATCCATAATTTATAGGTGTCAAAGTGAAATGCATTGAATACTAAATTTGATAGACTAAAAAACATATTTAATAAGTTTGTTATGTGAATTGTTGAAGATAAACTTTAAGTGCATTTGGTAAATAGATTTTGAATTGTGTGCAAGTGAATGATGATAACGGAGAATCAAAGAAAAATAAAAAATATTTTACGGATAAGACTAATTAAATAAAATATTAAAGATTATAAATAAAAATACTTAATATTTTTTTAAAAAAAATATATTTTTTATTCTTATTTATATATGTATTTATTTGGATCCAAAAGAGTTTTTCTTTTTCTTCCCTACACACTAATAAGTAATAACATATTTTAAAATGACCATTTGTGCGTGTATATATATATCGTAGTGGCTACTTACGAAATATAAATCTAAAAAACAAATTATCAAAAATTAAATTACAAAGAAAAACTACAACCGTTCATTTAAAAGTCCTACGTCTAACGGCTCAAAATAAATTGTGCACACGCTAGAACTCTAGTCATTTAAATAACTAATATATTAATTAAGGGGTTGGTGGAGCTTACTTGTGCCTCAGTGGGCGAAAATTTATCACATCATAAGCAAAGTTGAAATAAAAGGACAATTATTGTGGTCACTTAAAAAATAAAGATATTTCATATTCCTTAGTTTATATGGACTAAAAGGAAACATATCATATTTAATCTCTTTGAATAAAAGGAAACTCTTATATCTTAGAAGAAATTCCAATATTACGCTCTATGTTAATATCATCAATTTGTTTTTGCTGAATTCCTCTGCATAAACTTTAACAAATGTAACGTTGGTACATATTAAACCTATTATGAACTAATGGCATATATTCCAATTTTTTCAACAAAAATAAATTAATTAATTAGATCTACACTCTTTTATGTTAGCTGTTTAGCTTTTTTATTCCATCCTTAATTAATAGTCACAAATTCTTTCAATTTTTTTTTTCAACGGATTAAACATTTAATTTCCACATAAACATTAAAAAAAGTCCTTTCATTTTTCATTTGTAACAACCGATGTAATTTATTTTTATAAAAAAGGATAAAAATTGAAGAACAAATATTCCGAGATTTACTTTAATTACATATGCATCCCCTTTGTGTTAAGTTGCTTGTTAATTTTTTAAATAAATTTATATTTAATTTTAATTGATTTATTTAAAATCTCATAATAATATCCTTATATTTAAATGACTCGAAAAGAGAACAGTTCATCTTTAAAAAAATTATTCTTTTTTTTTTATTTCGTGCTACTATTATTTTAAAAGATAAAAATTATTTTTTTCCTTTATTTTGGACGGATTAGTATCCTTCCAAAGGTAAAAGAATTGGGGTGGATAATGTGTAAACTCAACACAATAGTAGTAGATGTGATGAGCACGTAGACCATTACACCTATAATAATTCATTAAATATAGAATCGTGTTCAACGGATCAACAACATAAGTTGGGGATGACAGGGAACAGTAATGTCACCTCTAAAAGTTCCATGATAAGATTAAGAACACACACATTACTCAAACAGTTATTGTTGTCGGTAGCAGTGGTATGGTGGTGTTAACAGACGTCGAGATCCTCTCCATTTCAAAGGGAAATGAAGATCTCCAATTCTTTAATAAATCTTAAAATGACATGTGCATTAACATTATTTTAATGCTAATTTTTAGTATCATTAATTTAAAAAACAACTAAAACTGGATAAGTTGATTAAGTAGAGTACGTCATTGGTAATATTGCAAGAAGCCTTCTCACAGCATTCTCACAGCATATATCTTGAAAGTCTTAGTTAAACCTCGAAAGGTATGTATTATATTATGAGGTATGTATTATATTATCTAAAAGAGTTGATGTGATGGTATAAAATTTTATTGCGTTTATATATGAAAAATAATTTATTTAATAATTGATTTTATGTTTGATTTTCATTGTATACAAATTTTTTCTTGTATCAATGACAACTATGTATTATGGATGAAGTTAATTATTGGTGGTGTTGTGAATTAAGGACACCCTTAATTTCTAACTTAAAAAGATAAAAAATAATATTCTTTGAAAACTCAAACAATATTGAAATTAATGTGAACTGTGGTGACACTTTGTTCTTGAAGTGTCAATATTCGTCATCTATCAATCATTCAATTCCAATTGATATTCTGTTTCTTCCATTTTGTAAATGCATTCTTTGCCTTAGTGTGTCCCGAAAGAAAGAAAGAAAAAAAAATACCAAAAAGAGTAATAGAGGCAAAAGCATTAATGCGTTATTTTACTCGAACTCAAGCTTCAGCAACATACAAAGGGTTCTAGGGCCAAGGCCTTCTTAGTACCAAAACCAAAACAAAAAGGGTCAAAGGAAAACAAAGAAAAAGGTACATGACATAACAAAACGCAGCCACTATGACAGGTATTGAGAAACATTGCACAAAATCTCTCTCTCATGATATCATTTAATTAGTCGGAGAAAATCTGTTATAAAAGGACCTATATATTATGTTGTTCTTGGTGATGGAAGCAGCACATTTTTCCCTGCCCCAGAAGGAACATTGATCTCAATGCTGTCAAAAATGTCTGATCCTGCAGCAGATGATTTTGCTGTACCGTCCTTAATTGGCAATTCATGTCCCTCAGTACTATTTCCTGCGTTGGTTTTGTTATTGTCTTTGCTTTTTCCCCACACCACGGTGTAAAGTCCACTCACAATGATAATAGCTCCAATCACACTGTCAATAAATAAATAAAACAAACCAAAATTAGCACACTTTTAATTTTGTCATTGATATATAAAGAGAAAGAATATTGTTAATTAGTTATAGTTGAATTTTGATGTATTATTTTATATTGTCGTTTAATCACAATACATGTATGCATAAAATATAATTTTATAAAAATCAATCGACTTATCATAAGTTAAAAGAAATTGTGATGAAATAAGAATACAAAACTATTTTATACTGTTGTGTGCATCATTGTTAAACTTGGTTAATTATTTGAACATTGCATATATTATATACCTTCCCATATAAACTTGCTCAGCCAAGACAATGGATCCCAATGCAGCAGTGATAATCATACACAGAGGGCTGAAAGAAGTCACAAAAACAGGTCCACGTTCCCTGGTCACAACTCCTTGTACATAGTATGCCATTCCAGAGCACACCACACCCTATTATTTCATCAATAATTGAAAGGATAATTAATTAAATTACTTAATCTAAAGGATTGAAAGGATATAATTAAAACAACAAATGGGTAGAAACATTAATTAGTATGATAAAAAAAAAAAAAAAGGTACTCACTGAATAAACACATGCAAGGAGCCTTGAGTCCATGCCTATTGACCACACACTCATGTCACGTTCGAATATAAGGGTTGCAATTGCACCCTCAAAAATGCCCAAAAAGCAAATCCAAGCTGTGACTGAGAGCTCTGCTGGATACATCTTCAAAGTGAATGACTAAAATCCACAAAGTACAGTTGTAACATTATCAGCACATGATAAAAAATATATATGATTTTTAAGATAATTATCACAAAATTTAATAAACTTATCCTACACAAAAACTTGTAATTAAACAACAGTAATAATACAACAATCAAATTTAATAATTATACATTAACCATGTAAAATTTAATACTTATATATTAATAATGTAAAATACTTTTATATGATCATAACTATTAAATCAATTATTATAAAAATTAATCGATTTATTTATGATTTTTTTTTAAATCAGAAGACAGTATCTAATAATTTTACAGGATTATATATATAATTTAAGGATGTAATCATGTGCATGTGCATGTGCAAAATTAAGTGGGGAATGAAGGATAGTAGTATGTGTCATACTTGCAAGATAAAGAAGCTAGCCCAGCCACCACAACTTGCAAGGAGCTCTATTGTGCCAGTGACCCAGTGTTGTTCAGAGGGATGTGTGCCACTTTCATGGTGGCTTGTTGCTGCTGATGATTGCCCCTTTATGAACTGAAGAGCCGGACCTTTGTACAAAGTCATAATCATTGCTCCTGAAACTGTTACTGCTGTTCCAATCACCTTCGCCATACTGTGTACTTTCCTCAGGTTCACCGTTTCTAACCTGTAGGTATAAAATTGTTACATTTTCATTACACCGTCCTTATTGTCCTTATTCTGAATGCAACTTACACAGGAGTTTTGATTAATACTGTATGCTATGTTATGACTTATGAATATTCATTAAAAGCATATGAATATTACGCATTATTTCATTTGTGGTGGTGGCACTTGTTTCAACAGGTGGTCCCATTCCATGCAATGTCTTGTCTATGTATATCAGTGTAATAAGCATAGTGAAAGAAAACACCTGTAGTAATTGGTGTTTGTCTTCTTTATTCTTTCACTAATAAAAATATTAATAAACTTAATCCTAAAAAATAAGATATTAGCAAGAGGACAAAACAAATTGTTAAATCAAGGGTGATAGCTTTTCAAGAATAAGTACTATACCTCAAAAAAAAAGAAAAAAGAATAAGTACTGAAAAAGAGTTACTACTAAAAATCCTCTTCTTGTGAGTGTGACTTTCCGCATATTATTGTACTTGATTCTAGCCTTTTTCTTTCTTTTGCTTAAGCGCATAAACTGTCATTGATATTATTATGGTGAAAACTGAAAACTGAAAAGATTGAAGCATCATCTATCTAGTTTTACCTGCAAACAAGTGCCATTATAAAAGTAATGGCTGGGAGAACATTAACGGTGGCTGATGCAAACGTTGTTGAGGTGTTCTTCATTCCCATGTTGTACAAGTTTTGATCAAGCACTGGCCTGTTTTGTTTTCATCCCAAACAAAATTATTAGACCACAAATTATGCAAAAAATGAAAAAAAAATACTAGTATGTGATATGTAATATGTAACTTCTAAGTTTTCTTTTTTCCATATTGTAGGATTAAATCTAATTTAAATCATAATCAAATCTATGAATAAAGTCATATCTCAAAGTACAAAAGATGCGCTTATTTTCGTACTAAGACTAGATGGTAGATTCTTTGTCAAAAAAGAGATATGTCTCTCTATCTGCATGCCGTATTCTATCTCAGTTTTTTTTTTTTAAATCTTTTTTTTATTAGAGAACAATGATAATACATTAAAAAATATAACAAAATTTTATATTCTTAGACTATCAATAACTTTTTATTTATTATAAATTAATTGACTTTTATAAAAATATTTTAAAAATCATAAATTGAAGGATATAATTACTTGAGAGTACTATTTTTATTCTCATTTTATTAAACCAAAATTTGTAATATCTCTAGGTTTGATGCTTTCCATCATCCTGCACTTTCAGTTTTTTTGCTCATCTGTGGTTGAATAGGCAAATGATTTTCTTCAGAGAGTAATTTGTAGTGTTACCACCACAATAAAAGGAAATGATCATGATTAAACTATTTTAATACCCTCTTATTAGAAGAAAAAAAAATGAAGAAAAAACTAATGAAACTTAAAATCATTTGGTCATGGAAAGCTTAATATTATGTGATAAATAAAATATGTTAAATTAACGAGTCTCGTGAAGAATTTTATATCATATATTTATCATTTTGTGGTGGATTGCCTCCTAGGGTATGATGTGTCCACTAGAAATGGTGGGTCCATATGGTGAAGCACCATTGTCGAATTGTGGCATTTCTAGAGTGTTATATTTTGGATTATGCACTTACTATTCCTTAATTAATTTCTTTTATTTAACGATTTCAATGAAACACACATGACACAACAGAACCAATTATCAAGCAAAAATAAGCTAAAATAAAAAGAGAAAAGCATAAGCAGCTTGTTTGTGGAGAAGTTATTATGGTTTAAATGGTCTTTATTAATCTCTATATATATGACTCATAATTAAATACTAATATTATTAATTATTTGTTATTAACTTAAAAAGCATGTTGTTATATGAAAATTTGTTGAAATCATACACTTGCGGCAGTCTCATCATGTTTCTTCTCTCAAACGTAGTTTTTTTTTCCAACAAAAGGAGGAATATAGCTACTAGCTAGTGTCTTTCATAGATAAGTAGTGTTTATTATTTTTATTAATAATTAATTTATATAAACGATAAGGGTATAAGTATAAATATCAAAGGCGTAGCTAGAAATTAAAGCATGCATGCATGTGTACTTCAAATATTTTTTTCATTTGGGCCCATTGAACTGATTGAAGGGACTTAGAACTTAGAATTAGAAACAAACAAAATGTACGATATTCATATTCAATACTCAGAATATTTTGATACGTAAAGAGAGAGTCGAAGAGACTTACTCAAGGAAACCGAGAGCTGCTAGCCTAAGGAACACCGGTAGAGTCATCTTTGGCCTTATTTTTCTGTAAAAATGAAGGCATCAAGTCAAGTTAGTGAATGCAAAAAGTTAAAATGTTTATGAAATGAGAAAATAAACAACTTTTACATGAAAAAAAAAGTGTATGTTTAATTCAAAAGTTACATACTAACATGTTTATGTTTTATGGTTTGGAAAACGTGTTTATTCAATCGAAGTTGGATTCAAGGTGTATCCAAACATTCCTATAATAGTGTGTCTGGTTTCATGTTTCAGATGTAATTTTTCATGTTTCGAATATGATTTTCAAAATCTAATAGTAATAGCTTCCACATCTCATACATATTCTTCTATTCCCGACGTATTTTCAAACATGCTGAGAATCGTGCAAAATTTTAAGAAGAAAAGATCATCATTTGAGGAGGGGAAAGAGAGCAAGAGACCTTTCAAGGAAAAATGCAAAAGGGGCCATGATAAGGGTGGCAACTATATGACGGTAAACAGAGAGAACCCAATGGCTCATGCCATGCTTGAAAGAAACCATGGTGATGATGTACATTCCGGAGTAACCAAACTGAAGGGACACCATTGCAAGGTAGGGCTTAACCTTGTGGAACATCTTGCCAAATCCACTAGAACTAGATGATGCATTTTGATCCTCCATCTTGTTGTAACCTTAGTTGCAACTTGCAACACACTCAAAAACTCACTAATGAGAGAGCTATTTGGTTCTCACTCGTGTGTGTTTGTGGATGACATGGTTTGGAATGAGGAATGGCCTTTTTATAGGCCTCAAAAGAAAAAAAAAAAAAATGTAAAGAGGAACCGGTTTTCACAGTACCACTAATTAATTCTCTCACTACAATTTTTCATTCCCACGGATTCCCTTATCCATTGATAGAAAAAAAATAAAAATTAAAGAAACATATTCCGGGTATTATTACTAGAATACGAGTGCTTAGTCATGACGCATGCAAATCAATGATTTAAGTTCTTATGGGGTGCTACGTAAGCATGGATGCTATATATGTGCACAACGTTTAGAAATGTTAGCATCACTCGCACACTCACAATGTCTTTTAGACAATTTTTCTGTTATGCGTTAAAAATTATTGGAAATCTATCAAAATTAGAAAAAAAATTAACTAATTGGAAAAAAATATATCAGAAAAAGTGTGCTAACCCCATCTTCACCTATATAGTTACACAGCGTCTATGATATTAAAGAAAAAATAGATCATTTACTGATAATGTAAAATAAATTTTTACTGACAAATTTGTTGAATTTTATAATTATATAGTATATGACAATCAAATAAGAGATAGTGAATTGAATTTCTCTCCTAAAAAAACCCAACAAATTAACATAAAGAAAAATGTTTAAATGATTTTCATCCTATACAATCATATCTCCCCTAATTATTGCGTATTTACACACTGTTGTCTATATCATCATGACCACTGTTGTCACTATCATCATGGTCGGTCGTCGTCCCCGTTGTTACTGCCACCATCATCATCACGGTAATTATGATGGTGACGGCGGTGGTGACAGTGACCTTGTTAGTGGTAACGGTGGTGATGGCGGTGCCATCATCATTACGATCACCACCAACAGGGCCACCGTCGCTGCCACTATCATGACAACTATCACCACCAACAAGATCATCATCATGATTGTCGTCTTTATTGTTGCCGTCACTACTATCGTCACAGTGATGGTGACGGCAACAATGAGGACAATGACTATGATGGTAGTGGTGATGGTGGTCTTGTTGGTGTTCGCGACAAAAATGACAGTGGTGACCATGTTGATAGTGACGACACTAATTATGGTGATAGAACAATAAATGCACAATAATTAAAAAAAAATATGATTATATATAGTGAATATCACATTTAATTTTAATTTAAAATTATATCCGAACTATTAAAATTTAATAATAGTTATTATTTAAACTTCTTATCTCTTCATAAATAAACATGTCATTTCACTTGAAGTACTCTTTATTTATTTATATATATATATAAAACGAGTCGAGTCATGATCCAACTATATATGAAAATTTGAAGCTAATAGGAAAAATCCATATTTGTTGTTAATTAGTGCGAGTGACGTGGGCGAGTCATCCAGGAGATACCATAAAAATATATGCATCATAGTGGATGGATCTGATACATATACATATGTTTCAACGTCAGATGGGTCATACTCAACAATTATTATTTTAAATGAATCAAAGAAAGCATGGCATATTAAACAAGGAGTTGATTCGACTGATAAGTAAAGCATTGTTTTGAATGGAAAAAAAATGTGATTAAAAAATAGAGAAATTTCTTAATTAAAAATAGTATTTTTAAAATTGGAACGGTCATTAAATTTATGAAGGTATTGGTTTAAGATTTAGTAGTTTAATCTTATAATTTAACTAGTTTAATCAGTTTTAATAAAATAATATTTTAATTTTTTTAATATAATATATCAAGTAATATTAAAAAAAAATAATATGATAGATCTATGTAATATTAAAAATTAAACACTACTTAGAAGTATTATGAAATCAAATTTAATACATTATAATATTTAATTTCAACCATACAAATTAAAATCATATATTTTTTTAAATTAAAAATGATGAATGTGAAAATCAATCAAACCATTAATTCAGACCGATTTTACTAATTTTATACCAATTCCACCAATTCAATTAAAAACTAGTATAAAGATTGTTTCGGATCTAGCAAAGAATTAGTTCCCAATTTAATTGGTTAAACTGTCCGGTCCAATCCAATTCTAAAAATAATGCTTAAAAGTAATTATACAAATTTTTCTAATAAAATTAATCATATGCAAAATTCACTATTCGATAATATGATTATAAAAGGAAATTAAATAGCATGGCATATTAATTGAGGATTAGATTTAGATAGGACTTTCTTTTTTAAATAAGTAAAAAATAATTTATTTTAAATAAAAATAATTCAGATAAATTTATTAAAAATACATATAATTACTTATTTTATTAAAATAAATTATTATTTCACCCCATACGCCAAATCAGCCTAATCCAATTGGATTTCAATTACAACAAATTACAGTTGATGATGATTATTTATGGCTCCCACCAAAGGAAAAATTAATCCACTCATGTCCCATTGTCCCGAGTACAATGCCATTCATTTGCGTATGGAATACCTCTTCCACTCAACTAGTCAACTTGCCTTATTTTCTTTTCTTTGTCTCTCAATTGACATTTTTGGGACTATGTCAAAGCAAATTGCTATTCATATAACTGTTGTTGTGTTTGGTTTGGACAATCAAAATAGAATAAAAAAACTGTTTGAATTAAACTAAAGTGTGAAAGGTACGAGACTCATACAAAATCAACATTATTTTTTTTTATATTTCTTTTTCTCCCTAAAACAAACACAGCATATAATAATTATAGGATTGACTCATAGGTGAAACGAGAGTTCATAAAGGAGAGATCAAGGATTAAATTATTTTCTTGTGTATTCAAAACATCATGAATGTTTTCTGACCACGAATAACATAATTTATTTAATTTGAAGAGGAGATATATTATGTAGATCAGAAGTATTTAAATTTTTATTTCTAATTTCTAGTCTATTAAAAAGAATTGAATTTATATATATATAGGTATAGCTTTCCCTTCCTATCATTTCATCTTCGTCACTTCAATTTTCCTTTAAAGTTATATTGTGGAGTAACCTGTAAAAAAATTAAGTGCGTGCAGCATCTTGCCATCAGTGGATATGATAACAATTGCTATATGTCTTGTGTAATTGGGTTTCATTATTATATGCATCTAATGGAAAACGGATAACGGATATAATACAAGCAACATTTTGGTTCCATTCTCAATCAATTGGTTAAAAAATTGTCTGAAAATAGTTACTCCAAAACTTAGCCAGAATAGTAAATGTGGAAATATGATCTGTATACTCTCTCTTTTATACTTATATATGAACTATAGGTTCATCAATTAGCTAGTGTTTTCTTTTTACATGTTACTTTTTACTAAAGATTGTCTTTATAATTAAAAGCACACGACACGAATATTATCTATATATTATATGTATAAAAAGAACACAACTTGAGGATGTCAAACCTTTGTATTCCATGCATCTGATAAATTTATGTATTTGATACATTAAATGTCAATCAATATATTCTTGCATTCGAAACAGTGAAACACAAATATCTAAAATTAAATATTATTTGCAAAGAGTTAGTTGATTATCAAAATGGGGGGTTTTCATTTTGTGAAGTGGATCTAATATAACTGATCTAGACCCCTTTCTATCTAACATATAATTATAACTTATGACTAGTGTATGATCTATTCATTTTGTCCATAATTAATATATAGAATCTGTCTAATTATTTTTAATGAAATTTTTTTCTTTTGTTTATATTTTATTTTTGTCCATAAAATTTAAATTTGAGATTTTGATTAAGAGATATAAGTAGATTACCATTCATACTATCAACTTATAATGGTTATTTTTAAGCATTCTTATTTAAGTAATAATTACGGATGGAGCATAAAAATGCGTACAGGGAGGCCAAGGAATTAAAGTTGGTGGGTTCGTGTTTGGATTCCAACAAGCAATTAGGTTCAGGTTGGTGGAATCCACCATATATAATATTGGGCAGCACTATGAGCAGATGTGAAACAAATACTATAGGTGGGGGTAGGCATAAAGCAAACAAAACCACATTCTCCATTCGTAAATAGTAACATTACTATACAAGTATATGGTATATGATTGTAAGACACATGCATGTATGTGACTCAGATTTAATTATGCAATTATCTCCGAAAAAACAAATATTGTGGCCAAAATTAATTCAGAATATCGTTGATAATATAAATCAGAATATAGTTGATAATATAAAGACTTTTTCTTTTAGTAAAAGAAAACAACCGTGAATTCATTGGATAAAAAACTAAACTCATTTATATAATTGTTATTGAACTAAGAAAATTTTGTATATGATAAAAATCAAATACAAAATAACTTTAGATTAAATAAATCATTCCTCTATCTATAAATGCATCAGAGTCTTACATTATTGAATATAAGCAGAGACGGATTTATGGGGGGCAAGTAGGGGTTTCAGCCCCCCTCCTCATCCTCCTCCCCTTCCCTCTTTTAATATATATAAAAAATAAAAAATTATTAAAAAATAATTTTTTAAGTTAATATTTATTTAAATTTTTTTTATTAGTAAATCATATCTTAATTTTATACCTATTAAATATTTGGTTTCATTATATTTTTTAATTTATTTTGTAAATTTTATTCTTAATAAATTAATTTGATACTTTTTATCTATAATTTTTTAAAATTTTATAAATTTTACTCTTATATTACATTATTACAGATTTTACTCTCAATTTTTTAAAAATTGACAAATTTAATACCCATTTTTTATCTTTTTTTTTATATAAATTTTACATTAAATATTTTTTTAAAAAAAATTTATCTTCAATTTTTATAAAAAATATTTTAACCCCTCCCTACTTAAGTTCTTGAATCTTTCCCTAAATATAAGTGTTTCTAAACTCATTGGACCGAAAACTTGTATGTGATTTTCTATGACAGTTGATGACTTAATAAGCTAATAACCTAATAAAATTGTGACAAAAATCAAACACAAATTTTTTTATTAAATAAATCATTTTTATACGTGTTAAACGTTAACCTAGTCTTACTCTACCATGCATACTTTGTGTTGTGTTAGAACTTAGAATAGTATAGTGACTTGTGGTAGTAAACTTTAACTTCAAAATCAATACACACTCTCATGTATTATAATTAGCTTGAGTGTGCTTCATCTAATTAATGATCTACGTCACACTTTTTGCATATTTGATCTTATTACTTATTCCCCAGGGATTTATTCATATTCTTAAAACCACCTAATAGAAGGAATAGAATGCTGGCATGTTTCAAATTTCAATCTACCTCAAATCAAATCGATGTCAAGAGAGATTAGAAGGGAAAAATAAATCTTGTATGAATGTATACAATACCAAGGGACCATATAAATTGGCATTATTCTTTTATTCCCTCAGAGATTATGTTCCACTCGTACGTCTTTCTGATAATATATCCAGCCATGCATTATAAGTAAATATCAATATGGTTGGGACTTTGTACATTTTTACATATAATGTTTACCTAATATAGTAATAGTGGAAATAGTTTAGTCCACTCTGCTTTAATAGGTATGACCTATATGTAAAACCTAAGTATGGTATTTTACTTATTGTTAGAGGTATTTCTTATATACATGACATGACTTTTTTTAAAGTATGACTTGACTATTTGTATGACTAGTTAATAAGTATAATCTAAATTTATCCTTGAATAAGTTTATAGACTTGAGTTTTATATGTTACGAGGTGCGTGTTTTTTCTTCTAATCGGAACATGTTAAAGTCTGTTGGAGGGAAAAAAATTAAATAAAATATTAGAGATTATAAATAAAAATATTTAATATTTTAAAAAATTATATTATATCCTAATTTTTAATAGTTATTATGAAAACAAAAGGACAAAGAAAAAAGTAACATGCACTAATCATGTAGTTTTTTATTTTAATTTTGCACAAAACTATGTACGAGTGTAAGTTATCCAATTAACTTAAGTAAAGTCGAATAACTCTCACACCAATCGATTTTCAGTAATTAAATACGAGAATGACCATAGTGATCAAGTACGTATAGAATTTTAAAACATATCAACTTGAGCATATGTACTCTGACGCATCATCTAAAAATAATTGATGTTCCTGTTTATATAATATTTATAATAATTAGTATACGAGGTCATATATATTTTTTCAAAAAATTATACAAAATCGTGGACCACGTCACTAATGTTCTTTTCTTTCCAAATGATTTTTTTTTCTTTGTTTACTTTTAAAGGTAAACAAAGACTCTACGTTTGTCTTCTCTCTTGCTTTATGTTCTCCAACATACATAAATTAATAAGTTTTCGTGTCTGAAATAGATTTCACTTGATAGTGTTTAAAGTTTAATTTGATTGGTATTAGTTTTTAATATATTTTTTTTATTTTATCTTTTACCTTTTTATTAGTTAGTGAGGTATCTATTTTAAAAGTTTCTTAGCTTATGTCTGAAAAAATAAATTAGGAATCAATTTCGATCAAATTAAACTTTAGATCTTTGTCCCATCAATAACGCTGAGAGACAAATTATAATACCCTCGGAAGTTTCCAACATATCTTGGTTTTTTTTTTCTTTAGTGACCTATAAATCGTGGGGGCGTGTATATTATTTAGTATATATAGATTTGAGTTCTCCTACGTAAGAAGCATATATATTAAGTATCAGGAGTATTTTGTTATAAATTAAAGTAGGTGGAATAAACCTAAATCATATAAAATAAAATTAAGATACAAAAGCATACGATTTGCTAAGCAATTTTATAACGACTCTTTAACTTATTTAATTATGTATGTTTATGGTAGTATTTAAATATTTGTAATCTTAGATTAAAAAATACAACTATCTTTTATCTTTCACAATAAAATAAACTACTCTTCTTAATTGTGTATTTGCATACGTATACATTCTGCATGTCATTCATTATACGTGTTGGTAAGTTATATCTTTAAAGTATTTTAATAATTTCAAATTCCAATTTTCATAGAATAATAATTCAGTATCTTTACAGAGAAAAAAAGCAGAGTATAAAATTATAATCTTACACAACCATTCAATTACAACCCATCACATAGGGTAAAGAAGCATCCCTTAGATGTTAGAAAATAATGAATTTATATTTCTAAGATGATTGTAAGGATTTTTATTTATTTTACTTTGGAGAAAATTTTACAAGATTAAATAAATCAAGATTTCTTGAAATCTAGCAGTTTTCCAAAATTACCATTGTTCAATTTTGAGGGAGAAATGGTCAAAATAACATGGGCTTGCCATTGATATAAGATTTTAGTCTTTTATAATGGTGATATCGGTTGCAAAACCTATGGTAATGTAACTCATATGTCTAGTTCATCATTCATTCACAGACTAAAACTATTTGTTTAAAATAAAATTTAAAGAAAATAAATTTAAAAAATTAATATTAAAATTTATATTGATAAAGAGTTTCAAATGCTAGTTAAAAATAAATTAATTATTAAATTAAGGTTAAATTATAATTCTGATCCCCTAATTTTTCAAATTCATAATTTTGGTGGCTCTAATTTTTAATTGAAACATTTAATCTTTAGTTTTATAAATTGATGATTTTTTCACAAAATCAATTATTAACTAATTAGGATTAATAAATCCATCTTTGTGTCTAACCACTTTAATAGAATTTTTCTTTTCAATCATATGTTTGCTATATTTACAAAACTTAAATATGAAAATATTGTTTAACGAGATCAAATTTATTATTACTCGAACTAATGATTAATTATTGTATTATTAGCTAGTACAATAAAACATAATCATTATAATTTATAAAACGAGCATTTGTATGGGTATATACTCAAGATATATGAATTAGAAAGAAAAAGAGGAACAATATAGCCATAGGCTTTACAAACCTACCTCATACTCTTAATCATCTCGAATAGTACTTCAGGTTCTATTATTGATCTAAAAGAATATAATCAATGAAAAGAGTACTAGCTAGTGTAGTGAAGCATAACTAACATCCTACAAAAACAAATCAAAGAAAACATTATTTTATGTAACAAAAGAAAGAAAGCATAACTTGATTCTGTGCGTTTTGTTTTTTTCTTTAATATTAGCCCATTGTCCTCTTTTCATCTTTACCGATCACATATCACTGATTATAACAAACAGATGCTGATAAGTAATACTAGTATTTTAGAAAATGCTAGAATATAATAATGTGCTCTCTTAACTCATTTTTTTGTTCTTTTAATTTTTAAAAGTTCTAATTTTGAACTTTTTTTTATTGGTTTAAGAAGGAAAAATTGTCATAAATTCATTTACATGAAAACTATAAAATTTTATTATTTTTTGATAAAAAAAAATCATATAAATTATGAAAATCACTTAA
Source organism: Amphicarpaea edgeworthii (assembly GCA_014843725.1). Classification (NCBI taxonomy): domain Eukaryota; kingdom Viridiplantae; phylum Streptophyta; class Magnoliopsida; order Fabales; family Fabaceae; genus Amphicarpaea; species Amphicarpaea edgeworthii. The sequence continues at coordinate 20,190,909 of CM026321.1, forward strand.
ATGTAAGTCCATGATAAATAAATAAAAATGTAATATTATATTTTTAAAATTTTCATTTGTTCATAACATTCACTTTTCATGTACTTTTTATTATTTTCTTTATGTTAATTTTGTATACGAATATTAATTAATTTTCATATAAATAAATATAATGATATGCATTTTATGTCTTGAATTAATAAAAAAAAATTAAAATCTTACTAAAGAAAACAATAAATTTTTAAAAAGTACCAATTTATCAATTTGTCATAAATTGAATAAGTTAGGGGACTATTTTAGAACTTTAAAAATTAGAAGACCAATTTAAAATAAAAAATAAGTTAAAAAATCATTACTATATTTTACCCTTTAGAAAAAAGAGGAATGTTAAATGTATTATAATATTTCGCAACATAATTCTAAATTTTTTTTTTCTCTCTACTTTTTATGGTGTTATTTAATTACACTTTTCTTCTTGTTTTTCTTTTCTAGTAAATTCTAAGACCTGTTGTGAAAAGGTTACTTGAAAACACGTTGCTCTTCTACATTAATGTGTAGTGATGTTAGTTGGGATATGAAAATCGACGCAGTACACAACAATTTGTCATTTATTTGGTGTTGATGGTGGAGCCGTAATTATGTGCCTTTTATTTAAATAAATAAACATTAACTGTACAGTATTCAACTTTCATATTAGAATAAACTACATCTATTGGTGAACATTAGGATTGATGGTAACAGATATTAGAGGCTAAAAAGTTAGTGATGTTGGAAAAAATATATGCAATATATAAAAAATTCTGCAACAAATACAACTAAATGAAGATCATGAATCACTTCGTGGATCATCAATTATATGCTGATTTTGAATGCACTGTTTGTTTATTGATTTTAACTAACGAATAAGTGGTAGTGATTCGTGCTTCTTACTAAAATCAACTCTCTTTTTGGTTGGACTTCAATTTTGATTGAAGATCAGGTGCCATTGCCATACAAATTAACCGACAGTATCTCACTGGCCTAAGGTCAATTCATTATGATTTGTACACAACTCATGTTATACAATAATTTTTCCATTCTTGCATTCTCAAATTTATATCTTTGATGTTTCACAAGGTCATTTTTCTTTTTCTTAATTAGTAATCAAATACCTCATTTTATTTTTGCTTTTCATGGTAAATTGAGACATTTTATTATTTGAGTATTCAATTAAGTCATTTTTATTGATTTAAGTCAACTCTAATAGTGAAATATTAATTTTAAATTCAGATTAATGAAAAAAAATGTATAATCATCATCTTCAAAGTCATATGATATATATTTAATGAATTTACGAAATTAACTTGAATGATCTAAGTAATTTTTATTTTTTATAAATAAAATAACATAATTGAATACCCAAATAATAATAAAATACCTTTGAACACGAAAAACTTATAAAATGACTTATCTGAGTATTAAGTTTTTTTTTTTAAACAGAAACAAAACACTGAATTTTATTTTGATAGCGATGATGGCCTATACAAAATTATTTATGGATGATAGCGTAAGGATTTTGTGTTTTTCATGTTCATTTAACCACAGCTAAATGAAGGCCCACTACACTCCTCTCCAATAATGCAGATGTACACATGTCGTTAGAAATCAACAAAAAGGTGTAAAATGAGGATATAGCATTATTCTTAATGAAAAAGTTATTGTATCTAGAAAATAAAACACGTACAGAAAGTGACAAACACTGTATAGTGAACTGTGACAACTAGTATTTTTAGCTTGTGTAAATCAAGGTATATCTAGAAAATAAAACACAGAAAGTGACAGGCACTGTATATGATACAAAGTTATTTTTAACTATTGTCAACTTCTATATAAAAAAATACACTATTGAAATGATAAATTTAAAGACAAAGATAAAAGCGAGTAGATTAAAAGATATATTTGACTAAGATAAAATATACAAATAAAGATTAAAAAAAAAAAAAAACAACAATGACAGCTTAGGAAGATTGAGAAATAATTATTTAGTCAGCTGTATTGAAATATAAATCTAAAAAGGAAAAGAAAGAAATATTGAAAATATTTAATTAAGAGAAACAAGTGAAAGTTTTACTCTACAAATTGCATATTGAAGAGATATAATAAGGTTGACTTGGGTGGTGAAAAATGAGAGCTTAAGAGTAAAAGTAGTGATAAATTACAAATTCGAATCTTTTTCGCTAGTTTTCTTAACAAATTAATGATCAACAAAAATAAATTATATATTCCAATTTAGAATTATAGGAGTAGATTGAGAAAGTATAAGCTGTGCTATGCGTGCTACTGTTAGTGATAGAAACTTGGGTTGGGCCGATGAGTACATGTTTGTTGGCATAGCAACCCAAATAGTGGGTGATGATCACTCACTAAGTACAAGCAAAAAAAAAAAAGCCTTGAATCCCGGCCTTGCTAGCCAGAGACTGTGAATTAGGACAATATGAAGTGCATGTTATCCACCAAGTGACAAGGGACATCTTTTGATGGGTACTTCCTTAACGCTATGGCATGAAAATGTTAAAATCATGTAGATGTCTCTAACCATAATAGGTTTTACCTACACCAGATACACTTATCTTCAATCTCCTCTCTTTATGTATGATGTTTGTACAAATCCAAAGGATGAGATACATGTTGAATGCACTCTAACTCTAACTATTAAAAACTATTTTTATCTCAAGAATAGGTATTTATTTATATTTGTATGATATTGAATTTTATTTATGAGATTTGGGAATGTGTAAAAATTGGTTTGAACCGAACCAGTTTTTAAACTGGTTTAACCAATTTTTTTAACTAGTTTAATATCGAATTAGTTTTAAAAAATTGATTTAGAACTGAATTTGAACCGGTTTTGAAAATCGATTTAGATTTGTTATTTTTTTTTAGGTGTTGGTTTATTTTTTAAACTCATTCGAATGAAAATTAATTTGATTCCAATTTGATTCGAACCAATTTTTTTTACCATCCCTAATGTGTTTGGTAGTTAATTACCATTAGGCATCATCAATGACAGATCCAGAAATTTAGGTAGAGAGGGGCTTAAATTTTTTTTTACAAAAATTAAATTAAAATTTTGAAAAAAAAATTTTAATGTAAAATTAAAAAAAAATACAAAAAATGGATACAAAATTTATCAATTTTTTTAGAAAATTAAGAGTAAAATTTGTAATCATGTAATATAAAAGAAAAATCTTAGAGTAAAATTTGTAAGATTTTAAAAAAATTAAAAATAAAAGATATCAAATTAATTTTTTAAGAATAAAACATAAAAAATAATAATATAATTAATTTAAATATTTATTACTAATTGTTAATATAAAACTAAAATATATTTTATTAATAAAATAAAATTAAATAAATATTAACTTAAAAATGTATTTTTTTAATAATTTTTTATTTATTAATAATTTTTATTATATATATATATATTAAAAGGAAAGGGAGGAGGGGGGCTCAAGCCCCTGCTTGCCCCCCTGTGTATCCGTCCATCATTGTGATTACTATTCTTAACTATCTTTCCTAATCTTCACCTTAACGCTTAACTTGGATTAGCCTATTCCTAAGCATGTTAGTCATCTTTGCTTAGGGGGCTTTGATCTCTTCACCCTTGGAATATGATGTTTCGATTGGAGGGGTATCCGGCACATAGGTCCTCGATTTTTGCTAAGGTTTTGGCCTCTAATTCTAGAGCTGGATGGTAATCTGGTACACATGTTCTCAATCTTGGTTAAGATTCCAGCCTCTACGATAATTTCAGCTTCGGTTATGATAATTATATAGTTTTTAATAAAATATAAGCCACTACATATTCTTATCGAAATTATGTTTCTTAAGAATGTGGTCAAGAGATTCAATTTTCAATCAATGTATACAGACGAAACATTGTCAAGAAAAATTATTCAATAAATGAATTTTAATATATAAAAAAGATTAATCTCTTATAATACAGTTCAAACAAACCTTATTTCGAACAGTGTAAGGTTCGACATGGGACCTCTAAAACTTGCAATACAATAAACTTTACTAGAAATGCAACATAAAGTTGAAAAAAATAAAATAAAGTTCATATATATATCTCGTAAAACGCGGAGGTGAACCTCAGAATTCGCATAAAATAAAAGTACCCAAATTCGGAAACATTTCATAAACAAAGTAAAAGTCAAGATCACACTATAGAGTAGTCACACCATCACTACTACTTTTTCATGTTCTGGCTTCCATGTCTTTGTTTTTATCTCCAATTATGACCAATTGAGCTTTGTTATCATCATCACTTATTATGGGTACAGTAACTGGTAGCTGTTGTTGGCGTTGCAGGGTGACTTTTTCAGGGGATGGTGGCATCAACAAACGTTTCTGCTCCTTAGCTTTGCCCCACACAACAAGATAGAGCCCAATTACCACCACCACTCCTCCAATAATGCTGGTTTAATACACACCATAACAATTCATCATATAGGTGAAAAATAATAAGGTCTAATTTCAAAAACTAAATTTAATTCAAGAAAAAAGTTTAGTGGCAATTTATTAAGTTAAAATTAAATCACAAGATAATTTTACGAAAATGGTATGACTTATTTTAAATAGAAGAATGACATATATACAAATATTTTATGTTGATAGCAAATAAATGAAGTTAAGAAAAAAAATTAAGACTTAAATATATTTTTACTCTTTATAATTATAACTTTATATAGTTTTTCACATTTTGATATATATTACAGGTATTTTTCATTAATCACTGATGAAGTTGAAATAATTTCACACCAATTGATCCTGTATTTGTGTTTGATAGTGTTATTAGTGTAAGTTGATTGGACTATGTTTTAAATTTTTAAAAATTAAAATTAACAAAAGTTTTAAAGAGATTAATAAGATTTATAGTGATTAAATTAAAGACATGTTTTATTGAATAAAAAAATATGAGAAGCCAATTGAAAAATGTATCACTTTTTTCACTTGGTAGTACCTTCCAAGGTGGAGTTTCTCAGCGAGAACAATGAAGGCCAAGCCCGTGACTATGATCATACGCAGTGGATTAAATGCAGTCACAAACACTGGCCCAGTGGCTTTAATAACCATGCCTTGCACATAAAATTGGATTGCTGACGTTACTATTCCCTGCATAAAAAAATCACCATCAAAACATGTCAAAATGAAGGACTTAAAAAGTAACTTGGGCTGGGCCATTGAGCCCAAACAATGTGTACTAATTTTATTTTGTTAGTCATGAAATCAACAAGATGATTAATATGTGTAGGAGAACTTGGTTAATCATCTTTAGTATAATTCTTTTTTTTCAACTAAGTTTTTTTTTTCCATCCACAGGACTTAAACTTAAACATTGAATATGAATGTTGCTTCTCTTTTAGATATTTTCTGTAATTAGTTAAAATTTATTAAAAATCATCTATTTTGATTTGCCTCCCGCAAAATTAGAAGAAAAAATCATTAAAAGTGTTGTTATCCAATAAATTTCAAACAATTAGGAGAATAGTATTTCGAATAGAATATCAGATAGAATCTTGCTAACATTTCTCTTATTTCTCTTATGAAATACCTAATTGGTGATGTAAAATTACTGATTCGACATTTCATAATGTAATGGAGTGTCAGAAGGAAAATTTGGAAGTGTAGGAAGTTTTACTAACCGAGTATGCATAAGCAGCAAGCTTAGAATCCCATGCTAGAGACCAGACATGAGAGCTCTTGCGTTCCATGAAAAGAGTAACTGCGCTGCTTTGAATTGCACCCACAAAACAAACCCAGGCAGCTAGGGACATCTCTGCTGGGTACTTTCTCAATGTTATGGTCTGCAAAATATAACCAAATCATGCAGCATAATTAAGCTTCCCTTGCAATATATACAATAACTACTAAGGTTATAGTTTTTATTAACATAATTTATCATATATATACATGTTAATTGTTAATTTTTTTATGGATGCTTCATTTTTTTTGTTTTAGGAAACTAGATGTATGAGATAATGTAACTTGGGTTAAGTAGAATTATGATAAGTAACAACACTCTCATTTTGAATATTTAATATTTACTATTCAAACTTTGTAAATTAAACTCAAAAAATAGTGTTAGTTAATTAACATGTTTGTTTTATATCATATTTAAGATTGTTATTTTTATTTTTCATATGGGACTTTATTTATTTAACAGGTATCGAACTAATCATTTTTTAATCAATCAAATCTATTTATTTTAGCATATGTGATATTTTTAGTTATGAATACAATTCAACTAAAGGATGAAATACTAAATCTTAGTTTAAACACCTAAGAGTGTGTTTGGAAGAGGCGGAAGATGAGAAATTAAGAGGAAATTGTGTGGGTCACATGTGCATCTCACACTTCCTACACTCTACCTTAATTTAAATATCAACCTATCCTCTATTTTTATCTTTTTTATTTTCATCATCTCTACCAAACATACAGGGTAAGTGTCAAACTCAAATTACTTATAATACCAACTAGTTTAGATAAAACATTTCACACCTAAACCAGTAGTATCTAAAGTAGATATGGTGAGTGTTTATATACAAACTTACTTGCAAAATGTAGAAAGCAGCGAAGCCAGCACAACCAATGAGGAGAAAACAAGCACCAATGAGCCAGTGATTGCCAGAGGGATCGTTCACATTCTCAGGCTGGCTGGATGATGATGAGGCTGCAATTTTAACAAGTGGACCTTTGTACAGTGCCATTAGAAAAGCACCTCCAAGACTAACTGCAGTTCCAATCACTTTCGCTATACATCCTACCTCCTTAATGTTCATGCACTCCAATCTGTTCAAACACGAGTTTAACAGTGATATACTAAGTTAACCCACTTATCATAAAATAATGAATTGTAATGGAATGACAAAACAAAATTACTTTACCCTGTATAAAGAGTGTAAAATGTTAAGTAAAACATTGATACCTAAAATAGGATTTACTTTCTTACTAAATAGGATTGTCCATTTGTCCTTAATTAAAACATTGATATATACCTAAAATTCGATATAAAAGGCCTAACAGCATGGGTAGAATTTATCTATATTTAGACATAACTTATAACGGCGTCTAACAATGAGAAGGAATAAGGAATTGACTCTTAATACTTCATGTAATTAATAAACTATAATTATTATTTTTTGTTATTTTTATATAATTATTATTTTTAAGACTATTTCTATTTAATTATTATATTTTTAATTATGTATTTATCTTTACATACTTCTTAAAGGTTATACACTTATCATATATTAGAATAAAAAAATAATAATGAAAATTGTATGTTTTAGTCGTCAAATATATGTTGAAAAGGTAGAGCAAATTTTTGTGTTATTTATACACGGGTTTCTAAGGAAAATAATGCTCTCTTATCACATACTTATAAAATACTACAATAAGAATAAGAAAATATACAGAGCAAACATCACCCTCATCTTGCAAATTTAACTAACTAAACAAAAAAGCACATGATTACTTTTGTTATCCGTGTTGCAAAAAAAAAAAAAACAATGAAAGATTCATTAATTAATTATTAGTATGGTGAAGAAAGAAAACGACACGCAATATTCATAGCATTCGTGCATGCGATGACATAGACCTATCACTACAAATACATGGGTAAAACTTTTTAAATATCTTAAAGAGCCACTACGACACTTACTGTCCCATGTTCTAAATTGTTAATTGCAAGCTAGGTATCTTATCATCCACTTAATAAAAAGATTAATTTTTTTCGTGATGTGATTATAATTATATGGATAATATTTTCAACATAACATATGAACGTAAGATTTCTAATCAATACTTTACATTAACTTATTAGGTTATTCTATTAAGGACCTTTAATTATATGCGTCAAACTGATAATTAAATAAATAATTGATGATTAGTATAATATGTGATTAATATCTTACGTACCGAAAAATGATTGCTAGTACAAAGGTAATGGAGGGTACGGAATTCATCACAGCAGAGGCAAATGATGCTGATGTGTACTTCATACCCAAGAACGTGAAGCATTGATCAAGTATTATCCTGCATAAGTGCATATACATAACATCATTTTAGTGGTTTTGTTAACTAATTCACTTTTTATTTATTTATTTACATGCACGAATGCAATAAAATTTAAAATTATTGCGATGTCACTCACTAATTTGTTCTTCTATTATTTTTTAAGTCCTTTATATTTATAATAAAGTTAATCATTATTTAAAATGTCATAATAAACATTTAATATGTTAGTGGAAGAGAAGACGTACTCGACAAAAGCCACTGCCATAATCTCTGAAAATATCCGACGTGTCATCTTGGGCCTAACTTTCCTGCATTTATACAGAGAGAAAGTAGAAATAATTAGCAACTCAACCTAACCTAATTCATATTCATCAAAAAAAAAACCTAACCTAATTCTTACTATTTATAAAAGATCAATAACCTAATTGAAATACTAGTTTTAACGTACAGATTAATTAAAGTGCAATTTTTGTATATTTCATTAAATTATAGATTCTCATATATGATGAGTTTGTTTATTTTCATAATAACTACATCAAAAGTTTTCCTAGAAATTTTTTAATTAGTTAATTAATAATGTAAAAAGGTTAATACATTTCATTTTAAATTTTTAATGTATTATTGAAAAAATATTAACTAGTCATTAAGGAATAAAAGTAAAATATTATCAATAATTATAATGTTAAAAAATTATTTGTCATTAACGGATAAAAAAAATTATTTGTCATTATTATTATTTTTAACAAGTGTCCTAAATAAATGATTAACATTTAGTTTGTCAATTGTAATAACTAAGGTAATGATTCATAATAATGATTCTCTCACACTCTTTTTTAACACTATTCTTACACTCTATTTCTTATGGTAAAATTGAAAGCCAAACTTAATGGAAACTTGTATGTATTTCACAAGATAGTGTGTATAAGATTAATGTAAAGGAAAGTACGTGTTAAAATATCATTGTTTAATATATGGAATGATATTTCAATTGTGTGTTTAATTTGCTTTATTTTTAATATATATTCAATTATTTTTTAATTTTGTTTATCATGATATAAACTATCTATACTAACCTAAGAAAAAACAGAAAAACTAGAACCAACACATAATAATTAACCAGCAACAACCATTGGTCAGAACAACGAAAAAAAGGTGGCTGGAATAATCATGAAAGTAAATGATGAAAAACCCTACTCTACCATTTCTCTGTGTATGTGCAACATGCAAACGTGCATGGTGCAAATATTATTAATTGATGTTAATGTTAATTATTATTTTAAAATATATTTACAAGAAACAAATTATAGTATATTTCCTATTTATAAAATATAGTAGAATATTCATTGATAAGAGATGAAATTAATAACCTTTCAAGAAAAAATGCGAATGGAGCAAGAACTATAGTGGCGATGACATTGCGGTAAACGACAAAAACATAATGACTCATGCCCTTGTTGAGAGCATCCATGGTGATAAGGTACATCCCAGCTGAGCCAAATTGCAAGCTCAATATTATCAAATATAATTTTGCATTGCATAGCCACTCATACACTCTCTTAAAACACTCCATTGCTCTCTCTCTCTCTCTAAATTATATATTTCTATTTGTTTTGATGTAGTAGTGAGATTTGCATGTGCTTGATGATTATGTGTGTGTGTGGTATTGAATACAAGTCTAAGTATTTATACCCAAAGAAATCGGTTACTTGTTAACATAATTTATTTATGGCTTAATGGTAATTTTTTCATCTAGTTATAATTAAGTGTTAAATTTCATCCTCACATTTTAATGTTTTTTTAATATGGTACTCAAATTCTTAAAATCTATCCCATTCAGCAATTTTTTTTAATGAAAAATGTTATCATTACACTTTTGAATACCCTCTTTTGAATATACTTCTTCTAATTAATAGAAATTCATTAAAAAATTATAAAATCAAGAGAGATAATAATTAAATAGCAAGTGAAGTTTGACTAATTTGACTAATTTGACGTAGAAATCACTTAAATTTATAATTTTTAATAAATTTTAAATAATAAAAGGGAATGTGTTAAGGTATGTTACTAACATTTTTCTTCTCTACATTTGGCCAACAACTTTACCCAAATTAACCTGTCAAAGATGTGATACGTGGTTAGCCAAATTGACGGAAAATCAAATTGATTTTTTTTAAAATTTAATATAAAATCAAGCAATTAATTAATATATAATTACTAAAATTACAATTAAATCTTTATTTATTTATTGCTTAATCGAAAATCCACTATGACAGAAATTGCGTGATGACTGCAGTCTACTTTTCGAAGAAGTTGTGTGGCAACAAGAGATGAGATGATTAATTTGCAACAGACCACCAAGGTGTATTCCCCCCCTCCCTCTCCGTCTATCAAATTTTATCTGAGGGTTCTTCAAACTTTATAGTATAGGATTAATTTGTCTAAATTTATTTAATAAAATAAATAATTATTTATATTTTTAGTATGTTTGTCTAAACTGTTTCTGTTTAAAATAAATTATTTTTTTACTTATTTTAAAAAATAAATCTTATATACTTATAAAATAATTACTTATTTTATAAATATTTATTATAATTTTAAAAAAACATCCATCCTATTTATTTTGAAAAGCATTTGTATTTTCGTGTGAAAAGATGTGTTCCTTTTTCACGTCTAATTTGGTTTGTCTTTTTCCTCCTAGCTCATGCAATGATGGTAATTCAGTGGAAAACCAAGTTAATGCAATCGATGCAAACACCTTATTTTTAGAAAATTTGATGATTGATGATGAAGCACTCTTCCATTTTTATGATCATTCTGTCGTATTGCAACGCAAAGTTATTTTGTTAGTTGATTGAGAATACTATATAAAGAACTAAAGATTATCATACATTCCAAAACATTGATCATCATTAAGTTCCTTATACGGCATATGAATGGGGTTAGAACCCCTAAATTTGGAAAAAAAAAACCTACTTTGGACATGCAGCTGTAATTTTTGGTTCATAGTTTAAGTTTTGAATTTACAGCTGCACCCCCTGAGCAGGACGGAGCACAGCTAACAACTAGAGGGGGGCCAAGTTTAAAAAATATAAATTATTTAATAAATATATACCAATCAATTTTTATATAAACATTAGTTATCATATATTTTGAAATATTAATTAAATCAATAATATATTGAAAAATATTTGTTATATAACTAAAAAGTCATTTATAATTAAAACATTAAAATTTTTAACTATTTTTTTTAATTTTTTTTTTGTATTATTCAAAAAAAATTGTAAATAAAAATTAAATTATAAACATTATTATTAGATTGAAGACTATTCTTGCTCACAATGTATGACTATCGTTGGCTAAAGAAAATTTTACACATAATATGAATCAAATACATAAAAAATGATTTAAATTAAAAAATAATAAATAAATTATTTTGACTAAATACCAATTTGCTTTTTCAAGATTATACTTTGATTGTTTAGACTTATAATAACAATAATAAATTTTAAAAATAAAAGAATGAAAAAAAATACTCATGTTTTATTTAAAAAGAAAATCATACAATTATCTTTAGCATGAAGACTGTAAAAAGAAAAATAAAATATTTATGTAAAAAATAATATTATTTTTATTATAAAAGGGGAAATAAAATATTTATCTACAAAATATTATCATATAAAAAAACTATAAAAAGATAATACAATATTTTATAATTAACATTTAAATACTATTATCTCTAAATTTAAATTCTATTATATAAAAAAAATATTATAATAATAAAATATATCTACACTAAAAAAAATTAGAAATATAAAATTTTACGCGGTCAAGCCCCAATTCATAAGGTGGCTACGTCCTACTACTACTAAGATTTTATTGAATTACATACAATTTTACAATTTTTTTTATTTTTTACACTAACACCTTTCATATATATATATATTTATTTATTTATTTATTTGAAAACATTATATTAACTCCCATTTAGGACATGCAAAAGTAATGGTTAAAAAAAATAAAAAACATTTGTATAATTACATAAAATTTAATAAAGTATTGTGGTAATTTGCTCTATTTTTTTTAAAGAATATAATTATAATTTTTAAAGGTGGCAAATATATTATTTTTTTTAGTTTAATTGTAATTTTGGTTTTCCTAATATCTCAAATTTATTATTTTGGTTTCCTAATTTTTAATGATAACATTTAATTTTTCTAATTTTAAAAATTGGCTATTGTGGTCTCCCATGATCAATTTAAAGTGATTTTTTTTAAAAAAATAATATTAAAAAATGATTTTTTAATGATTGGAAATTACCATTTTTTTTAATGTTAAAAATACACACACATATATTATTAATGTAAAAGATGATGATTTCTTTTAATAATTTTCCATTAATATATAATTAACTTAATAACTCTATTAATAATAATTATTAGTAATAATTGATTAGGAATCAAAATTGTCAATTTTTAAAATTAGGGAGATCAAATGTTACAATTAAAAACTATGAAACCAAAATCATGAATTTAGAAAATTAGAAAAATCAAAATTAAAAATAAAATGTTTTTTTTTTATATATGCATAAAATTTAGGCCTCGTTTTTTAATAACTACCCTTTTATTTTTCATTGACACAATTTGAATTCAATCTTATTTAAGAAACCAAATACTACTTGAAATTTTTAGATATATTACTCAATAAGAACTTTTGAGAAAAAAAAATTAATTTATTTATAAGTTAAAATTATATTTTTCAATAGTGTAAAAGTTTTCATATATATATTTTTATAAAAAATGTGAGATTTTTACAAATTAATCATTAAAAAAAATAATTTTAATTTCTACAAATTTTTTTTTCTTTATATCGCTTCTCCACTTAAAAATTCTTGTACAGTAGTGTGTGTTAAAATATACATTTTAAATCATACGTTGTTGTTGGTATTGGTAGCCTAATTTTTGACACTACTCTTTCCATTAGGTATTCTTATTGTCCTTTATCGCCACTTCTGGATCTGCACTTTATAAACTATTTAAACAACTATCAAAAAGTTTTCTTTCAACCATTTTTAAATTATCTTTCTAGCTTGTATCTTTATCTTTGCACTTTTAACTATTTACTATTTTCAATCCGCCATCTTTTATTTTATCTTCAAATCAAATTTTAATAGTTTTTAAGATATTATCAATAATTAAAAATAATTTTATACCACAATTTTAAGTGTTTATTATAAATCTAAAATATAATTTATATATATTTAAATAGAGCATGTTTGAAACATCAGCTGAAATTTGTAGAAAGTTTTTTTCCTAAAAAATAAGCTATTTTTATAAATATAAAAAATTGTAACTTATAATTATTTTCCAATAACTTATTCTTTTTTTTAGCTATTTTACACTACTCCTTTAACTTATAAATTCGTATTTTTAGTTGCATTCAAACAAAAATAATTATCTCTAAACTATACTTTTTTTTAACAAATTTATCCAAATAAAAATTAATTCTGATTATAATGGATTATTAAAATAATTTAAGTTTTGTAGTTGTCCCAAATACACTCGAATTTTACTTATAGTACAATTTATTTAATAAAAAATATTATTTTTTATTTAAAATTTAATTATATAACAATTAAATCTTTAATATGTACAATGTATAAAGTGAAACATTACTATATATTTACAAAAACTAAAAAAATATTATACCCATTCAATAATTACAAAAATAAATTTCTTAAATGAATATATATCTCATAACTTTTTTATTCAAATAGTTTATTATATGATATTTGTACTAAAAACTATTAACAAATTAATAAGACCTATATTTAAAATGAAAGTGTTGACTTTCAAAAAAAAAAAAAAAAGTGAGAGATTCTGATAAGACCAACTAGTGTTCTCGTATCATATGATGAACTTGAATCCCTCTCCAATAGTTTCTTGGTGTTGATATACATGAGGATTCCAATAATATATATATATATATATATATATATATATATATATAAAAGTTATTTTTCCAAGAAATTAGTGTTGGAGATAGTCTAAGTCACTATGATATGAAGAAATGAAAAAAAGTTACAAAAGAAAAAAAAGAAAAGAATTATTTTTATGATAATACCATATATTTAATTTAATAATAATAATAATAATAATAATAATAATAGTAATAATAATAATAAAATTTCAAAATATGACAATTCAAAAATAAAGTAAATTATACACTAAATAACATTGTTTTCTAATTAAGTATAAAATTATTAATAAAAAAAATCTATAACTGTACAAATGAATTATATAACCATTAATCTAAAAGCAAGAGTATTAAAAATGTAAAATTAGCACCCTTGGAATCTTCCAATAGTTTTCGTGTTTGATGGAGGATGACTGATACCCTTTAAATTCCTAGCCATAGCATCATATATTGATATGTTTTTCACTCTGTTAAGATCCCTATTTATCACAATGCATTATTATATGACGTTGTTCCAATACTAACCTGGGGAAAGAAAATTCTCACAAATATATATAAAACAATGCACATGTGTAAAACACTAGCTAGCAGTATTATAGGCAATGTGACAAAAGCCTAATAATTGATGTGTTTAATTAGTAATTAGGTATTGGTGGTGAAGATTGCTTTCACATGCTTTAATTTTAAGTGGATCGCATCTTTTGTGTTTAATTTAATATTCCCTACCTGCCAGGAAGTGAAAAATTCAGTACAGATCATAGTCAATTCCATTATCTTAACGAGTTCTCTTTAAATCGTCTTACGTATATCTTCCAAAGTTTGGCTTGTTCACATGAATCACATCATATTTGATAAAGGTATTAATATTATGCTTGCTTCGGACAACTGGTTTTACCCTCTTCTCATCTTTGGCACCAATAGGGATAGATTGAAGAAATATTTCGACATTTCTTTTGACATTTTGTTTACGAAGAATGGTTAAATGTATCTCAAAATTTATACAAATTTAGGTCCATTTTTTCTACTATAGTACATGATTTATATATTTTCTCACATCAAAGTTTCAACAACATATTTTTTAATAGACTTTTATCATCAATACATTCTTGTTTATCGTGGTTAAAATATATTAAAATCTATCAGAAGACACATTAAATAAAATGTAAAATCTACAAAATTTTGTTTGTTTGCAAGACCTATATAAGTGCAATTCAGGCGAGTTTTAGTTGTTATAATTTTTTTTTTAATCTTTTATTGACTAATTTCTTTTGAATGTTTGATTCTTTTTACAATTAATCGGTGGATATTTCATTATTTTTTAAAGAATAAAATACTTTTGGTTATTCTAAAATATTTGAAGTTCAATTTTAATTTTTCTACAGAAAAAAATTGTTATTTTTTCGACACTTAATTTTTAAATACATCACTTTTCTTCCTAAATAATATTTAAATAATACTCTATATATAGATGAAAAATGACTTAGATTATATAAGTAGCATTTGGAGGATAAAAAAAATGCATTTCAAAAATTAAGGTCCAAAAACAATCAGTTTATTTTAAGAAATTATAATCGAACTTCATAAATTTTAGAAAAATAAATTATATTTTATTATATTATATATTTTATTTTCTTAAATGTGATGATAAAATTAATTTTAAAAAATAATAATTTACCCTCGTTGGCTCCTACTCTACTCAGGTCCTATATCCACTACCGGAAAGAGTTGTCAGTCGATTATGGCTTTGGAGAAGACGTAAGTTACCACTTTCTGAGGAAGATATATGTTTCCACACATTAATGTGACGTGTTTAATTATTGGGGGTGTAATGGTGCCAATTGAAAACATTTTCATGTTCAATCCACAGTGAAGAGAAAGATTGTGAAGCAGATAACTTTTTTTATTTATTAAAATCGAACATAATATTATAACAAATTTATCATACTCATACATTCTGTTTAATTAACTAGTTAGATTTCTTGGTGTAAAGCCGGTGACCGATTAATTGCAACATTTTTTTATGAAATAAAGTGCAACATATTTGCTTGATGAATCATGCAATAATTCTCACGGTAAAAAGCAAAGCAAATTATACATATGATCTTTTTGGTCACTAAAGAGAGGTGTTTTATTGGTTGTTTTGATTATGAGTACTTTAAATTAGTGGCAAATCCGTATATATAGACTATAGTACCCAATTAAAAAATTGTCATTAAGAAGAGTTTTTTTTAAACCCATTAATTTCAGGCTGTATACATTCTTAGGGTGTTGTCTAAACATTGTAAGGAGGAGAAATCGATAGATTTATACTAGAACAAATTCACTTGATCCAAATTCATGCCCACAAATTTTTCATATCTTACTAGTCATTTAAAATAGTCTATAACATAAGTTTAAAAAAAAAAAAAATAGTCTATAACATAACTTGATACATAAACTAGAAATACAAATATATTATTGTTTTTAGGGAAAATGCAAAGATATTCTAGACAATATGAAATTTGCCTTTTGTAATAGCATAAATACAACAAAATATTGAGGTATTTGGACCTTCTTCAATTTATTTAAATCATACTCCATCCGTATTGCATTTTTAGCCTTTCAAATTTATCCTAAATTAATTGATATTTTCAATTAAAGGTTTAAATTTCGATTTCAAATTTACCCCTTAATAAATACTCTTGTCTTGAAAGATTCAAGTAATGCATCTATTGAAAAGTAAGAAAGAAAATAAGGATGATTTAGTAAACTTATTTCATAATAAATATCATTTTCTTGAAATACTTAATTATCTTAATCTCTTACCAAACTAGGACCTAGAAGTCTAGAACTAGTGGGACAAATTATTTTTTTTTTAAAATTAGAATATTTATGATCATAAATATGAAAGAAATTTAAAATAGAATAATTTTTTTAACCAAATAAAATATAAAAAAATAAAACATACAAAAAAGCAAGTAAAAATTGATGAATCTAAAAAAAATATTAAAGATAAGGGTCAAGTTATAAATATAGGAAGAAGTGCAAAAAGCAATAACATTAAAAGATTCTCACTGATAAAATAAATGAGAATGGATTTGTGGTCCATCATCCCCACTCCCCCAAAATCGCCCCCATTCTTGTCTCCAATGGGTATGAAATTATTTTTTTCATTCCTGTTTTTGATGGGATCATACCTTATCCGTTTCTGCCTCATTATTTTTACAGGAAAAAAATTTCAATTACTTCTTTTAACATAATTCGTATAAAATATTCATCAACACATATAAAAGAAATCAAAATTTCAACAAATTATATAAATATTTACTAATTCGAGTATTTAACAACACATGAGTGAGGGTCTCTTTATTCTCTAATCTATAAATTAAAAATATGATCAATTTAATAATTAGACGTAATAAGTACAGGAAAGGATCCAGCTCCATATCAAGGTCACGGTCGATATCGTCACTATCGTAACTATCATCAATATCGTCACTATCATCAATAAGAAAACCCTTAGGCTTGTTATCCAGGAACTTGTTCAGAAATACTGTAATGAAAGGAACATAGGAGTTTGTCGCTAGGTATTTGACCAAATAGGATCGTCCAGTTCCTATAGAACCTATCACTAAAATACCCCTACTAGGGGGAGGTAGGGCTAAGCGGAGCGAAAAGGGTTTTCCATGAGATGGGAAATGAAAACTATTAGCCCCCGCAAGGTTTGTGAATAAGTAATTGTCCGATAATTAGCAAGGAATATACGTCTTTCTGCTAAACAGGATGTATTGAATTCATAAATCATTAGATACTTTTTATGAATGTCAACTAAGTATCGTAAGTAAATTGCTCCCGGTTGTTCAATCATTTGATAACCAGAGTTATTCTTTGATAAATGATGACTATGAGTCGGACTCAATAGAATTTGATCAATCCTTTTTCTCGCTTCGGTAAGGTAGAAAACTGAACCAAGAATTCTCCTTCTTTATCATCAATCGAATCACCTGTTCAAGACCCAGGATTCTATTTGATCATCAATCCAATCACCATTCACGTTTTTTATTTTTCTTATCAAGGAATAGATTGCTTTACTTGGATGACTTAGATGTCTCGTATTTCTCGAAAAAGCGATTCGATTGATGGGATTTGGTATAATACTTATGAGATCAATGAGATTCAAATATTTCTTCTTAGAACGTATTGATTTGACCCCATAAGTGGGACCACCACCCCATAGCATGTTGCCACCAAAAGCAAAACTCCGTATTTCTTCTAGAGAATCTCCTAATTGTTCCAGAGCAACTAGAAAGAGATTCTTTAACCGTAAAGAATTCAGTTCAGATGTAGGATACCTATCCGTAAGTTTTCGCAACTCAATCATGTATGATGGAATCATCAAAGATTTGACCTTTTCGAACTCTGTCTGTAACTCACTATAGACTCGAGAAACAAAGAGAAGATGTGTACGAACGAGATATCCAAAGCAACAAGGAGAAGGAAAAGGATTGAATAGAAGAACTCCTGAACATTTAGCGATCTCGGATGTGTCGATATTAATAGTAACTCATTATTTCGATGAATAATTTCTTGGACAAGAAGAAGATTATGTAAACAATTACCCTAATCTCACTTATCGATTCCATATCTCACTTATCAGATTCCATAGTGTCTTCCACAATGGAATCGACGAATCACTCATAATATATCCGACCCATGCATAATATCATGAAAAATGGATACAAATTTTTGGCTGCTACTTAGTATCGGCAATAGGTCTGAAAAAGGATTTAAAAATATTAAATTTAGATATTTGGACCTGTCGAGGTAAGGAACCATAGTATATATATTTGGAATAGATTCCATTTTGAGAGAGTTGAAAAAACACTATCTAGTTGAAAGGTTCTATACATCTGCCCTTTCTCAAGGCATTTTTTTAGACAAGGACTCTGTTTTTCCTTTTTTCGGATGGTAAATATTTCTCGAGAACATGGAGTGTGAATCAAACCCATGTTTGAATTGAAATTGAGATACTTGATGCAAGTTCTTCCCTTCCGAATCGGGTATATTCATATCTGAAAGAGGTTGACAATAAGTTTTTTCAAAATGGACAATTTGTCCCTCTCAGTTAGAGGTGTTCCGAAATGTCTGCGATCGAGTAAATAGCTCCACGAACGAATAGATCGTATCGAATTGGAAAATGGAAAGATTTGTACAAGTTATACCCTTCGTCGCC
Source organism: Amphicarpaea edgeworthii (assembly GCA_014843725.1). Taxonomy (NCBI): domain Eukaryota; kingdom Viridiplantae; phylum Streptophyta; class Magnoliopsida; order Fabales; family Fabaceae; genus Amphicarpaea; species Amphicarpaea edgeworthii. The sequence continues at coordinate 20,210,134 of CM026321.1, forward strand.
ACTTTGTGGAAAATCGTTAGGTATCAATATGTTAGATACCTGTGACTCGATTGGTGAAATAGTATCTCTCTTCAAAAAAGCATGTTTTTTTTGACCATCGCAAAAAGAAAAGATTTTGTTGCGAATGAACAAGATATTGAGGAATTGTCCATACGTAAAATCATAATTATTGATACAGGCCTTTTCCACATAAAAAGGGAATCTTTTGTTACAATAGAAGCAGAAGTGATATTGATTATTCAAGAATCGAAGTCGATTTGCTTTATAAAAAGAGTATATCAATGAACTTCTATGAAATGGTTTCACGAGATTCAGCCAATTGTCCTGGATCGTGGGATATCATTGAGAAATAGGAATCTGTGTTATCAAAAGATTTCCTGCGATTCTTTCTAGTATGGAATGAGTCAATCATCCACTTTGGTATCTTATTGAACAAAAATGGTGATATTGTTCCTCCATTGATCAAGAATTTCGATTTTTGGGAAGTATCTTGGTCATCCAATAATAAGGGTTTCCATTTTTTCAAATGAAAGATTTGAAGACCTATTGATTCTAATAACTGATTACAGAGTGGATCATTCGGACCTTTCAATTCATAGATGTGGATCTCGGACCTATGAATGGGGATACCCCCAAAACTCACAAAGAAAAAAGAAGGAAGTGAGTTAGACAAAAAGAGAAGAAACTTGGGCAAAAAAAGAAGTAACTTGGACAAAAAGAAACAAAGTGACTTAGACAAATCTTTTTGTCGATAACCTCAGACCAATCAATCGAATATTGATTAATAAGTACAGGAAAGGATGGGAAGATGTATTTTCATACTCATCCTCAGTTAGACTATTCGGATATTATTACTCGTATTTAATCAAAATGAAATTCTTTGTGAAACTCAAGACGGAGACGGGAATATATGTGCAAGTATGAATATTATTATCAAGCCTAGTAAAGGATGCAAGTGCACCCCTCAACTAAGCCTCTATCTGCCACTGAAACAATCTTAATCATCACTCATTTTAACACGGAGAGAGTAATCTATACGGGTTAAATCTATAGTTTGATAATAATTTAGTTACATCATTCTCACTTTAAGAATCAAAAGGAGAGTTAAAAGGTATGATTACTAAACAAACAAACACTACATTATTTATATATTTTCATCCAAATAATGCTCATGCCAATTACGCATGTGTCGTACGCCGTATAAGAGGGGGAATCACTTCTCAGCCATACGTGTATAATTGCTTTATATTTTTTTAACGACAGAAGAAGTAAAGATTAGCTGGGGGAATCGGTGTCTTTTTTTACATTATTACAAAAGTTAATTTTAGTTATCACTTCAGTAGTACTATATCGTTTTCATTTCGCTAATGCTTGCCAATTCAATAGACATTATATGTTTCCTCCAATAGAATGATCGTTGTGTTATGCCTAATTACTTGAGTTTTATCGGAACAGAGAAAAATTATACTATGGCAATGGCAACTAAAACCATGGGTTCAGCTGGATGCAGTGGATTGGTTTAGTGGTTATTATAATCTGTCCTTTAATTTCACTTGTATTGGTTGGGCTTATAAATCTCTATTTATTTATCTAAGGTTTAAAACAAGACTTTCAAATCCTGCTGAACCTAATCTAATCTAATCCTATGATAAAGTATGGAAATTCATATTTATAGCCTACCCACTTATCCATATAATATAAAATTAACTTGTTATAACTTTGATTTTCTTAAAACACATTCAAAAGATAATTTAGTAATGTTATTTGGTATATAGTCATTAGCGTTCGAACGGACGTGCGAGATGTTTACAAATTGGTAAATAAAAGATAAAAGTATGACAAATTAATATTATCATGTCATTAATTCCTTCATTAGTTCACTATTTCTAATGTGTTTGCGTGCCTACGTTTACGTGACATCTCTAATAGTGATGTAATAGGTATAGAGTATAATGACAATTGCTTTATTTTTTTAATGACGGAGTATTTAATTTTTTAACTTAACACTTTATTTATTTTAGTCTTTGAACTTAATCACTCTTTAATGTTATGATTTCTAAAATAGATTTAATTTAGTTGATTAGTTGAATGCACGAATATTATAAACCATTTAACTTAACCACTAATTAATTATGAATTATGAACTGTTGTTATTGTGTCTATTCTTACTTTATTTGATTTTTTTTCCTTTTTTATTCCTTAGTTATGTTACAACCAAATACAAAATATAATATAAGTTTAATATTTATGTACAGATGATGTAAAATAATTTTAGAAGTATAAAATAATTTTTGTGAGTAAATCATAAACTCATATATGGAGTTTTTATTACTTACTGTTCATCACCTCAAGTGGAAGTACACGCGATGGTACAAAAATGGTACACCCCATGTGGTGGATTTAAGGATTTCACGACGCAAAATTGCATCATAAAAAGAGATGAAATTAAGATAAGAAAAAAGTTTTTTTTTTTTATCAATTTATGTTCATTGAAAGAAAAGTAATTAATATTGTATTAAAAAAATGCGATACTTATTTTTATTTTCTGTGGGACGATAATTTTTTTATTGAAAATTTCTGAGGCGACATTATCTGCCATGTCATGCATGCTTTTATAATTTTTAGTGGTGAGTGCTTACCTAAACATTCCTTTCAAACTAATCAATCTGCCATGCATTTTCTTTACAGCTGCCAGTGTGTAGAGCCAAGGAGTATATAATATAAACAGAGTGATTAAAGTTACGTGTTTTATTTTCTTTAATGGATAATTACAAGTGATATATCATTTTACGTGTGAAGCATGATAGTCTTGCAGATATATATCCTGCATGATATGCAAAAGGATGAATCAACGTATATTTTACTCTTACCCATTTCAATTATAGTTATAATTATAATATATATTCAAATTAACTATTAAAGACCGTTAGTATAAATGGCAGCGACTCGTATTCTTTAATTAAAATTGTGTGTTTAAGGTCTCACAAACATTAATTTTTCTTTACTTACTGGAAATTACTTTAATTTGTACCAATACCATAAATATTGTAATCAGTAAGCAAAATTTATTACCACGGTTTACATTTAGAATAAAATGATTGAAAAATTGTAGTTTAAAAAAAAAAACTTTCAAAACCTAATACATATGACAAAACTATATATTTTCAAGGACTCAAATGATATTTTAAAAAAAAAAATGCTTGGAGTTTTTGTTGAATATACATTTTCTGTGGAATGTGGGATATTGGCAAAAATAGAGATGTTAGAAAACAGGGTATTACAATAATTCTTGTCATCAAGAACAAGAAGGGATGATAGAAAGTTTAATTTACATTACATTGGAACCTTGATGCATAATCACAAAAAAAATTTAAAAATTTGGTAATTTGTCATTAATACTTGTGTGATTAATGTTTTAATGAAGATATATAAAAAAGAATAAATATAAATTATTTTGTCACTCTTAATAATTTTTTTTTTTTAGTGAATGTCAGAACTATAATAACCATGAAAACTCTGGTTAACTACACTATCTTATAACAACTAACACTTATTTATGAAATTCTCATTGAAACCCACACCAACAATAAGAACGATTATCTAAATTATACAACCAAAAACCAACACAACTCTAGCAATAGTTGAGCTATATATCTCTATGTAATTTTATTTTATCCTTTGATAATATATTGTCTCTTTTTTCTATTTATTAGTTGATGAACTAATAATTGGGAGCTGTTGTGTTTCTGTTTCACTCTCCTTTGTTGCTATTGTTGTGATGACTGCATGGTACTCTTTGGCTTTACCCCAAATCACTGAATAAAGACCCACTACGATTATGATAGCACCAATGATACTGATACAAAAGATATCATAAATATATTATTAGCACAATTCAAAGTTTTAGCATATGATTCAATTCAATATTGGACCAAAACCAAACGCAACATAATAACGATTAATTACCTTCCTAAGTAGAGTTGTTCTCCTAGTAGAAAAGAGCCCAAAGTAGCAACGGTGATCATTAACAGAGGATTAAAGGATGTCATAAACACTGGGCCTCTGCTTTTCATTACTATCCCTTGTACATAATATGCTATTCCTGAACTCATTATTCTCTGCAATAATTTTGATCGCATAGTTATTGTTATTCTTGAAAAAAAACATTTAAGATTTCAATGTTTTGCTTTTGAGGTAAATTGAGATGTCTGTTATAAACACTTTAGCGATAACAAACACTTAACATTAGATTAAGAATCATCTTTTTTTTTCTCAAGATATAAACTAACATGAGATCGATATTGAAATATCTCTATTCTTATATATAACTTGACTTACAGTATAAAGAGGACCATAGAGAGTGTAGTTGAAACCGATAGCCCATGTCTTAGGGTTATGATCTGCAATCAGAGCAACCACGGCACTTTGCAAAGCACCCGCCAAGCATATCAATGTTGACAGTGATAGTTCCGCTGGGTACTTTTTCACTGTCATCGACTGCACAGTTACATTTTGTTGAACATTATTAACTTTAATTAATGTGATGAAGTATGTATATTCTGAATATATGCATGAAGAAATGATTAATTCAGTTACCACATAATAATTCTCACGTAATAACATATTTTAAAAGAGCTTTAAGTAATCAATACAATTTTAACCAGAGAAGTTAACATGTGTCCAAAACAAACCCTAATTATAATTAAGTTTTAGATATTAGTTTGATAACTAATATCCAAAATACACGAGCTTGTGGACATATCTCAAATACAACATAGTGTTGTTACAAAATCATCCATAAATAGTTTTATACTATCAATAAATCATAATTTTTTATTAATGGTAAAACAGTGTTAAACTATTTTATAATCTTCCATGCATCTTCATTAAATTCAATAAAGAATTACCTGTAAAATGTAAAAGGAGGACCAAGCTAAACAGCCAAGGCATAAAAATAGGGTCCCTGTGAGCCAGTGTTTGTGATCACCCTGATGGGAGTTAACACTTTCATCTAATTTCTGGTGGGTAGTGTTTAGATGATTAAATAAGTTGATTTGAGGGCCTTTGTAAAGTGTCATCAACAAAGCCCCACCAAAGGTTACCAAGGTTCCAATCACCTTCGCTTGACTGCGTAACTCCTTCAACTTTACATGCTCTAACCTGTCGACACAATACAAAGTAATAACATAAATAATTTTGCATTAGTTTCTTACCAATAATCTTTTTGTTAATTAAGAAAGAATAAAAATGAATTTCACCTGAGGATTACTGCTAGCACAAAGGTTACAGAAGGTACTGCGTTCATAATAGCTGAAGCAAATGAAGCCGAAGTGTATTGCATTCCCAAGCAAGTGAAGTTTTGGTCAATAACTGGCCTATAAATTAAGTATCATAGAACACAGTCAATGAACACAATTTTTTTCCTTCTAGAATTATAAAGTCATATGAGTAGTGTTACTAGACTTGGAACAGTGACAGATTTGTACAAAATACTGAAACATTAAGTCAATAATCAATCCAATAAGTTACTAGTTGATCCATCGCTTGACTCAATTTATATTAAAAATTCTAAATAATTTTGCTTAAAAAACACTTGATTATGTTACACGTGATCATGTGAGTACACTAAATAGATAGAGTTCAGATAATTACTCAAGAAATCCAAGGGCTATTATCTGCATGAAGACAGACATAGTCATTTTCGGCCTCACATTCCTGCAGCAAAAATTATAATAAGACGACATAATTGATTAAACAAAGTTGTAAAAAAAGCATAGTTAGTTAGTTAACAGTTAATCATGTCAGATAAGAAAAATATACTATATGTGATTAAAACTACACTAGTAATAATTTTAAAGGTATCAGAAAATGAATGAGTTGCATGCACCTTTCAAAGATAAGAGCAAAAGGGGCAAGGAGAATCGCAGCAATGGCATTGCGATACACAGTTAACATAAAACGACTCATTCCATGTTCCAGAGTGGCCATGGTGATGATGAATGTTCCAGCCATCAAAAATTGCAACCCCACAGTTAACAAATAAGGCTTTGCCTTATTCAACAACATGCACTTGCTACAACTATAATTACTACCATCATCATGCATTTTCTCCATCACCATTTATTAACAAATTAAGTTATTAAATGTTGTTATTATATCATTGATTGCATGAAATGGTCTCCCTTATAAAGACCAAGAACGGTGATTAAGACAAAAAAAAAAAATTCACTATTCACGATTAGTTGGCAAGTACCTGGGATCGATAGTTTTGAAGAGTTTAACGCGAAACTTTAATAACGTAAAATAGTTTGTAAATCATAATATTTTATTTACAATAATTTTGTTGATTTTTATAATTTATCTTAAAAGTCATCTAAACTATGAATTATAGTTGATTAACAGTATAAAATTATTTTAAGAATTTAGACTTATTATTTTAAAATAATTTTTAAGAGAAGAAAATATGAAAAAAAAAGTAATTAGTTTTTCTAGAAGTTAAAACTATCTTCTTTAATATTGAACTAGTGAAAACTCTCCTGTATACATTCCCCAAATAAATGAGAGACTTTTACAAATTAATTATTATAAAAGATAATTTAATTTTATCTTTTAAAAAAATTAATTTCATTCTTTTAGAATAATAAGTTCAAACAAATCCTAAATTATATTTAAATTGTGGTTCCATCATCGTTAAACTCGCAGACCTGAAGTTTCACGTTTTTTCTTTCTCACTTCTCATCGAACTAACTTTAAAGTTTCCACTAAACAACTTATAAAGTAAAGCTACGTTGCCTTAATGCTTGATTCCCTTTGTTGAATTTTTGCGAGTAAGAACAGAATATATTTGGAAGCAGCACAATTTCCGTACAACTCACAATATTAATATTCTATGCTTTCTCTCCATTAATCGTACATGATTTCAATTTAATTAACAATTACATTTAGCCCTAAAATTAAAGACATTATTAGATTAAGGATGCACCATCTTGTCAAACATATTAACTTCTCCAATAAAAATATATTTCACAAATAAATCTCAACCATCTTTTATAATTAAAACAAATCAATAATATTGTTGAGACATTAACAAGGTTTTGAATCTCATCACTGATCCCAATAAGTATAATCAAATTTGTGCTACCTGAATGAAAGTAATTAATATTAATGTCTCATACATCAAGAATAATAATTAAAAAAAAATCCTAAATAGGTTTAAACCTTACTATCTCTTCAAATAGAAGGAAAGAATAGAATAAAGAAAAAGTGACTATTTCCAAGTCCTGTTACATGCCATTAGATCCTCTGGAAACCGCTCCTAAGCTGCAGGAAGAACCTAATATATACTTGCATTCATATTAATCCATGGCTAACAGTAATGATTGTTGCGCAATAGCATGTCCAATATAAGTGTTTAATGAGTTGTTTAAATTTAAGCAATATTGTTTAACTCTTTTTTATTATTGGAGTAAATGATGTGACATTACTTAAAGTAGTAGTGTTACTTGTATAAATTATATGAACAATTGCTGCTTAGCAAAATTATACTGTAAATATCAAATTATAATATAAAAAAATTTACACAATTAAATCATGTACTCACTTTAGTAAACTCAATATTGAAATTAATTTTTTTTTTTTATAGAGTGTTTAAATTCATGTAAAATTGTTAGGTATATCATAATAATATAAGTAATTCATATAAACAATCATGCATTATAGATGCTATAAAAGTGAGTACATAATATTTGTGATTTTTCATTCCTTATTCCTCATGTAACATGAATTTTAGTTTTTTCTGTACACTTGTTCTTGGCTGCATGTGGAAAACTTTCACTAAATATATGACATATTCCATGCTGAGCCATTATCAAAATAAATGGATTTTGTGTATTAGAATCTGGTTCAGTTTTAAGTAATGCTAGCCACATGCTTTCCAAATGCATTCAAATTTGCATTAAAGTGTTGCCCACTAGTATTTGAGTCACCCGTATCATTATTATTCTTCATAAGAGACCTAATCACCGTTAATAAAATCTCATTTTTCAATTATATTTTTTTTCTTTCAAAATATTTGAACTTGAAATCTTATTTAAATGGAATAACTATGAATAAAAAGCAAATGGATTGAGTAAGTGGTGTAGTAGCATGGGTGATTAAAATTCTACCAATAATATTTAAATGAATGACGACTAATTTAATAAAGAAGTAGATCGAGAGGGATAATTTTAATAAACCGTATCTGATTTGAGTTTGATGATATCAATCAGGTTCTAGTGAAATCAGTAGCATAAACTTTTTATGGACAACTTATTAGAAACAATACAAATCAATAGACCCAAACCAAAGATTCCTTGAACAGTTTCTTCATATTACTCCTTTCCTTGTTCTTGTTCATGATTCTGATTTTGGACAATATATAATGCAGCCATGCCCAGAAGAATCCTTAGAGAATTTGTACAAAGTTAATTAAAGTTGACTACCTAAGTATTGGAAAAATGTAGACATGAGGATTGATTTGGTACTTCTCCATCTTCTTGTAGAATTTGCTCTAGATGGACTTCCTGGCAAGAGCATTTATTTCTCATGGATTAACTAATTTTATGTGGTCATAATGAATAAGTTGATATTAAATATACTAATTAAGTAGAAAAAAGTTGGTTCAGTTGGTAACAACTTGTATTCAACACAAGTTCAAATAGTGATATTAATGTAAAATTTTGTTAGTAGGTGAACTCTCTCACTATCTCTCTGTAAGCGTTTAATAAACTGAGACATATTCTAGATAGTCTTCCTAACTCACTTTTGTTAAGCTAAATAAAGAATACACTCATTGAACTCCATATTTAATTGATAATTGATATGAGTAAGGTCTTGTCAAGAAACTCCAAGATCGATACATAGTTGAAGAAGAATAAAAAAATCCATTGATATACTTGTTAGTTGTTTGTAATTATCCTTTTGGTATTCCATTTCATGTGATTGATTAAGAATAACATAAATTTGGTTTAAAATAATATTGTTTAGAATTAAGCAATTCATATAAGCTAGCATACACCTGCATTGTAGATTTATTTCCAAAATATCCCCGGAGACTATTGGATCTGATTTTTCAATTACCATTTCAACTATGTAATCATTTAATTGGCATTGTTTTCATCACAAACAAAATACTTTCTTTAGTCCTTTTTATAAGAAAGTAGCCGGAATGGTTGTACATCACTAGTATTAAGCATAGAGAATCAAAATCAATTGGAATATATGAGAATGAAGAATGCATAATTAAAGATAGTGTATCACACATTATAAAATCAATGAATCCAAATTCTACAAAAGACTCAAAATGGAAAAATAAAAACAAAAACTTAACACAAGATTCAAAACATTAAGAGATAATTGAGGGTGCAATACATAGAAGCTCCACATCCATTCTCATAACATTTCTCCAATGAAGATCAACAAAAATTCACATCTCAAGCTTTTTTATTGTGCAAGGATTGAAGACAAATATGAAAAGTATAAAAAAGAATAACAAATGTCTCCTAAAAATTATATCAAAGTGCTTATTTATCATCACTTAGCGATTATTTAACCAAATGACATCATTTGTTGAAAGAGAGTTTTGCAAAGAAAAATTATGTAGCTGAGTCTTTATAGCTCAAACGAATTGGGAAAAACTTGATTTATCTCAATTAGTAAAATCACTTATGCAAAGTGTGAGTGTGGCTAAACAAGTTACATTTTGCTTGTTTATGGTGAAAAAGATTCAAGAGAGTTTGATAATTTAAGTTTGGGGTGTTACAAGCTTGACTCATGTGAAAAACAAATGAAAATACATTGTTTTTTTTTTTTTTTTTTGTGTGAAAAACTAAACTGATATTAAGGAGAGCCAAGTCATGCAGTTATGTTACATTATTCATAAAATTTACCATTAAAGGGATCAGGATCGCATGCAATGATTTTTTCACTACATGGTGTAATATTATCTTTTTCACCACAATTTTTTAATTTTTTTTATTAATATTTAATTTAAACAATTAAAAAATATGTGTTGCATAGCAACACTTTACACTTATTTGGGCCTCTAAGCCCATCCTACCATAACATCTCTAAGAAAAATAAAAGCAAATGAAACACACCCAGTAGATGGTGCTTCTAAAACACACTCTAAGGATGAATTTAACCTAAGGTTGAATTTTCATCTCAGTGAGTTCTTGTTCCCTTATCTTGTTTCATGCCATTGCATTTTTTCTTACTTATTTTCTCTTACTTATTTTACTTTGTTCTTCAAGTTCCAAGCATAGTTTTTTAAATTTATTTTCGTTATTAAATTGATTGTTGCTACTTGTTTTGTTTCTCTCTATGAATGTTTATCATTTGCTTCTCTTTGCGTTTCTTGTTGTTTTATGCTATTGGCTTGTTTTCTTTCTTTCTTTTTCAGATTTGTGGTTCTACACATGTTCATGTTCTTCTTTTTGACTTCTGTTTTAAGTGTTCGATGAAATGACTAAGCTACAATTTCTTTTGAATTGTCACTTGTTTTGATTAAATTTGGTTTTACATAATTAAAAATGCATCAATTGGATCATTTTTCATTGGTTGGTTTGATTAAATTTGCCACAATTTTTTTTATTTACACCCCTCATTTTAGTATGTACACCTCTTTTTTTTTTTTTTTAGTGTATTTAGTAAAAGAAAAGATGTAAATAGAAAGATATGTGTCATATTTAACTATACAAAGTAAAAAGACAAAAAATAATCAAATTGATACATTTTAAATAATTTATAGGTTGAAACTTTTTTAAATTTGGAGACCAAATTGGACAATTAATTATATCTTCATACTAAAATTAGTATTAAACATTTATTTTTTGTTTAATGTTAACTCGTGTTTGTCTTATAATTCGTTTTATTGTTTTAAATAAGTTCGGGGTTAACCAGTGCTCTTAAATTTTGATAAAAATCTAAATCACCGTTTAGATTTTGATAGAAATTCTTTTGAAATGCAGGTTTAACAAAATTACGTTATATATGCTATAATTGAAATTGTAAATATTCTTTAGAGTATTTTTTGTTTGTACAAATCTTTATACAGAATGTAATAACATTGAATAATTTATTTGTTTATAATAAATAAGAAATGAATAAGGATTTATGTAAAAAATTATTTTAGACATTAATTTGTATATAGAAGATAATAACAATTACATGGATTTAATTTGATTTTATCACTTAAAATTTTTTAAATATATATCTAATAACTTATTATCTTTTTTTTTAATTAAAGGAATAACTTATTATCTTAAAAATTATAACAATTTTTTTTTATATTGTAAAGAAATGGTGAAGATTTCATGATTTCCCTTAACTCTTTTAGATTATCATTTAAAATAAAATTATTGATTTTAAGATTATCTAAATTTCTAACGATGGAGGAAAATATTTAGACAGTGAAATAAATACTTTATCTCTATAATAGAAAATCCTTTCAAAAACAAAAAAGATAATTGAAAATATTTTGCTTGTCACCTTACAAAACCTAAGCTCATATTAGGCTTACTTGTCACTCAAGATATCCATACACCGCGTAAATATTGAGGGCATGTTTAGATGGGCGTCCAGATAATTCATTTTTTTAAATAAAATTAATTTTAGTTAAAATTAATTTTAAAATGGTGCGTTATATTTTTAAAATTAATTTTAAAATAATATTTAGTGTAAATTTTTGGATATTAATTTACTTTAATTCAAAATCATTTGTGAATTTTTTTTTTCTAAACTTAAAATCAAACGTATTAAAAATTATATAAAATGGATAACAATTCCCAAACTAAACCAACAAACTCACGCAAGGTCAAATATATTATTCTGAACTGTATTACTGCTGAGTTTAGTAAAAGAGACTCAGAGAATCATCATCAAGGTAGAGTGAATAAATTTCACAAATTTTTCTTCCTCTTCGGTTGCCTTTTGTTATGATCAATTGGTTTGTTCCTTTTCTCCCTGCAGAAGAATGAATACAAGTGATTTGCCATATCTACCGACGGGGCTGCGTTCTTTCTCCCCGTCCTGGCCACCGGAAGCCGTGGAAGAGCTGAAGAAACTCGAAAGCGGCGGGCAAGTCAACTCGGGCCATCAGTTGTCCCTCGCCATTGCTCGCCTTAGAAAGGCTCTTTCTCTCCCTCCAAAGGCTAAATTGGACAGATATGCCCGCTTCTTCGATCAGGTAATCTACTTTCAGTTTCTTTGCCTAAAGAGGATAAAGAGTACAAGGGATATTCAACCTTTTCAAAACAAATTAACAAACCCGAGTAGTTCTGCAATTTAGGGTTTGTTTGGGTAAATTTAGAAAATAAGGACTTTTAGGAGAAGCTATATAAAAGAGCTTATACAAATTAGCTACCAGAGAAGCTATAGTTTTAACTAATGGAGAGCCTATACAAATTAGCTACTGGAGAATCTAAGCTAATTTCATTTTTTTCTTCATGTTTTTTTTGAAGTTCAAGAAGTTATTCAGAAGTCCCACGTATTTTAGGAGAAGCTAATTTTAGCTTAGGGAGAAGTTATTTTCATTTTTTCTTCGTGTGTTTTTTTTTTTTTTCATAGAAGTCCCTGTAGAGAAATATATCCAAACAAGTCATGATCCTATAATCAGAGAGATGATATACCCAAAATCAGTATTACTAGCATTGTCATTGTGGGTAATTTTCTTTTCTAAAACAGCCATATCCCTGAAAACGCAAGAGTTTCATTGTTTGTTTGTTTGTTTGTTTCAACTTTCAGGTTATGCCTAAAGAGGAATCTAGCAAGTGGTTTGAGGAGGTGGTTCCAACATTGGGGAATTTGCTTTTGAGGTTGCCCTCTTTGTTGAAAACACATTATCAAAATCCTGAGATGGAGATAGACGGGGCTGTTGTCACAACTGCTCTTCGCTTAGTGGAAGCACAGGAATCAGGGATAGTGTTCCTTAGCCAGGTTAGTTTTTTATATTCAAGTTTACCTGCTTTTTCCTCCTCTTAAGGATTCTGAAATCACTTTATATTTTGATTTCATTTACTGCAACTTCTGCATGCTGATCATGGTTATATATGGTCAAGTAACATTGTCAATTTTTACCTTTTTCAGGAGTTGATTGCTGCTCTTCTTGCCTGCTCATTGTTTTGTCTATTCCCAGATGATATATGTAGGACAGAGCTTCAAGAGATGAACTGTGGCAAATTGTTTGCGTAAGGAATCCCTTTTGCTATATATTTTTTGGATCACCAAGTATTCTCATTCATTCACTTATTCAGTTGCTTGTTTTAGTCTTAATTTTGTTATTTTATTTCTCCCAGTGGTGTCAACATTCCAGCACAGAAACATAAGATTTGGTGCATTGTTCACTATTTTCAAAGGATAAGTTCTTGCATGCCTAAGGGTATTGTCTCATTTGAGCGAAAAGTACTTCCCTTCAAGAATGATTCTATTCACATTACTTATCCAGAGGCAGAGTTTTGGAGGACTTCTGTTGTACCTCTATGCAAATTTAAGGTAATAGAGGGAAATTGTTTTTCAATTGACAGCAAAATAGTTCCTTTTAGTTATGTGTTGTTTGGTACAAGGGAAGTTTTGTTTTTCATGTTTGGTTTACTATTTAAGAAATAACATTCCCAACAAATAATATTTAGCTATGTTTCCCACAAAACTGTTCTCATGAGAATGTGAGAATCCAACATTTCTTAGTTACAAAATAATAGTTTTACTTCCCCCAAATGCCCAGGAATCATGGTTTCTAGCATGGAAATACTTTCCTTATACCAAATGTCCTCTAAATGATCCATTTGGTTTGTAATATACTTTGGCATTTTAATAGGTTCACCATTCTGGAGGCATAGAAGATCAATCAGATGAAGCAGTTGAAGTAGATTTTGCAGATCGATATCTTGGTGGCATTGTTCTTGATATGGGGGATTTACAGGTACATAACCTTGTATGCTTAGTTCTTTGCAATTATATGCATGCAGTCTTGTATACATGTTGTATATAGCACCTTTTGTATATATTCTGTAAATTGAGATATTTTTTTCTCACTTGAACATTTGGCCTATTGATTGCTTGTAAATGTCTGATATAGGAGGAAATCCGCTTCGTGATCAATCCAGAATTGATTGCTGGCATGCTCTTCTTGCCTGCCATGACAGAGAATGAGGCTATAGAAATTGTTGGTGTGGAAAGGTTCTCAAGATATAAAGGGTAAGTGTTGATATTCTTGATGTGTACTACTATATGTGATATGATATTCATTTTCCATTTCTATTTGAATATGGAGGAAGAAAAACATCTTTATTGATTGTTATTCTTAGCATAGTGATTTTTCTCGTGTTGATGCTTGAGCGTACCAATGTACCATTAAGTTGTGTCCATTTTTCTTGTTCTCTATGTTTGCACACTTGGTTTTGACAGCTTTTTAATACTAGAGTTTATATCCTCCTAAGTCTATTATAAAGATTTGAACATTTTTACTGTTATCTGTGATGATGATATATAGTATGAGTGAGCTAAATTGAAAAATACTTGTTTTGATATGATGTCACTTTATATATTTTCATCTGTTTGCTCACTGTTATTATTAATTGATGAGTGGTTTCTTCATAACTTAATGGTGATAATATTTCCTGATTTCTTTAGGTACGCATCATCATTTCGATTTTCTGGTGATTATGTGGATGAAAGGGATGTAGACACATTTGGAAGACGGAAAACAAGGATTGTTGCAATTGATGCATTAGAGCATCCAGCGATGAGTCAATACAAGAAAAAATCTGTCCTCCGGTTTGTTAATCTTGGTTTATGCAGCTACTGCTTTAATTTTTTTCTTTTTTACTGGAGTAGGAGAATATACAAGAATAATAGTAATAATCCAAAATTCATTATGTTTGAGGTTTTTGTTATTTTTTTGAAAAGGCTTGTTAATTTTACACACATGCATTACCTACATGGTGGAAAAGATTCTTTTTCTCAATCCTTTGGAGGAATATGTGTGTTCTTGTTCCTTCCTAATATTTCTTCTTTTGTAAAAACAAAGTTTTCTTTATGCTTGGCCAGTAAGAGACTTCAAAGAATGCATTGTTGGGAAAATTATTTCTAGTTTAGTAATAATTTACCCTTTTAAGTATTTATTTTAACAGTGTTCAATTTCATTCCTGCAGTGAGATCAACAAGGCATTCTGTGGCTTTTTGTTCCAATGTAAAAATCAACCATATCAGGAAATATTGAAGGAGAATGGATGGTCATCTGCACCGGTTGGTCTTTCTCATGCTTTTTTATATGAACAATGATACTGGATGCTGGGTTGACTAATTAGAAACTATTTTATTATTGAATTCTCATAAATATTATTTTTATTAGGATCCAAGTGTGTATGTGTCTGCCATCTATATCTTCATTGGTCTTTGTTTATTTATATTTTTGAACACTTTTGTCTCACAGTTTGATGCTGCTACCACCTCAACATCTGTGGAAGGAAAAAGGCCCAACGAAAAAATTAGAATTTCTCAAGATTATTTCGGTAGGATGGATCAGAACAGTAATATTGGAGTTGCTACTGGAAACTGGGGATGTGGTGTCTTTGGAGGAGATCATGAAATAAAGACCATAATCCAGTGGCTTGCAGCTTCTCAGGTAATTTTTAGCCATCAATATATAAGTATGTGGCAGTTATCAATGAATTGCAATCTTTTCAAGAGTAGTGTTAGCGACACTATCCCTGACACTCTGTTTTTGAGACTCTCTTTGTGATTGGTTGGAATTTATTGGAAATCACCAATCGAGATGGAAATCAGTTAAATTAGGAAATAAAATCAATAAATGATATGTGAGATCCATTGAAATTGATGATTTTTAATAAACTCCAACCAATCATAGATAGAGTCTCTCAGAGAGAGTATCACTAACAGTTAGCACTCCTCTCTTTTCAATGAGTTGAAATATTTGCGACTGTAGAGTTTACATTTTATACATACCCTTCTACCTCTAATTACTAGATAATTAAGAAACAATTTGTCTTGTCATTTAAAAGTAGTTCTATACTAGGGAATGTGACATGATGAGACAAAAGGAAACTTGCATTTGTTGACTATGTGTTATAGTGCTTACCATGTTTGAAGACTAATATTGTCTTGGTTCATGCCTTACAGGCCCAAAGACCTTTCATAGCATACTACACATTTGGCTTCCAGGGATTGTGGAATCTAGAAAAAGTAATTTGATCTTTCCTTCGTAGTCACATTATCTCAATCTGCATTGAAAAGTTTCATCTGTCTTTCTTATTTGCACTATTCAATGACAGTGTACCATCATTTTACAATGTCTGTGCATCACTCTTAAATTCATTTAAGTTTCCACTCAACTCGGACTTATCTTAATTTTTTCTGGAGATTACTTTCTTACTTACTAGGGACTTTGATTATTCATGTTGTGACAGGTTGCTAATTGGATTTCGTCACAGAAATGGACGGTTGGAGACCTATGGGAGGTGCTAATTAAGTACTCAAAAGCTAGATCAAAAGAAGAAACTGATGTTGGCTTCTTCCAATGGCTCCAGAAGCAATAAATATATCTATGGTTGATGGTGCTCAAACTGCTCTGATGGATTTGCCAAAAATCTGCTTTAACCTTCTATGTTTAACGCTTTCTTCTTTATCAATTCACTAGTTTAGTTTTTTGGGGATTTCAATAGGAATTTATTGATCAACATTATAGAGATTCTGTTAATATATGGTAATGTTTTTTGATACATAGATATTCTGTTAAACCAGTGTTGGTGGTCCAATTGAACCATAGTCTTAACATATTCATTAAAGATGCATATGGCAAAATAGAATGCATGTTTTCAAACTCTTAACGATGGCATCGAGCAGAAAAGATTCATGTGATTGTTTTTGTAAAACTCCTTTTGCTGCTAAAAATTGTAAGTTTAAATTCAGGTCCATCATAGAATTGGATAGATTTTACTTTTGTTATTGAGCTGAGTTTCTGCCATGGCAATGTAAGCTTTAATGAGATTGATTGAGTTTCATAAAGAAAAGCCAAGTAAATCTACTTTTATAAAAAAAAATTTTTGCTGAATGACTACTTCTATAATCTACAAACAGTTAGAAAATATTTGTGACCAAGCAATGAATGATTTGAGAAAAGGACCCATATATCCATATGCAAAAGGTCAAAACATTTAGAAGAAACTGTAGAACTATTTGGAATTTGCTTTGATAAATGGCATATATATCACAAGGATCATCAGATGTGTTACAATCAACAAAAGGAAAGATTTTCTCAGTTGAGGAATGATGGCCTAGCCTATTGATTTGAACCAAATTTACGAAATAAAATGTATAAATTGTTTTGTAGCTCAGAAGCACCAATCTTCCTCAAGGTACCATTGTCCTGTATAATACAACCAAATTCATCAAATATGGACTCACATAGCAAAGAAGGATAGATTTTTTAAGAGTTTAATAGTTCAATCCATTATTTATGATAAGTTAATTGACTTTCATAAAAATATTTTAAAAGTTATATAAATACATTATGAATATGATTGACTAACATTTTACACTACAAGGACACTACTGTTAAACTTGTTTTTGAAATAGAAATGCGTTTAATATACAAAGATGGAATATCTGAGGTAAAAAGAGTTTGGAAAACTACTAGTCCCCCCAAAAATCTGATCACATCATTGTAGGGATTAACCGACAAGTACACTTAACATCACAAAGACATTGAGGAATGCATGGGTATGAATTTTCTAACAATTGTCATAATCTCTTCATTTGAGTGAAATAAGTATTAATAGTGGAATCATGCAACTTGCCTAACTAAATTAAAGGTCCGTTTGATTTGTCGGGTGGAAAAAGAAAAAATATGATAACTATTCTGTTTGCTGTGCCAACAAAATATGATAATCATCCTATTATTCATGTAATGTATTTTTTATACCATGAAGGGGAGCTAGGTCTGAGTGGAAGGATATGATTTTTCTCTCATCTTTCTAATTAATAATTTTTTTTGAAAGATTTTTAATTAATAAATTGATTTATCTAATATCTATTAAAATTTATAATTTCAAATAAATTTTAATCAATATTATCAAAAATTAATAATTTTTTTATTTAATTAAACATAATTTTTATTATATTAATTGGTGATAACATTTATACATTTATACAAAATACACCACCTTGATATATATATATAAAAAAAAAATGATGTTTCATATCGTTCCATAAACGATGCAACTTTTGGATCTACTGGTGCTGTATGGTTTTGTTCGACAGGAGTTTGTTTGTTTTCTACCATGGCCAAGAGGAATGCTAAATTCGATGATTAAGCCAGTGGCTGGATATGCTTTTATTCAAGAAGAATGACATACTCTCACGTTTGGATCCTCGTATATAAAAATGTTTTACTATTCTTTAAAATTTAATTGAATATTTTTTTTTATATATTTAAATCATTAGAAAAATATAAACGAATACAGTGGACAAACATTTACTATATAAAATAACTTATATTTTGAATCATTAAAAAAACATAAACAGATACAAATAATTCAACCACCATGCATACATAAGACACTTTACAAAAATATATGAGAAAAAAAAACAAAAAACAAATAATTAAAAACTTGGATTTAACAATAAAAACAAAATTATGTAATTAAGTGCAACCTTCAATCATGCAAATCGAAACTTTTGATAAGATAAACTTAGTCAAAAATAATTTATATTTTAAAAAATTAATAATAAAGTTTTTTATTTTATTTTATATAATTACAAACTTTGATTTTGATGAAGAACCATGTGAATGCACTCTTTAACAATGAAGATGAAAGTTTTTGATAAAGATAAATCTAACCTAAAATTAAATAATTTGTATTGTATTTAGCCTATTATATGTATGATTGGTGGGGTTGGGATATGCACAAATATCAGCTAGCAATACGTTGATGTACATTTTTTTTTAATCAGCTAGCTAGGTAATTAAAATTCAGGAGCAGACGAAATAAAATTACAAATTTAAAAAAATTGAAATACTAAATATCTTTTATATTAGAAGATATCAAAATTACAAATTAACTGAAATACGGATACCAAAGAGACCTTACTAAACTCATAATAATAATAATTCATGTATAAAACTAAATAGCAATAAAACAAAATAAATACCTAAAAAGAAAAACTAACATAATTATTCCTAAGTAGTAGCATAATAACATAATAATTATAAGATATCATCTTCTGTAGGTTAAGATAAAACTCTTTTCAGTAGCCCGGTGGCTTATATAAGAAGTGTGCATTTGATAGATCATACTTGATGGCATTATTATGTGTCGTCCTCATGTGCTGACATAACTCATCCACATTCAAAAACCTTGCATGACACTGGCTACATTGAGCAGGTTGGTGCTTGTGCCCTTTATGAATGCTCAAAGCACTTTGAGTTTCGAACTTTTTCTCGCATTTGTCACATTGCTGCGACCTATGGCTACTTTCAGCATTATCTTGCCAGTGGTTTTGGCCTTTATGAATGTTCAAACCTCTTTGAGTGTCAAACGTTTTGATGCATTTGTCACATCGGTAAGACATAGTGTCACAATTGAACGTGTTTAGGTTTGAGTAACTGATGATTTGTTGTTGTTGTTGAGAGGCGAGGTACATTGACCAGGGCTATCGACACTCTTATATAGATTCTCGAAAATTTATTTACGTCTACATGAAATAAGTTAAATAAGGAAATAAAATCATTAAATAATATATAATTAATCTAATCAAAATTGGCTGACGTAGAATTGTTTGATTTTTTTTTTTTTTAGAGAATACAAGTTTGTGTTGCACAATTATATTGATTGATTGATGCACTTCGCTTTTAACTTTAGATCGAGAATCCAAATTATATTTGATCACAAATTTTATGTATGGCTGATCATTATTCTCCACAATTAAAAATAATAATATGATATCATCTATAAATAAGAAATATTGACGAATATGCTTATATACATAAAATAAAACAAAAATCTTCTAAAAAATTATCCTAAAATTCCAAAATTTGCATGTCATTCTATATATATATATATATATATATATATATATATATATATATATATATTTTTTTTTTTTTCTTATTTATCACTCTTGTTTTTTTTTTTTTACAAGAATATATCACTCAATCTTAGGATTTAATGCTATTTTAAACCTCACGCTTCAAATCTCACACTGATACATGAAAACATGCGGTGCATCCAATCTCACCATTAACTATTTAAAGTTTTCTTTTATAATTAAAATGATTACATAAAATAAAAATAATGGATGACTAAGATTCTTTGGAGTGGTAATGTCATTATTGCAAGGATCCACTCCATGATGACAAAGATAAATGACACTTATATGGATCATTACGAATATTGATATACATTCAAATAATTTCATATTTACACATGTTTTATATCATTTTAATTTATATAAATGGAATGTTTGAAAAATAATATCTTCATAAATATATTCACATTTGTATATAACTTAATTATTTATTTATAGATTTTCTTAATTTCATAAAAATGCATTATTATACTTAATTATGGTAATATATGTGATTATAGTAAGTATATACTTTAATTAAATTAATCAATTAATTTAATTTTTTTTATTATAACTAATATATACTATGATTAATTTAATAATTAAACCATTAAATAATAATAATGTTTTTTTATATAATATGGCAATCAAATTATTAATACCACTTTTATTTTCATAAAAAAAAAAGGAATTATATATAACAAGAATTTATAAATAATAAATATTAAAAATTATTTAAAAAATAAATCTCAATCAAAACAAAAAGGATGAATAATATTTTCATATTATGTATTGCTTAACCGGTGTAATATTTTATTTTCTATATTATCTTTTTTTTTAGGGAATTTTCTATATTATCTATTAATTAGAGGCTTGGACTAACGTGATTGTGTGCAATTAAGGCAATTGTGATTCTGATTTGAATAAATTATAACAATACTCTTTTATGATCAAATTACACGTAATTTTATTATTTTTTATTTTCTTACACTAGCATCTCTTTAAATTTAAAATATTACATTAATGTTTTTTTTTATATATTTGAAAACATTACATTAATATCACTCAAAATCCTCTTAAACTTTACACTAATACCTCCTAAAATGATGAGAAAAATAAGTTAAAAAAAAGAAAAAAATATTATATAATTACATAAAATCTCATAATTACTCTAATTTGCTTAATAATAAATAAATGAATGAGTTATTCAATATTCTATTAATCTTTCAATATATAATTTGTATCAATAATCTTAAATAATGATAGAGGAATGATAACACTTCCTTTCTAACCATTCATTTAATGACTTTCAGCTTATTTAGAAGTAGAAGCCACAAAAATGGTGACTTTCATAAATTTTACAAATCATAAGATAAGTATCGATAAGATAGTGTTAGAGATTAATATATATTTTTCAACATTTTTTTGTATGTGTAAGAATGGAAAAAGACACCAAGAGATTTATAGATAAAAATCTAAGTTCTGTATCGGTTATAGATATTGTCAACATACAATATGTAAATGAAGACAATTCTCATCATATAAATATATAAATTAACTTTTGAGATTGTGTTGAGTTCAAACTTACCTTCTAACACTGATGGATTCAAGATGCTATTTTAGTGTGAGCAAAATATAAAAATAAATTTTAATGGGTGTAAATATATAAGTTTACATGAAATAAAATGTAAAAAAATTAAATTTTATTAATAATTTTATATTAAAAATTTTAATTTTAAAAAATTGAAGAGATGCAAGTGAGTTCCTGAGTGTAATATAGATTCGTTAGTGCCTTCTAATATGATATAAGAGCCTATCCTAATTACATTAAAAGCATCATCCAAAGGCCAAAAATGTTTAACGTGAGAAATTATATTATTGAGATAATGCCAAGTTATAATGGTTTATTTGATCCTTTTTTTTTTCTTTCTCTCTATATATAAATATATAAGTGAGAACAATCTTCACTTAAGAATTCTATCTATCTATCTATCTGAGAACAATCTTCACTTAAGAAATAACAACTCATAGGATTGAGTTACACTCAAAATTCACATTTCAACCACCACACATTTGCTCAACCAAGCTAGACTCCTATTTATATATTCTTTTAACATTTAAACCACTCTATCGTTTAATAAAGTTATGCAAATTTTACTAAATAATACGATCATTACTCAAAATTTAATAAATCACCCTTATTTAATAATCTCACATGAATCTATCCCTAAAAGTAAAATAAAATAAAATTATATTAGTGGAATACAAATATTTCTCATAACAAGTAATGTCATTTTCCTCTTATAGCTCCTTAATCACAAGATTATAAAACCATATTCTTCAAATGTGTTTCAACGTTGTTTATGAATAAAATCCTTTTCAAGATTTCCTAAAATTAAACATATGGAACGAATATTTTCCTACGAGACATTGCTCTGGTGTCACAAAAGTCGACAAACAAGCTTATACTATATATAGCAAAGGAGTAAAGTCATCGAAACTTCATTGCTTTCTCCAATCACCATCTAGCAGAATTTGCGTTAGTGTGTGTTCACAATTCACCACCCGCTCCCAATTAATGTGATGTCATGCATGCCTTCTCTTATTTACCATAATTGGCAAGTGTATATTTCCTTTCACTTACATTACATAGCAGATATGAAAAAAAAACATGAATCAAGTGATTCATCTCATAGTCTGAAATCTGGACCATAGAGAAATCATGTTTAGAATATGAAAGTTATTATAACTATCGGTTTTTGAAAAGTGAAACCAAACACACCCACAATCTATTGATATGGCGAGTCCTAATTCGACATGTCCACCACCAATGAAGGCCACCTCCAATGGAGCATTCCAACATGAAAATCCCTTAGATTATGCGCTTCCCCTATTGATCCTCCAAATATGTGTGGTTGTGACCTTTACCAGATTCCTTGCATATCTTTGCAAACCTCTAAGACAACCCAGAGTTATTGCAGAGGTCATTGTAAGTTTTCTTTTTTCATATTGATAATACATCATAATCATAATCTTAATCAGAATTAGAGTTAGACTTTTCATTGTTTTCTTATGCTTATTTCAAAATGGTTGTTTAACTTATCTCCAATAAAATTGGAGTTAAACAATCTCATCTTATATGATCGGTACAATTATCTTATTGATTTAATTGCAACGATCAGATGTGATGAGTTGTTTAACCTTATTTTTACTAAACGTAAGCGTAAGTTAAACAACCATATTTCAATCTCAAGAACTATGATCATAGCTTTTTGCATCACTTTTCACATGTGTCAATCTCAAAACTACTGATCATGGCCATTTATTTGTTTTTCATTCTAACTAATGGAAAATTTTAACTTGGGGTTGGATTCATGATTCATCTTGCATTGGAAACTAAATGCAGGGAGGAATACTACTAGGACCATCTGCAATTGGAAGGAGTGAAAAATTCTTGAACACAATTTTCCCCAAAAAAAGCCTAACCGTGCTTGATACTGTGGCCAACATTGGCCTTCTATTCTTCTTGTTTTTGGTGGGTCTTGAGCTAGACTTGCGTTCTATACGCAAAACTGGCCACAAGGCCTTATTCATTGCCATTGCAGGCATCACATTCCCCTTTGTGCTTGGCATTGGCACATCATATGCACTTCGAGCCACCATCTCAAAGAATGTGAATCCAACCTCCTTCCTTGTCTTCATGGGCGTTGCTCTCTCAATCACCGCCTTCCCTGTCCTCGCGCGAATCCTCGCCGAGCTCAAACTCCTCACAACCGATGTTGGTCGCATAGCAATGTCAGCAGCCGCCATCAACGATGTTGCAGCATGGATACTACTTGCTCTTGCAATAGCACTTTCTGGCTCCAACACATGCCCACTTGTTTCCTTGTGGGTCATACTTTGTGCTGCTGGTTTTGTCCTCTTTGCCATGTTTGCCATAAGACCGTTGCTTGAACTAATGGCCAAGCGTTCCCCTGAGGGAGAGCCTGTGCAGGAGATCTACATATGCATCACTTTGACACTCGTCCTCGCTTGCAGCCTCGTCACCGATACCATTGGCATTCATGCACTCTTTGGAGCCTTTGTTGTTGGCATTGTTATGCCTAAGGATGGTCCCTTTGCTGGGGTTTTGACTGAGAAGATTGAGGACCTTGTAATGAGCCTCTTCTTGCCTCTCTATTTTGTGTCGAGTGGTTTGAAGACCGATGTGACAAGTATAAGTGGAGCACTTTCTTGGGGTATGCTTGTGCTTGTTATCTTCACTGCTTGCTTTGGAAAGATCGTTGGCACTTTCCTTGTGTCACTGTTGTGTAAGGTGCCTTTCAGAGAATCACTAGCCCTTGGATTTCTCATGAACACTAAAGGCTTGGTTGAGCTCATTGTTCTCAATATCGGCAAGGATCGCAAGGTAACTTATCAAATATTTGCACGTATTATTATTATGTTTTTTTTTTAATTATATTATTTATACCAAATATCTATTAATTTTATTAATGATTAATCTTTGTAGAAAAAATATCTGATCACTTTTGGTATTTTGATAGTCATTACATTTTTTCCATTCAATTATAAATAAACTGTTATTATCTATGCTTATTAAAAAAAGAAAATCATTCAGTTTTTTTTTTTTTTTACTAATTACTAGTCTTTAGTAAGAAAAACTGACTAGTCACTGTCAGTGAAGTCTCCCTAAAACTGGATTCTTGTTCAAGAGAGTTGAATCCAGTTTCATTCACATCTATGACATCTTGGTAGCAAATCATTATGTTTGAAATTGAAAAACTAATGTATCATATTTCTTACAAAATGTGCAGGTGCTGAACGACCAAGCATTTGCAATATGTGTATTAATGGCATTGTTCACCACTTTCATCACCACCCCAATAGTGATGGCAGTGTACAAACCAGCACGGAGGGGATTACCCTACACGCACAAAACATGTCTACGCAAGGATCCCGACACAGAGCTAAGAGTGCTGGCGTGTTTCCACAGCACCCGCAACATCCCCACATTAATCAACCTAATAGAGTCATCCCGTGGAACCCGAAAGAGGGGGAAGCTCTGCGTCTACGCCATGCACCTGATGGAGCTCTCGGAGCGGCCATCAGCCATCACAATGGTCCACACGGCGCGCAACAACGGCATGCCTTTCTGGAACAAAAAGCACGACAACAGAGACCAGGTGGTCATCGCGTTTCAGGCGTACGGCCATCTAAGTAGCGTCAACGTCCGCCCCATGACGGCGATATCCGCCTTCAGCAACATCCACGAAGACATCTGCACCAGCGCTCACCAGAAGAGAGCGGCTATCATCTTCCTTCCGTTCCACAAACACCAGCGCCTCGACGGGACGATGGAGTCGGTGGGAAACTCGCTGAGAGCGATGAACGGCCTCGTTCTCACGCACGCTCCGTGTTCCGTGGGGATCCTCGTCGACCGCGGCCTCGGTGGGACAAGCCAGGTCCAGGCGAGCGACGTGTCGTACAAGGTTGTGGTGTTGTTCTTTGGAGGACGCGACGACCGGGAGGCGCTTGCCTACGGGATGAGAATGGCCGAGCACCCCGGCGTCTCCCTCACCGTCGTGAAGTTCGTTGTGCCGGCCGGGATGACGCTGGCCTTCGGCGCCAAACTGGTCGGCGTAACGGCGGACAAGAGAAAAAAAGTGATTATAAAAGCTAATGAAAACACTACAAACGACGAGGAGAAGGTCGAGGATGATCACTTCTGGTTGGAGTTCTTAGCCGTGTGCTGCAAGAATGCGGAGTCGATGATGTACGAGGAAAGATTAGTGGAAAGAAAAGAAGAAGTTGAGGCAACGTTGCGAGAGAAGAACAAGACCAATCTGATTTTGGTGGGTAGAATGCCGCAAGTGGCACCTTTGGTGAACACGAGTGATTGCCCTGAACTTGGTCCTGTTGGAAGCTACTTGGCTTCTTCTGAGTTCTCCAATTCTGCATCGGTTATAGTGTTTCAACAATACAATCCCAAAACTGATGTTGATCCGTTGGTTATGGAGGTTTCGGATTACATGAATATGCCAGACACACCAACACGTTGTGGTTCTCCATTGTAGAGATGCTACGTACATATATTATGCTATGTAGATCAAGGATAAAGTTTTTTTTTTTGTGTCTAGAGTTAGTGACTCCAAAACCTGATTTACCTGAAGTAATAATAAAGTTATCTGGGTTTTAATAATTCTGTACATTGGCTTTACAAATTATATAAAAGGTACAGCAAGTATGAAGTTGTGGTCAAGATTACTTCTCTCGGTTGATTTTTTAAAAAAACATGAATTCACTTAATGACAGTTGAAATGGACATTAATCTTAACTGAAGATCTTGAATGATATAACCTAAATATTCTTTTTTTTTAAATATTTTTTTTTCACACTCAAATTGATAAATATTTTAATTTGAAGTTAATATCATTTATACTAATAATTATTGATCTGTATCTGCATTTACATAAAGAGAGATGGAGAGGAAATTAATAAGTCCCTCCTACATGCATCCATGCTTGAAGTATTCCAACAATGTTTCATTGAAATGGAACTGAACAAGATGATTGAATCAATACTAAAAATGTAGTGTAAGAGCTCTCTCATAGCCTTATTCGGAAAGAATGTTCCAACCTTAAAATTGGAGAACGCATGCATCCTATGCTTTGAAGGGATTTAAGCTCAAATTAATTTGATCATTCGGTGTTACATAATTATAATACTTCACTTACTTAATAGTCTTTTTACATTTTAGGATAAAAGAAATCAAACATTGCATTGTGATTTTTCGCATCATAAAGATTCAAATTAAAAGACATGATCACTTGATGTTAAAGTTCAAAGTGTCTCTTCTGAATTTGTCATAAGCATGAAAATTGCAAAATATGTAGTATTTTGAAATCAGGTATACAAAATAAAATTTGTTAATTTATTATAGACTAAAATAAAATATCAATGAAAAAAAATAAATATTTTAATATATTATTATTCTTTAAATCCCTAATTTTTAACTCATCTTTGATTATATAACTTTTTGTTTAATTTTCATCAATAATACATGTAATATTGTGCATTATCTCTCACGTGACATTGGATTTCAAGGTATGCAAGTTTTGATGGTGGATTCTCTACTTTAAATGTGTTCAAATAAACGTTCTAATCCAGCTCTACAACATCAACGAGTGCAGGAACAACAACTCTTAATGAGTTGGTTTTGATGGTGACTTCTCTTTTTTAAATATGTTTAAATAAGCGTTCATTATTTATCAGGTCTACAATGTTAATAATTGGAGGTGCAACAACTCTTAAGTGCAACAATGAGAGGTTTTAACGACTCAAATGCGTCAAGGGGTATGTTTCATTATTATCAGAAATGTATTTCTGAAATAAAATATACATATTTCATAAATGTGTTTTCGAAACTATATCTAAGTTCTAAAAACATAATTCTAATATATGTATATATTATTTTAGAAACATATTTTTGATATATGTATGTTATTCTGAAAATATATTTTCTGATAGTGAAGTTAAGGAACGAGGAGGACCCATAATAGAAACATAGAAGACAAAGACTAGTACCACAACCTTAGAGGAACTTAAAGGAATGATATCATGTGGTGCATGGCAGAGCGTGAGTGCAAAGGAAGAGATGAGTTTACTAAAAGAAGAGAAAAAAAAAAAAGGATGATTTAAGAAGGGGTGTAACAATTTAAGTGTGATAAACTGGGTTTAAGTGTGGTAAACTGGGGTTGTAAAATAACTTTTGAAAATGGTATTATTGTAAACTAAAAGGAAATATAAGAGATGGGACGTACTTAGCAAAAAGTAGAGGTGTGAATATCAATTACCCCTTTTATACTCTAGAGTATAGAGGGTCCCATGTTTAAAATGTAAAATGTGGTTTGCAAGATTTAGTCTTATAACAAGTTAAACAAGAATTAGATCAAAGGTGTATATGGTTTTTTTATACTAAATGTTAGTTTGATGTATTTCAACTTAATTTCGTTTGGAAAAAAATAAATTTAGTTATATTTTCATTTTATTTTTATTTAATGATAATAATATGAGAGATTTTATTTATTGTGTTGTTATGTTTAAATATGACAATGTCTTTAAAATATCAACTTTATATTACATGACATCAAATATATGACTTTATCTTGTACCATATTTAAATGTGATAAAAATCTTTCAATTTTCAAACATTGAGCGTATATTATATGACATACAAATAAACATGACCTTATCTTGGAATCCTATTAGATAGTGGAATATTGTTTTAAAATATCCATAATCAAGAATTGAAGTATTGTGATAATCTCAATTCCTAGATATTAGTAATAAATGTTGAAGGAAAGTCCTTTCTAATTAAAATTGTTTAATGAAAATAAATTTTTAAGAAACAAATTATACGTCCTTTAGACTTATGCTGATCATGGTTTGTCTTAAGTATCTTTTTAAGAGATAAGATTCAAATGACAAATGTCCTAAAAGAAGAAAACACTATCAAACTATGTTGAAAGGAAGATATTTAAGTACAAATATAAAGATGAAGTTTCACATTGAATATAAATAAGAAATTTGAACAACAAATAAGGAAATCAATTATTCATAAACCCCAACTTTAAAGTTTTGTAGTGTGTTTGATGTCCATTGATTATTTTTTCCAAATATTTAATTAGATAAAATTACTACATCTTTGAAATTTTATTCCATACTATTATATAAAATGATATCCTCTAATAACTACTTTTTAGTAACTACTTTTTTTTGTGTAAACATTTTTTTACCTATATATTTTACCCTATAATAACTACTATATTATTGTAACTACCTTAAAAAAAATCTCTCACTAGTAATCTCAATAATTTTTTTATTTTTATTTTTAAGAAGACAGAGAAACACAATGAAATTAATAAAACAAAACACTTGTACAAATTTTCAAAACCGAATCAATAGGTCACGTGGGGATAATTGTAAATGAAATTAATAAGCAAGCCTACATAACCCATCTACAGCTAATGGAATTCAATATGTCTAGAACTCATGACGACCAATGAATCTCTCACGTTGCTCACAGTCCTTTCAAGGGACAATTCAAGAGACAAACACTCCTTCAATTCTGAGGCTATGTGGCCTATGTCAGGTCTATGAATTGGAACTTGTGGAAGGCATGACATGGCTATTCCTATAAATTTCCATGCTGAAGCTGCATTGTATTCCCCTTGCAACCTTGGATCAACTATTTCTTGGATATTTCCGGTTTTGAGTTTATTATTAACCCAAGGAAGTATGTAACTAAGATTGTCTGGAGTTCCTCTTAGTGCTGGCTGACCAGTGATTAGCTCTAGAAGAATTATTCCAAAACTATATATATCACTCTTTTTGTTCAGAGTTCCTGAGCAGTAAAATCTGTAAAGGGATCAAGAAATTTGTCACAATATATATGATATACTTTTGAATAGCATTTAAGAGGAGTGCTAGCAATATTCTCTTATACACTCTTTCAAAAGAAAGAGAGAGTACTCTTCTTTTAATTTGTTGAAATTTATTGAAATCACCCATCTTAATTGAAATCAGTTAAATCCAAAAATAGAATTATTAAGTAATACGTGAGATCCATCAAGATTGATGATTTTCAATAAAGTCCAACCAATCACATAAAAAGTTTATGAAAGAGAGTATCATGTTTTGACGGCCCTAAAAATTATGATAGAAAGTTTTGAATGTTACTTACTCAGGATCAACATAACCTGGTGTGCCTGCTGGGTAAGTTGTGACATGAGTGTCAGTGTCGTTTGTATAAGTTTTAGACACTCCAAAGTCTGAAATCTTGGCATGCATATTTTCGTCTAGTAAGATGTTGGATGTTTTTAAATCTCTGTGTATTACAGGTGGCTTACATCCATTATGCAAATAGTCCAATCCTGTATTTCCAATGACCAGTCTTATACTTGTTAATTATAAGTCATGCAAACATTTGATTGTGATCGAAAGAAAGTATAAATATTCGGTGTACCATTAAACTTTAACTATAATAGTTATTCTTATGGGTAATAAGAAAAGAAAATAACTATAGAACTCCCATGAAATAAGTGTTGTTTGTATACCATTTGCTGCATCCATAGAAATTTTAAGTCTTTGTGTCCATTCCAAAACCAATGGATTCTTATCTGCAAAAGAAGTTAATAGTGATAGATATATTAATATATTCTTAAAGGTCTTAGCTAGAAGAAAGATAATGTAATATTGTGCTAGAAAATTGTCGTGCATCGAGCATAATTATCATCATATTCATTATAAACATGTGTATGTTAGTAAATGATACAATTAGAGAGTGAAGTGGAAACCTGACAATTTCTGTTGGAGGTTCCCTTCTGAAAGATATTCATAAATAAGTGTTTTAGTGTCACCTTCATCACAGTACCCCACAAGAGAAACCACGTTTCTATGATGAACATGCATCAACAATTTTGCCTGCATTTCCATGTTTAGAAAAAAAAATATGTTTAGTATCATGGTGAATGAAAAATATATTATTGTATGAGTAATATAAACATTTCATGAATTAAAAAAAAAAAAAACTATTGTGATTGTTGCATATAATTAATTACCTCTGACTGAAACTCCTTATACCCTTGTGCTGATGGCAAAGAAAGTGTCTTTACAGCCACTCTTTTGCCACACTCTAATGTACCTAGGTAAACTTTTCCAAATCCTCCTTTTCCAATCATTGTTGAGAAATTATTAGTGATTCTAATAATCTCTGAGTTAGAAAATACTTGATTTTCTGATTTCAGTGGCTCATCTTTGACAGAAATTGAAGAAATCACTGAACCAATGTAAATAACAACAATCACATTCCATATGTAATATGTAATATATAGTTCAAAATATGCGATTTTGGTTCTCACTTTCTGTGAGAGCTTTGTGACCCTTGAAACAATAATCAATATCCCTAATACAAATAAGATATTCAGGGAAAAATGAAATAAAAAATCTCTTGGAAAATTGAATTTATACTAGAAAGCAATCATCAAGGAATATGGATACATTAGTAACATTTTCTTAAGAATCACCTACATTAACATTTTTGTATTGGTACGTGTAATTATGTCCAGAGTGTCTTATAATAAGGAATAGAGAGAGTATTACCTTTTCCATTTTTTCTGAGTCTCCTTATCACCATAGCTATGATAGATATTATGAGGACCACCGCAACAAATGTTGTTATAGATGCAACTAAAGGAATAATAAACTTCTGGTGGTTGCTCTTGCATGACCCTGTCTGATAGGGACAAAAATTTTCATCCAAACTGAAATGTAAGCACAGTTATCATAAGATTGATGATATATAAGAGAAGAATTCTGAAATGGAACTAAATAATCATGAAGAGTATTAGTACTTTTTAAACATAAACACTAGCGCAAGAGAGAGAACAGAAATTCTCATAATTTTGGTATTGTTAGTTGCTGCTTATTGATACAGCCAATTAATAAAGGATTTCTTTATATAAAGAGAATGAAAAATAAAGTGTGAAAGACAAAAATTGCCAAGGGAGTTAGCAAAGTCTTGATTCTTGAGTGCATCTTTAGGACTGTTTATTTTATTGCAACAAATTAGTTATATGTAGCTATAGCCTAAGATACCACCAAGCACATGGATCAAGGGTATGCAGTTATGTTAAATACTTGGAGGAAGAGTTTTGCCGCTCATAGTGATCCTATCTAGCTCAAATAGAATTGTCTTCCGTGGAGGACCTATGATCTAGATAAAAAAAATAGCCTAGGATAGGAGCAAACCTCAATTGCAAAGAGTTGTTTGATGACTTTGCCTTCAGATTCTCAGGAATTGAACCTTTGAGCATATTCCTGGACAAATTACTGCAAAGATGGTGTGATCATGTGTTGTTAAATATATTAGGAGAGTGTGTGATATGTAAAGTTTCTTGTGGCAATGCTCAAAACGTCACACACAACTTACAGGATCTTTAATTGTGGCATTTTTGCAAAAACTTCTTGCACTTCCCCTGTCAATTCATTGTTTGACAAATCCCTGTAACACAAAAGTTATTGACTTGGTTGAGTTATGACAATTTAATCTTACAACCTTTAATGTTGCTCCTGTAGAGTTATTGATATTAAAATGCAAATTTATGTAAAAATTAATAGAAAAAAACTTACAAAATCTCCAAATATGTAAGGTTGGAGAATGAGGCATCTATTCCACCTGACAACTTGCTTGAGCTCAAGTTTCTGTTTGAATTTTGTGAAGAATAGAAGTTTTTTCCATTAAAAAATTATTTGATTTCTATCATTAAATTCTTTGGAATGACAGCACTAGATTCAATTATTAGCAACCAATGCAGTACATAACTAATTAACAACAGATAATTTTCACAAAGCAACCTTGGATATTATTAGAATATCAATACTTACAATGATATGATTCTTGGAGTATTCCCATTGCTGCAAGTCACACCTTCCCATGTAAAATTCTCTGGTTCACAAGGATCTCCTTGCCAATTCATTTTTGAGATCTTATAAAAATCTTTGATGTGTGAGATAGCATCAACTGTTGTTAATATCCAATAGTAACCAGAATATCAGGAAAGGATTGAGCTTACGAACTTTGGAAGTAAACAAATTTTCGGTAGGTGAACAAACTAAAGTTTGAGAATAAAGGAACACTCGAGAAAAAACAGAACAAGGATTTCTCATTTATATAAATAAAACTAAAGATTGAATTATTAGCATAATTATATGTAAATGCATACTTCATTATTAAGTATTATTGCATAATTCTAATAAGAGTTAGGAAAATGCTAATAAGTGTCTTTAAGAGAAATCATTAAGGAATAAAAGTGAACATTTTTCATTGGAAAGAGTAGTAGTGCATTTTACTATGTTTTCCGATGTAATCCTAATTTTAAAACTTCTTACTTATTGTTTTCTTAATCAAACACGGCTGAGCAAGACCTTAAGATTTATTGTTATTTGTGTGTTGCATTGATTCTACTCTTTTTTTTTTTTTTATATATATAAGAGTTTAATAATGATAAATTAACACAGTCAGATAATCACAATTTACTATTTGTATAACTTTTAAGATAATTTTACCATAAACAAAGAATTGAAATTGCATGTGTAAAATTACTTTACATTCCATTATCATTAAACTTTTTGCATAATATATTTCACTTATATACTAATTTCACAGCCTCCAAATTAATACACATTATGTGCATCATATTATTTTAGAATAGTAAGCTAAGAAGAGAAAGGTAACAACTCTGAAGAAAGCAATTAAATTAAATATAGAGCCCTACCATCCTCTTGTTGAGTGGCAGAATTTGATTGAGGCACTACTCTGTAAATCTCAAGAGCATTAAGCATGGCACTTAAGTCAGAATCAGAGGTGGCTTCAATCAATATCTTAGAAATACCCATCCCTTGTTTTATAGGTAGAATTATGCTATTGGGCCTCCAGTATGAAACACTAAGGACTTGTGTGACATTATCATCATCACCACCATCAAAACCATTAACAACAATATTCAATATCCGTTTTTGTTTATTTGCCCGATCTAGAAAGTCAAAAAAGTGAAGATACACATAATACTCAGAATCTTTGGCATAGTTCTGTGTGAATTCCAAATTGGACTTTGCCTCCACTGCAGTGCTCAAAACTTCTGCAGGCAAGTTGTAAGGATCGACTAGTTTTTCCAAATCAATAGCTAATGATGTTCTCATTGGACTTTCGTTATAGTTATTATAATTGTTCGGAACTTCCCAAGACCTTCCATATGTATCATCTGTGTACCTAACTTAAACACAAATTGTTCCAACCAACAATATTGATTAGCTTTGAAAATCCAAACTAGTTTTTTTATTCTTAAGGGAATTTAAACTAATTTTATATTATTAGACAATCATAATTAATCATAATTTTTTTTATTTATATGACTTTTAAAATAAATTTATAAAATTAGCTTATGATAATGCACTACCATTAAACTCTAATTATAATGTTTAATTATAGTAAAATTAAAGTATAATGCGATTGAAAATAAAAACATTGACATATAATTTAATTTAAGTATATACTAGGTAGATTATGGTAGCATTTTATGCTTTGATAAAATTACATTGGCATTCCATCATCAAGTTTTAAAAATTATGGTAATCTGTTTTTTTTTTTGGTGAATTGAGTTCCAATAGTTCACTAGGTTCAGTGCATGCCTCAAAGGCCCACTCAAGATTAATTCGGACATATCGTAGTTTTATGCCTCAATCGAAATCATAAATAATGGATCTTTATGGATTTTTTTGTTAGCGGTCAAATAAAACTAACATAAAAACTGAAAAGGTAAAATTTATTTATTTATTTTTGTTGAAAAAATTGGAGTTGGATATTTTTGGAGCCCTGTCAATAATGGGCCCTGATTCTTTTTAACTGAGTCAATTTTCTCCAATCATCTAAATTAGTTAAAATGTGACCTTATCATTTTATTAATTTTCTTTTAGCACACTAGCTAACTAGAATAAACATCAAAGTAAACAAAATATATATTTAAAGCCAAGTCACCTGATGAAGGAATTGTTATCTTGAGACGCACCAAGGTTAATTCGTGTGAGGAGATCGAGTGTTAACAAAGTGGACGAAGTTTGATAAATAGAATTGTCCAAAGGCCACAGTTCCAACAATGAAATGAAAGGCACCCCTTGATCAATGTTCACAAGACAAAAATCAATTGTTTCTGCTGAGGAAAAATGAATAGCTTCAATTCGAACAACGGCATCAACTTCAGACTCATGATGAGTCAAGTTTATTGTCTTGAAGAAATTGACACCAAGATGCAAATCGAAAATTGGTGGTTGTTTAGCTTTGGTGTCATAGTTTCCATATGCAAAGTAAGCCCTAATGATATATTTTTTGTTCTTTCCTAGTTTTGGTGTTAAGGTGTAGCAATTTCTCTTCCCATAAGGGAAACTTCTCAATGTGTATAGCTGCTTTTGAATTTGACTTACTTGGTCAAAGTTGTTGTAAATCGATGATATGTTGTAAATTTCACCAAATTGGATATCATCTGCTTGATATTGCAAGTTGGTAGTCTTGTCTGTGTAGCCTTCGTTTACCCCACAATCAATGCTTATAACACCTACAAATTACCATTACATTAAAGAAAATAATTAGAGTAATACCACGTTAAGTTGTAGCTTGATCTCTTTGGTATATACTACTATATTACTATAAGACATGATTTTTTTGCAACTGATGTTTCTTTATGTGTCAACGTAGTAGGATCTTAAACTACTATATCAACCATGTGAGTTCTATAAGACATGATTTGATTAATTATAAGTTTCATTTTATTATATGTTTGGCTCAAGAATTAGTTGGACTCCTCGTGATTTTGATGTTGGGTCCTTGAATGTCATAATGAGGCAATTTGTTTAAAATTATAGTAAGGTTTTGTTTGATGAGCTTATTTTTAACTTATAAATTATTTTTAAGTTAAAGTTAAAAATGAGAGTTTAAAAAATAAGTAAAAAGTTATTTGTTAATATTTATTTAAAAATTTCTTAAAGTTAAAATATATTCAAATAGAGAAGTCTTGGGTTTCACTCATCCCACTAATAAACTAATCACTAACATTTTTTTATAAAAAAAATACAAATTATTCCAGGAGAGAACATGAAAATAAACTCTGTATAAGTAGTTTTTGGTAACTTATTATAAAACTCATTATTTCTAATTTTTCTTCGTTAAAAATAAGTAACTTTTATTTTAAAGAGTTTTTACTAATTGATATTTGACTTAACTTTTACTTAAAAGTTGAAAATAAACTGGGTCAAACAGAGCTAAATGCTTATAAAATAAGTGATTATTTGACTATTTCATAAGTAAATAAGATTTATTTTTTTAAATAAGAAAAAACATTTTATTTTATTAAAATAAGTTATTATTTTACCAAATAAATTTAAACAAACCAACCCAATGTTTCACGGTTGCTTATCGCAAATTATAACAAAATAATCATTGCTTATAGATATTTGAAAAATCAAAAAGACAAATTATAACCTTGCTTAATTTTCTCATGTTATAAATAAGAAGGTTGGTTTGATGTTAAAAAGTGGGAGGGAGAAGTCCCGGATTCGACTCTAGCTAATTAACAACCACTAACATTTGTTAAAAATAAGAAAAACTAGTTTAATTCATATCAATAAAATATTTTTTTCAAATTTGAATTATTTTACATTCCTTCTTTTTGTTTTAGAGTTAAATTGTTAGAGAGAGACTACTAACTTATTTCCTAAAGTGAAAAAAAATGTTATTTTAAAGAGTTTAATAGTAATTCATTTATAATGTAAAATAAATTTATATATCATGTATATTATAATTGACTGCTGAGCGTAAAAAAAAATTACACCGTCACTTTTGTCCTACAAAATTTAAAAAATAAAAGAAGGTGGAGATTGAATACTACCTTACCCTCTACTCTTAATTATAATTAATATTTTTGTTATTAATTAATTATAAGTAATATATGACTTATCATCAAGATCCAAACAAATAATGATTAAATATAATTATACTATAAAGTTAAATTGAGTAAATTATAACAATACTTCCTGAGGTTTGCTTCAATTACACGTGCATCCCCCTTTTTTTTTTATCCTTACATAAAACTCTTTAACTTTTGGTACCACATTACATTTGCATCCCATCCACAGTTAACAAAGTTAACTCTGTTAATTTTTTACGTCATGTGATTGACACATGATTTTTATAATTTTTTTTCTAAAAAATGCCCTTATCTTTTTTTTTTTTTTAAACATAGAGGGTGTGTTTGTAATGTATTAAAAAGCTCAAGGGGTACATGTGATGATTTTAAAAGTTAAGAGGATTCATGTGTGATGTGTTTAAAAATCAATGGGGACATGTGTTTGGAGAAGAAAAATAAGTCTCTTCCCTTAAAAGGTAGTACACGAAACCAAGAAAGAACAATCCTTCTCTTCCCTTTAGAAAAAACAATAGCATGAAACAGAAGAAAAGAAACCATTCTCTCCCTTTTAGAAAAAAAAAAAAAAACCATTCTTTTTTTGGATAACTTAACTATAAGGGTAATTATGACATTTTAAATAAATCAATTAAAATTAAATATAAATTCATTTAAAAAACTAACAGTTACTAAACACCTTTAAAGTAAAGGGTGTCAAAATAATGGTAAAAAAAAAAAAAAAAGGAAATACACGTGTAATTGAAGCAAACCTCGTAACTGTAATTTGTTAATTTAAATTTTATTTTCAAAACACCTTTTAATTTAAAATAGAATGAGGGTATTATATATAAAAATTAACAATAAAGTAAATATATATAAAAGAAATTTTACTAAAAAAAAAAAGTAATTTTTGTTACTTATAGTAATGCTTAATTCGTGTAAGTTCCTCCATACCTGAATAATCAATATTGGCAAGGTTCCTGTCATCCCTTTCAATGTTCTCCGCAAGAATATGAATGATTGATGAAGCACAAACTGCTAAAACCAGAATCCATTGCAATTCTCTCTCCATAGCAGAATCTATTTTACACTTTAAAAAGAAAAGGAATGAAGAATAAGTTGATATATCAACCCGTTCTATATATATATATATATATATATATATAAACAATAGCCTTTTTTTTTTCTTATTGTTTTTTTGTTTGAAAGAGTAAACACTAGCTTATTAAAGAGGTAGGTAGCTAGCTATTAGCTAGGCCAGCTAAATTACATCCACGAAAGATATGGTAGGCCATATTATATTTATTATGTTATTAATTATAGTCATTTTCTTGTGAGTTGTATTATTCTATCTATTTTTATAATAAATTTTATAGTTTATGTTTTATTAATAAATTTTACATGCAATTCTTTACTTATTGCTTTTCATTTTGAAGTTAAGTCTTACTTTGAATCCATTTTGTATGTATGGGTCTTTAATGAAAATGTTATTTATACGAGTTATATTAAGGTAAAAATTTAATATATTCAACTTAAAGAATAATATAAAAAATAAAGCAAATACATACAAATTTTATGATTCTTTTTTTATTTCTCCTATTCCTATTGTAATCACTTCTTTTATCATGTTATTCTCACTCTTTTTTTTTTATTCCGTGACAGTGTCTGTGAATGTTATTAGTCGAATTAATTAGTGGATAATGGATAATGAATAATTAAAAAAATTACATACTTATAGGATATTCATAAAAATAGAGTAAAAATATAAATAATTATTACATTTATTATTGTTATAGATGATCAATCAACTACCCATTCAACAATCTATGTAAATTGACTTATTTCGACAACAGGACCACAAAAATTAGATTTGTGGTAGACCGTTGTTCATCAAAATTTGACTCACTCTTTGGTTGGAAACTTTCAATATCAATTATTATAGCGTCTAAGCTTGTTATTAAATTCGTGCAATTTAGCTTGTTATTGGCGCACTTTAGTTGTTTTTTTTTATACTTTATAGCCTTTAAAATGGTTAAAAATGTGTAAGAAAATATAGAAAAAAAAAACTATATATGCATTGATAAATGAGAAAAGCAATAAAAAAAAATGAGGATATCCGTATCTTTGATAAAATAAACTGATATAATTAACTTTATTAGAAAGGAAAATTTAAAGAATATTTTTAAGTTCACAATCAAATTTAAAGAGGCTACATACGAAGACAGTGATATTATTCAAAAGAAAGAAAAAGTCATATATGAAAGAACTTGATGATTTGATAAGTGTGTTATATAAAAGGAGGAAGCAATAAAAAAAAATGAGGATATTCATATCTTTAATAAAAATACACTGATATAATTAACTTTATTACAAAGGAAAATTGAAAGAATATTTTAAGTTCACAATCAAATTTAAAGAGAGGCTACATATGAAGACAGTGATTGATATAATTCATTATTCATGACATATCTTGGTAGCAAACGGAAGAAAAAGTCATATGAAAAGAACTTGATTTGATAAGTGAGTCATCTAAAAGGCCAACAACATAGCTAGGTGCAAGGATTGAAAATGAAACAAAGTAAGTTATAAGATTATGTCAATTTTATAAGAACAGATATTGAAAACGGGGATGCGCGGATAAAAATATATAAATAAGGTATTTTAAAGACATTAAAATGATGTTAAAAAATAATTATTATGTTAAATTGTTATATTTGATGAATATGATAAATTTGTTAAAATTGTAAAAGCAAAAAGAAGACATATTTGACCATTTAAAATGTATTTTTCTTAAAATAAGAAAGAAGACAAGATAAACATACTTAAAATATATTTGAACAGTCAAGTTAGGAAACTTCAAACTTAAATTCTTCCATTTGATAGGTAATAACTAACTAGTAAAGAAATTAAAGAAATAAAGCATGTAGTGGCGTTTTGCTTCATCCCCAAGACAACGAAACTGTTTTATATGTAGAATTCATATATTTGTCACAAATGATAAAAATGAAATTGTTAATTAGAACATATATTGAGAATGAAATGAGGCAATCATATAATTATTTTAAGAATAATGACAAAGAAAAGTCAAGATTATTAATAACTTACAAATTGCAATGAACCTATATAAAAGTATATTGGATTTACACTTACTATTAAGATATATGATAATAGGAGAAAATAACATTAAATGTTAATGTTTATTATGATTTGAGTTGTATAAGTCAAATGAGTTATTTACTTGATTTATGAACTAAATTTCAGTTATTAATTTTTATATTCTAGCAATACATTAAGGAAGAAATGTTGTATTTTATGGGATTTACTACTATACTTCAAGTCAATTGTAATTTGTAAGACTCGTCAAAGGATAAATGAAAATAATTATATAAATAAACAAAGCAACAAATAAAGCAATAAATAATGAACTTAAAGTGCTAAATATTTGAAGAAATATATATATATATATGCTTTTATACCTCATTTGTTTTGGAGCTAAGGAGCTAGATTACATTTACTTTTTAAAATATCTTTTGCCTTTAATATTTTTGTAATGATGTTTTCTTTTTACTTAATGTGTTTCTCTTAATCCTTTTTTTTTTTTTTTGTGTTGTTTCTTATAATTTTTATTGCATAGAAATAATCAAAACATACAAGAAAGATTGAAAAGAGAGTTCGGCATTAGTAATCTCTATTAATTTTATCTCCTTCTTTTATTTGTAATTTTGTATGTTCTTACTTTCTATACAAAATACTACAAAAATTTTTGTTTTCTAACTTAAATCCCCTTAGTTATGAATTATGATAGATTTCTCAATAGGTTATCATAGTGTGTATATTTTCATACTCATATTCATTGAAAGTATGATCGATGAATGAAAAGGTACGACTTTTCTACTTGACAAACCGAAGTATTAAATATTCAATTTGATGAGTGACATCTTCATTTCTTTCTTGTTCTTATGATTTATCATTTGTTCTTGAATAATGTTAGTTTAGTAAAAAATAAATAGCTTTTGTTTCAAACTTTAAATTCAGATAAAAATAAGCTTAAATTTTTATTAATAACAATTTAGTAAC
This sequence comes from Amphicarpaea edgeworthii, assembly GCA_014843725.1. NCBI lineage: Eukaryota > Viridiplantae > Streptophyta > Magnoliopsida > Fabales > Fabaceae > Amphicarpaea > Amphicarpaea edgeworthii. The sequence goes on from CM026321.1 coordinate 20,250,840, forward strand.
TGGTGAAATTATTTAAATTTTAATTAATGTCAATTTAATAATCGATGAAATTCTTTTAAATATTCCAACCAAAATTTCAAACTTTTTTTTATTCAAATATTATAAGCATGTGTTATAGTTTACTCTCCTTTCAAAAGTGATACTAAAATCAATTTATTTATATTTATACAATCAGATAACATTAGTAAAATTATGTCATATCTTGTATGACATTCTATATAAAGAGGTTCATATAGTAATAAAAAAAAAGAATTCTATATATAATTAGTTATCTTCCCTATTATAATATGGTGTTTACCCAATAACCAAAATGAATAAAAGCTATATAATATCACAGACTATGATTTAAAGAAATAATTAAAATTCTTATATGGATAAATTTAGAATTAAAAGCTAAAGAAATTTCAATATGTTACCAATTTGATATCCCCAGACACTTGCAAATTGCTTGTCCATAGTAGTCTCTGTTCCACCTGAGACTATCCTACAACCACTTTGTTAGTCATCACCACTATCTATTGTTGGTATCACCTAAAATCCATCACAAGTCCTAAAATTATTAAAACGTTTTTTTAGAAAAGTGGTGAACTTCAGCTAGAAAGACAATGAAATTGTAGAAAAAAAAATAGAAAAAGAGAAAATCTAAGACAAAGAAGGAAAGAGATTATTGAAACTTATAAGTAATATTAGATGTTGGAGTGAGATTAATATTTGATGTCATATTATGACTCTACCATCTTAACATTTCATTTTTCTAATTTTTTTTGAATTTCTATCGATAATATAATATCATCTCATCTCAAAATAATGCAAAAAAAATTCGAGACTCAACCAAAAAATTGAGTATTTTTTAAGGATCCAAAATTTATTTAAACTTTTAATTTTTTATCTTATTTTTGGAATGGGACACTAAAAGTATATTTTACCTTAAAAACAATACTTATACAATGAACTAATGAAGTGTCCGTATATCATCACTGGTTATTCAAGAGTTAGAAACACATAGAAAAAACATATTTGTGTAAGAGAATTTTTTTCAGCAATGGATCAATTTGTCCATCATCATCAATCTCCATGAAAAGGCTATCTCTCTCAACCAAGTTGTAGATTAATTGGGACAAAATAAGGGTCAAATGAATAATCGATTCTTGTCACAAAATTTAGGATCATCGAGAGTTATTGAATTCATGTTAAAGAATTTTATTGTTGCCACATAATTCAAGTTCTTGAGAGTCATTGATTTATGAAGAATTCATAATAAAGATAAATTTAAATTTTTGCCACCATATTTAAGGTCATTGAGAATGATTGAATTTATAATAATGAATCCATTATTGCCACATAATTTAGGGTCACCAGTAGTCATTGGATTGGATCTATTGTTGCCACAAAATTTACGGTTACCAATAGTCATTCCATTCATAAAAAATTCATGATAAAGAATTTGTTATTGTCATATAATTTAGGGTCACCAAGGACAATAAATTCATAATAAAAATCTACTTGGCCAAAGAATATAAGGTAATCAAGAATCATTGAATTCATAATATAGAATCTGATATTGCCACAAAAATTAAGGTTAGCGAGGGTCATGGAATTCATCAAGAATCCATTTTTGCCAAAATATTTATGGACACTGATTGAATTCTTTAAAGAATTCATAATATAGATTTTGTTAGTGTCAAAAAAAAATTAGGGTAATTAAGGGCCAATGAATTCATAAAAAAAAAAAAAAGTATTATTGCCACAAAATTTAGACTCACCGAGAGTCATTGAATTCATAAATAATTCATACAAAGAATTGCTATTGCCAAAAAAAATATTAGGTCGCTAAAAGTCATTAAATTCATAATACATAATTCGTTATTGCCACAAAAATTAAGATCACTGAGGGTCATTAAATTCTTAACGAATTTATTACTACCACAAAATTTGAAATCATCGAGAGTCATTGAATTCATAGTATAAAACCTATTATTGCCACAGATTATAGGATCACTGAGGGTTTTGAATTCATAATATAAAATACGTTATTGTTACAAATCTAGGATCGTTGAATTCATAAAGAATTTGTTATTGCCATAGAAATTAGGATCACTGTACCATAGACATAATCTTCAAGCCCTTCTAAAGTCATAAAGTCATCAAACCTTCTATTCCATTGTCTTGGGGACTACTTGAGACCATACAAAGATTGGTTCAGTTTACAGACATAATCTTCCTTTCCCTTCTCTTCAAACCTTTCAGGTTGTTTCATAAAAATAGTCTCATCCAGCTTTCCATACAGAAAAGTTGTTTTAACATCCATCTGTTCTATTTCCAAATTCAGATCAGTTGCCACTGCAAACAGAATTCTTATAGACCTATGTTTGGCAATCAAGTCAGCATATCCATATCTCTCTAGAGCCTTTGTTTCCCTTCTAACTCTATCTCAAGCTAACATATAACTATCTTCAGTTGGTTGCTCATCTTCAGATTCCTCTTCATTAGGAGAACTGTGTGCAGGTTGAGTTTCTTTAATTGTTTCCTTTATCTCCACCACAGTATTTGAATCTTCGGAGTCAATTTCTTTCCCTTGATCAGAGCTTGAGTTAGTTGTATTATACTTGGTTTTGTTTGTCATTTCAGTCTCATTAAAGATTATAGCACAACTGATAAGACACTTCTTAAAACCAACCTCTAAACACCACAACTTATGCCCCTTTATACCTTCTAGATAAACCAAAAAAAGACATTTAACTGCCCTAGGTTCCAATTTATCTTGTTTAATGTGAGCATATGAAACACAACAAAAAACTTTTAGCTATTTCAGATTTGATGGGTGCCCTGTCCAAATCTCTTCAAGTGTTTTAAAACCTAGAGCAGTTAGGGGCATCTATTTATAAGATAAACTACAGTCATGATTGCCTCTGCCCAGAAGGTTTTAGACAAAGCTGCACTTAATAGCATGCACCTCGCCCTCTCCAAAATGGTTTTGTTGAACCTTTCGAGTAACCCATTTTGTTGAGGGGTTCCAGCCACAATCCTATGTCTTGCAATACCATTTTCTCTACAGTAATTGTTGAAAGAATTAGAGCAAAACTCAAGCCCATTATCTATTCTGAACCTTTTAACCTTTCTGCCTGTTTAAGTTTCCACAAAAGTCTTCTAGCTCTTAAAGTTTTCAAAAGCTTCATCTTTAGTCTTATGGATGTAGATCCACACCTTCCTTGAGTAGTCATCAACTATACTTAGGAAGTATCTACCACCAGAATGAGAGGGAGCTTTTGTTGGACCCCACAAATCAGCATGAACATAATCAAGAGTACCATTTGTTCTTTGCTGTCCAGTGTTGAATTTTAATCTATAGGCCTTCTCATAGACACAGTATTCACAAAACTTCAGTTTATCAACCTTGTCTCCACTTAACAGGGTCCTGTTTCCCAAGTTCAATCAGTCCCTTCTCACTTACATGACCTAACATCATGTGCCAAAGATCAATTTTTGACAAAACACTTCTAGTTGCAGTAGCTGCAGAGCCAATTATAACCTCACCATCAACAAAATACAGGTCATTCTTCATTATTCCCCTCATGATAGTTATGGAATCTTTTACTACATTCAACATTCCCTTCTCACCCTTAAAGACATATCCTCTCTTATCAAATTCACCAAGAAAGATTAGATTTCTATTAAGATCAAGTACATACCTAACTTGAGTGAGAATCATTTCCGCTTCATCATGCAGTTTGAACTTGATAGTTCCAATCTCTTTGATTTTGCAAGGCTTGTTGTCACCAAGAAGGACCAACCCATCTGCCTCATGAGAAAATTGTTCGAACCAGTGCTTGTTTGGTGTCATGTGCCATGAACACCCAGAGTTCATTATCCATTCAAATTCTGGATCTTCTTTAGACACAACTAGTGCTTCAGCTGATTCATATCCCTTATCTTGAACATTTGTAGCATTTCTTGGATCCTTCTTTCTGTCACCACCCTTCAGCTTTTCAAGACAGACCTTTATTGTGTGTCCCTCTTTCTTACAATGATAGCATTTGATGGTGAAAGCATTTCCTTTACCACTTTTCTGTATTTCAGATTTCTATTTCTTCTTATTAGATTTTCCATCTTTCTTGAAGTTCTTGCCCCTTTCTGTTAGCCCCTCACCTTGTGTAAAAGATTTCTTTTCTTTGCTTTCATTTAATTCTTTTAAATTCAAAGCAATTTGTACCTCATTAAGAGAAACAGAATCCCTTCCAAACAACAAAGTTTCTTTAAAGTGTGAATGACTCTTAAGCAATGAACAAAGCAATAATAGGGCTTGATCCTCATCTTCTATAGTTACATCTATGTTTTTTAGATCTAAAATCAATTTATTGAACAGATCTAATTGATCTCCCACAGGCTTATCATCATGCATTTTAAAAGAATACAAGGACTGTTTCAAGTAAAGACGATTTACAAGAGACTTAGTCATACAAACCTTCTAATTTGGACCATACCCCAGCAGCAGTGGGTTTCCCTTGAGACCTATCTCAGCACCTTGTCCCCGAGATTGAGGATGATGGCATTGTGTGCCTTCTGTAGAATGGTCTTCTTCTCCTCCACTGCCATCCCCTTTTCAACCTTGATTTCTCCATCAAGTGCTTCAACAAGACCCTAATGAACAAGTAATGCCCTTATCTTTAATCGCCATAACCCAAAATCATTTTTCCCTATAAACTTTCCCACTTCGTACTTTGCTGATCCCATGGCTTAATCATTCCATGCTCACCACACCAATTTATTGTGATATTGCCAAATACACGTGCAAAAACAACATAAGAAATGCACAGCAAACAAAGTGACACTCCCTCACTAGTGTATCATTAACAAGAAGTATGCAAGAATGCAGATAAAGATTGGAGAAAGAAAAAAAATGATAGAGCAACAGCTGAATGAATTTATGATTCAACAAAGAGTAGAGAATTCTTTCTCTTTTCAGAACTGATTCTCATTCAATAAGAGAAATCACTTTTCAAGATACTATCTTTCTTCCTCTCTTAGTTACAGAAAACTACCTGTATGAGAAGAGTGATTCTACCTTTGTCTAATTCTTTCATCCGTATTAAGCTAGAATAATAAAAGGATTATGTACTAAGCCTAACTAGCAATAACAAACTAACTATTAAAACCTACAAAAAAAAAAAAAATTGTTTTAACAGATTAGACAATATGAAAAATTGGTGCTCGATTATCTATGTGTGCAAATTAAATTCTCTTACACAAACAATTAATAATCATGTATCATGATCGATCGAGATCAGTCATTGATCCAGGATAAATTAATAAGGAACCAGTGAATTAACAAATTCTGCATCTTTTTTAATAATAAGAATAATTTTTTACTATTTTTACACAAACATCATAGTTTCATCAACTTAATACCATAGTTCACATGAATTAAATGTCTACTCCATCCAAATCATTCTACCGAAAATGAATGAAGAATACTTAGTGTAAACACTTCCATTCATAATTTTCTAGGACATTTTAAACCAAAATTAGTTTGGTCAAATATATAAGAGTTAAATTTATTTTTAGTCTTTTAAAATTTTGTCACTTTTGTTTGTGATTCCCAAAATTTATATTTGTTTTTTTTTCTAATTCTTAAATTTCAAAAAAAAAAAAATAGTCATTCTTACCTAATTTTTTTGTGATTGAGATGCATAATTTTGACAATTTTTTTTACTGTGCAAATGACTAGAAAAAAAAATTCAAAATTGAAAAACTAAACAAAATAAATTTAAACTTGAGAAACTAAAAGTAAAAATTACCTAATTTAAGGATAAAAATATATTTAAGTCTATTTTTAAAATGATAGAAATACTATAACCGGGGCGTACATTACTGGCTTAATGTTATAATTTCTTGTCAGATCATATCTTATAATATTAATTGTTTAATGTTTCAATAAAACCTTATAATAAGAAAAACCAATCATATGTATATTCCCCTGATTTCGGAATGGACTAAATATCCTATCCAAGTCAAGGAATTGACTCTAAAATCCCCAAAATCCAAGAGCAAACCAAGATCATAAAAACAAACTTAAGGCCTCTTAATTTCATTACAATGATTTTGCATGAATATTTATGGAAATTTCCCACAAACTATTAAAAATAGTTCACACAAAACAAAATACTTTTACATCGATCGATCCAACTTCATTTGACGTTTAACATGTATCCCTCCCTAGTGAAAATTAACTAGGTCCAATTAATTTTGTGAAACTAAATAAATCAATTTATGTTGAACTAATTAATTTAGGTAAAAATTTAAAAAAAAAAAATCCTACCTAGGAATTGGACCTATATCCGAGTCATTAAAATCAATTTGCACAGAGTCCATGAGGAATAAATATTCTCTCTCATTGCTCCCATTACTCCTTTGAAGGGACATTTCAAGAGACAAAGAATCCTTTAGTTCTGAGGTTATGTGGCTTATGTCAGGCCTTTGGATGGCAACATCAGGAAGGCATGACATGGCTATTTCTAAGAATTTCCAAGCTGAAGCAACATGGTAATTTCCACTTAGCCTTGGATCAACTATTGCATGGATGTCTCCATTTTCAAGTTTGTGTTTCACCCAAGAATGTATGTGACTTGGTTTGTTATTAGGAGTTGTTCCTCTTATTATTGCTGGTTGACCAGTTATTAGCTCTAGCAAAACTATCCCAAAACTGTAAACATCACTCCTTTTGTTGAGAGTCCCTGATGAGTGATACCTATAAAGATGCATCAGAGGTTAGACACAATAGTTTTATACTAGTCTATCATAACTCAATATTTATATAATTTTATAATAATTATTTAACATATCATAAATAAAAAGTTGATATTAACTCATCCCATAAAAAAAAAAAAATTGAGATTAACTCACATTGTTAATACATTACCATAAAACTCAAATCAATAAGAAACAATAAAATAAACAAATGACCACATATATAAAATTGTGATTTTCTAAAAATATTAAATTATTTTACACATTAAAAAAACCAATCGCAAAATGTTATATCTTTAAAAAAATATTAAAGTCTTATCCTAACTACTTTAACATTTCATGACTGGTTACTATGACAATGTATAGTAATTAAACTCTTTCAACAAACTCTAAAAATTAATATTTAAATGCCAAATTATGTTTCTTATTAAACTATTGTGAATGACAGAATGAGGACTATATGTTGTACAAGCTAATTTAATAATCAATAGAAACTAAATTTTGTTATACTTACTCAGGATCAAGGTAACCTGGTGTGCCAGCTGGGTAATTAGTTAAGACATGAGTGTCATTGTCATTTGCAAAAGTTCTAGACAGTCCAAAGTCTGAAATCTTGGCATGCAGGTTTTCATCTAGTAAGATGTTGGAACCTTTCAAATCTCTATGAATTATAGGTGGCTTGCATCCATTATGCAGATAATCCAATCCTGTATATATATTTCTAATAATTAGTTTTGAAAATAAAGATGATGCCTAAAAGTATAAAATATCTGATAATCACAACTTTTCATTAATTAGTTTTACACTTGATATATAATTGACATCCATGAAATTAATGTTGTTCATTTACCATTTGCTGCATCTAAGGCAATTTGAAGTCTGTTATTCCATCCCAAGACAGTTGGGCTTTTATCTGCAAAAAGAAGCACACTATCATCATATTGAAGACTTGCTGTTTTTGTTAGATAATGATTCGATCTTGTATTCATTGCATGGAAAAGATCTGTTTATGATCTTGGTCATGAAATAAACTCATAAAAATATTGCTTATGAATTATGATAATATTATTCTAGCCCTTTCCTATCAAGAAATGAATCTTTTTGTTTTCAAATGTGATTCACAGTTTAAATACCAGATATCATGGTATGATTACAAAAGAGGCTTAATAAGAATTGTTAATTAATATATGTCTTTGTTGTTTTATTATTGCTTGATACGTCATCCAAAAGTGAAAGGAATTAGTGATCACATTGTACCAGAGTTTATATTTGCAATGCATCTTAGTCATATGCATGCAATTCTATTCATTTGAGTTAAATGGAAAGGTCCTATTGTGTTATGTTTTATGGTGAAGAATATGCAACTTAACAAACCTGACAATTGTTCTTGGAGGTTTCCTTTAGGGAGATATTCGTAAATTAGTGCTTTAGTGTCATCTTCGTCACAATACCCCACAAGAGAAACCACATTTCTATGATGAACAAGCGTCAAGAATTTTGCCTGCATATCCAAGTTTTGAAATTAAAGTTAGATTTATACTCTTATTTAATCACAACTCTTCAATGATAAATCTATTGATTTTTATAAGACTATCTTAACTTTCATACAAAATGTTAAAGTTGTGATGTAATGACAATGCTATTTTACACTGTCAGTATATCATCATATATATTGACTGAATGAAAAAAAAAAAAAGTTCGGGACTAATCAATATTTGTTGCATCTAACCTCTGACTTAAACTCCTTATAGCCTTGATTTGATGATAAAGAAAGTGTCTTTACAGCAACTCTTTCGCCACTCTGTAGAGTACCAAGATAAACCTCACCAAATCCACCTTTTCCAATCATTGTTTTGAAACCATCAGTGATACTATGAAGATCTGAGTGAGAAAATGCTTGGCTTTTCAATTTTAGCTGCTCTTTATTTGGAGTTCGAGATATCGTCCCTGGACCAATATGTAAATAACAAAATTCATGTACCATTTCAAAAGGAAAAGAAGAATGAGAATAATTTGATTACAATGAGTGAGAGTTAGACATTGTAATATTATAGAAATTGTTATATGAATTAGGTTTAAATATATTTTTAATTCTTACAATTTTTTCTCATGTTTGGTATGTGTAAAATATTTGTTTTGTTTTTAGTCCTAGCATATTATGTTTATTTTATTTTTCATCTGTAATGCAATTTAAATAAATAAAAAATTATTGTTCAAAACTTTATTTATATCACTTTTAAGGATGAAAAACAAACTAAACATAATTTGCAAAAAATTTTAAAAAATATATATTTTACAGAATGAAACACACACAAAATGACAAATTATAATGACTAAAAATATAGGGTAAATAGAAAATTCAATCTTTGAAAGTTTAATTTGTTGATAAATTTATCCTTGAAAAATGATAAATTAAAAGTTAGTTCTTAAATGTGTAAAAAGTGTAATATATTAGTCTTGTTGTCAAGTTTCATCTGTTATGTTAATGTTTGTGTTGATTTTACTTTAATTCATGGACTATATTGGCAATAAGTATATCATTTAGATCTATAATAACATTAAGTGACATTATTCAGGATTTATTTGTCAATAATTTATAAATTTTTCAAGTATCAAACTTAATTATTGGTAGTATCTGTCGTAAGTTAATAATCCAAGTGACACTTTTTCGTGTGACAAATTAGTTTCAAGATGTAACATAAGTACGAAAAGACATAACAGACAGAAGTTGACGATAACACTAATATATCACACTTTTTACCTATTCAATAACTAAATTTTAATTTATCATCTCATTTATAAATCTAATAGCCCATTATACTTTGAAAGAGGAAATTGGCTATTTACCTAAAAATATATTCAAGTGTATGAATTATTATGAGTATACCTTGTGCATTTTTTCTGGGTGATTTCCATGCCATAACTACACCCACTATTATTATAATGAGGGCAACAACTGATGCTGCTGCTACAGATGCAACTAATAGAACAATAGAGTTCTTCTTTTCGCATGACCCTATCTGACAGAGACCAGTATTTCCATCCAGACTGGAATATGAATATGTATACCATGTCGGTTATCAATTATCATATGCAATTGATGATTATATATGAAAAAGAATTAATTGCCACATGATGGGTTGACAAAGTCATGTATACAACTTTTTTTTTCTCTTTTTATTATGAGAAATAAGTCTAATAATTTTTATAAAATTATTTTTAAAATAATATAAACAGTAAATTATGATTCAACGATAGAGCATCGTTACGACAAAGTTATATGTTGTCTACGAGCAAACCTCAAGTGCAAATTTGACTTCGCCAAGAGAGTATCTGGAATGGAACCTGTGAGACTATTCCCGGACAAATCACTGCAAAAGATGTTGTGACGTGTAAGATACATTAGGAATGTTTTTTTGTTGTTGTGGCAAAATGCTCAATTATATAGTTTATAACAACTTACAGGATCTTCAATTGTGGTAAATTTGCCAAAAATTCTGGCACCTTTCCCACCAATTCGTTATTTGATAAATCCCTGAAACATATAGTATTAGTAACTTTGGTTTTGATTTTGATAATTTAACCTATGTACATCATGTATGATGTTCTTGCTAAAGGATTGGGTTATGACTTATGATGATATTGAAACAAAAAATTAAATTCATTAATTAAAAATAATAGAAAAAAACTTACAAAATCTCTAAATATGCGAGGTTGGAGAATGAGGCATCTATCTCGCCTGACAATTTACTTGAGCTCAAGTTTCTGTTTAATTAATTTCATAAGAAAAATAAGTCACAGCATTGTAAAAAAAACAAAACAAAGTGAGAGTGAAATGAAGTATATTGCATTAATTCAACAAACAAATGAAGCATGAGGCATCTTAATCACTTTATACTGCCTATGGTTTTGGTGCTACGAAGCATAATTTTCTTCAGTAAATTAAGTTATTATTTTATCATTGAATACTTAGTAATTACATGTTTTGGATGTAGTGATTAGCAACCACATCAGATAATTTCCACAAAACAACCAAATATATTTTTAGAATATATATATATATATATATATGCATGCATGAATGTATATTACTTACAGTGAAATAATTCTTGGAGTGTCCCCGGTACTGCAAGTTAGACCATCCCATGAAAAATCTGTTGGTTAGCAAGGGTCTCCTTGCCACTTGATTCTGGAGATCTTATAGAAATCTTTGATGTGTTGGATAGCATCTACTGTTATTAGTTTTCAATAATAATCAGAATTTTGATTAAGATAATGAAGTTTGGGATAAAACAAATATATAGAACATATGAGAATGACATTTTTGTATATATAAAAAATAAGAATAATCAACCTTAACCCTTAAATTCAAATAAAAGATTGAGATTAAAAGGCATATTTAAAAAATCACTTAAGTGATGATGAATAATAATCATATCACTGTCATTGTCACTACAATAATAGAGGTGATGATAACAATAATAATAGAGAAGATAGTTCCATCAACACGTATCTATATTGTTAATGATAATGGTAATAATAATTACAAAAACAAACCTACACACCATTGTCACTGTTGATGGTTGGGGAAGGGCTTTCTTGGTGAGACAGCACGGTTCATGTGGTGACAGTAATAAATATTATCACCACAACTCAAGAAAAATTTTAAGAAAAAAATATATTTTAACACCCAAATATTAGTATATACTTAGTGAGAGAAAAAAAAATGAATAATGATATTTTTATATCTAGTTTTTTCTTATATTTCACTAACACATCTTATCTTTTTTTATCTCTCTTCGTATCCCATCATATCACCTATCATATCTATATTTCTCTTTCTTTTTTCTTTCTCTCACTGGTTGTCAACTAGCATTTGTGTGTAGAAATATCTTTATTAAAAAAAATATAGGTATAATAAGTGATAGAATAAAGATATTTTTATACTCAAATGCTAGTTAATACCTAATGAGAGAAAAAAAAAAATTATAGATATGATAGATGATATGATGGAATATGAAGAGAGAGAGAAAGAGACAAGAGATGTTGATAGGATCTAAGAAAAATTTGAGTATAAAGATCTAAATGATATGATGAAATATGAAGAGTGGAATAGAAATAAATAAAAGATGTTAATGGGGTGTTAAAAAAATTGAGAATTTAAATATCACTACTCAATTTTTAATTAGGTTTAGATTGATATTTTCATTTTCTTTTTCTAATTTTTTTTTATAGAGTAATGTATCTAAAACGAGAAAGGTATGTATAACATTGTGACCGAAGAAAGAGAACCAAAGAAAGCTAGTTACCATCATCTTGTTGAGTGGCTGAAATAGAGTGAGGCACCACTCTATAAATCTCATAAGCATTAAGCATCGCAGGTAAGTGAGATTCAGGGGTAGCTTTAATGAAAATATTATTAATCCCCATCCCTTGTTTTATAGAAAGTGCCACCGTCTGGGGCTCCCGGTACAAAAGGGTGACATTCTCATTAACAGGAACATTGTTGATTCCATTAACAATAATATTCATTACCCTTTTCTGACTACTATTTTCCCTTTCCTCAAAGTCGAAAAAATGAAGGTACACTTTGTACTCAACACTCGTGTCATTGTAAATCCTCCATATATTCACCGAATCCGATAACCTCAGCGCGCTCACTGCAGTGTTCAAAACATCTATCGGCAGTTTGTAAGGATCGTTTAGTTTCTCCAAATCGATAGCTAATGGTGTCTTCATTTCTTTCTCGTTGCGTGTTACTATTCTTACAAGCCAAGACCTGCCATATTTGTCACCAACATACCTAACATCATCCAACAAACAATATTGATTAGTGTAACGAGAGGGAGACAGAAAAATAAAATAGAGAAAAAAATTATAGATATAATAAAAGTTGTATGGTGATTGATGGGAGAAAGGAGAGGGACGTGGTATATTAGAAGCTATCGATTTTTTTTTTCATTTTCATACTTTTTTATTTATAAAATTTCTTTTTATACATGTTGTTTTCATTAAGTGATGAGGTAGCCGAATATCAGGCCATTAATATTATTTTGTTGAAGTAAAATAGGGGTGCAAATAACAAATTAAGATGCTAAGAATACACTAAAAAGTGCAAAATAAGAGGTGTATGTAAAAAATTAAGAAGAATAGGAAACAAAATTATTTTGTAAGGGATGATACGATATTATCAACGGACCACTTTTTTAATAGAAATACTTAACAACAAGTGTATTATAAATAAAAAAATGTATATATATATAAACCAATAATTTGATCCTATAAAATTGATTTAAATATATTTTTCTACTTTTTAAAAGAATAATTTTTAGTCAAATTTACATTTACTAAGTGATCACATCAGTGTCATTAATTATAAAATAAAATTTGCATTCCACCCAAAAATTTTCTTTTTTGCATCCTCATTTTTAGGATTTACTTTCTCCATTCCATATTTTACTTTTAACACCCAAAAATTATTTTATAAATAATAACATGACTTTATTGATATAACTTTCTGTTTCAAATGTCATCATTTAACAACAATAAATAATGCGCAGGTATGAAAATGGAAAAAAAAAATAATGAGTATATTATTGACAAGAAAAAACATATTTAAACAAAAAAGAATTAAAATTGAATGTGACTCAGAAATGAGTAAGCAGATTTGAAATGATGTTCGTCCTGATCCAAAAAAATATAAATATATAATTGTGTGGATATAATAGATATAGATAGCAATGGCATCATATGAAAGAAATATATATGGATTAAGGCAAAGTGACCTGAGCAAGTGTTCGTCCTGATCCGTAGACACGCCAAGCGTGGCCCTAGTGAGTAGGTCCAGCGTCCGTAAATCCAACGAACCCTCATAAACAGTGGCACCATTCTCCAAAGGCCACAACTCCAGCAGCGAAACGAAAGGAACCCCTTGATCAACATTCACTAGGCAGAAATCAATCGTGTCCGTTAAGCTAAAATAAATAGCCTCAACTCGACGAGTGGCTTCCACCACAGTGAAGCGCATGAACGTGAACTTTGTGACATCAATGTACAAATCGAAAGTTGGGGGCTTGTTTCTGTTGTCGTAGTTTCCATATGCGTAGTAACTCCTCACGATGTATCTGTTGTTCTTTCCCTGCTTTGGTTTCAAGGTGTAGCAGTTTCTCTTCCCTTCTGGGAAGCTTCTTAGTGTGATGAGCTGGTTCAGGATTTGGGGTTGGTAATTCAAGCTGTTATTGGAGGATATGGTGTGGATTTCACCAAATTGGATATCATCATCTTGATACTGTATGCGGGTTGTGTCGGTGTAGCCCTCAGTTACCCCACAATCGATGCTTATCACATCTACAAATTATGATTGCACCAAATAATAATAAGCCTTGTGCAGTACATAATAGTCTCTTAACTCATAATTAAGAATTTATATATGCTCCATTTTAATAAATTTCAGTGAATTAAATAAAGACTATTGGGAAGACAAAGGTAGAGAGGGAGTGTGGTAAGTATGGTAGCACTCCTCTTAAGCATTTATATGTGTTCCATATTTTTACAAGAGTTAATAAGATTAATGAAGGGTAAATTATCACAAGTATGTTTTAAACATATATGATTGCAAAGATTTTTGGTTAAATATATCATCTTCTTAATACGTGAATGTATGGTATCCAATACCAACCTCTCAAATTATATAAAATGAATTATATTATAGCTAATAAAATTCTCCTTCTAAATATTAAGTCACAACAATAAATATTAAGACTTAATCTCAAAGTTATTAGTTAAATTAGAATAGATTAATTCTATATTAATTAATCCGTATATATAATTTAAAATATATTATATATTTTAAAGGCATAATATTTATTTTAGTTTCTAAGTTTTAATTAATTGTTTGTCTTTGTCCCCAAATTTAAAAAATAATAATTTAATCATTAAGTTATTAAAAATACTTTAATGTAATCTTTTACTGATAATTTTTCTAACATTAACTCTATAATACGTATTGTATCACTTCATATTATTATAATCTTATTTTTTGTTAATAATTTATTTAAATTTAATATTATAATCTCAATTTTATCTTCAAATTATTAAAAATATTTAAATTTAATCTCTAATAATTAATTGAACCTTAATATTTTGTAAATGTAATATAAAATTATCAATGATCAAAAATAAAATTAAAATATTTTAAATAACTTCCTAACAAAATCAAAATTATAATAATACGTATAAATAAACTATCACCAACTAAATTAACGTTGTTACGAGAAAATGAAAAAATTCACCCTGACTAAATTGAAACATTTTAATAACTTAGGATCAAATTATTATTTTTTTAAATTTGAGAAACAAAACTAATAATCAAATAAAACTTAGAGATTGAAAGGGGTATTAAGCATATTCTAAATAACATACATCGATGTTATCAGAATAAAATTTCGAATCTTCTTAAAAGAATAACAAATCCATGAAAAAATTATATCTAAGCTTTCTTAATTCCTATACGTTGATAATATAT
Source organism: Amphicarpaea edgeworthii (assembly GCA_014843725.1). Lineage (NCBI taxonomy): Eukaryota > Viridiplantae > Streptophyta > Magnoliopsida > Fabales > Fabaceae > Amphicarpaea > Amphicarpaea edgeworthii. The sequence continues at coordinate 20,266,108 of CM026321.1, forward strand.
ATACATATAATTATAGTACTATAGTCTATAGGTACCTGAATAATCAACATCAGCAAGCTTCCTATTTGCAGGTTCATCCATTTCCGCAGCATCAATAATGATTGATGAAGCACATACTGCTAGAACCAGAATCCACTGCAACGCTCTCTCCATGTTGTTTCACACACTCAGAAAGAAAATGAAAACTAAAAGGTAAGAGTCTATGAGAAGATATATATAACTAATATAAGGTAGAATTGTTGAAACCAGGTTCAGTGTGGAAGAAAGAATATAGCTAATATTTCGAAAGTAGAGAACAGCTAGCCGGGTTGATTAGTGTATAAATAGGCCAAGTAAGGTCATTTTCTTATCGATCACTCTACAAACCTTTTTTAATTATCACCTTACCAATATATACATTATGATTGGTGAGTCATATATACCATGTATATTGATACAAACAAATTGAGTCAAATTCAAATGGTTGATGTAATAACATGTGTATTCATAGAAGTCTCAAATAAAATTATATATAATTTGATAAAATCTTAGGGTTATAATTGTAATTTTCTTGATTCATTTTTTTTTTCTATTTAAAAGTTTTCTTTAATAGATCAAATTGAATTGTTCTTATAATGAAAATTCTTTAAAATAATATAAATGCATAAAATAATACCATATATGATTCTTCACTACGCGCAAAAGAAAAATCTAAGTGTGTGTATATATATATTATTATTATTATTTTAAAGCGTGGACGCAGGAGACCCAACTTAAGTCTTGGTCTGTATACAGCTCACAGCTCGCCATATATTAATTGCGTTGCGTTTGTTTGTTTGTTTGTGTGGAATTTTTCTGCAAAATATGAACTAAAGTGACCATTAGCGGGAATTTAACGGAGGAATGCCTTGACTTTATGAATTATGCATGTTTCTTTTAAATTTTAATAATAATAATAATAATAATAATAATAATATATTATTTGTAATAATAATATATTTAGTTGAAAGTATTGGGTCCATTTCAGTTGTATACAAAAACTCTTTAAATTAATCATAATATCAAATTAGCGTTAGCAGGTTAATCTTTAACCACCGAAAAATATTCGTGGTAATACAAAAAAAAAAATGTTCTTATTATTATTTTAGATAAATAATAATAATAATTTTAATAAGTGAATCATTTTAAAATCTTCATCATCTTTCTTTATTAAAATCAAAAGGGATAGAGAGTTTTGTAACACAAAATTCATGCGATTAAAATTGATGTGTTTACCGTTTATTTTGAAGGTTGATTAGGCTAAAAAAAAAAATTTACAGATGGACCAAAACTACTAAAATAAAATAAACAATCAATTCAAAAAAATTTAATGGAGGTATTAAAATTGCTAAAAAAAACATTTAGGGAACCAAAAGTGATTGAAAATTTTTTTGGAGAACTAAAATCGTAAAAAAAATAATTTGAAGAACAAAAGTTCAATTAAGCCAAAAAGAAAATATCTACAATCATTATTTATCATTTAAGGCTACTTAATTAATTATATACTTAATTATAATTTTAGTCCTTAATTTCTCAATTACATTATTTTCTCAATTACATTATTTTGGTTCCTTTAATTTTAAATTGACAATTTTTGTCCTTTTAGTTTTAAAAATTGACATTTTTTTTATCCCTTATCTATTATTAATTAATAATTGTGATTAATAAAGTTATTGGATTAATTAAAAATTATTTTAAAACCGTAATAAATTTTTACACAAAGAAAGGTTATTAAAAAATATAAAAAAAATTATTTTTAACATTAAAAAATCATTAATTATCGATCATTAAAAAAATATTTTTAATATTAAAAATTTAAAAAAATTAATCCCTTTGAATAATTAATAATTAATAGTTAATTTATAATTAATTTAATAATTCTATTAATCATAATTATTAATTAATTAATAATAGGTTAGAGACGAAAATTGTAAAATTTTAAAATTAGAATGACCAAAATAATCAATTTAAAACTAAATTACCTTGCAATTTAGCCTTAATTATATTATATTATATTTTTATGGAATACTTTATTTTTTAATATTACATAAATAGTTTTAAAGTAATTTCATTACAAAGGGTTCATCAATCAACATTCAAGATACAAAACTAAAGAAGTCTAGCATTCTCATGAAAACAGCATAGTTGAATTTTAAAGGGATAAGTATGGTAAGGTACTTGAATATAAAACCAGCAGAGGCAGGGGAGTTTACACCTATGATTGACTAATTACTTAGACTCTCACACTTTCACACAATCTTCAATCTACCTCCAAGAAATCTTTTAAACGTACCAAAATAAAACTTTAAAAATCATAACGTAACAAAAATTAAATTTAGCATAAACACCAACGTTTCTAAAGAAAAATGAAAGAAATTATATAAAAAAAAAAAATGAAATTATAGAAAAGGATCAAAACTGACATTTAGTTGTTTTAAAATTTATAGGTTAACAGAAAGACAAAAACATTTCTAATAGAAAACAGAAGAAAAGGATCAAAATAAGACTTTTGAAAATATAAAGGAACAAAATAAAAATTTAATGTTTATCAAAATACCGGATGCATAGTAGGAGAGTGAACTTAACCATATTGTAAGATAAACTATTCAAATAAAAAGGTGAGAAAGAGTGCAGAGAGTGAAAGCATGAAGGAGCAGATAGACTTGGACGTTTATGAATATAGGGGATTTCTTAATTCCTATAAAGGGATTAAAAAGTGTCCTATGGAACTAGAGGTAGTAACTGTCTGCTAAATACAAAAGATTTAATTGTATTCATTTGCACATTTTCCTCTTCAATTTGAAAAAGCAATACTTCACATGTCTTTTTCTCCTTCAGCTGTTGACTTAAAACCCAAGTCTATTCCTTTTTCATAACTAAGCATATGGGTTTCATGTCATGAGAATCCACTTGCAAGTTGCAACAAAGAGTTTGAAATTATGCATGCTATTTCTAAGTGACATGTTGAAGAGATTCACTGTCACAAATATAGCTGATGTTTGATTAAAAAAAATCAGTCATAGTTCGTTTGTATTAGCCTCAGATTAAAGCACAGCTCTTCAATTCTGCATATCATAATATCTATGTAATGTAACGCCAACACATCCCCCTCTTGCAGGGACACCCCTAATGATACATAATCAGTATCAACAAATAAAAGACTATACAACATAGAATTCATTCATCCTAGATTGTCCAAAACTTGAGTAAAATTGCTGTTGTGTTGTGAAGTGTCATGAGAAAGAAACATCTATATGAGTTTCTTCTTCAGAAAAAAGCGCTTCAGATACCACACTTGCAATAGGGAAACCAAAAGGCAGACACTAAGAGAAAAGATGCTATACCAAGCAACTCTGCCATTTGTTCTTTCACTGACTTCCCTCATCCTTGCTTCCCTGAAACAAAGTTCTCAAGAAAATGAATTTCTGAAATGCACTAATCAAGATTCAAGCATAATTGTAGTGTGTTTGGATTCACGTTATAAAATTGATTCTAAGTCTATAATTGATTTTAGATAGTTTTACATGTTTGGTTTTAAATTGAAGAAAAATTCAGAATTAATTCTAACTTGAAGCAACTTTAAGTAGTTTCTGCGTTGGATCCAAAATTTTATCCTGAATTTTACTTCAAAATCAATTTTAACAAAAATCATCCAAACATAAACCACATCACTTTAAAATGAATTCTAACTAAAAAATCAAATTTATTCAAAATCAATTCTGTCAACACTCATCCAAACACACATGTAGCAGTTATTGTGCAAGATGAGAGACACAATAGTCATTTCATGTTTGCTAAGTGTAGCACACACGAAATGGCCCTTTTGTTTTAAGGAAGAGGCAAAACTACTCAACTTCTATTAGGATAAAGCAATTTTCTCATCTGGACTTGTTACATATTTTTTTAGGAGCAATGAATAATACATATTTAAGTGGTTATAACTTTATAAAGAGCCTTACATTATGGGTCTTGCTAACTAGTGTTTGGGCACTGGTTCAGGAACTAAAAGGAGAAAGTATTTATAGTAGAAATCATGGGAGAGCGCAAAAAAATATCATGAACAGCATAATTTTCTGTCTCCCAAGAAAAGCATTTCTACTTTAAGTTCTTTCACCAGTGCCCTTAAGCCTTACTTTATAGGTAAGAAAAAGAGCCTAACTTCATAAATGCCTCACATCAACAATGAGAAAATAAGACCTTGATAATCAAATTAAAACCAAACATAAAATTTAAGGGGATGGTATTTACTTATCCTTCAAATAAATTAGGTAGCCGTGGATGGCTTCCACTGCTCCTTCAAGTTTCCTGAGCTCGAGTTCAACACCCTTAAACCAATGCAGAAAAAATAAAATTAATTAATTACGCAATAATAATTAAAAATAAAAATAAAACACAAACATGCATTGGCAGACCTATCACCTATGTAGACTTCAAGGTGTGCAAATCCACCTCCTAACTTTGAAAAAACTACTGAGTTCTTGTATTTTGTCCTCTCTAGTTTATTGTATTTGAAACTAACTACTCTCTAATTTCTCATTCTCATTTAAGTATTTGATTTGAAAGTTAAAATTATAGTTTTTACAATAACAGTTTCTACAAGTTAGCTTCCATGCCCCCACTTATCCAGGATCCAAGATCTGCCACTGCAAACATGTATCAATTTCATCTATACATAGAATAAATAATATATGAAAAGTAAAGGTCTTTTTCCATTGTCATCGAAATACAAAGTCAGGTATCATGTATAGTAAGTTTGTTAATTTTTATAATAACGACTTAAAAGTCATATTAAAAATATAGTTTCTAATCAATCAACATTCAACAGTATAGAAACTTTTACACCAATGGTGCATGCATATTAAACTATTACATAGTATATTACAAAGGCAATGACAGAACATGAATAAAATTCATCAGTGTTTTTTTACCTCTATCTTTTCTTTCTTTGCAACAGACTCCCAATCCTTGGCAGCAATTCCTGTTTTCCAATCAAGACTTATAGATGCTTCTTCTTCCTGTTTACCCTCCATCCAAAAGCACGCAACGTAGTTCCCACTCTCCGCTGTTGTAAATGCAAACTGACCTTGTGTGGCATTTTGATTGTTGTGAAGGTTGTTTCCATAAGGAGATGTTACCTGGGAAAACAAACAAATCAATTTAAAGCAAATGATCAACATGAATCCTTCAAAACTATACTTAATTACACCTTAATACAATATCCTTATTTCACAACATTAGGCATCAAGAAAAGGAAGATCTGAATTCTCAAATCCCCAACAGGGAATGTGCACAGAAACAAAACAGCTCAGAAAATTGTTAAATTTCAAAGTGTCCAACCATAATACCAAATGTACCAAAAACTAAGTCGATTTCTCCATTTGCAAAGTATATATATATGGCCTTATACTTTAAAAAACGACAATTTTGATCTTCCAATGCTTTATAATTGTCAAATTCCATCTCTCATTCTAATATACTAAATTCTCCAAAAAAAAATAAAAAAATATAAAGACTAAGCCTAATTTTAACAAAAAAATCATGGCAAGGAAAACACATTTGACTCATTTAATTTAATATAAATTGTGAAAAACACTCATTGCCTACCATCTAATTGATCAATTTCAATGCACAAGGAATCAAATAACAAGATAAGTAGTAGCTAACAAGTCTAAATCAACCAAACTGAATAATAAAAACATGAACTTTTCATGTGGGTTTGGGGAGATTAATGAAACACACCTTGACAGAAACTGTTTGAAGCACACCATCTTGGGTGATAACATAGTAATCGGCTAAAACGACCACGTTTGACTGGATTTCCTCGGACAAACACTTAGTCCCCGAAGTTGGGAGTGTCAACCACACTGCCTCTGTCAGTGGCAGCACACAAAATTGAGTAACGACGAAGCATAGCAAAAACAACACCGGAGTCAGAGACATTGCCCGAGCCATTTTAGCGGAAAAGGGTTGACCTTTGAATCAGACACTGTTTTATACTCTTATTAGATCTGCAATTTGTCAATTTGAGAATTGGGATGTGTCTTGCGTTTGGGTGAGGAAAAGTTGTGTTTTTTAACTTTTGGGTGAGACAACAGAGGTTGGGTAGGTTCGGAAGTTAAGGTTGTGTTTGTTTGGTCAAAAGAGGGATTTGGTGGCGGTGACGCAGTTGCAGCTTACGTGGCTTTGCATTGGCCAATCACGTTCGAGAAAGAAAGTCCATGTAAGAAAACGTTGTCTTGTTGGCCCACGCGCCTTTTTTTTTTTTATTGAGTTTTCACATTTATTTAAAGGCTGCAAATTCGGGTGAAATCCATTTCCCCAATGCAATGCAGTAACCTTCCATCAGTCAAATGTAGTTTGAAGAAGTGAAAAAAAAAAGTGGGAGATGAATTTTTTGTTTTTGTTTCAGAGAAAAAATAGAGGAAAACTATTTTCTAGTGAGACTTGTTTTAAAAAAAATTAAAGAAAATGACATGAAATAGAAGGAAATTATTCTTTTTCTTTTTTAACTTATAATTTTTATAAAATTATAAATTGTTTTATTTTCTTTATAATTTGAGTGTTTATTATCTTGTTAAAAAAAATACTTTATGTTTATTATCATAGAGCTATTACTTATTGTTATGTTACAATGAGTTAAAAAATTATGAATGTAACACAAAAAATAACCACTAACATAGTGATATTTTTTAAATCACGTGTAACATTTAATTTGAATGAAAATGGAGATGTGAAAGTAAAAAAAATATTTATAAAAACAACATAAAACAATATAGATAAATTATTATACAATTATATAAATTTTGAAAGTTTATTGGACCCTTATAGTCATGGATCCTAAGTCACCGCACCTCCATGTATGGTCGAAAATGGGCCCTAAACCCTTACATAAAATCATGTTTTTTTAACCTAAGTCATGACTAATTTGGTGTATTACGGGTGGTTCCTTAATTCATTTTTTACCCTTCTTTGTCTTTCTCTAGAGTTTTCTCTCCATTTCTCTATTGTCTTGAACCATGATCACAAGATAGTTGGTGTGTTGTTGATTTATCAGGAGTGAAGTTTTGCTCACTCTTATCAACAAGTTAAGGTTGTTTCAAAAAAGGTATTTTTTTATCCAAATTGTTTGAGTTTTTTTTCTTAATTGCTTCATTGCATTTGTTTCAAAGGTAGGTTGGACACTTAAGTAGTTTAAGTTCATACCATTCTCCCTTGCCCCTTTTCCTCCATTTCTTTGTGGGTTGACTAGATGTGTTTCAAGGTTAGTAGAATTAGCAGACTTCAATACGAACTTTGAAATTCTGGTCCTTATTTGAAAAGGCTAACATAGATTGTTATGCTAATTTGTTTTCTGAATAAGACCAGAAGGTATTGAGATCAGTCTATAGAAAAAATATTCCTTGCTCGGTCTAAGTAATCAAATCGAAAATGAGATGGGATTTCTATTCAATTAGCCAACAAGAATATGTCCTTGTTGACTTCCACTAGAAATCCAATTTACTGATTATGGAAATTCCTAATCTAATCAAGATAGTTTAAGGCAAAAGTTCTCCACTCGTTTTTCAAAGATAGGCATGTCAAAATGAATATTTACTTCCATAATCTTTATTATGTTATATTTCTCTTAAATTTATAATAAAAAAAAATTAGGATTTAATCTCATAGAAGTAATAAATCTTTCATCAATAATTAATTCAACAATGGTATAAATTTGATTTCCATAATATCAAATTGGAGCAATATCAAATAACAATATCTAAGCTATCAAATCGGATCAATATCACGAATAACAATAGTTGAGGTATCAAATTGACTCATTGTCGAGAACTAAATAGTATAACCAAGGAAAGCTTTCGATTAGGAAGAATGGTCGAATTTCGAAATAAAATAATGTTACATCTATTAAAATTGAAATATTAAAAAATAGATTGATTTTTTTTTAAAATATTTCAATAGGTACACCAAATAAATAGGATAAGTAAAGATAAAAATTTAAACAAAAGGATCAACATACCTCTACCATATCTAGGATCCACTCCAAATATAGATCATGTAATCTTGTGCAAAGCATCTATAATGAATGGTTGTTTATATGAGTTGTTTATCTTATTTTTATGCGTCTTACAATTTCATATACACTTAAACACTTTATACAAAAATTCACTTCAATGCTGAAGTTGTTAGAGTGAGTGTTTAACTTAATTTTGCAAGTCCTACAATGGTTGAAAAATATGTTATTTATGATATAATTTTGTTAAGCAACGCTTGTTTCTACAAGCAACAATACTTATATAACTAATGTCACATCATTTCCAATGGACAAAAAAAGCTAAGCAATGTTGCTTAACTTTAACCAACCCATTAAGCACCCGCATTAAGCATCTTCAATGGGGTGCTTAATGAGTTACTTAACTTTAAGCAACATTGTTTAACCTTTTCTACCAACTGAAACAAATGATATGGAGTTGCTTATACAAACACAATTACTTATATGAACAATTGTTGCTTAAAAAATTCATATCATTATACATGTTTTAATCTTTCTCGATTTTTACCCATAAGGTGTAGTATGGAAACATATTACCAAAGTGGGTCTTTTGTTCATTCAATGAGAGACATCACTTGGATCCATTTCTCCCACTTATTGACCGTCAGTCAACACGTGGGAGACACCACTCCATACTTTTCCTCCAATCAATTAGAGATAGTGTGTGTTCCCTGGCAGTATTGGTAGACACTATTAGGTTCCTTTTCCCCTTCTTGGTTGGGCCAAGTGGCATTGGGAGACACCACTCCCTTTGGCTTCTCCCATGGGTTTAGGTTCTGTTGGTGCACAATACAATTTTTTTTTCTTTGCCTTACTATATTGTAAATTTATTTTTATGATAAATGATTTAACCCTTAAGGGTAAATTGGGTTGCACAACACTTTTCATACATTACTCTATGGAATGGGAGACAAGAAAGGGTTTGCAATGGCCTTATTGTCCCTACGCAAGAACTTTTTTTGCCTACTAACTAAAAGTACATGTTATGGTATCGAGCACATACTAGGCAATAGATTTCTCGTGAAGAGCCAAATTAGGATTTGTGGTTTGTTATTTTTTTTGTCTCATTCAAAGTTATTATATGCATGATATATTATAATTATAATTAATTATTTTTTTATTCGTAGGCTGAAACACTAGAGCGCATTTATCATCAAGCTACCCTGCAAAATTTTCAAGCCTATTTATTCATAGGCTGAAACACTAGCTTAATTTTGTAGTCATTAATAGTCAACGATTATCATAAAATTAAATCTCCAATATAACAAGGCAAAGAAAAAAAATTTGTATCATGTACCAAAAGAATTTAAACCCATTGGAAAGCCAAAGAAAGTGATGTCTCCCAATGGGAGAAAGGGGCAGACATGGCATCTCTCTATGTCACGTGGCCCAACCAAAAAGGAAAAAATAAACCCAATGACGTCTCCCAATATTGTCATGGAACACATGCTAGAGTTGTCTCTAACTGGTTGGAGGAAAGACACGCATCTCCTACATGTTGACTCACAATCAACGAGTGAGAGAAATGAGTCCAAGTGACACCTCTCACTGAATGAACAATAAAAGACCCACTTTATTAATATGTTTTCATATTACACCTTGTGTATAATTTCTTCCATATAGGTCAAATAAATTGGGATCCCACAATGTACTTTTATTACTTGTTACCTAATCAAACAAACTTTAATTGTTTGTTACTTATTAGTTATGTCATGATTATATCCAACAGCTCCAAAAGAGTCTTGCAAGGTGCAAGATCTACATATATCTTTTATGCTAGACTCCGTCGTAACACAGCATTTGTACTAACTTTAGCTTGGGTGTAGTAAAAAAATAAAATATGTCTTAAAATTTGAATTATTTTAAGTAGTTGAACATTATGTTTTTTGAAAGTTTTTTTTTTCTAAAGCATAACTACACAAGGCAAGGTTGGCTCGTAAAACTACAATATTGGGAGACATCATTGGGTTCCTTTTCTCCTTCCTAGTTGGACCACGTGGCATTGAAAAACGCCATTCCTTCCCCTTGCTCCCATTAAGAGACGCTACTCCCTTTGGCTTCTCCCATGGGTTTAGGTTCTTTTGGTGCATAATACAATTTTTTTTTTCTTTGTCTTATTATATTGTAGATTTATTTTATGATAATTGTTGACTATTAATGACTACAAAATTAAGTCTAATGTTTCAACCTACAAATAAATACACTTAAAAATTTTGTGAGGTAACTTGATGATAAATACGCTCTAGTGTTTTAGCCTACAAATAAAAAAATAATGATCAAATTACAGCAACACCCTTAAGGTTTGTTTCAATTACACATGCACCCCCTCCTTTTTTACCATTACTTTGGCATCCATTGCTTTAACGGTGTTAAGTTACTGTTAGTTGTTTAAATGAATTTATATTTAATTTTAATTGATTTATTTAAAATCTCGTAATTACCCTTATAGTTAAGTGAGTAAAAAGAGAACGTTCTTCTTCTTCTTCTGTCCCTTTTCTTCTTCTATTCTGTGCTACTATTCTTCTAAAGGGGAGAGAAGGGTTGCTTCTATGTTTCGTGTTATTGGTTTTCTAAAGGGGAGAGAAGGATTGTTCTTCCTATGTTTCGTGTGCTACTATTCAAGGGGAGAGAATTGTTCCTCCTCTTCTCCAAATGAGGGATATTTTTCTTGTATGTGAGTTATGTATTTCGTGCTCAATGACCACGTTCGCGACAACTTTTAACCCAACGACGACTTTGTCCATGTCAATGACGATCCCATTTGCGGCTCACAACTCTACGATGATGCCGAACTTGACTTTTTAAACTCATCACTCACATATCCCCTGACATTTTAAACTCATCACACATATATCCCTTAAATTTTAAACACATCACAGATGTATCCCTTAATTTTTAAACGCATCACATGTATCCCCTTAACTTTTAAAATCATCACATGTACCCCTGAACTTTTTAATACATTACAAACGCATCCCCTATGTTTAAAAAAAGAAGATAAGGGCATTTTTGAAAAAAAAAATATTAGAAAAGTCATGTGCTAGTCATATGACATAAAAAGTTAATAGAGTTAATTTCGTTTACAGTGGAAAGGGTGCAAGTATAATGAGATACCAAAAGTTAAGGGATTTTGTATAAGGATAAAAAAAAGGAGGGGATGCACGTATAATTGAAGCAAACCTTAGGGGGTGTTGCTATAATTTACTCAAAAATAATCAATGACAATTATAATATATCTTGCATATAGTAATTTTGAATAAGACAAGAAAAAATAACTAACCACAAAACCTAATTTGGCTCTTTCATGAAAAATCCATTGCCTAGTATTTGCTCAATACCATAACATGTACTTGAGTTATTAGGCAAAAAAAGTTCTTCCACAAGGACAATAAGGTCATTGTAAACCCTTTCTTATCTTACATTCCACAGAGTAATGCATGAAAAGTATTGTTCAACCCAATCCTTCTTTTCCTTACCCTCAAGGGCTAAATCAATCATCATAAAAATAAATCTACAATATAATAAGGCAAAGAGAAAAAATTGTATTGTGCACTGATGCGTAAAATACGAACACTTAAGGGCAAGCGTACCCTGCGCAGTAGTAATAGTGAACCTAAGTTCGGATATCATACCCTAGAGATTAGAAGTGGTTCCCAAATAATAAATCTATAAAGGACAAGTGATCGAAAGGTTGGTTTGAGTGTAATTTAATTGTAAAAAAAATAAATCAAAAAACACTTGAGAGTAACAAAACAAATTAAAAGACCTAAGGTCATGAATTCAGACCTATCTTTACGTTCCCCCTATTTTCCTATTTCAATTAAATCCCTAATTATCTATTTAATTACCATTCATGTCTCAAAGTTTGGTCATTCATTGAAAATCCTCTTCTCTCTAATTTATTCCCTTGTTGGTCATGAAGGGATAAATTAAAGAGAAGGTTTTAAGTTCAAAGAGGTTAATTAACCAATGTTAATTAGATTGGGAATTTAGGTATTAGTTTAGTCATGCAAATTCCTAAAATTCAATCTATGCGTAGATCTATCATTTAAAAGTGTTGATCATGACGATTAATCAATTTAGGTTATGGGGTGATCAATCCTAAATAACAGTAAAAATAATGCAAAAATATAATTGAAAGAACAATTGAAAAATTTTATGGAAAATAGAGAAACAAGATTCACATGATAGGTCCTACATTACAACCCTAGATTATGAATATAGCTAGCCATAGGCATAGGGAAGCAACAATTCATAAAAGAAAGCAATAAAGACATTAGAGGAGAAGAACTTTACAAAAATTATTCCCCATGATGTTCCCTCAGGAATTCTCAAAATACTCCAAAGAAAAGTATGCAAAAAGATAAAAATATTCTGCCCTAAAAAAGATGAAAACTAGGCTATTTATAAAAATAAAGTACAGATGTCACGTGAGGGTATGCACAGCCTCAAGTGCGAGGCCATGCATATTTTACGAAGCGGAGACTATTATGCACAGCCTAGTGCTTAAAGTCGTGCATACTTTACGAAATGGAGGTCCTTCTGCACTCCCTAATGTTTGAGTTCGTGCATATATGCACGGCCTAGTGCTTGAAGCCATGCATACTCAAAATAAGATCAAATTTGATTTTTGAAGTTATTTTTCCCTTTTTCCAATGTTTGAACTGTCTTGCAGCAACTTAACACACATTTGAATCAAATGTCTCATTATGGTACGCAAAAATCAATAAAATGCTGCAAGAAATCCCTTAAAAACAAAGACTAAAAAGGGGTTTATCATGCACCAAATCCAGAAGGATAAAAGGAACCCAATGATGTCTCCCAATACTGCCAAGGAACACATGCTAGAGTTGTCTCTAATTGATTGGAGGAAAGGCACAAAGTCGTCTCCCATTGAATGATCAGTAAAAGATCTACTTTGGTAATATGCTTCCATATTACACCTGTCACAACCGGAATTGCGGCGGACGGCGCCTAAAATCGAAAGGTGTGGATCAGAGGAGTCGCCACCAATGTTTATTAAGGAAAACATCAGAAAAACCATTTTTTAGAAAAAATGGTCTTTGAAACCAGATTTTTGAGTTCGGGAGTCTCTTACGTGTAGGGAAGGTATTAGCACCCTACAACGTCCATCAAAAAGACGGTTACCTTTAATTAATTAAGCGAAAATCTTTTATAATTTTTAGACATTTATCTCACCAAAACATTACTAGAAAAGTAATAATTAGTTTTATTAAAGGAAAGAAGAAGACATACTATTTCTTTTTTATTTAATTTAGGACTCTTGAGTTGTCGCAACTCATTTATCCTAAAAACACTTTGAAAAATTGACAGAGGTGTACACCCAAGCCAATTCATCTTTATTATTTTTTTTTTTTTAAATGATTTTAATTTAAACAACTATTGATAATTAAAAAAGGAAAGAAACTTAGTAAAACGGAGGGTGTAAACAGAAATATGGCCCCAAAACAAGAAACTGTAATTTAGTAAAACAGAGGTGTAAATAGAAATATGGCCCAAAAACGAAGAAACTGTGATTTAGTAAAAGGGGGGTGCAAACAGCAAAACGGCCAGAAATGCGAAATTAAGTTTAGGGGTTTCCTTTCCCCCATTCATTCAGCTGTTTCACCTATGTTTGAGCCTAGGGTTTGCGAGAGAGAGAGAAGGAGGCAGGAGGGCATGGAGGTCGTGGCGTGGGTGGCGGAGGCGCGTCACGGTGGTGGTCGTGGCGGTGGAGAGAGAACAAGAGTGAGGGAGTGAGCTCGCGGGGGTTCGGCGGCGGTGGCGTGGGTGCGCGGAGGTCGCGAGGGTGTGGTGTTTGGGTCGTTTGGCGAGAGGATGCGCGGCGGACGCGATGGCGGAGGACGAGGACGAGGGACTGGGGTTTGGGCGACGACGGAAGGCGGAGGTCGCGGGATGAGGTGTAGTTTTTCCTTTCTCTATTTCTCTTTTGCTTTCTTTGGATTCTTGTATCTAATTTTTTTTTGGTTTTTCTAATGATTTGGCTTTGTGGTTTGGGTTTGGTTTGCCTTTGTCTCTCTCTTGGTTCCCTATTGGAACTCGTAGTTCCCGCTTATGTTTCGGTTCTATGTTTTTGTTCATGCCTTGCTTTGTGGCTCTTGTCTTTGTTGGGTCTCTGTTTGGTCTCTGGTTGGGTTGAGGGATTCGAACTCAAAGATTCTGGTGATTCAGGTTTTGGTGTTTTGGGTACTCGTCTCTGCTCATGTCTCTTATCATGTTTTTATATCTCGTATTTGGTATCCAGTCTCCGGCTCTACTTGCCTATGATTGTGATTTGTTGATTAATTAAACATAGTACTTTTCTTTCCAGATTCATATCTTTTTATCATTTTTTGAGCAAATAGATTCAAACAGCAAGATATAGATTGCAAAATAGTACATTGCTTACAATCAAACATAGAAAGAAAGCTAATACATGATGAAGATTGAAAGAAACCTCATAGCCTTTGTTCTTGTTGTTCTTCTCTCGCTTTCTAATCCTCGATTTCTTTCTTTTATCTTTGCTTTGTTGGTTCTCTGTTCTAGTATCTGTTTTTCTCTCTGTTTTCTTGATCTTTTTCTTTGTTTTTGCTTGCTGTCCTCCCCCTCCTTTTCTGATCTTCTTTCCTTCTTTATAGCTCAGATTTCCTTCCTAGGAAGGTTTTTTTTCCTTTCATCATTATTTTTTTCTTTTGCAGCTGCCATGTTTGAAAAATGAACACCTCCCGCTGTGCCTGCATGATGACAGAGCTGCTGATGGAGGAGCCACTAGATTGTCGAAGCCGCTTTGGTGGAGAGAGAAGTTTGAAATTGCTGAAGCTGCTTGTTTCTTCTTTTTTTCTTTCTTTTATTCTTCTTCTTCTCGTGGCTTCCTTTCCCTTTTTCTTTTATTCTTCTTCTTTCTTCAATTTTTTTAAAGAAACTTGTAGCATTGCAATAGTGTAACTTGGAGGAAAATGAGAAAAAAATGGGTTTCTTGCTTATTATATTATTGTGTGTTATCCTTCATTTTTTCTTTCCCCTTTCATTCTTTCATTCATTTTTTTTTTTTATGTAACAAGATAAACTTGTGAGATAATAATAACAATAACAACAATAATAATAATAATTATGGAATAATAATACTAATAATAATACCAATAATAATAACAATAATAATAATAATAAATATGAAAGATAATTAGACGGACAAAATTGGGTGTTGATGTGTTGCCCCTCTTTATTTATATTTTACCAAATAAGATGAATAGTCTTAGTTTTCATTTTATTGTAGTAAAAATAAATAAATAAAAAAGAAACTTCAATTTTGTTCGATGATGATAGAAAAAGGTGCAGGGACCTAACAAAATGTAAAACCAAAGTGGACATGGATACCCGAAATGTAAAGCGGTGTGGGTGTAGATACTCATGGTATAAGGACAGTGGGCGTGGATGCCCGAAATGTAAAACGGTGGGTGTGGATACCCGTGATGTAAAAAGTCAGGTGGTGTGGATACCCGTGGTATAAAGACAGTGGGCGTGGATGCCCGAAATGTAAAGCAGTGGGTGTGGATACCCGTGATGTAAAAAGCTGTGGGTGTGGATACCCGTGGTATAAAGACAGTGGGCATGAATGCCCGAAATGTAAAGCAGTGGACGTGGATGCCCGTGATGTAAAAAGTTGTGGGTGTGGATACCCATGATGTAACAAGCTGTGGGTGTGGATACCCGTGGTATAAAGACAGTAGGCAGGGATGCCTGAAATGTAAAGCAGTGGACGTGGATGCCCGTGATGTAAAAAGTTGTGGGTGTGGATACCCGTGGTATAAAGATAGTGGGCGTGGATACCCGAAATGTAAAGCAGTGGACGTGGATGCCCGTGATGTAAAAAGTTGTGGGTGTAGATACCCGTGGTATAAAGACAGTGGGCGTAGATGCCCGAAATGTAAAGCAGTGGACGTGGATGCCCGTGATGTAAAAAACTGTGGGGTGTGGATACCCGTGGTATAAAGACAATGGGCGTGGATGCCCTAAATATAAAGCAGTGGACGTGGATGCCCGTGATGTAAAAAGTTGTGGATGTGGATACCCGTGGTATAAAGACAGTGGGCGTGGACGCCCGAAATGTAAAGCAGTGGACGTGGATGCCCGTGATGTAAAAAGTTGTGGGTGTGGATACCCGTGGTATAAAGACAGTGGGCGTAGATGCCCGAAATGTAAAGCAGTGGACGTGGATGCCCGTGATGTAAAAAGATGTGGGTGTGGATACCCATGGTATAAAGACAGTGGGCGTGGATGCCCTAAATGTAAAGCAGTGGGTGTGGATACCCGTGATGTAAAAAGCTGTGGGTGTGGATACCCGAGGTATAAAGATAGTGGGCGTGGACGCCCGAAATGTAAAGCAGTGGACGTGGACGCCCGAAATATAAAGCACTGGACGTGGATGCCTGTGATATAAAAAGTTGTGGGTGTGGATACCCATGATGTAAAAAGCTGTGGGTGTGGATACCCGTGGTATAAAGACAAGAGGGCGTGGATGCCCGAAATGTAAAGCGATTGACGTGGATGCCCGTGATGTAAAAAAGTTGTGGGTGTGGATACCCGTGGTATAAAGACAGTGGGCGTGGATGCCCGAAATGTAAAGCAATGGACGTGGATGCCCGTGATGTAAAAAAGTTGTGGGGTGTAGATACCCGTGGTATAAAGACAGTGGGCGTAGATGCCCGAAATGTAAAGCAGTGGACGTGGATGCCCGTGATGTAAAAAGCTCAGGTGGGTGTGGATACCCGTGGTATAAAGACAGTGGGCGTGGATGCCCTAAATGTAAAGCAGTGGGTGTGGATACCCGTGATGTAAAAAGCTGTGGGTGTGGATACCCGAGGTATAAAGATAGTGGGCGTGGACGCCCGAAATGTAAAGCAGTGGACGTGGACGCCCGAAATATAAAGCACTGGACGTGGATGCCTGTGATATAAAAAGTTGTGGGTGTGGATACCCATGATGTAAAAAGCTGTGGGTGTGGATACCCGTGGTATAAAGACAGTAGGCGTGGATGCCCGAAATGTAAAGCAGTGGACGTGGATGCCCGTGATGTAAAAAGTTGTGGGTGTGGATACCCGTGGTATAAAGACAGTGGGCGTGGATGCCCGAAATGTAAAGCAGTGGACGTGGATGCCCGTGATGTAAAAAGTTGTGGGTGTAGATACCCGTGGTATAAAGACAGTGGGCGTAGATGCCCGAAATGTAAAGCAGTGGACGTGGATGCCCGTGATGTAAAAAGCTGTGGGTGTGGATACCCGTGGTATAAAGACAGTGGGCGTGGATGCCCTAAATGTAAAGCAGTGGACGTGGATGCCCGTGATGTAAAAAGTTGTGGATGTGGATACCCGTGGTATAAAGACAGTGGGCGTGGACGCCCGAAATGTAAAGCAGTGGACGTGGATGCCCGTGATGTAAAAAGTTGTGGGTGTGGATACCCGTGGTATAAAGACAGTGGGCGTAGATGCCCGAAATGTAAAGCAGTGGACGTGGATGCCCGTGATGTAAAAAACTGTGGGTGTGGATACCCGTGGTATAAAGACAGTGGGCGTGGATGCCCTAAATGTAAAGTAGTGGGTGTGGATACCCGTGATGTAAAAAGCTGTGGGTGTAGATACCCGTGGTATAAAGACAGTGGGCGTGGACGCCCGAAATGTAAAGCAGTGGACGTGGATGCCCGTAATGTAAAAAGTTGTGGGTGTGGATACCCGTGGTATAAAGACAGTGGGCGTAGATGCCCGAAATGTAAAGCAGTGGACGTGGATGCCCGTGATGTAAAAAGCTGAGCTGTGGGTGAAGCAATGGGCATAGGGACCCAAGATGTAAAAATAGTGGGTGCGAGGACCCGAAAATGTAAAAGCAGTGGGCGCGGGGACCCTATAATGTAAAACAGTGGGCGTGGATGCCCAAAACAAGTTCCAAGTAAAAGGTAAATGTTGGAATGTATGCATGATGCAACATGAGATGTTGTGGACATTCTGTTCAATTTTGTGTTTTTTGTGTGTGTGTGTGTGTTGTTTTTTTTTTTTTTTTTTTTTTTTATCTTTTCAATCCTTTGACACCCTTAAGGTTGCGAGTTCTTCAACCTTTGATGAGGAAACAAAAAATCAGATTTTGGTTGAAGTTTTCAAATTGGGCTCTGCTATGACATGTGGCACGTTGAATCTTATGACAATTTTCCAATACCCGTTTGTAGAGCTAGTTGAGGAATTACCATATTTCCCATGAAATTCAAACCTATTTCAAATAATTGTAACACATTTTCAACACAACAAAGATATTTCATTTAACATATCACATAATGAAAATAGCATAGTTGAACTGTGACAAGGAATTCAGGGATGAAGATATCTTATTGCTTTTAGAAAGAAAATTTGCAGATGTTAGAACAAGTTTGGGGAAAAACAAAATGGTAGATATATCAAAATCATCACACAAGTGACCAAACAAAGGTGGCAAAGGTAATGTCTAGAGTAATAGTGTAAATTCTCATGCTTGCAACTTTGAAGAGCCCTTCACTAGCTTTTGAGAACATCGGATACTTATAACTGTTTGAGTTGAAATGTATTTTATCCTTCAAGGATTTGCCCCACTATTGAATACTTCAATGCGTTCAGCTTGCCCTGGTCTCAAGTCTTTTGTTGTAGTCATACTTGAGTTGCTTTTAACTTCTACCTAGACTACCCCTTTGTTCTTGTTTTTGTTTTTTTTTTTTTTTTTTTTTTTTATATATCTTTTGCCTAGACTGCTCTTTTTGCGAGTTTTCACCCTACCTAAGTTACTCTAATTTTTGCCTAAGCCGCCCTTTCAGGTTTTCACTTAGCGAGCTTCTTTTTTTTTTTTTTTTTTTTTTAACCCTATCTTTTGCCTAGACTGCTCTTTCATGAGTTTTCAGCCTACCGGGTTGCTCTAATTTTTGCCTAAACTGCCCTTTCAGGTTTTCAAATTAGCGAGCTCTTTTTTTTTTTTTTTTTTTTTTTTTTAACCCTATCTTTTGCCTAGACTGCTCTTTGCGAGTTTTCAGCCTACCGGGTTACTCTAATTTTTTGCCTAAGCCGCCCTTTCAGGTTTTCAGCTTAGCGAGCTTCTTCTTTTTTTTTTTTTTTTTTTTTTTTTAACCCTATCTTTTGCCTAGACTGCTCTTTTCATGAGTTTTCAGCCTCTACCGGTTGCTCTAATTTTTGCCTAAACCGCCCTTTCAGTGTTTTCACTTAGCGAGCTCTTTTTTTTTTTTTTTTTTTTTTTTTTAAGCATAATATTTCTTGACTGCATCAGAGTTGATAGGAAGGGACAAGTCTTCCCCATCCATATTTGTAAGGATCAGTGCTCCTCCTGAGAATGCCTTTTTTACCACATAAGGTCCTTCATAATTTGGAATCCATTTCCCTCTATGATCCTTTTGGATTGATAAGATTTTCTTAAGCACCAGCTCTCCTTCTTGGAACTCTCAAGGACGAACTTTTTTATCATGAGCTCTTTTCATTCTCTTTTGGTATAACTGACCATGACATAAGGCAATCAACCTTTTTTATTCAATGAGATTCAATTGGTCATAGCGAGCTTGAACCCACTCAGCCTCTTCAAGTTTGGTTTCTGTTAGTACTCTCAATGAAGGAATTTCCACTTCAATAGGGAGCACGGCTTCCATCCCATACACCAAAGAATATGGAGTTGCCCCAGTCGAGGTGCGTACTGAGGTGCGATAACCATGCAAAGCAAAAGGAAGCATATCATGCCAATCCTTATATGTTACCACCATCTTTTGGATAATTTTCTTGATATTCTTGATATTCTTGTTTGCTGCTTCTACTGCGCCATTCATTTTCGGGCGATATGGAGAAGAATTGTGATGCTGAATCTTAAAGTCATTGCACAACTCTGACATTAGTTTGTTGTTCAAGTTTGTCCCGTTATCAGTAATGATGTGACTTGGCAAACCATATCGACAGATTATGTCTCTCTTGATGAACTTGACTACTACATGTCTTGTTACACTAGCATATGATGCTGCTTCAACCCATTTGGTGAAATAATCAATCGCGACTAAGATGAAACGATGTCCATTTGATGCCTTTGGTTCAATCGAACCAATCATATCTATTCCCCACATTGAAAATGGCCACGGTGCGGCTAAGACATTTAAGGATGTCGGGGACACAAGGATATTATCAGCATAGGTTTGACACTTATGGCACTTCCTCACATAGTTGCAACAATCACCTTCCATGGTTGACCAATAATAGCCAGCTCTTAGAACCTTTCTTGACATTGCATGCCCATTTGCATGTGTTCCAAATGAACCTTCATGGACTTCTTCCATTATCTTGACAGCCTCAATTGCATCAACACATCTAAGCAACATCATGTCATGATTTCTCTTATATAACACATCATCATTCAAAAAGAAACCCATTGCAAGTCTCCTCAAGGTTCTTTTGTCATTATCTGAAACACCAGGAGGATATTCTCTACTTTTCATGTAGCGCTTGATGTCATAAAACCATGGCTTCTCATTTGGTTCTTCTTCAATTGCTTGACAATAAGCCGTTTGATCCCACTCGGATCCTTATCGGTGGCACTTCATTCTTTTGACTTATTTCGAACATTGAAGATAGAGTAGCTAAAGCATCACCCAACCGATTATCCTCACGAGGAATATGACAGAAAGTAATTCTATCAAAGTGTTCCATTAACCCCTTGACGTAAGAGTTGTATGGGATTAACTTCTCATCTCGAGTCTCCCACTCATCTTTTAGCTGGTGAATCACTAGTGCTGAGTCTCCATACACCTCTAAAGTCTTGGCACCAAATTCAATGGCTGCTAGAATCCCCATTGCACATGCTTCATATTCCACTATATTATTGGTACAATCAAAACCCAACTTTGCAGTGAATGGGATGAATTGATTCTTTGGAGAAATTAACACTGCCCCAATTCCATATCCCAATGCATTGGAAGCCCCGTCGAACAATAATGTCCATTTTTCATCTGTGGATTCTTCCTCTTCAAATAATGCCATTATGTCTTCATCTGGGAACTCGTATTGCATCGATTGATAATCTTCTATAGGATGATGAGCTAAGTACTCTGCTAAAGCACTACCTTTGATTGCCTTTTAGGTGACATACAGAATATCATATTCTGTTAATAACACTTGCCAACGAGCAATTCGGCCAGTAAGAGCAGGCTTTTCAAATACATACTTGATCGAATCCATTTTCGAGATCAACCAAGTAGTTTGGCACAACATGTATTGCCTTAATCTACGAGCAGCCCAAGCCAAAGCACAACAAGTTCGCTCCAACAAGGAGTATTTCGTCTCACAATTCGTGAATTTCTTGCTTAGATAATAAATCGCATGCTCCTTTTTCCCAGACACATCATGTTGACCTAGTACACAACCCATGGATTCTTCAAGCACCGCTAAGTACATGATTAAGGGTCTTCCTCATTCTCGGTGGTACCAAGACCGGAGGTCATCGCAAGTATTGCTTGATCTTTTCAAAAGCATTTTGACAATCGTCATTCCACACCATAGTTCGATTCTTACGCAACAATTTGAAAATCGGGCTGCATGTAGCATCAACCGAGATATGAATCGGCAATGTAGTTCAACCTCCCTAGGAATCCACGAACTTCCTTCTCAAGTATTAGGGACTGGCATTTCCTCAATCGCTCGCACTTTGTCGGGATCAACCTCTATACCTCTTTTCGCTGACTATAAAGCCCAAAGAATTTGCCCGACTTTACGCCAAAGGTACATTTAGCGGGGTTTAATCGAAGTTTGTACATCCTCGGTCGCTTAAACAACTTGTGCAAGTTGACAAGATGTTCTTCTTCTTCGTTTGACTTGGCGATAATGTCATCCACATACACTTCAATTTCCTTGTGCATCATGTCATGGAACAAAGTAACCATTGCCCTTTGATATGTTGCCCCAAAGATTTTTTAATCCGAATGACATTACTTTGTAGCAAAATGTTCCCCACAACGTGATGAATGTGGTTTTCTCCCTATCTTCTGGTGCCATCTTGATTTGATTGTACCCAGAGAAACCATCCATGAATGAAAAGAAAGAATGTTGGGTTGTGTTATCCACCAGTACATCAATGTGAGGCAATGGGAAGTCATCCTTAGGGCTGGCTCTATTCAAGTCACGATAGTCAACACACATCCTGACTTTCCCATCTTTCTTTGGAACGGGCACTACATTAGCAACCCACTGGGGGTATTTAGCCACTGCAAGGAAACCTGCATCAAACTGCTTCTTAACTTCTTCTTTGATTTTTAACGACAACTCAGGTTTCATTCGTCTCAACTTCTGCTTTACTGGAGGACACTCTGGATTCAATGGCAATTTGTGCTTGACAATACTGGGGTCTAGTCCAGGCATATCTTGGTACGACCATGCAAAAATATCAACATAATCAGCTAAAAGCTTGAGCAATTGGTCTCGCGCATTCCCCTTTATGGCAAGATCTGACTTTAATTTCTTTTTTATCAATTTCATTTCCCAAATTGAATGTTTCAATTTCCTCCTCATGGGGCTGAATTATTTGATCCTCTTGTTCCACCAATCTCTCAAGTTCAAACGGGGTTTCTAAGTCATCGATGCTCTCATCCACTTGATGAACGGGATGATCAAAATCATAGCATGAGATACTAACACTATTATTTTCGGGTGAATATTTTCAGATCTGCAATTTCGTGGTTAACATGGAAACAAAGGAAAATAAATAGAAGTTGAGCTTATGAAAGAGAAAAGATGAGAAACAAAGGGAATAACTAGAAAGTTGCAACATGCATTTCATTTATATGATATATCAAAATTAACATGCAAACCCATTTTAACAAAAAAGGTCATACTAAAGACATGGGCATAATTGTCAAATTAGCATTACAATTACTTTGAAAGAGAATTAAAGACCACAGGAAATTCTTGGATCTTCCAGTTGTGAAGCTCTTGATGAGGGTCGCATGGGTACACAAAGTTGACATGATCATCTACATCCTGATCTTCCTTAGTCATAGCCACTTGATCTGCATATACTAGTCCTCCACTACGAAAGCTTCGATAAAGGTCACAAATGGGAATTCTTTCAGTTTTCGGCTCCCTATTCTCAAGGCGAGCCAACCTCTTCTCTTTCTTTTCTTCTCGCTAACCTTCTCTTGTCGGCTTGTGTGAGTTTATACCCCAATCCACGTCGATCCTTATTTTCGTGGAGCTCCACCAACTCTACAATTCCCTCTAAGTTTTTTCCTAAACCAAACCCTGGTTGATATCCTCCATTCAACATGACTTTTGCCACCATCATAATTGCATTTGACATTCGTGGATTCATAGGAACAGGCTCGACATAAGCAAAGTGTTGATTATTTCCAAAGACCGAAAAGAAGTCTCAATAGCTTCCTCGCCGCTTCAATATAACGAGCAGGAGTTGGGCTACTCACCAACATGTCTTCTTCACCAGAAATGATCACAAGCTTATCATCCACCACAAACTTCAACTTTTGATGCAGCGTGGAAGGAACTACTCCACCCGAATGGATCCATGGCCTACCCAACAAACAACTATATGCTTTGGCTTGATGTCCATGACTTGGAAAGTGATCCCAAAAGTGAAAGGACCAATTAGGACAGGGATATCAATCTCTCCCATAACTTCTCTACGTGATCCATCAAAAGCCCTTACAATCATAGAACTTGGCTTCATGTAGGTCTCATCACAAGGTAGTCGATCCAAAGTGGATTTAGGCATCACATTCAATGAAGATCCATTGTCAATTAAAACCCTGGCTATGATATGATCCATACATTTCACCGAGATGTGCAAAGCCTTATTATGCCCCCTCCCTTCAACTAGAACTTCATGATCTGTGAAAGTGAGGTAATTATTAGCAGCAATGTTGCCAATAATGCCCCCAAACTTGTCTAGTGTGATGTCATGAGCCACATGTGCTTCATTCAGAATCTTCATCAACAACCCCCTATGGCTCTCTGAATTCATTAATAAAGACAAAAGGGACACCCTAGCCGGGGTACGATTCAATTGATCAATGAGTTTATACTCGCTTTGCCGAATGAACTTGAGGAATTCTGAGGCTTCCTCATGAGATACTTCTTTTTTCTTTTCTTCTTCATCATTTTTCTTTTCTTTTTCATTAACAACTTCTACCCCCATAGGCCTTTTACATTCCTCAGAGTCTTCAACAAACTCTTTTTCTTTTATTCTAGAGTTCTTCGCCATGTCTTCCTTCCTTAAGTCCTCAGGAGCATAGGCTCTACCACTACGTGTCATTCCACCTAGCCCCGCAATATTTGTGACAATGGATTTCTCGGACCGAGACTCATCCATCTCGTTGTTTATCTGCCTGTACTTCCACACCATATTTCCATGGCACTGCCTTAGTATCCTTGTAAGGGAAAGAAGTTGGAATTTTTATGACAATGGGCTTAGGAGCTTGAGCTGGTGAAGAAGATGCATTCTGGTGAAATGAATCACCAATGGTCTTGGTTCTCCTTGCTTCTCTTCCGATTGAGACATGAACACATCATCCTCCTTATACGACTGGCTTATCTGGACTAGATTTGAGTCCATTAGACCTTGTAGAAATTGCTTGAATTCATTGCACTCCTCAATGGAATGTTCAGCTCTCCGGATGAAGTCCGCACACCTCTCGAATTGAGGACTTGACCTTTAATCATCTTGAATTTGCATAACTCTGAAAAGATCACTCTCATGGAGGTTTTAACTTTCCAAACATCCCTTACTGGTCGATTGGGTTGTTCTTCGATGGCATTCACCGAGGTCTTTCCATGGCCAGGAAGTGGATTATTCCCAACGTTTGGCCCTTCTTCTTTAAAGCTCAAAAGCCCTTTTTCTATTAAATCTTGCACTTTATGTTTCAATCCCCAACATTTTTCAGTAGAATGTCCTATCGTACCCGCATGGTAATCACACTTAGCATTTGGATCATAGCTTTTAGGATAAGGTGGTTGGATAGGTTTTAAAGCGAAAGGAACAATGAGAGAATTGGTTACCAAATGCGGTAAAAGCTCAGAGTATGTCATGGGAATTGAATCAAATGTTCTTTGTTGGTTATTTCCTCTTTTTGTAGGATCATTGGTATTAGGGTATGGGGTTTTTGGCTGATTTGTTTGAGGTATTGTCGGAGATAAAGCTTGTGGCGGTGGGGGAAAGTAAGTCATTCTAGGATGGTAAGGTTGTGGGTATGGAAATTGGGAAGTTGTTGCTATTTGTGGGTTGTACATGGGTTGAGTTTGGTATTTAGGAATGAAAGAGATAGGATTGTAGCTAGGCATGACGGGTGTAGGTACTATTGCATTTGTTTCACCTCCTTTTTTCTTGTCAGTGGTTGTTAAGGGTTTTCTCATGCTTGTTGGTCCTGTTGGCATATGAGCGATCTTCCCACTCCTTACACCCATTTCGACCCTCTCTCCAATGACAACTAGGTCTGAGAAATTCGATGATACATTTCCAATCATCCTGTCATAGAAAGGAGATTGGAGTGTATCAATGAACATCGTGACCATTTCCCTTTCCGATAAAGGAGGTTGTACCTGAGCAGCCACCCCCCCTCCAACTTTGGGCATACTCTTTAAAAGTCTCATTCTCCCTTTTTGCCATATTTTGCAGTCGTGTTCTATCTGGAGCCATATCTACATTGTACTTGTACTGCTTCAGGAAAGCTTCTGCCAAGTCTTTCCAAGTATGTATGCGTCCTCGCTCTAAGTTCATGTACCAACCCAGAGCAGCCCCTTTGAGACTTTCTTGAAAGAAATGGATAAGGAGTTTGTCATCATAAGTGCATGAGGCCATTTTCCTACAAGACATTGTGAGATGATTCTTCGGGCAAGTGTCTCCTTTATACTTATCAAAATCGGGGACCTTGAACTTATGAGGGATCACAACATCCGAGACTAGACATAAGTCAACAAAGCATTGAAGGCATAATGATCAAATCCTTCAATGGCTCTCATTCTTTCTTCCAAAATCTGCAACTTTTCATTGGATTGGGTATCTTCCGCATTGTTTAGGGTGGATGACAATGGTTGGCGTCGGATTAGTGGTTTGGTGATTTGGTAGGCCTTCAAGTGGATTAGCACAGGGTACATAGGTGAAAGTTTGTGGCAAAGTTTGCGGATCATTAGTTTCAAAGCTTGGATCTTGGTTTAGTGTTTGGTTTTGAGCATTTGAGGTAGAGGTATGGGGGTTGATTTCAGGATTAATGGTCACGGGTGGCATGTAACCCTGGGATATGACATATGGTGGATTTACAATAGAAACATCATGATTAGCCTCGAGAGTACTGGTGGCCAACGGTGGTGTATAGCCAAAAGGGAGACCATATGGAGGAAATGATGTATGAACATTTGGATTGGCTTGTGGCGTAAATCCGGGAGGATGCAAAGGATTACTTTGAGATCCTTCTATAGGATTCCCACTTGTACTTTTCATTTATTCTAACATTAACAAAATCTTGTTCATTTGTTCTTTCATCTGACTCATTTCCTCTTTCAACTCTTCGTGTTCATCTACGATTCCTTCCATGATCTTTGTCTTGGCACGTGTCCCGTAAGGGTGTCGCAGGGTGCTTTATTTGCTTCAATATTTGTCTTTCTTATTTCCCGTCCTATAAAATTATTTTATGAGTTCTTGATTAACATAATTGAAGTTAGGATGCAATTACCCTATTTTTAGGAATGCAAGGTTATTTGGAAAATCATAAGTGGCATGACTCGTATTTGAACATCATTTTCTCGACCATTCCTTAAGACGTCACGTCTCAAGTACCAAGTCTCATAGAACATAGGATCAAGAGTTGTATGAGTATTTCCAATTAGACTTTCCTCTAGAACGTCGCGTTCTAAGTACTAAGTCTAAAAGCAAAAAAAAAGTAGTATGCCGAGACCATGATAAAGAGCAAAACGTCACCATAATCTTTATTGATAAGCAAAACAAAAGTACAAAGTACAAGTGACACTTTACACAACACATCATTTATCTCTGCTAGCCATATTCTTTATTTGGCTTATCATTCCTTTACAACATTCAAAGAATTCATGGATCTCAATTGGTGTTGTAAGTGGGTTTATTGTCCATTCAGCTTTGCGTAAATAATATGAGGCATTATCAAGCATTTGTTTAATTTCTAAAGCTCGACTCACAAAGTTATGTGCCCAAAACTCTTGTCGCCTTTGATAATCTTCAATGACTTCTTTCAATTGTTCTATTTGGTCATTCAATTCCCTTTGCTCTTCTGACATAACCTCATGTGATGAAACTAGGTCTTCATTTAATTGTTTCTCACTTTGGACTCTACTTTCATATTCAGCCACCACCCCTTTCAATTGTTGCTTCAAGTCATCAAGTTGTTTCCGAGTACCTTTCTCAGTTATCTTCGATTCTTCATATGCTCTCCTCCATTGCAAAGCATCAGCCCTAGCTTCATCTCGCTCTTTTCTTCGCATTGCTAGCTCAATGTTGGCAGCCTCTAAACAACTTTTTGTGTTGATTTTCTTCTCTTCTTCTATCTTGGTCCTCTTATTGGCTTGTATAGCAGACTGCCTTCCTTGCATACTTTCTCTTTTTGCCACCTGGCATTCTTGATGGGATTTGGCCAATTCCTTCTTCAAACTTTCTTTCTCTTCTTTAAATTGTGCCAATGCTATCTCTAATCCTTGTATTTCCTCTGAACTCATAGGGGGTTCCTTCGACATGTCTTCAATGACCAGAGAGCTGAAACCTTAAAGGGTAACTTGATCTCTTGAACCTTTTCCTTCAACCATTGGCTATAGCTTTTGTCTGTCACCCCAACTTCCATTGCTTAGCCACTCTTTTTTTCGAACAACTTGATTCCAAGCCTGCCTGACCTTATGAAGCACCCCTAAATCTTGATTTAATTCATAGACAATAAAAGGAGTCACTGCTTCTTCAGTTGGAGGATTTTTTATTGGATAACCAAATTGTCTTAAAGCTAGGATTGGATTATAATTGATGCAACCTTTAGTTCCCATAAGTGGTACATTAAGGAATTCCCCACAACGAAGGATTATATCAATTCTTTCTAAACCTTTTAAGCACCAAGATATTGTCCTCCCACTGAGATTTACAATGTCACGGGCCCAATCATGTTTGTTTTTAATCCCTACCCAACCGACCTTCATGTGCCTAATGAACCATATGTACAATACGTGCAGGCAACAAATGATGGTTCCACCCTTCTTTTCGTGGCGTAGGTTAAGAGTATAATATGTATCTGCCAAAACGGTTGACACTGGATTTTTACCTCTATGCTTGTAGGCTAAGAAGACATCAATCGCTGCAAAATCTATAAAATCTTCAATGTTGGGGAAGAGAACAATCCCGTAAATGATGAGAGCGAGTATATCCATAAATGCATCCCACTCGATCATTTTTTACCAAATGTTGTGCATATTCTTCTAAAAACTTCCTTGAGAAACCATCAATGCCCCCTTTTATTTCTTTCTTTCTTGCTAACGTCCTTACATCAAGCTTCAAAGTTGTAGCAATTGTATCTAGTGAAGGATAATGTCCCATGTATAAATAGGGCCCTTCACCCCCTAAAGGATACCCCTGTATTTGCCCAAATTCTTCTAACGTTGGGGCTAATTGAAAATCTTGAAAAGTAAAGCACCTTAAAGGAGGATCATAGAATTGTGCCAAGGCAGAAAGGGCCCATTCTTGCACATTTACTTCTAACAAGTCAAGAATGTTCCCATATTTCTTAACAAAAGTTCGACGCCGAATGACTTTTAAGGTATTGCTTTGAGGTCTTTCAAACTCTTCATATCGTGTATTTTAACCTTCAACTGCAAGGTCTTCCTTAAGTCTGATCCCATGTTCCTTAAAAATGTTCAAATGAGTTTTATGCACTTATGACTTCTTCTAACCTGAAAAAATTAATGCCAAGATGATTTCCCCTCTTTTGGCAAAATAAAATGCATTAATTTTTTCTATGTGTAAAGTGCTTCCTATCATGCCACAATTTCTCTATTCTTTTTTTTTTTTTTTTTTTTTTTACAAGTGGAATGTATGATGTCTAGTATGAGATGAAATGATGGATAACATAACAGAAAAATAACAATAAAATTGCAGTACACCCTTTTCCACACATATGTTATGTCATTTACAATGTTGAGATAAGATGTTGCTCATGGTGTGCCTTATAAGGGTATTCTTAATTGTTGGAGCTTTATAACATGTGATCCTCACTGACAGGTAGGTCTATGATTCTAAAAATGGGTTCCTAGAGCCAAGGACCATATCTCGGAATATTGATCACAACAATAGGTAAACTATCAGAAGTGATAATATCCTTGAAATAGCCGAACTCTAGGCGAGGCCTTCATGATATCCAAGCGGGATGTACATCCGGAAGGATACCACTACTCAACCTCTTGCTTATCATAAGATGCACTCAGGCCGGGTATAGGACCTCACTCATAAGTGTGTGGAGGTTGTGTAAGTGAAGTGTGTGAAGGAAGCAATTCTTAAACTACCCAATCTGCAAAACAAACAACTTACACATAATATAACAAAGGGTTATCTATCCTATGGCATACACAATTACAAACATTAAGTAACCAACACATAATAAAAGACATGACAAACAAGCAAGGTGAGATAAAGTATACTAAAAATTTAAAATATTTGCTTAATTAATTATGATAGGCTTGACTCTCTAAAACTCCCCCAGTGGAGTCGCCATCTGTCGCAACCGGAATTGCGGCGGACGGCGCCTAAAATCGAAAGGTGTGGATCAGAGGAGTTGCCACCAATGTTTATTAAGGAAAACATCAGAAAAACCATTTTTTAGAAAAAATGGTCTTTGAAACCAGATTTTTGAGTTCGGGAGTCTTTTACGTGTAGGGAAGGTATTAGCACCCTACAACGTCCATCACAAAGACGGTTACCTTTAATTAATTAAGCGAAAATCTTTTATAATTTTTAGACATTTATCTCACCAAAACATTACTAGAACAGAATAATTAGTTTTATTAAAGGAAAGAAGAAGACATACTATTTCTTTTTATTTAATTTAGGACTCTTGAGTTGTCGCAACTCATTTATCCTAAAAACACTTTGAAAAATTGACAGAGGTGTACACCCAAGCCAATTCATCTTTATTATTATTATTTTTTTTAAATGATTTTAATTTAAACAACTATTGATAATTAAAAAAGGAAAGAAACTTAGTAAAACGGAGGGTGTAAACAGAAATATGGCCCCAAAACAAGAAACTGTAATTTAGTAAAACAGAGGTGTAAATAGAAATATGGCCCAAAAACGAAGAAACTGTGATTTAGTAAAAGGGGGGGTGCAAACAGCAAAATGGCCAGAAATGCGAAATTAAGTTTAGGGGTTTCCTTTCCCCCATTCATTCAGCTGTTTCACCTATGTTTGAGCCTAGGGTTTGCGAGAGAGAGAGAAGGAGGCAGGAGGGCATGGAGATCGTGGCGTGGGTGGCGGAGGCGCGTCACGGTGGTGGTCGTGGCGGTGGAGAGAGAACAAGAGTGAGGGAGTGAGCTCGCGGGGGGTTCGGGCGGCGGTGGCGTGGGTGCGCGGAGGTCGCGAGGGGTGGTGTTTGGGTCGTTTGGCGGAGGATGCGCGGCGAACGCGATGGCGGAGGACGAGGACGAGGACCGGGTTTGGGCGACGACGGAAGGCGGAGGTCGCGGGATGAGGTGTAGTTTTTCCTTTCTCTATTTCTCTTTTGCTTTCTTTGGATTCTTGTATCTAATTTTTTTTGGTTTTTCTAATGATTTGGCTTTGTGGTTTGGGTTTGGTTTGCCTTTGTCTCTCTCTCGGTTCCCCTATTGGAACTCGGAGTTCCCGCTTATGTTTCGGTTCTATGTTTTTGTTCATGCCTTGCTTTGTGGCTCTTGTCTCTGTTGGGTCTCTGTTTGGTCTCTGGTTGGGTTGAGGGATTCGAACTCAAAGATTCCCGTGATTCGGGTTTTGGTGTTTTGGGTACTCGTCTCTGCTCATGTCTCCGATCATGTTTTTATATCTCGTATTTGGTATCCAGTCTGGGCTCTACTTGCCTATGATTGTGATTTGTTGATTAATTAAACATAGTACTTTTCTTTCCAGATTCATATCTTTTTATCATTTTTTGAGCAAATAGATTCAAACAAAGCATATAGATTGCAAAATAGTACATTGCTTACAATCAAACATAGAAAGAAAGCTAATACATGATGAAGATTGAAAGAAACCTCATTAGCCTTTGTTCTTGTTGTTCTTCTCTGCTTTCTAATCCTCGATTTCTTTCTTTTATCTTTGCTTTGTTGGTTCTCTGTTCTAGTATCTGTTTTTCTCTCTGTTTTCTTGATCTTTTTCTTTGTTTTTGCTTGTTTGTCCTCCCCCTCCTTTTCGATCTTCTTTCCTTCTTTATAGCTCGATTTCCTTCCTAGGAAGGTTTTTTTTCTTTCATCATTATTTTTTTCTTTTGCAGCTGCCATGTTTGAAAAATGAACACCTCTCGCTGTGCTCGCATGATGACAGAGTCACTGATGGAGGAGCCACTAGATTCTTTGAAGCTGCTGCTTTGGTGGAGAAGTCTTTGAAATTCTTTGTAAGCCGCTTGTTTCTTCTTTTTTCTTTTTCTTTTATTCTTCTTCTTCTCGTGGCTTCCTTTCCCTTTTTCTTTTATTCTTCTTCTTTCTTCAATTTTTTTAAAGAAACTTGTAGCATTGCAATAGTGTAACTTGGAGGAAAATGAGAAAAAAATGGGTTTCTTGCTTATTATATTATTGTGTGTTATCCTTCATTTTTTCTTTCCCCTTTCATTCTTTCATTCATTTTTTTTTTTTTATGTAACAAGATAAACTTGTGAGATAATAATAACAATAACAACAATAATAATAATAATTATGGAATAATAATACTAATAATAATACCAATAATAATAACAATAATAATAATAATAAATATGAAAGATAATTAGACGGACAAAATTGGGTGTTGACAACACCTTATGGGTAATTTCTTAAGAAATTATCCATACAGGTCAAAAAGCCTCTCTTATAACTATTCTTAAAATGTCTACAGATTTTTCATTTCTCCAAGAATGATAAAGATCCTTACATAGTGGGTCATTACTTTAGTGGACCACCAATGTAAGTGGTTTATTGTGTGGACCATGTCTATAGACAGTTGAATTCATCTCATCCACACAGTCATGTGGTGCACCCTCTACATGGGATCTTCTTTCTTTTGTCCTCATGTACTCATCTTTTCTCCAACCGTGGCCACCGATCGACCAAGCAACCACCCTAAATCATCGTCTTTAAAATAGGATTGAACTAGTCAGCTCAATCGAAATCAATGTTTTGTTCAATTCGAAACAACACATAACCGGATTTCAATCAAATCGGTTGAATCGATGAAAAGTAAAAAAAAAAAAAAAGGTCAAAACTATTGATTTGATCGGTTTGTCAATTTTATTTTATTTTTTTAAAAAAGGACAAAAATGATTGATGTGACTTGATTATTATTTTTTTTAAATGGATAAAATGGTGTCGTTTTGGCTTAGGATTTTATTTCTTCCTTTCTCTTTGCTAGTTATACGAAATTTCTTTTCAGATTTGGTTTCATCTATTAAATGGACAAAACTTTGTTTTAATGTATTAGATTTGATTTCATGTATGAATTATTAATTATAATAATTTTAAAGAGAAATAAATTTTTAATATTATAAAGTATACATATTATATTTTTTAACTTATTTTTATTTAATATTATTTAATATATTATATTAAAAAAAATTATTTTATTAAAATTAGTTCATTGAACCATTAAACCTTAAATAAGTGATTTCACCAATTTAGTGATATGCCTGATTTTGAAAACATTGCCCTAAATTAAATCCTTATGGATACTAACAAAGTAAACATGCTAAGAAATAAAATCTGAAAACTACCGTATTTAAAATGAGGCAAATAGCAAAACTAACAATTTAAACCCTTGAACGGTATTTATGTAGAAAAAAACAGTACACTTATTTTAAGTAAAAGATAGTCCAACTTTTAATACACTTATTTTAAGTAAAAAATAATAGAATATCCCCACTTTACTTCAAGCTGCTGTAATCGGGATCTTCCAGAGGGTTTTTCAGTGGAACCGTACCACACCACCTGAGTTGACTTACTTGCTTTGCCCTCCCATGTCCATGGCAACTCCACACTCCCATTTTCGTATCATAGTTTTCTCACTCACTCTCCTTCTTTCCACAACTCAACAACAACTTCTTCAAGAAGAAGACACTCCCATCACGCGCTTCCAGCAATACCTCCGAATCAACACGGCCCACCCAAGCCCAGACTACGCCTCCGCGGTCGCCTTCCTCAAAGCCCAGGCCCACTCCCTGGGCCTCAAAGCCCAAACCCTCGAGTTCGTCCAAGGCAAGCCCCTCCTCATCCTCACATGGCCCGGCTCCAACCCCTCTCTCCCCTCCATCCTCCTCAACTCCCACCTCGACTCCGTCCCCGCCGAGCCGGACAAGTGGCTCCACCCTCCCTTCTCCGCCCACCGCGCCCCCTCCGGCGCCATCTTCGCCCGCGGCGCCCAGGACGACAAATGCATCGCCGTACAATACCTCGAGGCCATCCGCAGCCTCAAATCACAATCCTTCGCCCCCCTCCGCACCATCCACATCACCCTCGTCCCCGACGAGGAAATCGGCGGCTTCGACGGGGCCTTCAAGTTTGTGGAATCCGAGGACTTTGACAGACTCAACGTCGGATTCGCGCTCGACGAGGGGCAGGCCTCGCCAGGCGACGAGTTTAGGGTTTTCTACTCCGATAGGGTGCCGTGGAACGTGAAGATCACGGCGAGGGGGCGGCCCGGGCACGGGTCGAGGATGTACGACGGGAGCGCGGTGGAGAATTTGATGGAGAGCATGGAGGTTGTTAGTAGGTTCAGGGAGAGCCAGTTCGATGTGGTGAAGGCCGGGAAAGCGTTGAATGCTGAGGTTGTGTCGGTCAATCCGGTTTACTTCAAAGCTGGGGTTGCTTCTCAAGATGTGAGTTTTGGAATGCATGCCTTCGTTTTAATTTTAATTAAATTTGATTGATTAAACCGACTATTTCATCCTAATTACTCAAAGTAGAAATACGAACTACTCCATAAGCTTAATGTTTGAGTAAGCTTCTCCATAAGCACTTCTAGGAGGTGAAAATAAGAAGAAAAAATAAATTGAACTACTCCACAAGTTAAATTCAGCTTCTGGCATTAGTTAATTTTAGTTAATTTGTAAAAGTTCTCTCATTTTTTAGAGAAGCTACGGGAGAGAACTTCTATAAATTAGTTAATGCAGAAGCTAATTTCAGTTTATGTAGAAACTCATTTCATTATTTCTTTTTATTTTCTCCTCCTAGGAGTACTTCTGGAGAAGCTTACCCAAACAAGCTTATGTAACTGATTCTTCAAGTATTAGAAATGATGGTAAGTAGTCCTTTTTAAGAATTGGAAAACCCTTCAAATTGGTATATGAATAACTGAATGCAAGTAAAATATATCAAACATGGGGAATAAATGGACGGATATTCAATATTTTGGGGTTGTTTATATAGTTTTATAGCTTAAGGGGACTATTTAAGAGAAAGCTTAATGATACTTTGAGAACCCAATTTATGGTTTATTTGAATTTTGTTGTGGTTGTTTTTGAAATGAATGGTGTGTTTGTGCAGGGGTTTGTGATGAATGTGCAGCCTTCGGAGGCGGATGTTGGGTTTGATCTGAGGCTAACACCAACGACTGACGCAGAGGAAATGAGGAGGAGAATTGCGACAGAATGGGCGCCAGCTGTTAGGAATATGTCATACGAGGTGAGATTTTTAATGGGGAATGTTGTGATTAGTAATAGTTTTAGGCATCTAGTCAGTATGTTGCCGTTGGCTGCATTTTTTGTTCAAGTAGGACTCTGGATTCCCTTTGCATGGGCATTGAGTGTGGTACTGTGGTCTTAGATTGTTTTGCATCCTGTTATTCATGATTACTGAATATGAAAACATTTGCTACATATTTAAATTCCATTCCCATTGTGTAGCTTTTCATTTATGTCTATGATGCTATATGTCCATAAAAATGATAGATACTCGACTAGCAGTATAGCATGACTGTTTATCATTGCAAAGTAATCTTCTGAGAAATTGGTTAGTTGATACAACAAACGGACTAAGAATAAATCATACCCTAGGGATTGCACTTCTAACAACTAAGAAGTTTGGAAGGTTTATAAATAAGCATTTTTTATGCATGTTTTGAAGTTTTAATTCTATTACAATATGTATATATATTTCTATAAACCTTCTCAGTTGACGGGGAAGAAATAATGGGCTCTGAACATTAACACGTGCTTTATTTTCATTTGAAACTTGAAAGGCACAGTTATTCATTTCTAATTTTACTGAATTTGAATTTGAATTTGTTGGAATTTATCTCTGCCTATGGGATTGGGAGATCAGCTGGTTGAGTATAACACTCTTGCCTTATAAACCCCACACCTGAGATGAGTGCTAAGTGCCATACTTCTAATGTGGGACTCAAGTCCCATACCTTGCAATCGGATCTTAACTAGTCTTATCAATGACGGATGACAGATGGCGGAAGGCTGAAATTCCACCATATAAACATGTTATTGTGCTTTATGGCACCGCCATGGCGGGCCTCCCTTTACCAATTGCCTATGGCAGTTGGCAAAAAATCAGGCATGCCATTCCACCATGGTGGGGCC
This sequence comes from Amphicarpaea edgeworthii, assembly GCA_014843725.1. Classification (NCBI taxonomy): domain Eukaryota; kingdom Viridiplantae; phylum Streptophyta; class Magnoliopsida; order Fabales; family Fabaceae; genus Amphicarpaea; species Amphicarpaea edgeworthii. The sequence continues at coordinate 20,301,975 of CM026321.1, forward strand.
ATAGTGGCTATTTAGCAACACTGATCCTAACACTTGGCCCCTAATAAATATTCTTGTAATAAACTATAGGGGAACCGTGTTCTTCTATTCTGAAGATTTTTCTAGAATTGAAAACACAGTTACAGTTGAATAATATTTGTCAAAAGCTGTTACAGAGGTGATCCATCATAATGTTCTTCCAGTTGTTTCAGACAGACTCTGCATGGTGCAAAGCTGCTGGGAAGAAGATGCAAGTACCAAAGTACAATTTTAATCAACTTGTGTTCACACTCTTGATCTTATTTATAAAGATTTCACAAGACAATTTAAGTGGTTAAGCATCACATACAAGAGGAAAAAATTATTATTGAATATTGAGTACTTGAATCACCCTGACTCTTGTGCATTGGCTATTTTTGAAGAGAATATTCCAAACTAAAGCTTCTTAAAAGTAGCAAAAACTATAGTTTCTTTACACTATATTTTCTAAAAATCATGCAAGGATAAGCCTAGAGATCAGCTTGTGAAGGAAAAAATGGGTGTTTTAATCCTAGAGACTGGTGAACTTTTTAGGAAGAGGTAGAAAATAAAGGACAACTTGCAATAATCATTTTTTTTAAAGGCTCTCATTGGAAAGTTGGACAAAAAGATAAATATTTGAAAAATAACCTAAACCAATCACAATATTTGAGATGGGAGAGTGTTTCGATGAAATTGCTTCAGTGAAAATGCACTCAGCTCAAAAAGTAGTTAATACAGAAACATTACAAAGCAAAAAGAATATATAGAGTAATACATTAAAATAAATAATTAGGTTAACAATTCTAACTCTATTTTCTAAGTTACTATGTACCTAATCTAGTTGGTTAGTGGAAGTGTGGAACTGATTTATTGGTATGTCACTATTCAACAGATATAATGAAAGAAAACAAGCATTTTGATTATTATGAAAAGATGGAAGAAATGTGCTTCATAGATGGGAGATGTCAATTCCTCTGCATTGTCCTGCCTTTGCACTTGCAGTTAGATATTATAATTCTGGATTATCTTGCTGAAAAATTAGGAAGCTGCTTCTAAATGAATATTAATAAAGCTATTATAGATTCTGTAGATGCTTTCAATATAACTGGTGTTAGTATGGAAATTGAGGATGAAGCAAGAATATATATGAGTGGTTTGTAATTTTTCACTCATATAAGGCCTTTATGGACTGCGGTTCAAGCAGATGCAGTGACAGTGGACGCTAGTGATTGATGGTTTACTTGAGGCTCAGAAACTCCACAATGCCCAGAGGATGCAAGAAAAGTGTTCTCAAAAGCAACTTCTACTTCTTTGGCTGAATGGAATTATAGCACATATTGCTATATTCATAATGTAAGATGAACATGTTGGATGTTACGAGGGAAGATATATTGTTTTTCCTTTGCTCAATATCTTGCTTGACATAAAGTTACAAGGTCCTTGCAATAAATGGGGCAATGATCCAAAAAATAAAATTGATGATGTTGATATCAAGTTAGGCAGAAATCATTAGATGTGTCACCATTGGAGGTTTCCAATGTTACTTCAAATTAAAAAAAAAATTAGCTAGTGCTGGAAAATTGCAACAGTAAATTACCTAATTTGTTTATTCTGATAGTTGATAGTACAAATAAATTACATCAAACCTTTTATCCTATTGTTGTGAACTGATAACTCTATCCTCTCCCCGTCTCCTTGACTTGACCTGATAATATTTTTATTCTAATTTTATCCTCAACTCGATCTTCATTGCCTACTCATTCTGCCCTCATCATTCCACTGCCATTAACCTCTTTTCCTAGCACTGCTGTTAACACAGTGGTTTTACGGCATTGCAATCACCACAGAACTGCTTCTCCAACCTTCTTGATGTCTACAAGGAGCTGTCACACTGTCTCAAAAATCTTGGAAGAAGTTGTCATCCACTCTGCACTCCCCTTCCTATTGTTGAGCTTAATTATGAAAAAGGTGGAGACACCCAGAAATTTCAAGTAGAAGGACAACACCAGTTGCAGGCTTGCAGCTACTGTCCATGGGCAGAAGAGCAGAGATTGGGGAATTCTGCAGCAACAATTGAAAGATTGACGCTCTCAACTGAGACAGTGCTTGCTGTGTTTGCAAACCAAATGGTATTTTATCACTGTCATTAGGACTGATAATCATAAAACTGGGAAAATCATAAAATCTCTTAATAAGGTATTTTTGCCACGGTAAATATATGTGCATACAATCTATTCACTCAGAGAATAGTAAATGCTTGATGGTATCTTACTAGTCAATATTGGCTTTGTAATGACTAAATTCTCTAGCTTTTATTTCTAATTGGCTATTGTCTTCCCAGTTGAATTTGAATACTTAGTTGCTTTAAGTTTTAAAGGCTTAAACTTATTTGATTCCATGGCATTTATTGTTACTTGTTATCGAATGTCACGTGCGTTCTCAAATTTTGACTTGTGACCATTTATGTTTGTGTGCAATATAGGGTTTTCATGCTTTAGCCTCTTTGTATTGCCATTTGGGATTGAATAATGAATACCATGGATATTTCAAGAGCTTGTAAGCTCTCTTACGCTATGAGGCCTTATTCTATTCCTTTATACTCTGAGTTGTGGCTCTTCTATTAAAACACAAAGCCATTGTCTTTGCCATTAATTTCTTGACTGCAATTTTATTTTTTTGGCTTGTTTTTGGGCAACCAAATTTGGCAGATTATAGAGAAAGGACCCCTTAGAGACTACATGGGACGCCCGTTGATGACCGCAACTAATGATTCTAATCCATGGTGGTCAGTTTTCAAGCAAGCCATCACATCTGTTGGAGAAAAACTCTCAAGGCCTGAAATTCTTGCATCCACAACTGATGCTCGGTACCTCAGACAGAAAGGGATTCCCGTGCTCGGTTTCTCCCCAATGAAAAATACTCCCATCCTACTTCATGACCACAACGAGGTTAAACAATTTTTCCAATTCATTATTATGAAATTCTCATTTCATTCCACATGAACTCTGTACTCTAGTATACCTTCTTTTTTTTTTTAACTCCTGCTGTGACTTTTCACTTGCAGCACTTAAAAGATACTGTGTTCATGAAGGGAATTCAGGTATACGAGTCTCTGATAAGTTCCTTGAGTACTTTCACAGAAGCTTCACATTAAATGCCCCCAGTTGATTAAGGAGGGGCCTGAGTTGCTGATCTCAATAGGAGAATCATGTCTAACCGTTGTAGGGACCCCCAAATAGTAAGTGGTGTAAAACAATAAATAGCAACATTGATGATATCTGACACCTTGAAAAAAGAAAAAAATTCAATTCGCTCATGACGGGGACTGGGGATGGATGGTACATTAGTACATGGGAGTACTTATTAGTAGTTATTATTGTACCTTTATAAATTGTAATGGCCAGGAAATTCTTTTCTGTGAAGTTTATTTGGTCATCGATGTTAAATCATCTATGGATTCTTCTATGCTATGTAAAATCTTCAGAAGTAAAACATTGGTTGTCACTTACCACGATAAAAACTAAATAGGTGAAGTTGTGATTGAAAAGAGTGTTCACACAAATATAAGAGCCAATGGTTATAAGCTTCATATTTTAATTTACAAGTACGTAAAAGGAGTTGCAGATTTACATACAGGTAATTGTGTGCTCGAGAATTGTATCTATTCGATTTTGAGAAGTGCTAGCAACAATTTCAAGCATTTTTGTGGATGCTGTTTTCATTATTTGTTATAATTTATTAAAAATTATAAAATTATAACTAAAACTCATTAAATAGTGTGATTCATTAAATTTTTTTATTTCCGTTATACTTTAACCAATCATTGTGGTTATACTTTAACCAATCATTGTGAGTCTAGTTCAATTGGTTAAAAATGGTGAATGTTGTAAAATTCCTATAATATCGTCTTTATTTTCTATGGATAAAAAAAAATAGTATATTTATACCAACAATTAAGTAAAATTAAGTATAAGTGGTATTGATTTGTGTTCTTCCATCATATTGAATATGAAAAAAATTATGTATTACTTCATTGTAGAGATATAGAAAATTCGGGTCAAACTATGAAATTCATTAGTTAGATGGTTATTCATTTCACATTTTAGTTTAGTGAATTTGCTTTCCTCTTCTAATTCTATCTCTCATCTTCCTCTTAATAATCGTGTTTAAGTTTATTTTATAATCTAAGTGTATAACCATTTTTTCTCTTATAATCAAATTATATTTTTCCCATCAAACTCGTTACCCCATTTTGTTTTTTGTCGTGCTCAATTATTCTGTTTTGAGCTAAAAGTGGAACTCAACTGAGACTTATATCAATCTCCAACCCTAATAGTTAGGATAGCTCACAAGAAAAATGCCAAAAAATGATCTAGGACCTGTTCCGTGCATGAACTTTTCTGGTAAAAATTAGCATCTATGATGTTAGTTAGAATGTCATTATTCATGTCTTTGCATTATTTTGTCTTTTCATCCTTGTACATCTATGTTCAATATTATGTCCAGACAAATGGAAAAAAAAAAAGTGGAGAATATGAAAAAAGAAGAAACTAGAAAGAAAGGAAAGTCCTTAATCATTATTTACACGTATATGACAAGAATTACTAATCTATCTTAAAAGTTAGAAGGTTAAAGTTGTGTTTGAATAAGCTTTTTTAACCTTCGTTACATTTAGGAGAACGTGTATATAAACATGCACTACCTAATTAAAAGAATGTTATGGTCTTTTTGGTTTAGTAAAATGTTTTTGACTTTATTTTCTATCTTTACTTCTAATTACAAGTTTGTCAAATTATTTTCACTTTATTTCTTTTCAAAATTTTGAATGGGAAATAGTCGAAACAAATTTTTTTATTGTTTTCTTAGTATTATTTTGCTTTCATTACTTTTTTCTTTTTTAAAATTAATAATAAAGTTCATAAAAATAAAAATAAAAAAATATTCTCAAACTAAACAATTATTCCTACCATATCTTAATGGGATAACAAGAAAAGGGGAAGATATCATCATCATTTTAAAATATAAAAAAATGGATCATCTTGTGCAGTACGAAGTAGCATACGAAGCTCACTTATTGCAAGTGGATCAAGATTGAAGAAGTTGGTGTTGTTGGCCCCATAAGACAGTATATTATTGCATCACATAAACACTGGCTATCACTATATGGATATGCTTGTTGATTTGACAATTCCATTGATACTACATTTTTTTCTTGGAAGTTTCACTCAATATCCTTTCCATGTAGCAAAACATGGAATTTGAGATTCAATACTCATAAGTTTAAGAATATATTCTTCTCAACTGCATTTATTTACTCATAATTTATAGCTTGTGAAGTTATTTTATGGTTCGATCAAGGAGTTTTTACAAATGATACGAATCAAATAAAAGATTCTACTAAATAAATTATTCTCATAACATTTGAAAGTTATGCTAATTTTATGCAAATGTTATGCTAATTTTATGTATTTTTTTTATAGGATCAAATATTAATTTCATTTGTAATATTATCTGTTGTTGATTTAAAGAGTTTTTACATATGACAAGAGGAATGAAACATGAGACTCTATTAAATAAATCATTCTCATAATATATATGTACATGATATTTAATCACTATATTAAGTATTTATATTTTTTTTTTTACAATATCAAATACTAATTTAATGTGATATTATAAAAATGAAACAGAAGATCCTTTATTAAATAAATCATTTTCATACCATAACAAATTAATGTATGATATCTTACTTTTATGTTAACTCTTATAAGTTTAAGAATATATTTTCATGAAACTCCTCTCTCCCCACATGGATTTTGCCTCTCCATTATTCCCCTGACCCAACAACCTTCCAAATATAATAAATAAATAAATCATTGATGAGTGTACTTTAGCCCATCCCTCTCATTTGAACCATCTCAATCTCTCAATATCTTCACAATTCATCATAATATTTGTTTATTTAATTTGCAAAAATGAGATGACACTAACAACACTAGTTTCCAATTAACTCTCAACTCCCAAATGCATGCATGGCTCTTATGTGAGGTCACTTCCAAGGGCATGTGTCGTGCCATTATTAACAACAATGCATGCTATCTATCCAATTCAATTGGCCCCACAATTTTATTTGGTTGTCGTTTTCTAAATTTCTAGGGTTATATAATATGGGTACGGAAGGTCTCATAGTCGGTACGGGCCAGTTATGAAAGAGAAAATTGCACTATAATATAAAACTATATATTAAAAAAAATCATTATGAAAATGGCACTACTATGCATTAACATTTTTGGTCAAGGAGTTCGGCAGCATAGTGGCTACACGTTTTTAATTATTTTGGTAATAATATATTCCACGACGTGGAAAAAGGAAAAAAGGAGCACACAAAATAAAGTTTAGGTTTGATTTTAGCGTCGACAATGTTTTATTTGGTATATGTAATTCGTAAGTGTGTGTCAAATTTAAGTTTTTTGAGTGTGATAGGTCATAGGTGATGAAGAATTTTCATTGCCTTTTTAACATTATTGTAGCTTTTGTCGTGTGATCGATTTTGAAAGCATTGCCTTTAGCCTTTTGCCGGAAGGAATGAAATTGACCAATTTTAGATTCTATGGAGAGTGAAAAGAATTATTAGAGACTTTTAGTTTCACTAACTAATTGATTATGTATTAAAAGATAGAATTGCCATCGAAAGTTAAAGGACACTTTTTTCTCCTTTTTTTTTACCCTATTACACCAAACATTAGTAAAAGGGAAAAAGAAATAAAAATTAACATACTAAAGATAAATGAGCATTGCCTTGTTTACATAAACTATAAAAACATATTTAACCCTTAATTTTATTTTATTTTAAAAATTGATCCTATGTGACTCCTATACCTTTCCATTAACCTCGTTCACTTTCCATTAACTTTTTATCACATATTCCTAATCCATAATAATTTATAACTCTTTCATAACCCGTTGATTATTCTCTTGTGAGTTGTGACACTGCATTAACATCCTCCTCCCAATAAATTAACATTGCCAATTTCATATTGTTACACGACTAAATCAAGTTTATTTAAACTTGTTCAGATAGTGCATTGTTTTCTCCAACATCTATCTTCAACATTAAAAAACTATAGACATCATGCAATATTATTGGATAGCATGACTCATGAGGGAAGCTAAAAAACCAAAAAAAAAAAAAAAAAGGCATTACAAAATGTGAGCAAAAAAATTTCTCCTCTATTATTTTCTTTCATTAATGTCTGAGATACTAAAAAATGAAAATAGTCATAAAGCAGAGATTAGAAATATATGTAACCCAACAATTGACTTAATTACACTTCTTATCTTCAAAATTTTATTTGTGATTTTAATCCTTCAAAAATGATGGAAAGAAATTTAGAAAACCAAATAAAAATAAATAAAATTTAAAAGTCAAAAATACAATTAAACCTCCCATATTCTTCATATTCTTAAATATAAATAGTGCAAAAACAAGAATGAAGAGATGTTAAAAAAATAATTACCTTCCCATGCACGTTTGAAAGTTTCAAGATTAACACTAGTGATAAGTCTAATCATGAAGAGTTTTCACCTTGACGATTTTCACGACTTCACATGCATGGTAGGTAAGCCAATATTGAAGTATATATGGCAAATTCCAGAAGGTCAAATAGCTAAATCCCATTTGGAAATTAATGAAGTTTCCTCATAACTTTCATCAAATATACTATGGATTTAATTACAAATTAAATGTCATAAACAAAAGGAGTGTGGCAAGAATATGAGAGAATCATTAATTAAATTTAAAGGGCATGTCAATGACCGTACCCTTATAGATGCCACCAAATTAAAAAAAAAAAATTGCTTTATATAGTTTAATTAATTAATTAACTAATTAACTTTAAAATTGGCCATGTGAGATTACTTGAAATTTGATGCATGTTCTTTGTGTTCCTCCAAAGCGTGTCACCAAGGAACCAGAGGAAAGGGGTTCGTACGGATTTGACATCAGTATATTATTCCCTTCACACGTGCATTCTAATAGGAGACTGCAAGCTGTTATTTTTCTTTGAAGTTTCAAGTTGTTTAGTTTAAATTGTTTATCTCATTAATACATCAAGACATAATTAAATTGTTTTTTAAACTTTTTATGAACTTTATATCATTGTTGTGTTTGTATATCCACCAAGTAAAAGTCGAATAAGAGATTAAAATCAATGAAGTGAGATAATAAGTGTATTTATTAATCTTTTTTAGATAATTATTTTACACAAATTACTATGTATTTAGTATGTAGAGGAGGGGGATAATTGTGATTGTTAAGTTTTAGTTCAACTTAATTAATATCAATCATCCATTCAGATTATAAAATTATGATTTTTCTTATTTTCATATTCATTGAGTAATTAAACATCTCACCATGTGGTTCTTTTAAAGTGAGCTACTCACTATAAAATATAAAATAAATCATCTTAGTATCCTTCTTTGGTATTGAAAAGTGGCATGAATAGGAAAACATCCCAATACTATCGAGCACGACGTGAATTACATTGCTAAGATTGGGAGCAGAGAGCCACAAAGATGATTATTGCATAGGCCTAATGAACTGCAAACAGTTATATCGAATTGCAACTATTCAACTAGTGACATATTAAGTTTCTTTGTTTAATTTTTTTAATTAAAATAAATAATTTTTTACTTATTTAAATAAGTAAATCCTATTTGTTTATGAAATTTTATTTATTTGATAATTATTTAATTTTTAAAACATTTATTTAATTTTAAACAAATTTACCAAAGTAATTTTTCACAACCAATAATTTGGTTGATTTTGGGAGATTTTAGTTTTTCCCCTAAAATTCACGAGACATACTTTTCCTGCAATTTTATCTTGTTGATGTCCATTTTGAATCTGGATATTTATTTTATTTTATTTTTTTCATGTAGGTAAATCTAATCAAACAAATTTTACAGTCATTTATTCTCTTTTAATGAAATAAAATTTTCAATTTAGGTAAATCTAACTTTACCATAGCCCATAAATTATTGTCTTCTTATTGGTCAAAGCCAAATCAATTGGGGTTGTTTGGTTTCTTGATCACGTCTTTTGGTAGCTGATTCTTGATTTGCTTTTTGGTAGACAGTGGACTAATTGTCTGTGCTATTATGATCATCCTTTTTTCTCTTGGTAGGGTTTATTACAGGTGTTTTCCTTTTTCTCCTTGAACGTAAATGCGAATTTGACCCGCGAGATTCAACCTTAGGAAAATTATTAAGGCTCGTATTAATTATACATGTCCCATAAAATAAAGTTGTGTTCCACATATATACTATATAGTATCATTATAATCCATGCATGTGTGCTGGCATTTTTCCCAAAACAAAAGGCAAATTAAACTACTTGGTCCTGTGCCGTAACATGTAGAGACTCTTTTCAAAACCTTAAAATTAAAAAAAAAAAAATCAACAACAAACAACTGTTACACAAATAACAACAACTTAGGTCTCTTAACCAAACGATTCAGTATTCAAATATTGGATTTAGATATAAAATAAGTTGTGTTAAAAAAAGAACACATACACTCAAGTTCTCCACAAAAATTAATCATCACTTTTAACGTAAACTACTTCATGTTCATACCAATAATAATAATAATAATAAAAATAAAAAGAATAAGTATAAAAAGCTAAATGCAATAGTACGTACTACGTAAGAGGGACGTACAAAGAAAGAGTGCAAAAAGTCAAGTAACTCAGGCGATATAGCAAATAAAGCAAAGCATTGAAATGTGTTGCAATGCGTATTAAATACAAATATTGTAAAGTAGTACTTGTTTGGTGTGACACATAAAATAAGGCACATTTTAATTAGGAAAAAAAAGAGGGCCCAAAACGCGGTTTTGGAGCTGAATACAGAGAAGCCACAGCTGTGTGTGATTGCATATTCCAAAGGCTTTCATTTCACTGTAGTTTTTTTTTTTTTTTTTTTTTTGTGCATAACGGCTCATATATACTCACTATAAATTTTCTTGTTAAGCATCCTGGAAGCTGCCTCGTAACACAGAGATTCTTGTAATCTTATTTTTTTTTCTCTCTCAACATATAATTTAATATTAGAAATAGCAAACTCTCAGTTGTAGTATCTTTTTAGTTATTTCCCTAAAAAAATAATCTTTTTAGTTATTATTAGATGATATTATTACTGAATTGATGTGACTACTATCTGTATTTTTTTTTCTCGGTACATTGGTGGATTTTGGATTTAGTGAAAAAATCATTATTTATTATTCATCTTTGTGATTGATTATCAATTTTTATGAATATTAGTTAAATTGAGAAAAAAATTCTCAAATGATAGTTGAAATTAATTAATTATTTATTTATTTAAATAAAAATATTAAAAAAAGATAAAATTTATCATATTCTATCGATTTAACTTCTCTCAATATAAAAAATATATTATAACGACAAAATATGATGACAAGTAATAAAATATTATTACCATATCGAAAAATAGAATTTGTTTTTCTTATCCTACTCATCAAATGATTCCAAATTATTTCATATATTTACTTACTAATATGATGTATAAAATGAAATTTTTCTTAACTTATCAAATTAATAAAGAAAGTAAGGAAGTGTATTTTAGACAACATTTTAATAAAATAATTTTATATTATCATATATAAGAAGTATCATTTTATTAAGTATTATAAGTTTATTAATTTTTATAATAAGTATTTCTTTATTTGGGAGGATTATAATAAGTATCTTAAAAGTTACATTAATGGTAATTTTTTTATTGGTTTACCGTGTAAATTTGTTTTACATTTTACACTTTGATCTCGATAAAAATTATTCTTTGATTTTTGGAAGGGACTAGTTACTCAAAAAGTTTAAAGATGAATGATGAATTAATAATATACATAGACAAGTCACAGTTGAAACGGACAGTGAAATTAATGTTTAGTGTAACTGTAAAGCATTAATGGATTGCACATTACTTCCATTTCTTTACTTTGAAAATTTGTTCACTGATAAATGCCCATAGTCTTGGTCGTACTAGTAACTCCTATGTGAAGTTTAGTGCCAAAACAAACGCACTACAGCTTTATGATGGTTCTTCTTCAATATCTCTTTTTTGTGCTCTTTTTTTTTTGAGGAATTTTTTTGTGCTGTTAAATAAAGTGAATGAGGAGAAATATTATTTGGTCTAAAATTATTATAGTCTTAATGAATTTTCACTTTTAACACGTAGTAAAATTTATTAACCCTTTGATAAAGATTAATCATAATTATAAACATGTCACTAAATCAATAAAATCCAAAATAATGATAATAATAATCATAATAATTAACCTGGATGATGTAGTATCTTCTTTGCAGGCAAATTAAATTAACTTTAAAGGTAAAATATATTTTTTATTTGTAAATTAATGAGTATTTTCGTTTATAATTTATAAAGTTTAATTTTATTAGTTCTTCATTCCTATTGTATTTTTTAGTTTATTTTTGACCCCTCTAATGATAAAGTCTTGAGTTTGTGAAGTATCCATTTTAACAATCTTTTAATTTATGTCATGCGATAATTTGATTACTATCACTTTTTTTTTAATATTTTCTAAGACTCATTTCTTTAATTAAAAGAGAAAAAAGTCATCAAAATAATACATAACATGAAAAAAAGTAAAAATCACCTACTAACCAAAAAAGTAAAAAATAAAAAAAATACTTTAAAAATAAATATCAACCAAACTAACCTTAGAAATAAACGGAAACCTCAAGAACTTATGTGAAAAACATATTTTACCCTTAGTTTAATTACTAGGATGGTTTTTCTTCTCATTAGTCAAAATGAAAGTTCACTCTATTTTGTTCTATCTGCAATATTGGACTAGTAGTTTTTTTTTTTTTTCTTTACTTTTTCATCATAGAATACGTATATGAAGGAAGCTTCACTGAGATAAAGGACAAAGAAGTCATTTCAAGACCTACTAATTAAGTCTTCAATATTAAATATAAATCCATCTGGCAAACAATCCCCCATTTTGACTATAGAGTTTTTTGCAACCTTAAAACCAAAGTCTCAATCTATAAATAGAGCCATCCCCACTTCCCCACTTCCCATATGCTTCATCTTTCAAGAAAGGAAACCAAACCAAACCAAAAAAAGTCACAAAACAACAACACATCACAAGAGTGCAAAAACCAGAGAAAAACCCCTCCATTCAACAAACCAACACCACTTTTTGATTCACACCAAAAAAAAACCAATCTTTACTACTCAAAAACACTTCTTTTGCAGAATGGTTAAGTCAGAGAACAAGATCCAGAGAGAACCATCATCATCAAAGCCAATGAAATCATCATCATCATCATCACAAATCAGTGACACCAACAGCAACAGCAACAAGATAAAGAAGTACAAGGGTGTTAGAATGAGAAGCTGGGGTTCATGGGTTTCAGAGATTAGAGCACCAAACCAAAAGACAAGAATATGGTTGGGATCTTATTCAACTGCTGAAGCTGCAGCCAGAGCCTATGATGCTGCTCTTCTATGCCTCAAAGGCTCCTCTGCCAATCTCAACTTCCCTATTAATAACTCTATCAATTCCTCATCTTCACTACACTACACTACTACTTCAATGTCCCCAAAATCAATCCAAAAAGTTGCTGCAGCTGCTGCCAATAACAATTTCTTAGACAATAATGCTATTGCTATCAACAATAATATTCCTATTTGCACCACCCCTCCTTCTCCAACTTCACCACCTCTTGCTTCAACCTCTTCTTTTGATTCATTGGCAGCATCATCACCATCATCAATGTCATTGTCTTCTCTTCCGTCAGACCAAATTGATGATGATGTCTCTCTTCTGACATCTTTTGGGGCTTACGCCGCAACTACCGTCGCTGCCAACACTACTACTATTGCGAGTTTTGATCAAGTAAACCATGAATCAATGGCTATGATGGAATCTTGGTATGGCTTGGAAGGGTTGCAATCCCCAAAGTATGTTGATCAAATGATGCTAAGTGGGGAATTCTTTGACATTGATTCATCACTTCTGCTTGATGATCTGTATGAAGAAAGTGACATTCGCTTGTGGAGTTTCTGCTGAGAGATGATTCATTTTGATTCATCACAATCCCCAACTCCATTTTTTTTTATTACTATTTTTTGCTCACAAATTGATCATATTCGTTTGTCAGGTGGTGTTATATGAAGATATCGTCAATCACTGACTGTGACCAAATTATAATTTTACATATTCTAGTAGGGAAGAAATTCGTTAAGGGATAAGACAATTTTTGGTCTCTCTTTTGTGGATTTCTACATGTGTACTATTATTGATGCAATATTTGTTATGTCCAATTTATTAATAGTTTTATATGTATTATTATATATGTAGTTTATAAATGAAATGGAAAAAAAGATGGTCTTCAATAGTTCAATGTCTCAGTTATTATTATTATTTTAGTTTATATGTTATTATGAAAGAAATCCTTGGCCACTACCAAAGGGTATAAGGAAGTCATTTATTTGCACAGGAATGTTTTATAAACAAAAAATTATTTATTTTTATTTTGAAACGTATTCTTATGAGTTTAATTTCTGTGATCCATTTATATAAAAATAAAATTGCACTATCAGTCAATAAGAAACTATTCTATGTATGTCTTTTAAACTTGTCAATTGTCATTGTATTCTAATTAATTAATTAAAAAAAAAGTTTCAATATTTTTTGTACTTAAATAACGGAACTGTTATTGGCATGGGAAAATGTCAGAGATGCTTATTAATTCACCGAGTAGAGGGAATCATACTTGTACAAATTGTGGGAAGTTGAACCATTGAAAAGTGTGTATTTTTCTTGACCATTTACTCTCAAGTCACGTCTCAATCTTGAAAAAAAAATTACTCTCAGTCCCTTGACTGATAAAGAACAACTATGTTGTTTTTCCTTGTTTCAATATTTTAAGTTAATTTAATTGGAATACATTTATAAAAAAAATTTATACTCTTGTTCAATTATGAATTATTCCATAATTAAAAACTATCAACTTTTATACCAATTATTTTACAAATCATATTAAGAGTAGTTTTAGTTGATAATTGTATATATAGAAATCTTTACACTAATAATATATTAAAATTAAATTCTTTTAAGTTTGGCATTGTGTGCATTTTGTGAGAAACTTAAACACGAATAGTTACTAATTACTTCCTTTCTATCGTATAAAAATGGATTTCATACCCTATTGATAAATATTATTTTTGTTATCGATAAATATTAATTTATTAGTTTTGTTATTTTGAATTATATTTTGGTTTTTTTTTCCCTGCTCCCTGCAACAGTTTTGGATTTGGTTAGGGAATGCTTTCAATTAAGTTGATTAAGCCCAAGGCCAAGAAGATAATAAGCTACTACATGATTGTAAGATGATTTCTCGATCTTAGCTTGGTATTCTTCAATATGGCCTACGTTGTTTGTATTTATTAGTAGCATACGTAGTATCTACTATTCTACTATCTAGCCAAAAAAAAAAAATGATTTCCAAATCATGACTTTGGATACAAGCAACATTTTCATTGGTGTTTTGATGGAAGGATTATTATTATTATTATTATTATTAGATACTAGATTAACGCGCATACACAATATATTACTATATACGAAATTAATCATAGTATTTGCATAATTATATAGAAGAAGGAAAGACAAACTCTGATGCTTTTTGGTCTAAGGTATCAACTTGATTGAATCATAAGGGGTTGAGCCAATTAGCACACATGACTTGTCCTCTTATGAAATGGGCTAAGGCATGGGATCCCATTCTCACTTGTTCCTTTTACATTGTATCTGGTCTCAACAAGGTGGTGCCCTTCAATTCATGGGTTCTTTCTTTCTCACAATGCAAAATGTACAGAAAAAAGCTTTTTGCTTTTGATTTTACATGTTCATATAGATATAAAATTTACTAATGTAAAACAATTTTATACTATTGTTTATTGTTTATCGTATGTATGACTTTTAAAATCTTTTAAAAAAATTAAATAATTAGTCTATCACAAAAAAATACTTATAATTAAATAGATGGTATAAAATTATTTTATAATATCAATACATAAATTTTAATATCAATACACCACCCTGTAGATAAACAGAAAATGGCAGGATCAACGAATCCACCCATTTGACTATACTCAACAATACTCAGGGCAACATCTGCATTCTTGGGCCTACTTGGGATTATGTTCCTAATGCAAGAATTTTAATTGAACCATATTTTTCTATTTTAAAGTTATGCACATGAAAATGATATAACTAAATGACAATTTAAACGTTGCATGTTGATGAGACACGGCATGTGAGCTCAAACCGTCAATCAAATCCAAGATTTGTAGTTTATCTGATAAACAAAAGAGTTCTTTCATTTTAATAGTATTAATTAACAAGGGTTACCTTGCTTAATGCAATTATACCCAACAGAGTGTGGTATTGTCTGCAAATTAGTGCCCCCCTTGGAAGTATGTCAAATAGTTTATTTGGTGAGGGTACCAATTTATGCTTAATCCATGGAACAAGATGCCCTTAATTATTACTCTTGGTATTTGTCATTTCAAGTTTAGAACTAGTATTTGTTGTGTTAATTTTCCAGGAAAAGACATAAGGAATATGATTTAGGGTTTGTCCATTTTGTCCGGACCAATTATTTTATATCATACTTTAATTCAAAACTTTAATTTCAATTCATTTTTATTAATTTTCATTTAACACAACCGAGCGGATCTTATGTAGTCACGTATACACAAGCCACACAAAAAAAGTAGAAACAAATTATTGAAGGTTTTTCATGTGGGTTCTCTCATTTTCACATAGTAATGATTGTGGCTAAGAATAACATCCTAACAAAATGAAAGGCAAGATCCAACACTCAGCATGGGTTTAATGATCGAGGCTTGGCCTTATTAAGGCATAGTTTAGTCATTAGTGAAGTTGTTATTAAACAATAATAGGAGTAGATTTCGATCATGGAAACATATAAATCATATATTTCCAAGATTATACACAGTGGTGTTTTTGTCTTTTATCAATTTTTTGTTATAGAATATTGATATAATCTATTGGAGATAAATCTGGTAAGCATAGATAGAACTGATAAATTTCTATTGAATATGTAATGCAGT
Organism: Amphicarpaea edgeworthii; assembly: GCA_014843725.1. Taxonomy (NCBI): domain Eukaryota; kingdom Viridiplantae; phylum Streptophyta; class Magnoliopsida; order Fabales; family Fabaceae; genus Amphicarpaea; species Amphicarpaea edgeworthii. Next base: position 20,318,161 of record CM026321.1, read on the forward strand.
TACGTATTTAAGATTTGAACTCAAGATGATTATTAATCAAGTTGAAACAATTATGCGTGGATTGATGGATCACAAAGTCTTATTTTTTGAATATTTAATTCATCGACTAATGATATAACTAAATTAAAGTATATAAACAGAAATAAAGACTTTAACCTTACAAATTGGATTTATAAGATTGAGTTATACTCAAATTCACTTTCTAATTACTCACATTATAAATCGATTTTGTAGGGTAAGGTGCTCGATGGTACCTTTTATCAATTTTTGATTTTGGGGTTGCACGTGGCTCCCTTACACATAGCAAAAAGCAATTTGTTATATGCATGAAGTAGGTACGTGATTTAACCTAGAAGGCTTGTCCTCAACAATAAAGCCCACGACATTACTTTTCTTCTTTCGCCGCCCAGCCCACAGAATTTTACTTAATGTAATTATTTGGTCTAACATGTGTGAAGTGTGAACTATTGACCATGAGTTTTCGTCTCCATGGTTGCACTGGCCCAGTTACCCAAAACTTGTTTCTTGTTAAAGGTTTGGTTTGTTTCATACTATTCAACTCAACAATTCAATTATCGTACTGCTCCACTGCTCGTGTAAGATAAAAAATTTAATCAATATTATTTTAGTTGTTCAGTTTAAAATCAATTTTGTTTTACTTTTATATTGAAGAGGTATTAAGCAAAACAATAATTTACTAATATTGTTAGGCTTTCTAATGTTGAAGAGGGCTCGAGGTATTCTTCCTCTCCTATGGACTCATATATAAACAAAAATATCAACAAAAATATTAACTTACATACTGATTAAGAAAATTTGTTAGTATCATTTAATTTTGTTAATCTCAAACAAAAAATAAGGTTATTTCTAACATACCTTTCATTGAGACTTGTATTATATATAAAAATGAATCATTAAAAATAAAGTTATTGTTAAATGAAGGGTATTTTAAGAATAATAACATTAAATAGGATAAAATTAGTTAAATTTACTTATATTTAAATACAACCCAGACCTATTTTTTGTTTATATATGTATCCAGATGGAGCACCACATTTTGGTTGTATAAAACAAAAGAGGTACCTTATTTTAAAACGTAAAATACTAATGCTTGTAACAAGCCTTCTAATATAGGTTAAACGGGTTATGTAATTAGTGTTACTCAATCACAGTTTATTACTTATGATAATTTTTTACTTGTATAAGATTATTTAAAAATCTTATTAAAAAAAAATTATGATTGAATGAATGCACACCATTAAACTCTTTTAATATAGTCACAAAATTGTAAGATATATGATATATCCTTAAGATTATTCTTACAATCACATTATCACAAATTAATTATTGAGGAGATTTACACAAATGTCCACATAAGTTAAGTGAACTAAATATCACATTTTAATAAAAAATCTTAAGGTTTAGGTTTATAATCTTTTTTTTTTATTTCTATGGTGCTCAACTTTTTTATTCATATCTGATGTAACATCTTTACACTTATACTCAAGAATTTCTTCCTTAAGTGAAAGCCATGGGTATTCAATGATGACCTCTAGAGCTGCATTGCTTTAGTACATTGCATTGTTGTGTTCCATCATTCTATGGCCATGAGACACATTGACCTCCATGTAATGACCTACCACTCATAATACTTTCAATGCAAGTATCCTCATGTCTATGATTGGATCCATTCATTCATTTAACTCATATGAGCTGGTCATTAGGTCGAATCATCGATTCTAATACCAATTATTGTGTATATGGGAAGAATTAATCACTAGAGAGATTTACATTAATGAGTATCGAACATACCACATAAGTGAGTTAGACACCTTACTTTAACCAAAAATCTTAAGCCTCGAGTTTATGAGTCTTTCTCTCATTTCTATGATGTTCAACTTTTACATTTTTATCTGATATGAGATTTTACCTTTATACTTCTACTCAACAGATTTAAAAAAAAATCGTCATTACATATGTTACTTTTATATTTTTTGACAATATAGAGAATTTATTAAAAGATGGTTGATTCCATAAAAACAAAATCTCACTAATTACTAGATATTTTAAAGCAACAACAATATAATTTTGTTGTTAATTAACTAGATATTTCTTAATCTCACACTAATTTGTGATATATTATGTCCCTTAACATAGAGAATGATAAGTATTCTTTTTTGGTGGGAAGGAAGAATGATAAGTATTGTTGGCACATGAATGGACTAAATCGATAAATAATACTCACTTTTCTACACAATCAGGCTTCATACTTTCACATAGTAATGGTTAAATACACAGGATATGTTAAAAAATTTAATAGTATTCTTATGGAAAGAATTGATTCTATGTCCAAACTCCAAACTATAATACGATGTCTCAGTATGTTGCTAGCACTCCATTGTAATTTTCGTGGGCAGGGGTGCTAGGAGCAATATTGGAAGGTGCCAATAGTAGCCCCATAACTAAAGCTGGACGAAATTGGGCCATTCAGATCCCGGTGTGTTAAAACAAAAACAAAGACAAAATCAAAATAAACAGCTATGCTTTGTTTTGTTTTGTTTAAGGAAAGAAAAAAGAAAAAAGTGCTTAATTGCTTTTCGATGGAAAAACACACATTTTTTGAACACTGTCGGACACACTCTTAAACCAAACCGGGGATTTCGCCCTCTGCAAACGCCTCTTCCATTCTGCAGAAAGTGATGGGTTTTTCAAAGGAACAGCTTCTTGCACGATTAAAGGTTCTCTTTTTACACCATCTTCCCAATCCAATGCCAACCCCACTTGCTTTGGACTATTCATTATGAATTGCCTTACTTTATTTTCATCTAGGTGTGCTTCATTGTTCCATCTCATTCAATTCATACGCTCCATGATCTTTTAGTCATTCAATTCTTCCATTTTCCATTATTTGTGATGATACACCTATGTTTCATGATGCACTGTTTATTTGTGATTCTATTTTATTTATTGGACTTTTTTTTTCGTTTCATTCCTTGTGCTGATTGTTGTGGTTTTGTGATTTTCAGGAGCTTCATATTAATTTTTACCAGCATGAGCATCCGGCTATTTTGACAGTTGAAGAAGGGGTAATAAGCGTTTATAGAAGTTTTAAATTAAATATCTTTGTAGTACTTGCAATTTAAGGCATTTTTGTTTTTCTTCTTTGCAAAATATTTTTTTTGTTTTAAGTTCTTGCAAATTATGTTTGTTTTTTGTCCTTAACGCAGATTAGATAGCGTTTTTTTCACTGTTCAAAGCGCTGTCTAAATTGCTTTAAGACGAAGAACAAACATATTTTACAAGGATGAAAAACCAAAAAGGCTAGATTGCAAGGACTAAAATGGTATTTAAGTCTTTGAAGAATGTAGATTGTAATGTGCATACTTTGGTCATGTGTGTTTTTGTTATTTCCTGACTCTATAAATTCATGTTCCTACAGGAGAAGTATGTTGGACATTTGGGGGGTGGAGTGAGTAAAAGCTTATATTTGAAGGTAATGCATGTAACATGTTTAGAATTCAAGGCAGAAAAAACCCTTTTGTTGTTTAAGTATATGCCCTGATTAATTCGGTTTTACAGGACAAGAAACAGCGGTTTTATCTTGTTTCTGCTTTAAAGGATACCAAAGTAGATATAAAAGGTGTGGATAATTCTGTGCGGATAATCTTGTTTGACCTTTGCTTTAATGGATATTCATGATAGTTATTTTTTGTGTCAAATCGAGCAGTGTTATCTCAGCGGCTTGGTTTAGGAAAAGGAGGTCTAAGAATGGCGCCTTCAGAGGCTTTAGGTGAAATACTTCAGGTCTGTCTGCGACTTTGTTCTATCCTTTTGTTGCTTAAACATTCATTTATTTCTTCTTTAATTTACTAGTATTATTAATATTGGGAAGGTATTCTGTCTTTGTTTTACCTTATCAAAGAAGCTGTTTTCAGAACTATTAAGTTAACATTTAACATATATCTTTTTATTATCTGTGATATTTAGACATCTTTTTGTGCACTTCTTGGCTTAACAAATTTGGTTCTTGCATAAAAGATCTTAATCATGTTGCTTGATGCTATGCTATCCATTAATAGTGCACAGGAAAACTAATTCTCACTGGCATTCTCTGATTGAGTTGGCCGGGGGGGGGGTATTAATGTGTTTAATCCCATTGATGGATTTGTTCCTACCTTGGTTACAGAAACCATTTCTTAGTTTAATATTCTAGTATGGTTATATATAAAATAACTTGGTTAAAAATTTCATTAACTTATTCAAAGTCCTTGTTTTTCCTTTACTCACAAGGTGTCCTTGGGTTGTGTCACTCCATTTGCAGTAGTGAATGAATCTGCACGGTATGTATGCATCATCATCGTTATTATTCTTCCTGCATATGAGATATGTGATCTTTTTTTCTTGTTAAATGTTGATGCTTGCTATTAATGGAAATACCTTGCTTTTGAGTTATATTCTAACACATTGGTCAAGTTTTCTGATTGTGGGATACATTATATAGAAAGGGCTATGAAACATAAAATAGTGACTTATTTGCATATTTCAATATAAATATAGTTTGTTTTGAAATCTATGACAAACTATTTTTTTTATGAAGTTCTGTTTAGGTATTTGCATTTTTTTATAAACCTTTTGCTTTGATAGTTGGTAATGATAATGCATTGCCTGTTGATGATCATCTTATGTAGTGGTGTTATGCTTTTAAGTGTGTTTACAAACAATGTCAGACTGAATCAGCAAATATATTTGAAAGAAACTAATTTGTCTTATATGTGTGACGTCTTTCCTTTTCTGAAGAGATGTTTCACTGTTATTGGATCAAGGGTTCAAGACTCAGGAACACTGCTTCTTCCATCCGCTATCAAATGACATGACCATATGTAAGTGAGAAGTCTCCTTTATGAAAGGAAAAAAGTCAGTTTCACCATTTTTACTAACCATTAAAACTTATAAAACAAGTATTTCTTTCGTGCAAGTTTTGTTCTACAGAAGGCATTCCTGTTAAGAATTTAGATGAATATGAAATCAGTGGAGTGTATAACTACATAATTTTTAATGTTGCTGTATCTCATATTTAGTGGATGGTTTTACAATTTTTTGGATAATGTTTTATATGTAGAAAATCCTAGAATTAACCTTGGCAATCACAGTATTAAATTTTAGTTAGTCCAGCTGTGGCTATGAACAAAAATTATAGTGAATAAAGAGGATATGTTTGATGACTAGAATGAGGAAAGCATTTGTGAGATAGAGTTATGTTCATTGACTATAGTTCTCATATCTTAACTTATTAGTTTGAATGCATGATAAGTATAGTCTACACAAGACAATGAACTATCAAAATCATAGAATTTTGTGATTCACTAAAGTTGGTATGGAGATGCATCCTTACTATCAGTTAACATATATTTGTCAGCTATGAAGTTACTAATTTAATTAGTTTATAAATTATTTAGACGAAGAGAATTTGACTTAAACAGGAGGCATAGCTGAAAGTTACTATGATGATCAATTTTATTACTCTTCATCATTTTACATATTTTTTTGTCAGAAAATTTAGAAATAATGTTCTATTTTATCTCATAACTGCTTTCTTGAGGCTCTATGATCTGTCTGCTGTCATCAGTCAATGATAATCATGCATTCCATTCATGTTTTCTCAGTCACAACAAATTTTTAAATTAAATATTTCTATATCTTTTGTTGCCTGGTGATATCTTTTAGCTCAACTAGTTTGATACAATCACATCAGAGTTCAGGTCCATTGTCACTACATTATGCTTTGATGCACTACACTGGTCTATAAATTAATTAGAGTCCAATCCTTTACACGGTTGCAGCTATTAACTCTAATGATCTTGACAAATTTCTCAAGTCAATAGGAAGAGATCCCTCGTATGTTGATTTCGAGGTGAGTAAATTTAAGGGCACCTCCTGTCCTGTTTGTTTTAGCTAACCTATTCGTCATTGTTAGTCATTGAATGTCTTTTTTATCCCCTTGCAGGCCAATCCTCCAGTGGGGAAAGATCATCCACCTGATCTAGCTGCTCTAGTTCCATCTGGCTCAATAAATTTGCCTGACCAACCAGAAAAGCAACCTTCACAAGTTCCTACTGATGGAAACTGTGTTTCTGTGGATAATGAGTCCAAGATTATATCAGGTAAAAATTCATTCCTGTATCCACAAGCATGGAAACAACACCTTTTTATTTTTTTGGTAATTACTAATTACATTACAGCACCTGCTTTTTGCTTCATTGTCTTCCTGCATTTCTACTTGGATGGTATTCACATAGAGGAGCATCCCTCTATGTTGATTTTTTAAAACATGGTGCATTATATTATAACTGTTCTTCCATGTTTACCTTTTCATCTGATATATAAGCAATCTTGGGTGGAATTAGGATAAATATGGTTTGCATCCGAATGGGGGTGAGTCCCCAATTTTGTAATTTGTCCTTTTAGAAGTTTAGAGCATGTTTTGGTTGAAAGAGCATTTTCTATTGTCATTTCCTATTTTCACAAATGATTACAAAAACATCACATTGTCTTTAGAGAAAAATGGTGATGCACTGACAGTACACTGTCATTCAATTACAACCTTTCATTAATGGTAAGTCTGCTGACTTTTATAAAAAAAACTTGTTTTTACTTTGTTTACTTTTTTCATAGAATCATATGGGAAATGGTGAAACCAAACATGCTTTCCCTTTTCTTTTATATTTTTGTATAATAATTAAGCAAAAGCTAGCATGTTATGCAAATCCCTATGCTTGTGGCTTGAAGATCCTAGTGATTAGTAACAAGAGTTAATGTCTTGCTAACGTGGCAATCTTTCTGATGCAGCAAAAGTTGTCAAGTCATCTGTTAGTGGGAAAAGTACAAAGGAGAAACCAGTCAACACAGCTCGTTCATCAGGCAACTTTGCAGATGTTGAGCTATTTGTCGAAGAAATATTGCATAAAACATCAAGATTATTGCTTTCAGAGGTAAAGAGAACTGTTTGCCTTCTGGAAAAATTTCAAACTTCTATGCTTTCTTCATCAAACCTCAAAAATATTGATCATGCAGACCAAGGAAGACAGTATAACGCGACATGGAGAGAATTTGGGCACTGTCATGTCTGACAATCTACGGAAAGGCCTGAGCTCTGATTTGGCGAACCTTGCTGTAAGTATCTGATGATAGTATGATACCTATCAACTAATTATTTTCCTTTTAAGAAAATCAAAGTACTGAAATTGGAGCTTGTCACCTGAAGTAATTATCATCTATATACTGTTGGTAATGTCTTTATCATATAGATAAATGTGGTTCTGATCACTATATGATTCCTACTGCAGATGATATTTAAGAACACGGCATACACAGAAGGATTCCATGCTGGTTCTCACCATCAACCTAGACGCTTCTGAAGATCACAATGACTCAAGATTCACCGACCTGAGAGTAAAAAAGGGACAAAACATCAACTCTACTTGTTCAATGTTTCCCTTATGATTCTACCATATATTGATTGAACAGTCATACAAGAAAATGTATGGTACTCGAGATCTTTTGTTACAAATTTGATTGATGAAATATTTTACTTTGCTGCGCACAAAATTTATGTTCAACATTATCCTATAATTACTTCACATAATTTAGTGGAAGAGTTTTTTTGCATTTTCTTAAGTTTTGATACTCAGCCATAGCATAGCTTTTTAGGCTCGCCAAACAATCATTTGGTATCAAAATTTAGCTGAAATTCCAAGCTAATTATTCAGGAAGCATAAAGGTATATTAGATACAAATATGCAGGTTAATTTATTTATTTTTGGTCTGGAGCTAATACCTTATGTTTTTATTTAAGCAGTATAGTTAACCAAGTTGAAATCCGTCAAATTTCCATTAAACATGGCATCTTTTTTTGGTAAACTAAAATTTCTGCTGCATTCCTAATTCAAAGCAATACATTTTTTTCCTACTGCATTCCTCATTCAAAGCAATACATTTTTCCAAATTATCTCGTGGTCAAAACCACGAAAATAGGGGACAGATATGCATGCTACACAAGACAATTAACAATCAACCGAAGTTGCAAGTCAAGTCATGATGAATATCACCATTCAAAAACTGGTTTATAGTTATAATTTGACTGCACTGATAGTTTAAGTTAATGGAGGAGCAGGAGCACTCTGAGAAGCACCATCTTCATGAGGATCACCAAGCTCATCACTTGCACTATCATAATCAGCTTCAGCTGTTTCAACACCTGCATTATGAGCTACACTCGGTGCATCAGCTGGGGAAAAATAGTCCCATGCCGAACCATTATAAGCTACTAGTGGTGGCGGCGGCGGCGGTGGCAGAATTTCAGGTTCTGAATCCAAACCATTATTACCAGTTGTGCTATCAAAACTATAACCATTCAACTGAAGCCGGCAAACTGGACATGTTTTGCTGCTGTTAAGCCAACGAAGAATGCACTCAGAGCAGTAGGTGTGGTTGCAAGGTAACCGGCATGCTTGTTTGCCACCCACTTTAAACTCATCCATGCAAATGGGGCAGTGAGAGAGTTTATCTGTCTCCGAGACTCTCACCCTGCTAATGATGCCATTCATTGAGCAGTCATTAATTTGATCACCTTCAAACACATGACTTGGACTTAGAGGTTGCTGGTGTTGTCTATCTTGCTGTACTACTTCAATGTCAAATGTTCTAGCCGAAGCTCTCTGAAGCGGCTGAGGCTGTAGAAATAATGATGGCGGTGGCAGTGGTGGTGGTAAACTCAAATCAAATTCAGGTTCCCAATCTGGTGGTGACAGCGGTGGAGAGAGTTCTTGCCATGTACTACTAGTTTGAGTTGGATTACTAGGAGATAGGACTACAGATTCTATGTCTGAATCATCTGAACTGTCTGAACTAGTGGGAATAAAGCATAGCTTATACCAGCTTGTGGTTTGGCCTTGGCCATGCTTAACTGGCATGGCTTTGCAAAGGAATATATAATTCAACTATAGAGTACTATAGCAAAGCCTTGAGCTTGTGTGTGTGTGTGTGTTTTTGTTTTCGGAGGAAGCTTCAACTTGTGATCATCTCAATTTATCCTCCATTTGATCCTTGCTCACTAAGTAATGCTCTCTATATAGTTAAATTTCCAAGTGGCTGCTGTCACATGCACTGCGCGTATTCACATCACTAAAGCACAAACAAAAGGGGACTGAACCAAAAGGAAACAACATTACCACAACTTTAAGAAAGAAACGAAAGTGGAGGCAATTAATTTTTAAGCACTTGGAAAAGTGAAAGATGAGAGATTATGTGAATATTATATCTGTAATCTTTGAATTACCCCTGTTCTTTCCTTGTTTAAGAAGCTAGTTTGAACGATTGGACTTTATTAAGATCAGAATAGGTTTCTAAGAGTAAGAAACAAAGTATTCGTGTATAGGTGGGTCATGTGGGACATTTCATTGCATAATTGTTTACAAGTTATTAAGCACAACCTTTTCTTTTTGATTTGACAAACTTTAAATCAAGTTTATTACTATATCCTTGTCAACAAGTTAACTAATAAACAAAGATATGTACAAAAAGCTTTACGTTCACTTGTACAAAGGTTTCTCAAATAGTTCAATATATTAGTTGCGTGATTTAATGCTATGTCAACGTAAAGCTCAATGACAATAGTAAATCTCTGTTTTTGGAGAGTGCTTATCATACATTGAACTTTCTCAATCGTAGATGGGAGGATTTGTCATGATAAAAAATTTACATGTAAAATTACTAAACCATTTTTTTTTCTCAGCAAAAGAACTCTATCTATGTGTAGGTGAGTCAAAATATACAATGATATCAGAAGTACTCATACTAAGTCTGTCCCACCTCGACAGTATGGGACACTGTTGCTTAAATCACCTTGGTTATAGCTACACAAGCAACATCCAAGGGCAACAGAAACCATTATTGTCAAACAAAAAAATTCCACCATATAAAGTATCCAATCAAACATTCCCAAACTAACAATATGCCTATATCTACCATTAGTCCTTGTGTTTCACTATAGATCTATACAACCAACCAATAATCAAACAAAATACAATCCAATAACCCAATATCATATCTATGAGCTCAAGAGACATGTGCCAAGGCTAAGGCACCACTAAGTAAAAGAATAGGAAAATGACACATTACATGCTTTTATCCAATTCCAAGAGTAGAATAAGATCTTCTACACTAGAAGTTGTAAGTTGAAGGTCTTGTGATTAAATAAAATATCGTTTCTAGTCTTCCAAACCGTTCACACCACCGCACACCACAGTATCTTCCATCTAATTTGTTTAGTCTTGTTACCACCCTGTACATGATGCTCATGGAAGTGATCAGCAGCCGTCTGAGGAAGCACCACCGATAGCTTTTCCCATCCATAGCATGTATTCAACGCCTCTAGTATAACCGAGCACGAGAATAGCAAATGGTCCAATGTCTCCAAGGTATTAAGGCAAAATTGACAGTTGCAGTTATCGTCACCCACACAGATATTCCTGCGTACCAAGTTGTCACCAAAGCGAAGCCGATTCCTAAATACCCTCCACAATAGGGATTGAATCTTTGGAGGTACCTTTAGTTTCCAAGTATTCACAAAAATATTGTTTCCAAGAATCCCCCACATGTTGCCTCATAATGTAACCGTTCACATCTGAAATAAGACAATTTACTTGTTCCAATTCCCACATAAAATGTTCTTTACGCCACTCAAATTTCCATGACCACATCTTATCACGCCAAACACCCATCTCACACACTCTACACTCCCTTTGGGATGAAGTCGCAAACAGACAAGGATATTTAGAAGCAAGTGATTCACTCCCTACCCAAGTATTACTCCAAAAAGAGTTTTTTCCCCTTGACCCACCTTTCGCACAACCCATGAGTCAAACCACTTATCAATTGCTACCCCCTCGCAAGTCTTACAAAGGTCACTCCACCACACAAAGTAATGAGAACGTGTCTCCCCACTAATTAAACCTCTCCACCCACCATACTTAGACTTTAATACGTCACACCACAGACACTCCTTTTCCTCCATAAGCTCCCACCTCCACTTTCCCAATAAAGATGTATTAAATTTAAAAATGTTTTTGATTCCCAACCCCCAAGAGATTTTGGTTTACAAATAGTGTCCCAGCTTTCCCAACACGTTTTCCTCATGTTGCCCTCACTACCCCACAAAAAATCCCTATGTATCCTAATGATAGCCTTTCCCACAATTTTAGGTAACTTGAAGAAAGAAAGATAGAAAATTGGCATAAATGACAAAACGAAATTTATTAAGCACACCTTACCCGCAAAAGACAATAATTTGTGTTTCCATCCCCCAATTTCTTATACAGTTTGGATATAACAGGAGATCAAGTGTCAGCTAACCTAGGATTGGCACCAATGGGAATCCCTAAATAAACAAAAGGGGCATATATGACTCTACAATTTAAGAGATTAGCATACCTCTCCGTATCCTCTTTTGTGACCCTGATAGTACCGAAACCGCTTTTGTTGAAATTTACTTTAAGCCTTGACACAAATTCAAAGCAAGACAGCAGGCTCTTGATAGTAATAACGTTCTGAAGTGTTGCCTCTCCAATAAATATAGTGTCATTCGTGTATTAAAGGAGGTTAACAGGTACCTTTCTCGCTCCCACCAAGAAGCTATCAAACATGTTTTTCCTTAGTGCTTCCCTCATCATCCCACTGAGTCCTTTCGCAACAATGTTGAATAAGAACGGAGCAAGGGGATCACCCTGATGTAACCCTTATAGACACAGAGAATTCATTAAATGGACTGCCATTAACGAGGACTACGACTCTGCTACTCTTCTAGTGGTCAAACACCCATCAATCCACTTTATCCATCTATCATTGAAACCCAATCTAGACATCATGTATCGAAGGAAATCCCAATTGATAGAATCATAAGCTTTCTCATAATCAACTTTAAAGAACAGACAACTTTTCTTCTTCTTCTTTGCTTTGTCAATCGCCTCGTTTGCCACAAGCACAATGTGTAGGAGATGTCGTCCCTTCAGGAAAGCAGATTGTCTCGCATCAATGACCGATCCAAGGACCTTTTTCAATCTATTAGAAAGAACCTTTGCCACAATCTTGTACATGCAACCAACCAATGAAATAGGTCTATACTGCTCCAATCCTTGTGGTTCGTGTACCTTCAGAATGCGTGATATAAATGAGGAATTCATTCCTTAGGGAAGACATCGTTGGTATGAAATTCACCAAGAAACTGCATCACATCATTCTTCATTAAAGACCAAAAGGCTTTGATGAAGTGAAAATTATACTCATCCGATCCCAACAATTTAAACTCCCCACAATCCCATACAACTTTCTTGACCTTTAATTCCTCAAAATAAGTAGTCAAATTATTGTTTTCTGATGCGGATAACTGATTGAAACGAATTCCATCCAATTTGGGTCTACAAGGCTCAGTGTCATGAAACCTGTTCTTGAAAAAGTTCAATACTTTTTACTTAACTCTTCCAGGCTCTTCCACCCACACACCGTCAATGTATAAACCCTTCAGCCTTCCATTTCTCCTGCGCCACTTGAGACATGAATGAAAATATTTTGAATTTTTGTCTCCATCCAATAGCCACCGGACTCTAGCCTTTTGTCTATTAAGTGAATAATTGCACCTTGTCACATTCCATAACTCTTCTTGTACCTCTATCTTCCTCCTTCACTCTTCCTCCTTAAGATTTCCCCATTCCTCATCTAATTCCATGTCGTTCAGTTCTTTTTGCAATTGGTTCTTCTTTCTGTTGAGATCGCCAAACTGATCCTCGTTCCAAACCTTTAAACCTCTTTTTAGTGCCTTGAGTTTTTCTTTAAGTACATACCCGCCCCACCCATGTACCCATTGTGCCTGCCATAACTCTTTTGCAATCTTCTCGAAGCTTTTATCTTCAAACCAGCAATCTAGGTCTCTAAATGGTCTCGTTCCCCAGTCAATCATATTGGTCTTGACAACAATAGGGTAATGATCGGGCATGTTCCTTTCAAGCATGTACTGAGTACTTCCGAGCCATGTCCCGATCCATTCCTTGGTCACCAGAACTCTGTCAATCCTACTTCTAGCTGTTCCATTTGGCCTGTACCACATGAAGTTTCTGCCCACTAGAAGTAAATCGATTAGCCCCAAACTCTCTATGTGAGCATTGAACTCTTCTTTTTCTTTACCACCCGTATCTTGCCCATTAATTCCGATCCTTTCTGATGCCCTACGAACATAGTTGAAGTCACCTAAAAAACACCATGCTAATATCTGACTATTACGCATCTTCTCGCTAAGCTCCTCCCACATGATTCTTCTCTTGGTCCGATCACTAGGTGCATACACATTAACGATAACCACCTGAATGCTTTTGCCCACCCATACACCCTCAACCCCAATGAAGTTTGAGCTCGCGAGTGATGATTAAGATGAAAAGAATTTTTGCTCCACATGGAAATTAAACCACCTGCTGAATCATTAGATGGAGACGATATCCACTCCACCGAATTATCACCCCAGATATAAAACGGAAGCTAATCCACAATATTTTCCAATTTAGTTTCTTGGATGCAAAATCAACCTCCTCCTTTTTTTTTTAATTATATTACCAATATATTTTCTCTTGACCCCTCCCCCCCAACCCCCTTATGTAATAGGTCATCATCTTCATAATTTACCATTGTTATTTCCCACCTTACTATAGTAACTTGTCTCCAATATTTTCTTTTCCTTCATATGAAACACCAAATTCCTTTCCAATGTTCCAAATCCTATGTGGTTCCATCATGTCATTTTTGATCCACAATAACCTATTACAATTCTTAATACATTCGTCAGACAAATCATTTTCAAAAGATATTGCCCTCAACAATTTCCTCCTCAGTTTCTCTTCACCAATCTTCCCAATTCCTTTACCCTCAAACATTAACGCTTCCTCAAGAAGAGAAGGGCCTCTAATAGGACCTCTAGTTATTCCAATAATATAAGGCAAAGCAGTGTTATAGGATGTAGAGATAGGAGAATCGCATTTTACCTGTTGTATGTGTTGAGAGTCTATTGCCGCGGAGCCAAGGTGTGCTAATGGAAACTTGATACAAGCTTGATTAATTCGTCCAGACCCATCGCGCAGCTGATAATCGCTTTATATATGTAAATATTGCATCATATTTTATAGTGATTATCCAATGTTCTCAAAAATTTTAGCTTAGTTTGAAATCATTTAATATAGATTTGTATAGTTTTGATAATTCTAACCATAGGAAGTTATTTTGCGAGAAATATACTTAAATTCGTGTTTACAGGCCTAGGTTCAACAACAAGGGAAGAACACAAGAATGAAGGTAGGTCGCACTTATCAACACCTATCACTCAGTGCATCTCTTGCTGAGCACAACATCGAGTTATGCGAGACAGGCAGTTTATGAAGCGTTAAGCGCAAGCTCAAGCTAAGCAAACTGTTCTTTTGAACTGAAGATTCGCTTAGCGAACAACTCGCTCAGCGGAATGTTCTTTCAAATTGAAGATGTGCTTAGCGGAAGCCCTATTTCTGAGATGCATTTTGTAGTATCGCGAACCTGCGCTTAGTGAAATGTCGTGCTAAGCGAAGGTCCATTGATAGTATATAAGCTGCACTTGTAATTTTTTTATGTATTGAGAGATTTTTTATTAGAATTTGACCTGCTTCTTCATCCCCTATTTTCTCTCCCATTTTGTAACCCTTCTCTAAGGCTTTTCATGACAATGGAAGGCTAATCCATTAGTGTTGAGGACTTGGAACTAGGTGCTGAACATGTAAACACTTTCCTTTATATCTATTCATTGAAATATTCAGTCTAAAGTTCATTTCTTTATCTTTACTCTTGTTATATGATTTGATCAGTTATATATGCATGTTTTAAAGTTTAACTGTCATTGACAAATGCTTTTGAACTTGGAACTGAGTTTGGACTCTAATGGAGTGTATTTCTAGACATATGATAGACTCCATTAGCTTTGTAGAGGTCTCTGAGCTTCATCAAACCACTCAATTGAACTTACCGAGACATCGAAAGTGAGGTTGAGTAGTTTAGGCTTGATTTTATGAGACATCACGTTTCGAGCACTTCTAAATCAAAGTTAATCTAAAATATTGCTTTAAATGGAGAATATGTTTTGTATGTTTACATGGGAAGCAAATTAGTTGAACCAAATCCTCAACATATCCATCATTCTCATCTCACACTTAAGCACGCCAATTGTTCGATCATTGTCTTGAATCAACATTATTGTTTTATTAGTTATCTTTAGTGTTATTTGTTAGTGTTTAGTTTATTTTCTATTGTCACTTATGCTCTACAACACAAACAACTTTTAAAACCAAATTAGTGTTTAGGAATTTATTGTTTTATTAATAGTCAATACGGACAATTCCTTGTAGATTCGATACTGGGATCTTCCTTTTTATACTACTTGTGCGATATTTGGTACGCTTGCCAAAATATCTCATCAACAGCCCAATGCCAATATTATTATGTGGCGCGTCATCAAGGCCCATTGTGTTGTCATCATGCAGCCGACCCATTTCCTCATCATGGCACATGGCTTCCTTCTTCTCTTTATCTTCTCTTACATTTACATTCTTTTGGTGATGCCGGCATTTCTTCCACAGCTCTAACTAAGTGCACCACTCCATTAATCTTGATTTGTGCATTGAACGTCACATGCATTAATGACGCTACAAGCACCAGCAGTCTGGCGTAGCTTACATTAACCATCTCTATTATTGCTGTGTCCATTTTCACCAAAGTTCCAAATTGCCCTGCAACCAACCGCTCTGAAGCATTCCTCTCCCTAGGCATCCAACGGTACGCCAGTGCAGCGCACCCAAGCAAGTCTGTTTCCGGATGTTATGTTAGGGTTCCATTTTCAGATTGAATGGAAAATAGAGAGCAACCCCTCATGTTTAGTGTCTTCACTTACCCATTCCTCCGAACACCCTAATATCATCACCATATCATCTCCCAAGTAGTTAAGTTTTGTCTTTCTGCCACTCTCAGCAACATATACACATCATGGAGTCTATCAAACAAAGACAAGTCTCTTAGGTTCCTAACCCAGAAGTTGTTGAGCCATTCCATATTTTTTCTTTGGACATTCAATTCCATTCCCCACCATTTCTTTTCTTTTTCCAGCTCTTGCTTGCCATGTCTCAGTTTCCATATCTTTGTCTTCCTCTCTATATGGACCATGTGATTCCTTTCCAAGTTTAGGATCGGGTCTTTTACAACCTCAGCATAGGATCGTAGACCCGACTTATCGTCGTTGTAGCCGTTAATAGCTTTCCCGTGTTCACCTTCCTTTTTGTATATGATGTCTCTTTCGTGCTTTATACAACCATGTGGTGCCCTTCCAATTCCTCTACTCGGAGGGACAGAAGGCCTATCAAACCTATGGAGATCGACATTCATTTTAACGTTGCCAATTCTAATTTGATCAAGTTGCTTTTCTAAGGTGTCTACATCAATGAACCTTACGAATCCATATTTGTTCCTCCACTTATCTCTTCTATTTGCTATGAAAATGCCCCAAACTTTGCCATACCTTCTGAAAATGTTCCATAGATGTTCCTCATGATACTCCTCAGGGAATTTGGAGAAAAAGAAGGAGATGATCCTCCTATCAAAGCCAACTCTATGTCTCATGTTACTACCTGCCCCGTTCTCACACGCTCTCACTCTCTCACACATTCTCTCTAACTTTATTTTTAAACCATTACCATCACAAGTAACACTAAGATTAATTCTAATGCATTATTTTACTACCTTCAATTGTGACTCCATCTTGTCCTACAAATTTTCTACCATTTCGATAAATAAAACCAGTTAAATAAGTATTCATCATAAAATAAGAGTGAATTTTAAAAGATTGCACAATATGTTTTTCACAAAAACACCATTATACTTGTAAATTGTAACAACTTTCAATGTAAGCAATGGAATTAGAAACACATTAAACAACACAAAATCATAAAAAAAAACCAACAAAGATGTTACAAGATCACTTATACAATTACAAATGGTTCATCAAATGGTTCAATAGATACATGCATTCCATATTTTAATATATGAATAACACAAGGAAAAGTATAAAATGGTATCTCCTTTGCAATTTTTTATGAACTAACACGAAAAAAAGCACAAGGTGGCGTCTCCTTTGCAAAATTTGTATGAATGGTGACTAATGCCTCCTACACTGACAAGCCACCTGAATGAGGTGCCACACTGATAATCAATTTATCTTTAGTGGGGGGTTCTTCACACTGGTTTTTATGTGTTTTTTAGAGTTTTGCGAAAAACCACCACTAAAGTGCAATGGAGGTTCTCTACTTGTAAGAACTGTTCTTGTGGAAGAACTTCTAAAACTAGATCTTATTAAAAAAAAATACTTTTTTAATGTTTTAAATGAAAAGAAATACAAAAAAAAAATGTAAACTAACCAATCATGAGAAAGAAAAAATAAAAATAAATTATAGTGGAACCCTTAAAACTAATTTTTAGAACTTGAATCTGGATTCTATAGATAAAATAAAAAAATAAAAAAATCAGAGTTCTTTTGTCAAAAAAAAATATATTTAGAAATGATAAGAATACAAATTATATACTAACATTAAAGATGCTATAAGAGCCCCCTCCAAAGTCCTACATAAAGGCAACTTTATCAGCCGGTGTTTAACGGGTTTCTTAATATAAGAAATAGTTCCTTAATTTTTATTGTTGTTGGAGAAGTCTAGGTTGCATGTTGGGTTTCTTAAATTCAAGATCCACATCTTATATAGGCAACACATCTTCAAGGTAAAAGTAAAAAATAATTTTTAGGCCTAAATTCAACGTGAGAAGAGGGAAATTAATTATTTCTTTAGAAAAATAAACAAAAATGGTTTGGATGCTTTACTATTGTGAGTTGCTTACTATTTTTTTTTTTACCATTGTAACAAATTTAGACATGAGTATCTTTTTGTTTTTTACAAGAAGACATGAGTATCTTAAATATGAGGTTTCCTTTAAAAAAAAAAATCTTAAATATGCTCCAAGATATCTAAATTGAGTATATTAAGTTTTGGCAATTGGAAATGATCATTCACCCGGGAAGGCAATTACTTCTTATACACATCCATTTGAGTATTTGTTTTCTTCGAAAAAAACACCTATCTAAAATAAAAAAAATAAAAAATCAATATAAACTATCCATATAAAATTAGAGAATTGTTTTTATACCTCTAAAAAGTGTTTCATGTACTCCAATTTGCATTCGGACTTTCTAGAATGCAAATGGAAGGTGCTGGAAACACTTTGTAGAGGGTAGTAAATTACATTCATAAAATTAACAAGCTAATGATAATTTTATCTCCCCTCTTTACAAAAATATACCTCCCCATTTCTTTTTTATTAATATTTTCACATAAATACCCTTTTAAAAATATACCTCCCCATTTCTTTATCTGTCACACACCTTCTCCTCTATACCTCCTTCGTCACTCACTCTCTTATCCAGCCGCATTGCTTCTACTCAAATTCCATCATCTCTTTTTTTTATTAAACAGGGGAGGGGAGGTATATTTATCACAAGCCAAATTAACATCCTTTTACCTAACTTAGCCCAAGACTTGGGCCCAATGCTGCTACTGGGCCAAAATGTAGATTATCGTTGGGAAAACATTCCAACCCAACATTATGAGCATAATGATGATGGATCTGAGACCCTGAAAAATGGTAGTCATTGATATATCACTTTCTCACATGTATGATCAAGAGGGATAGTGCGCTTTTCAAGTTGGACCAATGCGATCATATATCACTCACTATTCACTTCATACAACATGACGAGAGTCTGATTTGGTTTTTCCCCTTAGCATGTTGTTGGATCAAACTACAACATTTGGTTATTGGTTGCAAATATATCTTGGGTAGTTTTGTTATGTTAAAGAAACATGATTAATGGCATGAAAATAAAATCACTAAAATTGCAACATAAATTACTCCATCGCTATGCAGCAAAAGTAGTGTCACGCATAGAAATCTTCTCCTTCCAACATGCCAAAAGTGTACTACTTGTATGTTTCAATTGACCATGTAGTTCGATTTATTCATACTTTGACCTCAAGGCAAAACCGTCTTAAAATTAAAGTGGGTGTATGACTTAGTACATATAAAAGTCATAAACTATGGCGGTTCATATCCTTGAAATGTGAGGCATAAATTTTATTTAGTCTCCACCTATACAACATTAATGTATACAACATTAATGTGTCTAACCGTCCTTTTGATTGGTTTTCTTTTGGCTAACTATATTCAACTTTATTTAATAATAAGTACCATTTTTTTTTTCCATTTATAAGCATTTTTAGGGAAAGAGAGAAAAAAATTATTTTTCATTTTCAATTAAATGAGCAAATTATCAGCGAAATCATATTTTATCAAATTATATATAACTTTTGAACATTTTTTAAAATGAAAATAACTAAGTTAAATATTATTAGCTTTTGACTTTTGAATTTTTATCATCCATCATTCATTTTTAAAAACATAATACAACTGGTCAATATAAAATAGAAAAAAAAATCTGTTCTTTCTTCCCAAACCCCTCCTTCCAAGTACACCATTAGAAAACAGGGTCAGTCAATCATTATTAAACAAAATATAGAAAATGTTTATGATGTTGTACGGAACTGAAAACGGATCATCAACGGTGATGAAAAGAAGTACATGTCAAAAGACAAAATATGAGGAAAAATAAAATCAACATAAAAATCGACAAGTGGACGATGAATATATGGTTTTCGTGATGTGCAAGTGTGGTGGTGCATTCCTAATGCATGCATTTAACTTAATTTAATTATGGTCAAAAGAAGCAAGGCTTTCTTGGTGTAATAGTTAATTTTTTAATATAATTCATGTGAATCTCGTTATAATCCAAATGTAATATTATTGGAATTTCAGGTTGGAATCCAAATTCGACTTAAACTTTTTTAGAAAAAAAATTATGTTAAAAAAATAATATTCATATTATCTACATTCAATATTTCTAATACAAAGATTAATTTTTGCTTCATAACTACTTAGTGTTAATATCATGGTTAAAAAAATAAAAATAAAAATATAGAGATCATTGATAGGGATGTTTATTTAGCTGTGCATGAAAGTCAATAAAGACGATCGTATTAGGTGAGTTGACCTACCCAATATTCATAACTCACAAGTATTTCATACTTTCAATTTCATCACATTAATTAATTAAAGAAACACTCTGATGAACGATGAATCACTCATTGCACCTAATAAGTAATGACATGACCCCAAATTTTGAAAAGGAGTGAGTTGCCACAGCAAAAGGTTTAATAATAATCACTCTTATCCCGCGCGAGCAGCTACCTCGAAACTTCAAGCTTCACCTAAGGACAAAACTTCGCCCTCTTTTTTCTGTTTCAAAAGTTTAAAAGTTATGTACAAAATTTGAATACAATAGCCTCCAAGTGTGCATCATCATCGGTACAATTTTTAATTTGTTTAATAAGTTATTTCACGTAGAATTTTTAATTGAGGTAAATAAGTTTTTTTTTTTATTGATAAGAATCGAATATGATATCACATGAAATTTATAATACTTATATTTAACATAATTTTATATTTGTATTAAATTTAAAATTATAGATTAAGTTAAAATAATTGTGTGTTAATTGATTCATTTGTGTTCGAAACTAATATCCGTAATATTTTGAAATAAATTAAATAGACTTGATTAAATGTATTTTTATAATATTGAAATTTCATTTATTATGCATATTTTTTTAACTGGAATATATGTGTAAATTCTGTTTACACCACCAATATATGTCCTTATACTACTCTTTAGGCATGGGACAAATATCTCCTTAATGTGATAATTTAGGCATGATCCCAACATATATATTTTATTTAAAAGTATGTATGTATACGAAATTAAAAGTGTTTTTGAAAATTTTTTATATTAAAATATACGTAATATTTTTAATAAAAAAGTTTTAAAAGCAATTATAACTTCTATCTAAAAATATTCTAAATCTCAAATTTTTGCATTACAATCCACGGAAATCTTAGTTTACAACCACTCCTTGTGCTTGCTTTTAATTTCTTAAAAAGAAAAAAAGAGAAGCTTACTAGCTATAAATGTTGATAAGCACTAGCAGGTCAAAGTGATCGTAATCATACCAATTCTGTGTCATTAGTTTGTCCACGAATTAATATGACTAATTGTGTTAGGGCAAACATTATCCAACGTCATTTGCATTGAAATTTGAAAGCTGAACAACACCTTCAACAATCCGGAATTTGAATTTGATATTATATCATAATTTTGAGCAGTAATATGATATCAAAATTGCAATCTTCTATCAACAAGTTTGTTGAGTAGAGCTTTTGTAAATGTTCTGACACTGTCTTTCTTTGATTCTTAGGAATAAAAATATTATAATTTTCTTTTGTTAGATAATGAGAATTCAATAATTTCAATTAAACCACTAATTCTCTTTCTTCTAGTCTTCTTTTCTTGTTTGATTATTGTTAGGTATAGTTATAATATATGATGATTAAAATTAAATTACCAATTATTATAGGACGTGTAATTAATTTGTTCATCAACCGATAATTGTTGCGAAATAGATCCAAACTCAAAGCATATAAAGGCATCACTACGCATTCCTTAAAAGAGAAAAAGAATATCATGTCATGTGCCAATTATTTTGTGCAAACATGCATGAGACCCATATATATCAAATATAATTTCTAGAACTACAGAAACAGGAACATGTACGTTCCTTTATTTATTTATTCAATGAAATATGTTGAGGCAAACATTGCAAAATTTCAGAGTAGCTTTAGTCTTTGGTATATATCAAAATAGATACATATTCAATATTTTCCTTAATTATCAGTTTCTTAAAATGCATTTTCGATCGGTGACTTTAATTAAAAGCTACCCTACACTTTCTCCTAGTCAGAAAAAAAACAAAAAAAATTACAAGTGCCCTGCGAAATTTAAACGGGAATAATAGAAAGAACAGAAGAAATTAACAGCATACGTCTAAGGACAAGAGAATCATTCACATGCAGCTTCAATGTAAAAGTGCTAAAAATAGAGGCAAAAATGGACCCCTTAAATACAAAAGTTATCGATCTGTTCTTCCTTTATGACAAAGAAAATTTAGCAAAATCTCTTATCAGTTATTCCTTTATGACATTGAAAATTTGGCAAACTCTCATAGTAGAAATGCCCTCTGGTAATCCACAGAAATAGTACTGCATATAATGTCATATAAACTTTTTTCTATATTTTTGGTTCTGTGCGTGTATGATTGATTTGGAAATCAGAAGCTATCCTTGCCCAATTGAGAAACCAAGCTATCCAATTGGGCCACTCCTTCATTAAGCCACCTTTTTGTAAAACAACAATCCTCTCTACCCATTAACTCAGCATATATATAGTTAAGTGTAAAATATGTTTGATAATGAAAAATAAAAGGTATTAATTTTATTTTTGTGAAAATTTTCATATTAATTTCTTTTTTGTAAAAATAAAATATTTTTACAGGTTTTCGATGATAACTTTGTTAAATAATAATTTGACATATTGAAAAATATTTGATCATTTGCTTGTTTTTCAATAACAATTAAATGTTGATTTTTATACTTTATTTTCATATGACAATCATCCATGCTAATAAAAAGGATGGACAACCATCAACAATATTTTTATTGCCGCTACCTAAATACACAGAATGATATAAACATGAGTTATACTATAATGTCTGAGATAAATTAAGGATCTTGCATGTACAATGTATGTTAGTTCTATTAAATTGAGTATCGTAGTTCCACGACTTTGAATAGTTTCTAACCGAGTTACCACCCAGGGTCAGGACCAGTAAAAATAGGTTTTATTTTTATAGGGATAAAATTAATATTAAAAGTTTTATGAGAATGAAGTTAATATTTTTCATATTTTGTAGTGATACCAAACATATTTTACTCAATAATTAATTATGTGTATAAATATAGTTAATTTTGTTTGATAAGTGATTACCTACTATTATATATTTCTATAGTTTTATAATAATGGCCTAAATTTGATAGAAAAATATATATATTTATGTCTTATGTTAAAAATTATATGTAAAGTTAGAAGAATATTGTTGGACTTAGTTGGAAATATATCAAGATGTTATTAGTTAAGGGAAAACTGAGTTTGGATTTCTAAAACAAGATTAGTTTCCACTTGCCATTGAGAAGTGACAAGAAAAAAAAAATCGCTAAAAATGATCCGTCAATTTTTTTGACAAAAATTAATCATTTGACGTGATGATTGATGACTTAAAATATTTAGTTGGTAATATAAAAATCATTATACTAATATATTATATATCAAAACGAAATTCGTAATAAAATCACTAAAATATATAAACATAGCGGTATAAATAGAATAATTCAATAGTTATGTATTGAATTCTGTTATTCAAATAATATACTTTTATAATAAATAAATAAAAAATCCCTATCTTTCTTTATCAAATCACACATCTTTTATTTTAGTATCTTTCTTTCCTTTTTGATTCTCTTGTCATTATATGAATTTTGTATTATTTTGATTATACTATACAAAAAGATAAGTTATCCTCCATATGTTATGGTTAAGGATCTCGCTGCAATCATAGCATGCCAAATGGACGTTGATGTTTTTCCTTCGCAAATCAAATACAGGCATGGGACATGAATAATATTTTATAGTATAATAATAATGTAGATGTAGATATGTTATTGCTATAAGAAAAAAAAATGTAGACATGTTATTGATTGATGACTTATCCAATCCAAAACTTGGTGGGGGAGGTAGATGTGTTAGGATTAGGATGTCTATAGTTTTTTTTTATACTTAGATAAGATGTCTCCAGTTTAAGTTTTGGTAAAGAACTGCATCAAATTAGTTATAGTTCTAATTAATAATAATATATTTTTTAAAATTTAATTTAATAAATTTTAAGTGAGATTTTGAAGTGTAGCAGTTAGATGGATTCACACATTGTAAAAATAGTCTAGTTAACATAAAATTTCGTGTTTGATTATTATGTGCATGAAAATTTTTTGGATAACACAAAATAAAATTCAGGAAATCCTCGGATTCTAAAAGTGATATCGAAACATATGTATATATTTATTTTATTTTATGTATTAAATATGAAATATGTTAATATGCTTTCTTGAAACATTAAATTTAAAAGTTTTTTTAAAAATATTTTTATTTATTTTAACTATATGAAATTTACATATTTTCTAAATCTTGTGACATTAATTTCACCGATTAATCTTTAAAATATTTACAAGTAATTTTGTTTGGATAAAATATATTTGGGATCCTTAAAAATGAAAAGTATTAGTTTTATCCTTATAAGTTTGTTTGTATTAATTTTTCTCCCACACAAATAAAACATATTCTGGATCTCAATAATAACTTTATTAAATAGTATTTACTGGACATGATATATAGTAACTCTTTTTTTTTGCTGCATGAACATCGATAGTAATTCTATTAAATAGTATTTACACTTGTGGAGTTATAATATTGAAATTAAAAAAATCTCAAAAATAATCGATGATAACTCTGTTATTAAAAAAATTATGAGAACGAAATTACTAGTATTTTTCATGTTTTTTGGACTTTAAACATATTTTACCAAATTTTGTTCTTTTAATTAAAAATAGTTACGAGATACAACTAGTAAAATGGAAGCATTGATGAGGGGGCATTTACCCAGCGGGAAACTGTTCAAGTGATATTAATGCATAAGGA
Organism: Amphicarpaea edgeworthii; assembly: GCA_014843725.1. NCBI lineage: Eukaryota > Viridiplantae > Streptophyta > Magnoliopsida > Fabales > Fabaceae > Amphicarpaea > Amphicarpaea edgeworthii. The sequence goes on from CM026321.1 coordinate 20,343,062, forward strand.
ATAATGCAAGAGCCACACATGCTTCTCGGGTTCTCCACTCAATAAAAATAAAATAAAATGGGTCTTTTATAATTAAAAGAATTTTTTTTTTCTAACTTTTATTGCAAATCATGTTAGAGTTAGTATATTAGAAATTATGATGGAGTATATTAATAATGGTATTTATTAGCTTTAGAATATGAATAAGGATTTAAAGAGGAGAAGAAGTTACCTTTTGAATGAAGTATGATATATATTTTTAATAGAGAATGATATAAGACGATTTAACAAATTTAATTTAATTTAATATTATTACAGATCAGTGTGCAAGAGTTTTTGGTAAAGAAAAATTGATAGATGAACTTTAAGATTTATAAAAAGATACGGAAGATCTAAAATTATTCAGTGCAACAAGTCTGCAATTGAAAAATTAAAATGAATCTTGTTAGTTGTTACTATTATTTATTCTTGAGGAACTTCTCAACGGTTAGTCAAACTTAGTAGTAGTAGTAGGTAAAACCATATGCATGTAAAATTAAATATTCCTCCATATTCATTGCCTCGTTTGGTGTTAGTTTTCTGCCACAATGGCAATGGCAGCACTGCTTTGTTTTCAGCAGAAAAATATTTTTATGGGAATTCTTCAAGAGTGAAGAGACTTTGACCAGAATAAAAAGTTCTGAATGATGAATAGAAAAGAAAGCAAGGACAGAAACAGAACATCTTCGTTATATTAATGAGTACACCAGTCACACACTTCAGTAATTGTGAAAAAACTTCAATTCAATTGTTGATCCTTAATTTCTGATCTTACTACAGAATTTTCAGTATTTGGGTACAATATTACTCTTGAAATTTAATCCTTAATCATTGTCAAATTGATTTATCTAAAAAGATTCAAAATACTAGTAACTAAATTGATAAGTGATACTAGCACTCCCTTAATAAATTATGGGAAGTAATAGTAACACACTTCTTTTAATATACTATTCTCTTTTATTATCTAAATTTAATATAAATTATTAGCGTAAAATTATAAGTAAGATAGTATATTAAATAAATAGTGGGATTCAATAATTTTATAGTCTTTAATAAATTTAACTAATACTAATAAATATGGTGTCAAAAAAATTAACACTAATAAATACTATAGTAGTGTGTTAGAAAAATGTATCTAGAGAAATGCTAGTAACAAATGTTCACACATTTTTTCCAACACACTATTGGTTAAAATCTATTAGACATTATAAAATTATGAATGTGAATTAAACTCAATACTAATTTAAATTTCCAAGTTGTTGCTTTACACCGTTATAGTATCAAATATCAATGTGTCATGTCAGTAGATGTGGTTTGTTATATATGAAACTGTGAAGTAACTAATCCGCATAGTGTTTTATTTTTATTTTTTACCCTCTGTCATCTTCCTTGTGTGGAAGCATATTATTGTTTGGCAAGGGAATGAGAGTCTCTCCTAGCTGAGTGTGATTATCATTGGAGTCATCCTAAACATCAAAAGTGAAAGTCAAAACATAGTTAAAGTTTTTTTTATTATTACAATATTGGTAACCCCATCCTAATAAATAACCTACGGGAACAGTCCTTTTTACTTGTTGGACTTTCTCTCATATGCATGTGGAGTGGTTGCACAATAAAGGTTAAACTATGAGAGATTTGAATCAAGTACAGCATAAAATAGTAAAATACAAAATGTTATTAGAACCTGGTGACTTTTTATTTATACCGTATCTATCCATGGTTGTGGAAACAAATATAGAATTGTTTTTCCGAGTGTATGGTGTCTAATTGTTGTATCAATTCATCAACTTATCTAACGACTCTCTTATAAGCGAATAAGTAAACAACAGAAGGGAAAAAAAAATAAAATTATAATCATTGATTTAAAATCCAGAAATGTAAACATTAATAACTTTATAATTTATTATATAAGTATATCAATTTCATTATTATCACAACTTATTAATTTTTAATCAACTATTATAATTTATATTTTTTTTTTTAAAGTGTACCTGTTTGTTTTAAAGAATCAAATTCATAAAATTACGTCATAAAATAATACATGTTGTTATTATCAAGTTCTAGTAGTTCGACCTCTTAATATATTCTCTTTTGTGATGTCCAATCTTCTATGTAAATAAAGGTTTGAATATTTAGGATGATGCTCCAATAATCAAGTCTATCTTTTTTTCAAATGAACAGAAAAGTATGAAAAATAAAGTACTAAAGTTACATATCAACTATTATTTGAATAGGTGATAGGTCCTTAATGAAAATTAGCTTTAGTTAAGGACATAAAAAAAAGAATTTATATGATTTTTAAAAGGCTTAATTGTATTTTTCATTCCTCAGGTTTTTTAAAATGGTAATTTTTATTCCTCTATTTTAAAAATAAATAATTGGGTCCTCTTAATTTAAAAAATTTAAAGAGTTTTATCGTTAGTTTTAACATTGATTCTATCTACTTAATTTTTTAAAATTAACAATAATAATCCAAGACTTTTCTTCTCCTTTCTAGAATCCTAAATTTTTCTTTTTCCGAAGTCTTGTCTCTTCTTCTCCTTCGAGACTAGTGACACAACTCCCTTCTCCTCTCCTCTAAGATACAACAATCGCACCTCCCTTCTCCTCTTCTCTTCTCTTTCGAGCAACCACCACAAGCCTTTTATGCGACCACTGCGCAACCTCCGCACGACCACCGTGAGACCTTTGCGACATACGACCTCTGCAACGTCTTTTCCTTTAACCTTGATGGTTCATGCAGCAAATACTGAAAGGGAGGAGAAGAGAAGAGGAGAAGGGAGGCGGGATTGTTGGGTCTTGGAGGGAAAAAATTTAGGATTATGGAGAGGAGGAGTAAAGTCTTGGATCATTATTATTAATTCAAAAAATGAGTCATTATTATTAATTCAAAAAAATATGAGTCATTATTGTTAATTCAAAATTCAAAAAAATATGAGTCATTATTGTTAATTCAAAATTCAAAAAAATATGAGTCATTATTGTTAATTCAAAATTCAAAAAAATATGAGTCATTATTGTTAATTTAAAAATAGTAAGTAGAAAAAGTCAACATTAAAACTAACACTCAACTCTTTAAAATAATCGAAGGAACCAAATTTATACGTTTTTAAATCAAGAGAATCTAATTGTTCACTTTTAAAACTGAAAGATAAAAATTGTCATTTCAAAAAATCAAACGATGAAAATTATAATTAAACCTTTATATAAAATGAATGAAACTTAGATTATATAAAGATGATTGTTGATGATTCAAAAGGCAATCTATTTTTTCTTTTATTCGACATAAACGATAAAGGCCTTTACACACCAGTGTATCACGTGCCTCCAGCTTAAACAAATTTAGGCTTTAATTGCACTTGTGTTCATCAAATTCCAATTAATTATTCAGTTTGATATTTAAATTATAAAAAAAATTAATTTGATCCTTAAACTATTTAAAATACATCAATTTGATACATTATTTTTTGCTAGATTTTGTTATTCACACTTCTCTTTTAATGAATATATTTTCCTAAAACTATATAAAAAAAAAAGAGAGGTGAACTTAATAAAATTAGTATAAATAATAAAATCTAACAAAAAAAAATTTAAATTAATGCATTTTAAGTAATTTGTGCATGAAATTGCATGAAATGTGGAGAGAGCATCACACTTCACACTTATTGCATAATGCATGTAAAAGTAAATTTTATTAATTGACACACATTGAAAATATCAACATGTAAAAACGTGTAATTCATGGAGCTTTATATTGAGGTTGCTACTTAGAAGTGCCAAAAAATAATAGAGTCCATAGTAATGGTGATGATGTTGACAAAGGACAATATCGAAGTTGCCTTCAGTTGTACCAAAAAAAAAAGTAGTTGCCTTCATTTTCAAAGAAAATTCCCTTTACAATTAGTCATGATAGAAAAATATGAAAAGACCCATCATTGTGTAACATACTAACATTAAAGTAATTATAAAAATAATAATAATGTTGATATTATCTTAAGTATTGACCGTACTGCTAATACTACTGTAATATTAAATTACTAATGTAGTTGATTAGACGAAGTTTTTGTTGACAAGGATGTTATAAAAGGTTCATATATAGTAACAATATTGAAATTGTAAAAGTTGTGTAGAATGAATATTTATGTTGTCATCGAATCGAAGTGATATGGAAATTTAAATCAAGCAAACGAGGCGATTACAAGGTTTTTTTAATTATAAAAATAATATTATTAGCTACAAAAATGATTTTAGTGAACAATTTATTTTTCTTTGATTTCTTTATATTATTCTTTAAATCAATCAGAAAATTATTTAAAATAGTTTTATAAATAGTTAAAATATTGGTAGTTAATTTTTTAAACTGATTTATATATTGTTTCAAAAATAATTTCAATCACATTTTTTTTTGAATCATTTTAGTGACTAATTTAATGATATTATAAACTAATTTACAGACCAACTATTTTTTAATCTCTAAAATAGTTGTTATTGTGCTAAAAAATTTTAGTCTCTAACCAATTAATATTTAATAAATTTCTTGTAATGATTTGAATAAAATTTAAGTGCAAGGTTTTATAAGCTTTGCTATTGTTCTTTTAATAACAAAAAATTAAAATTGAATCTCAACATGTCCCACAATAAAACTAGTATTAAAGGAATAAAAATGGTAGAGTATAAATGAATTGGTAAGAAGAAAAGAGATAGAATATTGAGTGGAGAAAGAGATAGAATATTGAGAGGAGAAAACTACATTGGGAGGAAAATATTTATGCGTTTAAGATATTCGACAAAAATTAATTTTTATTTTTAATATAATCATTTCGTACCAATACTATAATTGTAAAAAAAGAAGTGATAAGAATATTGAGATTTTATAATGAGAGAGTAAAGAAGGTGGAAATCTCACCCTTCAAGCTGTGTATTCTATCTTAAGTAATGACGGTTTATCTCATAAATCATACTAATAAAATCTTGAAAACACGCAACCGACTTATATGAAAATAAGCAGACAGGAAATTTTAGTAGTAGATGGGTGGAGGCATTGACCCTTTATTTATTGGGAGTAGTTGGCCAAAGTTTGAGTCTCATGGTAGCTAGACTCATCATAATCCACTTTGTGTTTATTCTTGTCAATAGTTTGGGTGTAATGTGAATATGGGCAAAGCTACTCAACTCTTCTAAATTTGCTCACAAGGGTCAAGCCAAGGTTACACCTACACCACCATAGTCATTTTTCACATTATCTCAAATTATCAGGTCCCTCCTAATTTAACCATCAAAAGATATATGGACAAATCTTCAATTTCTCTCTCTGTCTCTCCATGTGGCTATGTATCATAAAGTAAATCATCATTTAGTTAGAAGTTAGAACTAAATTTATATCTTATATTTTAGTCTTTGAAATTAAAAATTACTCTAATAAATACATGCGTTTTTTTAAAATATTTTATTTAAATTTATGAAATTTATCATTTTTTTTTATCCTTAATCATATGTGAAGTAAAAAATGGATATACAGTAACAATGTAATATTATTTTATATTATCAATAATTATAATACTTCATGTATGATTGTATAATAAGTTAATTAATTTTTATAAAAAAAAAATTAAAAATTATATAAATGAAAGGTATAATTATTTTATATTACACCATTAGTGTACTATAATTTTTCTCATGTTTGAAATGAAAAAAAGAAATTAGAATGGGAAAGAAAAACTTTGAAATTTGAAATGGAAAAGAAAGGAAAGAAAAACTTTTAAATTTTATTCTTAAAAATAAACTTTTCCTTTAGTTATTTTTTCTTCAACCAAATAATAAAAAAATCATCATTATTTATGTTTTCTTTATATTTTATTTCCTCTACCAAATATATGTTAGTGTGTGTTAGGATGAGTGTTAATAAAATTGATTCTGAATAAAATTGATTTTGCAAAATTGAAGTTAGAATTGATTTTAAAGTAATATGAGTTATGTTTGAATGATTTTGTTTAGAATTGATTTTAAAATAAAATTCAATGTAAATTCTTCTCCAGCGAAAAATCAAATATGTTAAAAATTACTTAAAATTAAAAGTTAAAATCAATTCTCTAATATTAAACCAAACATATATACTTACTATCAATCACTTGAATCTTCTGAGGACTAAAATGAGAAAAAGCAATTAACTTGAGAATCTTGTGAAATCCTAACAAAATTGCAGGACTTAATTATGTTTTCTTTATTTCCAAGAATTAAAATGACAACTTTAAAGATTAGATTGGTCATTTACAGATGAAAATATTAAACCCTAACATGGATTGATTCCTTCACCAAAAAGAAGAGCCAGTCCTCGTGCTAATCAAATTTAGCATGACATCTCACACAGTAGCATTCTCAATGCAAAAAGAGAAGGTAGCATTAATAATAGCCTTTATTCTGAGGGATCAAGCATGCAAGTTTTTCACTTTGGTTTCCACAACAATGCAGCCACCCTCTGATTCCCAATCACGTTCCTTTGTCAAGAACAAGAAAGTAATAGTAGTAGTAGTACTTTTGAAAATGCATCTTTTTCATTGATATACATGTGGTTTATGTACAAGTTTTGTGAAACAAACATCAGAACACACTCTTCTTCAACCTCCAATGAGCATTTTTTTGCTCACCAGGGTGGCCATCTTCCAAGTACTTGAAATTAGTACTCTACTCAGTGGTAAAATATTTTACAATTCCAAACAAAAAGGCTAGCTAGCTACTAATTTTCCACCTAAACTCTTATTAGACAATATCACAAAATTTTCCACCCATTTGGTTCTGAACAGCTTTCACTGCAGCAACTCTAGCAGCAGTTGCAGCCCTGTTTGCAGCAATTACTGCTTTGTTCACGTGCTCATCCTTCTTCTGGGGAAGGTTTATAGCATCTTCAGCTGTTTTCCTAGCAGCCTGCAATTTAAAATCCATAAAGGAAAAAAAATCCAAACATTTATGAGAACAGCACCATCATTTCTAACTCAACAATGACATGCTATATCAAATGTTAGTACATGTTTGGTTTAACATCAAAAGTTACTACTTCTCACAGAACATACACTAGAACGTATCTGTTCAACCTAACATTTAACCAAACACACCCTTAATCAAGGAGTAAACCACCCTTTTTTTAGTCCTGAGATTGTAAGCATCAATTACTAATTCAAAACTCTACAAAAACTTCTTCACTTTAGCAACTGAGATTTTACAAGGTCAAGGACTAAAGCAAACTGGGGTTTACTCCTCTTAGGTAAGGCCAAAACCAGTGAATGTTGGTGACAATACCTGAACTGTGCGAATGATAGCATCACTTTGTGGTGGAAGAGAAAGCTTGAGGTTGCCGGCATCCCATTCACCACATCGTCGATCACCATTTCGAAACGCATACATGCCATAACCTTGCCTCCGACCTTCATGCCATGAGCCTTCATAACAGTGGCCATTGGCAAAGTGGTAGACCCCAAATCCCTGTATTTTGTCTCCAAAGTACTCTCCAGCATACCTATCTCCATTTCTACAGAAGAATGTAACACAAAGTGAGTTTATTTGGTAAAAGAAACTAAAATTCATATCTTTCTGTGTAGTAACAACAATAGTTAGTACAAGAAGAGAAACTTCGCAACACAAGTTATGCAGTACCAATGTACCATTAATATCCCAAATTGTCAACAGACATTAACAAGGACTTGAAAAACGAAACAACCAATTTACCAATCATTTAACTTGTCAAACTTTGAAAGTTCAGCAACTTAAACAACCAAAATTGACGGTTTCAATACGCAATTAAATTCATTGACAAAAACAACACATAGGAAGATGAAAAAACAGCTGTAACTTAGTAACAAGCCGCGTTTGCAAATCTAAAGAGTAAGAAACGATTCAATCACACAAAATCAGAAAACCATGATAAAATCAAAAAACACCAACCAAATCCACTGTAGCATCACGGTTCAAAAACTGTACACTCACATGAGAAAGAAAAAAGAAGAAAAGACAGCAAAATTAACACAGTAAACTCAAAGAGCAAAGTTGTTAACTTTTTTCCCACCTAAATCAAGCGTATGATTTCCTTCTAACTTTCTTAATTACAAAAAAAATGTTTTCTAAAACACCTCCACACCATCCAGCAATCAATTTCTCATCCAAAACTTGTTTTTAGTATTTTAAACAGAAAAAAAGACAGACACAACTTGTTCCTCCATCAGTAGTCTGAGCGTCCTTAAACTAAAAAAAAAAAAAAACACACACTTTTTTTAAGAATCAAAACACCTTACAAAAATTCAATTTTTCAAAACTAACAACCACCCCAATTGAAGAACAACAACAAAGAAGAAGAAGCATACGCAATTAAGCATACAAGCAAACCAACCTGAAATGGTAACATCCAAGTCCATGCTTAACACCATACTTAAACTCTCCAACGTAGCAACTCCCATCAGAGCAAGACTGCAGCCCCACCCCATGGCTCTGACCATTACACCACTCCCCAGCATAGGAGTCCCCAGTGTAGAACTTATACACCCCAAAGCCATGCCTCAAACCTTGCCTATAACACCCTTTATACCTACTCCCCCTAGCCCAACTCTCTATTCCAAACCCATCATACTTTCCATCCACCCAATCACCCTCATACCTCCCACTCACAAAATAGTGATACACCCCACTCCCACTACACCTCCCTCCATGAAACTCCCCCTCATAAAAATCACCATTGCTATAAAACTCCACACCCTCTCTCACATCATCATCATTGTTATTATTCTTGTTCTTATAGTTAGTACTTGCTCTTTTGACGGTAGCATCGCCTATGAACCACTGAACCGGTTTCTCGCTACCCTTTGTCGAAAAACCGAGTCTTTTCAAGTTCCCGTCGCACGCGTGCCTCAGGGCCGAGACGGTTCGCTGGATCAGTGACTTGTTCCGGTTCAGGAAATAGAGCGCCACCGCGAGGAAAGACAGCACAGCCAGCACGTTCTCGGAGGTGACCGCGGCGCGTGTTCCGAGGTAGAAGAAGTAGGAGAACAAGACGCACGCGCTGAAGAACCAGAGAACCGGCCCGGCCGCGAACCGAGTCGAACCGGGTTTGAGTTTAATTGGGTTATTAGTATTCTTCTTCTTCTTTCTCTTGCTGCTCTTATCGGAGGACGATTTTTCTTCTGAAAAAAAGTCTTCTTCGTTGACCGAAGAGAGGCTGTGGATGGAAGAGCGCGTGGTGGTGGTCGGAGAGGAACAACACCGAAGCAGCGAGGATTGGGTTCGGGTGAGTTTGGTTTGGGTTTGGGTTTTTTGTTTAGCTTCCATCGATGGAGGGGCCCACGTGGCTTCTCAATTCTCAATGCTTGTCGCGCGATCTATAGCGCGAGATTCTCACCACGACAGTTGTTGTTGTTGCCCCCGGTGGCGCCGGCAACATCGGCGCACACGGTCGTGACTGAAAAAAAAAACAACAACTTGGTTCAAAACAAAAAAGGTCGAACGTTTGTTTAAGGTTCGAAACAAGCGGAGGGAGAGTGGAGTTTCGCAGGTTACGATGAAGCGTTTTTTTTTGTTTCGTAAATTTGGGTTTGTTTTTTGGTGTTTAAGTGGTAATTATATATACGGAGCGATGGAAGATGGCGAGTGGGAGTGGGATTCGATGAGGAGCGTTCGATGGAGATCGAACGGCTGTGTTGATTGGGAGTTTGTGACCGTGTGATCGAGGAGAAGATGACGTTGGTGTTGACGAGAAGAAGATATGTGGGTCATGATGAATCATGATCATCACATTATTTTATTTTATTTTTATTTTTGGAAAATAATAACGAAAAAAATCACACCATCGCCATGTGACTAGTTCAGTTTGATGTCATGTAGCTTTAGCCGCAAGAGAGTAATCAGTAATCACCATTATCGTGATTGTTTTTGTTGATTTTATTTTTTATTTTTGGGTTTATCATAAGAATAAACTGAAAGGAGTTATTATTATTAAAATTATTAATTAATTATTATGCTTAGTTTGGAGGGTATTTAATTTGTATGAGTTGGAATTGGAGCCCTTCTGGCTAGCTTTTGAAATGGCAAACATTCTTTTTAGGTAAATTCTTTTAGTCTTTCTTTTTTTGGGTAATCAGATATGGTTCTTTGATTTTTTATTTTTTTTTCTAATACGTGTGCAAGTAAATGGGAATTGTTTGAGAATTACTATAATATAAGGAGTAGTGACGTTTATTTACATACGTGTTGTGTTCACTTTTTCTTTCTTTTTTACATGTAGTAAACTTTTATCTTGAGAAAAGGAAAGTTTTGTTTCAATAATGATAATTTTTCATCTTGTGTTTAGTAATAGTTCATTTCTAATGGATAACTATTGAGATTAACAAATTTCGATGTCAGCAATGATTATATGCATACAAAGAAAAAAATCTTAAATTTAGGTTCGTAATATTAGAGGTCCTTTTAATCTATCTATATGCATAATAAATAATCTTAATGATAGATGTACTTTTTAAATCTATCTATATGCTGAAGTAAAATTGACCACACAGTATTAGTAGTATTAAATATTAGAGTTATATTATTATTTATATAATTAGTGTAATAATGACACGGCCGAATTTATTTAATAATTTTTTATATATTATTAGTGTAAAATAATTTTATATTTTTTTATGTTAATTACATCTATGACCAAAATATATAATTGACATAAATAAACAAAGTAACAAAAATGGCTAAAAAAATATTTATGACCAAAACATATAATTTACATAAACAAAAAAAAAACAAAAATGGCTAAAAAATATTTATAGTAAAAGTTTATATTTTTCAAAATAATAATCTATTTACTAATAATTATATAATTTCAAAATAATAATATATTCATAGATAAATATATAATTTTAAAATCATTTTTATTTAAATTATATGATAAAATTTATTGAAAATAATATAAAGTAAAATTTATAACCCTAAACGAAATCAAAATAACAAATATTAATATCTTAAAACAACTACAATAATTCTAAAATAATAACAAATATTATAATTCTAAGATAATTACATTAATCAATTTAAATTATTTCATTAGACTTTTTCTGTTTTTTTTTACTATCAACTATTATTTAAAAATCATAATTTATTTTTAAATTTTAAGATCTCAAACTAATTATTTTTTTAAAAAAACAAAATCTAGTTAAACAAACAAATTAATACCAAATACTTAATTTTTAAATTTAAATTTAAATTCATTTAGATTGTTACATTTAATATTTAAATTTGTTATATTCATAAGATAATTATAATAATAACTTAAAAGCATCATAAAATAATAACAAAGGGACAAATTTAAACATAATCTTTTATTTAAATTAGATAATAAAATTTATTAGAAATAATATAAAATAAAAATATAACCTTAAACGAAATCAAACTAATGAAAGAATAAATATTATAATCTTAAAAAAATTACAATAATTCTAAGATAATAACAAACCTTATAATTTTAAGATAATTATATTATTCAATTTAAACTACTCATATTACACTTTTTTTTCAGTTTTTTTATTATCAACTATTATTTAAAAATCATAATTTTTTTTTTTGAATTTTAAGGTCTCAAATTAATATTTTTTTAAAAACAAATCTAGTATAGAAAATGAAATTAATAGCAAATAATTGATTTAAATTTAAAAAAAATATTTATTTTAATTTAAATCCATTTAGACTTGTTACATTTAATCTTTAAATTTATTATATTTATAAAATAATTACAATTATACTTTAAAAGCATCATAAATTAATAACAATAGGATAAATTTGAAAATTATTTTTTATTTAAATTATATGATAAAATTTATTAAAAATAATATAAAATAAAAATTACCAAATGATTACTAATAACTCATTGATTAGAGTAATTATTAGATTCGATTTTCTTAAGCAAGATATCAACTTTAATTTGAACACATACTTCTTTAGTTTTCAAATGCTAAAATAATGACTAAGTGAATGGTTGTTTAAATTTAATTATGGATTCATTTGTGATCCAAAACCTCAGCCTTGAAGAAGAAGAGGATTTGGAAGTACAACTTGAAGCGAACATGGAACCTGCTGTTGATCTATCTCTCTACCTGGTAGGTCATTTCCTAACTGACCGTATCATTCGTACACATGTAATGAAGGAAAGAATGGCAGTTGTGTGGCATCCATTGTGTGGCATCTCTATCAACGAAATTGAAACTAGCATCTTCTTGTTCCAATTCTTCCACCAAGTCGACATCCAAAAAGTATTGAATGGAGGCCTTGGAGTTTCGACAAGCACCTTCTCATCTTGAGGGTTATCAAGGAAGGAGAAAACCCAATGAGCGTCCCTTTTCTCACCGTCCCATTTTGGATACAGGTCCACAACCTTCCCATGGGGTTCATGTCTCAAGCTATCGGTCAAAACATTAGGAATTATCTGGGAGAATTCCTAGAGTTTGACGAAAAGAATACCAACAATTTCTAGAGGCCATATATGCACATCCGTGTACTCATCGATGTCAAGAAGCCTTTGAAGAAGTCTAAACGCATTAAGAAACCTGAAGGAGAAGCAAAGGAAGTCTCTTTCAAATATGAAAGGCTTAGTCCATTTTGTTGCCTCTGTGGTATACTCAGGCACATGGAAGACGGTTGTGAAAAGCTACTTTCGATAATTGAGGATGATGGCACTCGACAATGGGGCCTTGATCTTAGGGCTGACCCTATAAACACCATGAGCACGACAGGTTCGTGTTATCTCAGAGAAGGCAGCTACGATGGCCAAGGTACTAGAGACCAATTCACAAAAAACAACAACGAGAAATTAGGAGCCAGCAATAATGTCTTGAGAGACCAAGCATTAAATGTCAATGATGAGGGAATCCTGAAACGGTTGCAATTAATGGCCAATATTTTCAAGAATCCGAAATTGATCTCCTTTAATACAGAGCGGAAGTTACCTTTTTTACATCAAGAAAACCCCACAAATCAGGCAATAATAAATATGGAAATTAATGACGAAAATGACCTGACTGTTATCGAGAAAAAATGACGCATTGAAGATACAATGTCAATGGACAACGAGAAGAACCCTACCAATGCAAATTTTGACATGACGGTTGAAGTAGGAAAACCTATTTCATCACACCATGAAAACACAAAAAATCATTTTTTAGTAGTGGGCCTTGGAGAAAAGGCCTGTCAAGGACAATGAGTTTTTTCAGTTGGAACTGTCGAGGCTTAGGCAACCCGCGAGCAATCCCCATACTTTGTAACCTCGTCCAGATGTACCATTTGGATGTAATTTTTTTGTGTGAGACTTTAGTAAACTCTCAACATATTGAAGGCATGAGAATAAATAGGTTTTGATTCTTGCTTTTCTATAAACGTCAATGGACGTAGTGGAGGCTTAGCCTTGTATTGGAAACACCCTTTTGATTGTCGTTTAATAGATCTCTCTTATAATTATATTGATGTTGAAGTTCACTGCTCTGGAAAATCCACTTGGAGGCTTATTGGTTTTTATGGTCATTTTGAAAGAGATAAAAGAAAAGATTCATGGGAACTTCTCCGAACTCTATCTCACTTATCCCCCCTCCCATGGTGAAAAGCTACTTTTGATAATTGAGGATGATGGCACTCGACAATGGGGCCTTGATCTTAGGGCTGACCTTAGAAACACCATGAGCATGGCAAGTTCGCGCTATCTTAGAGAAGGCAACTACGATAGCCAAGGTACTAGAGACCAATTCACGAAAAACAACAATGAGAAATTAGGAGCCAGCAATAATGTCCTGGGAGACCAAGCATTAAATGTCAATGATGAGGGAATCTTGAAATGGTTGCAATTAATGGCTAATATTTTCAAGAATCCGAAACTGATATCCTCTAATACGGAGCGAAAGTTACCTTCTTTACATCAAAAAAACCCCACAAATCAAGCAGTAATAAATATGGAAATTAATGACGAAAATGACCTGATTGTTATCGAGAAAAAACGGCGCATTGAAGATACAATGTCGGTGGACAACGAGAAGAACCTTACCAATGCAAATTTTGACAAGACGGCTGAAGTAGGAAAACCTAGTTCATCACACCATGTAAACATAAAAAATATTTTGTAGTGGTGGGCCTTGGAGAAAAGGCCTGCCAGGGACAATGAGTTTTTTCAGTTGGAATTGCTAGGGCCTAGGCAACCCGTAAGCAATCCTCATACTTTGTGACCTCATCGGATGTGCCATTTGGATGTAATTTTTTTGTGTGAGACTCTAGTAAACTCTTAGCATATTAAAGACATTAGAATAAAAATAAGTTTTGATTCCTGCTTTTCTGTAAACGTCAATGGACGTAATGGAGGCTTAGCCTTGTATTGGAAACACCCTTTTGATTGTTGTTTAATAAATTTCTCTTATAATTATACTGATGTTGAAGTTCACTGCTCTGGAAAAGCCACCTGGAGGCTTATTGGTTTTTATGGTAATTTTGAAAGAGATAAAAGAAAGGATTCATAGGAACTTCTCTGAACTCTATTTCACTTATCTCCCCTCCCATGGTGCATCTTTGGGGACTTTAATGACCTTCTTTCACCCGCTGAAAAGATAGGGAACATGGATTACTTGAACTGGCTCATGCAAGGTTTTCAAGAATCTACATGACCTTCCCATGGAAGGCTATCAATATACATGGGCAAGAAGGAAGGGAAAACCCAATGTAGTAGAAGAAAAGTTGGATCGAGCACTCGCTTCTGTCGATTGGTTCAACTTATTCCTAAACTTCAAACTCCTTAATGGCATTGCACCAAAATCTAACCACTCCCCCATCTCCTTGAAGCTCGACCACTTCCACGTAAAGCCCTACTGTCGTTATTTCAAATTTGAGAACTCTTGGAACCAGACCTCGTTGAAGTCGTTAACAAAGGTTAGGCAAGAGCTATCAGTGGAACCCTCATTGATAAGATCACCTCTTGCACAATTGAGATGGATGCATGGGGAAGGCAAATTCGCATGCATTTGAAGTCACAAATTGACCAATGTCGGAAGCAGCTTGAGTCCCTATGTGTTGCATGTGATGACACATCTGCACTCCATTACTTGGAATACAGTGAAACACTTGGTAAAATTATCGCACATGAAAAAGCATTTTGGTGTCAAAAGGTAAAGATTTTTTGGCTTAAAAACGGTGATGTCAACTCCAAATTTTTTCACTCCACCACCATTGCTTGAAAAAAGCTTAACACCATCGCTACTTTGACCGATAATGAAGGTTCTATGAAGAACTCCCAATGTTCTATAGCATACAACTACTTCAACGACCTTTTCAGTGCTAAAAACGTCAACATTGACCCACCACTCGTCACATAAATAGCTACATCACCAATGATGATAATCTCCTTCTCATTACTCCGTTCACATTGGAGGAACTTAAAACTACATTATTCTAGATGAATTTAGATAAAGCACCTGGCTTTAATGGGCTCAATCCTAGTTTTTCAAAAAATTCTAGAACCTTTGCGGACCTGAGATCTTCACAACTGTAATAGAATGGCTAGAGAAGGGCACCTTCCCACCGCAACTCCCTTCTACCACCATTGTTCTTATCCTAAAGATCCGCAATCCCATCTCCATGAAGGATGACCTATTTCCTTATGTAACATTCTCTACAAGATCATCTCTAAAACCCTAGCCAATCACATCAAACAATTCTTGTCGAAGTGCATATCAAGTGAACAAATTGCATTTATGGAAGGTTGTTCTATCCTCGATAATTTCATGATCGCATCAGAAACAATCCACCACATGCAAAGCAAAACTAGAGGGAAAGTAGGTGAGGTGGCTCTAAAAATTGACATTCGAAAAGCTTTTGACTACGTTGACTGGAATTTCATTCTAAAAATCATGGAAAAGTTGGGGTTTCATAGCACCTAGCTCTGTTGGATGAAAATGTGTATGAGTTCTATTCAATACTTAGTGTTAATTAATGGAGATACTATAGGGCCTTTAACCTCAAGGAGAGGACTTAGATAGGGTGACCCACTGTCACCCTACCTCTTTATCTTATGCATTGATGACCTTTCTTTCTTACTTCAAAAACATGAGAGAATGGGAGATATTCATGGCATTAAGGTGTGTAGAGGTGCCCCGTACCTTACACACCTCCTATTTGCTGACGATTGTTTTTTGTTTTACAGGGTCATTGAATCTGAAACCACTACCCTCTTGGCCATCCTAGACATATATGGTAAGGCATCCAGACAATCCATCAACTATAAAAAGTCGGAAATCCTGTTCAGTAACAACACGCTGAGCATGGTCAAGCAACAAATTATGTCTTTCTTCGACGTAACAAAATCTCTAGGATCAAGCTCCTACCTAGGACTTCCATTAATTATTGGTCGTAAGAGGAAATAGGTTTTTAGTTTCTTAAAGGATAGATTATGGCATCGGATCAACAACTAGACGAGCAAGCATCTCACAAAGGCAGGAAAGGAAGTTCTAATAAAATCTTATGCACAAGTAATCCCCACATATTGCATGAGCATCTTCCTTTTACCTACAACACTTGAAGACAAATTGCAAAGGATGATGAACTCTTTCTAGTAGGGTTCTAGGACTAACCATTCAAAAGGGATCAAATGGCTTAACTGGGAGAAATTAACTATGAGGAAGGAATTTGGTGGGATGGGCTTCAAACACTTCCATGGGTTTAACCTCGCCATGCTAGGGAAGTAGGGATGGAAACTATCTTCCAACCAAGATGCTACAATTTCAAGAGTTTTCAAAGCTGAATACTTTCCTAAAGGGAATTTTTTGGAGGCCCATCTTGAGAGCAATCCAAGTTATGTTTGGCATAGCATTTTCGCTTCATAGGTACTAGTTTGAGAAGGAATGAAATGGAGGCTAGGAAGTGATCACAAAATTCCCATTTGGCATCAGCCTTGGTTGTGTGCCAAAGACAACCCCTTGATAGTATCACCTCCCCCACATGTTCTTGAGCACCTCATTGTAAGTTCTCTTATTGACCACAACACTATTTCTTGGAGACTTGATATTGTTAACCAAATGTTTGACCAAAGGGACATTTAAGAGATCAAACTGTAGCCTTTACAACTATGGCCCTGAAAATGAATGACACATATTCTTTGGATGCGACCACACTATAACAATATGGAAGGCAGCTGGCATTTGAGACCTAATCTCAGACAAGGTCAATCAAGCTGAAGGCATACGTGAATTGCTTTTTGATCTCTTTGTTTCCCTAACTGAGGTCATAAAGTGCAAGCTCAGAGTCATTCTTTGGTGCATATGGAGGAGACGAAATGACAAAATCTGGAACAATAAGCAAACTACACCTCACAAGCAGTCTCCTTGGCCTTGCAGTATTTCACAAAATGGTTCATAGCTAGGAAAACAAACAATAAAAGTGTCCCACATTCCACGCCGCAGCTGAAGAAACACCACCTATCCTCTCTTGGAGCAAACTTGCCTCTGGTTTCTTAAAATGCAATATTGAGTAGCACTATTCTTGAATCACTAGTAGTTCAGGATTGGAATCATACTAAGGGATGAGTTAAGCTTTTATATAAAGGCCAAAATAACATGTTTTCAAGGTACACCAGAACCTAGAGAGGTAGAAGCCTTCGATCTTTTGCATGCTTTAGAATGGGTAGCAGGTATGCAGCTCAACAATGTCATTTTCAAAATGGATTGTAAGATTGTGGTCGACGCAATTCAAGCTACCTTCAGTGGTCAATCAAATTTCAATGTTATACTATCTAAATGTAGAGTCTTGTATTCATTTTTGTCAAACTCTCTTGTCAGTTTTGTTAAGATGTAAGCAAATTATGTAGCTCACCTTTTAATGAGGGTTTCATGTTTACATACTAGCATCCAAGTTTTTTTTTTTTTATCATATCCCCAATTGTATTATTCTACCTATGTTAAATGAAATACTATAAGTTTTCTCCTTTTAAAAAAAAAAATTCTAATATTAAAACAATATGGTGTTAATGCTTATTTATGCATTTCGTCAAGGTTGCCTAGTTTGAAATTTGTGTGTTGTCATGTCACTACATTTCTTGTTTACTAAACTGTGGTATTCAAAAAGGTAATGGAAGAAAACTCTGACTGAATCGGTGAACCCTCTATATGCATGCATCAATGCATGAGAGCATGAACGTGTCCAATTATTTTTAATTAATCTGTAGTTAGCTTGTTAATTAGGTCCTTCATGTCGCTATATTAAGATAGTAAAGTTAGTATCAATCAAATAAATTAAATTAATTTGGTGATAATCAGTTCACGTCAAAGAACACAAATAATTGAACGTTGAATGTTTTCTTCTTGGCCTGATATATTGAAAAGGGTAATTGCCTAATATTCGGTAATCCATTGTGTAGCAATCATATATAACAACAGGATTATTCTGTGTAAAATAAGACGATTTTATTTTTGCAACAATAAATTTTAAAAACTAGCAATGCACCAGGGTTTTATATATTTTAAAATTGAACGTAATCTATTCTTTTAAAATATATAAAAATATTATTTTAATTTATGTATTTTATTTCATAGGATAAAATGATAAATATTTATTTTTATAGAATTATAGTTCATAATAAATAAATATTTTAAATTCATAAATTAAATTATAGTTATAATTATAACTTATAGGAAATAAACATTGTAAGTACATAGATTATATTTTAGATTCATAATAAAAAAAAACTGTGATATAATTATTTTAAAATTGATCAATGAATAGATAATTTAGAAAATCAAGAATACAGATAAAGATTAAAAAAAAATATGATAGTATGAATCTTTGAGAGATAATTAAGATATATCTTTAAGCTAGTTGATGTGCACTTCCCAAGAAAAGAAGACAGGAAATGACGATTTTTTTTTTAATTGAGAGGGTGGAGAAAGCGATAGTTTTATTATCTCCAAATTTGGGATTCTAATATAGTTTGACAATATATAAGAATATATATGTGGACGGATTTAAAGAAGGGGCAAACAAGAGTTTTGTGACCTTCATGTATATATGAAAAAAGAAAAAAAATATTAATAAAGAAAACTGTATAGAAAATTTATATAAAAATGATGAAAAAGATAATTTAGAAAAATACAATAATAGCCATTAGGTAGAAATTTATGGTTGAAATTATAATAAGGTTTAATTTTGTTACGTGTGTATATTATATTTATAATTATCCTTTTTCATAAATTAATTATATTAATTTTTCATTTTTAATACATTTTAAAAAAATATTATAACAATTCTTAAATAACCAATATAAATTTATGGTTAAGAATTTGGTAGAAGTATCATCTTTCCCACCCAGAGGCGAACCATACAGGAGTGAGTATGGGCAAATATATCCCTTAATTTTTAAAAATCATTAAATAATTTATTCCTTTTATAAAAAATTATAATTTTTTTATAATTTTATATTTATTTCTTCTAATTTTACGTGTATATGTATTCACTAAATTCAAATTTTAAAAGTTACATATAATTTCGACCACTTTTTGATACGCTGCTCCACCGATCTTTCCATAAATGTGAATTTAAATTCCTGCCACTTTTCTTATTTGGTTGGCAAATCCATCCTAAGGAATATTTGTTAGCGTCTAAGAACTAGATGAGTGGTTGCAAACTAAGTAATTTTTTTTTTTGTAATTTGGGTCTTTATAGTAATTTTTTCAATATGCTTCTATTGATTGTCACAATACTATGTTATTGGCATTCTATCCGATAGTATTGAGAGTGTCTCATTGTTGTACCACTTTTATTTAGAAAAAAAAACTAATAATATTATTCATTAAAATGTAAATTTATTAATTTTTTATTATATGTAATTTCGTCATTACAAATTTTATTACTTGAGCGAAGCTAACAAATATAGGTAATCAAAATAATAATTTTCAATTACTATCGATTTATCAACGCAAACTTTATTAATTAATTGATAATAAATAAAATCAGGTCGGCGATATATATATGAGGAATATAATTTCAAAACGCCATAGCAAGTTAGCAACTACCAACCATCGACTATGGTTAAAGCTCTCCCAATCATTATCTATCATCATACTATACTGACTCCTCCTTAGCCAATAGAAAACTCAATTTTTTGTGTTTTTCTATTTTTTTACATTATCTTTTTGTTTTGGAACAAAGATCCTTATCTCCTTCAACTAACGAAAAAAAAACGTAAGAGTTTATTTTTGTTTCTTTTCTATTTTTATTTTTTTAAAGTAGTTTTTCTTTTTGAATATTTAAATATTAAAACACTTGATTATAAAATAAAAATTTGAAAAATGAAGCTGTTAAATGATTGAAAGATAAAGATGTTTATAAAAATAAAAATATTAAAAATGTTAAATCTTTATTTACAGTTATTAGTTTTTTTATTAAAAATATTTTAACTAAAAATATTTCAAACAATTAAAATAAATATATTTTTAACTGTATTTTCTATTTTTTATTTTTTTTAAAAAATAATAATAAAACTAAACGACACCTAATCTTATTAGTGGTGCAGTGCGTGACTGCTAACTCAAGATAATTTTACTTACAAAAAACAATCAAACACAGGTTCAACGTTAAATAAATTATTTTCAATATGTAAACACGAAAGGACCTTATAGTATTGGGTCAACCCTTTCTTAGTGTTGTTTTTTTTTTACGTTTTCTAAAAGCTTTATTCGAAAAGCGTAAACTGAAAGCTACAGCGGCCCAGCTCCGGGCCGCAAATGAATATGCCTCATGATGAGATTTGTGGGCCTAAAGCCTGAGATCCACTAAACAATGGAAGATGGAACTTGGAAGTTCGTATATATTTTATATTTTAAATATTTTAATAAAAAAAGATAAAAATTTGTAGTAATGGTTTGGTCTTGGGATTGGTTTAGGATTCCCCACCCAAAACATTTTTCTACCAAAACATAGGAAATTAATTCAACATTTTTTCGTAATAAAATGAAAATTCAACGACATAATTAACCTTTTCAGTAGACTAAAATTAACATTGTCCCACATAGCCACATATACTGGTCCTGTTAGACGTGCTAAGAATCAATTAAAAGCTGTTTCAAAGAGTAAACTGAATCACATATTCATTTTTTATAATTAAATTAGATGATTTTCTTACTTCAAAACTCAGAAACATCCCATCCTCATATACGACACAAACCCACCAAGATAAGGGTTTAATGAAACATGTTTTGCGACATCAGTCATAATAATATTGTCGATTTTTCAAAAGCCTAGCTATATGTGAAGTTTGAATTCGAGGCCGATAAAAATGTAAAATAAAATCTAATGCAGTATCCATTATAAAGTGCACACT
This sequence comes from Amphicarpaea edgeworthii, assembly GCA_014843725.1. Taxonomy (NCBI): domain Eukaryota; kingdom Viridiplantae; phylum Streptophyta; class Magnoliopsida; order Fabales; family Fabaceae; genus Amphicarpaea; species Amphicarpaea edgeworthii. Next base: position 20,364,438 of record CM026321.1, read on the forward strand.
TTACGCAAAATAATAATAATAATCACTCAACTATATAAAAATTAAAATGCTGTGTCAAAAGACAGGCGCACATGCAAGCAGAGAGCCATTACTCAAAGCTTGTCACATTCACGGCAAACACACTGGTCTGGGGGCTCCAGATTTTCCTAGCTGGATACATATTTCATGATTTTAATTTCTTTATATTTATTCTCAGATCTTATCTTAGTATTTTATGATCCATCCTTGTTTATTAGGTTTTTATATTTTATTTTTGAATGATGATTTCAAAAAGTGTGAGTCTGGAGAGATAAATCCAGATTTTGATCAACTTGTGGAGATGCTAATTAAGGTCTGAAATTAGAGATTGCACTAAGGAAACTTCGGTACTTTGCAAGAGGATTTTCTCCCAAACTATTATTTGTGTTTGACTAAATTAACTTTTAAAATAATTACAATAGAAAAATTAAGTGAAGTGACCTCGTATTTTTCCTTAAAAATAATTTAACGAATAGTTTAATATAATAATCTTGTCATAAAAGAAAGGACGACCAACCAGGTTCAAGTGACTGTGACTATGGTAGACTTCGAATTCTGACAGATGCATATGAAAAAATCATTGTTGGTATGAGTATATTTTTTAGAATAGTTTAAAAATCTTGGTGATCAACCAAGATACTCAATCATAAACACACAAAAAAATGAAGACGAAATATTAAGAGAGGTGATCATCGAACAAAATGAATGAACTATTTCATTACGTACAGGGACGGATACAGAAACTTAAGTAGGGAGGGATTAAAATTTTTTTTACAAAAATTGAATATAAATTTAAAAAAAATAAAAATTTAATGTAAAATTTATATAAAAAAAAGATAAAAAATAGGTATTAAATTTGTCAATTTTTAAAAAATTGAGAGTAAAATCTGCAATCATGTAATATAAGAGTAAAATAATAAAATAAAATTTATAAGATTTTAAAAAATTATAGATAAAAAGTGTCAAATTAATTTATGAAGAATAAAACTTACAAAAAAAAAATAAAAAAAAATGTAATGAAACTAAATATTTAGTAAGTATAAAATTAAGATATGATCTACTAATAAAAAAATTTAAATAAATATTAACTTAAAAATCTATTTTTTAATAATTTTTTTATTTTATATATATATATTAACAAAGGGAAGGGAAGGAGGGGAAGCCCCTGCTTGGCCCCCCTTAAATCCGTCTCTACTTACGTATAAAATGACATGTAACAGTTGCATGATCTTAAACAAACAAGTAGATATACTTTTAATATAAAGATAAAGGTAAATTATTTTTAAGAAAGTTTATTTTATTGGTAATTAAACAAAATACAAGCATTTAAAAATTTTTAATTTTGAAAATAATAATTGAACAAGATATTATTTTAATGATAGTTTATAAATATATTGTTATATTTAATCTTGATTTGAATAAATATTTTTTAATAACCAATTAATTAAAAATTAAAGAATAATTTGATTTGATATGAAAAAAATCTATAGAACACGTATCAAACTTGAAAAGTATGTGATTGCATTAGAATTTGATTTAAACTACCTTTTTTGTTTGCTGATAAACTACTTTTCTTGTAAACAAATAAGGACTCTAGTGTGAATGAGTATGTTAAACCCTAGATGCCTAGACTTATTGCCGCATTGGATAGGTAACATTTATCATTCGAGAAAAAAGTGGCCATTGAACAAAAAATTGTTGGAAACGACTGTGTGACAAATGAGAGATTTTTCTTTACGGTCCTAAAAGAAAGAAAAAGGAAAAAGAGGGAAACTAATATCATGATATGGCCATGGCCCATGGGCTGAAGGCAGCAACTGCACCAAATGTGGCCCATGTTATTTACAGCCTTTTTGCTCTTTGCACAGTCCAACTATATTGTTTTATGGAAATTAGTTTGCGTTATGTAGTTATTCTCCAATACAATATGGAAATTAGTTTTTGTAATATAGTAGTAAATTTATACATTATGAAAACTAGTTTCTATAATGTATAAAAAAAAAGTTGTGTTACCAAAATGGTTTCCATAATTGTCTCACTCCCCATGTCAAGTGTGGAGGTGCTATTGCCCATCCAATCTTCCATCTTAGGGAAGATGTCTTTCCCAATGAGTTCATTGTAACTGTCCTTTCAAACATCCTAGGCAGATAGGCTATAGAAACATGATCCATAGCATAGGCCAACTTGTCATAGACCTCATCAAAGAATACCAAAACATCATTCTCAAAGCTGAGAGATGCGAGCGATTGCATTGAGTTTGTTGTTAAGAAGGACCATATTGTCTGCATCAAGGAAATGATTTCAACGGCTAGACCCCTTGAACTCTTGCATATGAATCTGTTTGGCCCTTCAAGGAGCATGAGTGTGGGAGATAATTACTATGCTCTTGTTATTGTTAATGATTTTTTCTAGATTTATTTGGATTTTTTTTAGATTTAATTTCAGTTTTGATTTTTTACTTTTTTAAATTTGTAATTTTAGTCCTTTTAATTTAAAATCCACAATTTTGATAATTTACTTTCAAAATCAAATAATCAAATACTTTATTTTGACGAATCTAGAATTTGAATCTAGATTTCTTTAGTTTGTAAATGTTAGAATAATCATTAAGTCAATGATCTAATTAATAATTATTATGAACATTTATATATATAAATCTTTCACATAAAATTTATTCATTATCATATATTTATTTATTGTTTCTTATATTCTTAACAAGAATTTAGTAATTTAAATAAAATTAAATAAAGGGAATGATTTATAAAATAAAAAGTGAAATATATATAAAAAAATTACAACTAATAATATGAGATGTTAAAAAATAAAGGAAGAATAATTTAAATAACTTCAGTGTCTTGACATCTCTTTCGACATCTTTCTGTCATAGTTTTAAAATTTGGACCGGTGATCGAATCGGTCAAGACACTAGGTCATTGGGTCATTGTTTGAACCAGTAGGTCACTAGTAGACCCGCATGACCCGGCCTATATTGAAAAGAATTAAAAATATTTATTATATACAAATTTTAAATTTATAAAAGTTTATTTAACTAATCTTTAATATTATTAAAAGTTATTTAATTTATTCTTCCTTTATTTTTTAACATCTCCTATTATTAGTTGTAAATTTTTTTTTATATATATTTCACTTTTTATTTTACAAATCACTCCATTTATTTTACTTTTATTTAAAATATTAAATTCTTGTTGAGAACACAAGAAACAATAAATAAATATATGATATAAATAAAATTTATGTGAAAGATTTATATATATAAATGTTTCGTAGCAATTATTAATTAGATTATTGGCTTAGTAGTTATTTTAACATTTGAAAATTACTTAACTTTTTATTTAAATTAACTAATTAAATTAAAGGGTAACTTAGAAATAAAAGGGTAATTATGTCATTAGAAAAAAAATTAACTAATTAATTTTATTTAAATAATTATTAATTACAATAAAAAAAATTCAACCTTAAAGATAACGGTCAATGCCTCCAAATTAATGGAGGGACCAAAAGTGCATTTTGAAAATAAGGGAATCAAAATTGTGGATTTAAATTAGGGAACCAAAATTATAGATTTGAAAAAGTAGGGGGACTAAAACTACAATTAAGCATTCTTTTTAAGACTAAAAAGTAATGTTGTTCATACCTTCATTAAATTTGCCAAAAGGAAACTTTTTTAGACTTTTGTGAAAATTTTGGTATAAACACAATTTTTCTGCCCCAAGGACACCACATTAAAATGGTGTGGTTGAGAGATAAAGTAGATCTTTAAAAGAGTTATCAAGAACTATTTTAAATGAATCTAGCATTCCAAAATATTTTTTGACTGATAGAGTCTCAACTTCTTGTTATGTGCTTAATCGTGTTTTAATTAGACTTATTTTGAAACATTGGATGAAGTTGAACCTTCAGCACAAGAACTACTTCCACCTCAAGTTCAAGATGAAACTTATGCTCCAATTGATCCTCCTAACACTCAAGAATCACCAAAAGAATGGAGACAACCTAAGAACTTGTCTTTTGACAACATTTTGGAGGCATCCAAAAAGGAGTCGCAACTAGATCCTCAATGAGTTTGATCTGCAATACAGTAACGTTTGTGTCTCAAATAGAGCCCAAAACAATATTTGAAGAAGCCATCCAAGATGAGTTTTGGATTATGGTTATGCATGAAGACTCAATCAGTTATAGAGGAATCAAGTTTTGGAACTCGTTCCATTTTCCCTAAACATGAACGTCGAAGTGAGTGTTCCGTAATAAAAGTGATACGTCTGGAATCATTAATAGGAACAAAGTTTGGTTAGTAGCAAAAGGCTACAGATTGAATTGATTATAATGAAATATACACTCTAGTTGCAAGACTTGAAGTTGTTCGTCTCCTTCTAGCCTATGCATGTCATAAAGAATTTTAGTTTTTCCAAATAGACATGAAAAGTGCATTTCTGAATCACTATATAGATGAAGAGGTATATGTGTCCCAACCTCCAGGCTTTACTGACCCACTCATCCAAAATATCTTTACAACAAGCTTAAAAAGGCTCTCTATGGACTCGAACAAGCAGTAAGGTAGTGGTATGAAAGGTTAAGTAACTTAACTAAAAACAAGTTTGAAAAAGGCCAAGTAGACAAAACTCTTCTTATAAAGCACACGAAAAATGATATTCTCCTAGTTCATTGTGGAGTTCTCAACGGTGTATCAGGAAAACTAGATGTAGATCATTATAGTTTAGGGTTTAGGGTTTCATGATTTATGTTTTCATTTATGAAACCCTAAATATTTAGAGTTTCATTTATAAAAACCTAAATTTCTAGGATTTTAATTTATGATTTCATTTATGACACCCTACATATTGTGGGTTTTATTAATAAAACTCTAAATATTTAAAGTTTCAATTTATGGTGAAATTTGGGGTTTTATGAGACATTAAATATTTAGGGTTTCGATTTATAGTTTCACTTATGAAACCCTAAATATTTAAAGTTTTAGATTTGTGTTATTTAGAGTGGAATTTAGTGTTTCATTAATGAAACCAAAAATATCCAGGGTTTTATTTTTGAAACCCTAAATACTTAGGGTTTCATTTATGTAATCCTAAATATTTATGGTACCCTAAACCCTTCATATTTATGGTTTCATAAATAAAACCATAAATCAAAACCCTATATATGTACACTTTCATAAATTACACCATTAATTGAAACCCTAAATATTTAGAATTTCATAAACCATAAATGAAACCCTAAAATTCACCCTAAAAATTTAGAACTTCATAAATGAAACCCTTAATTAAAACCCAAAAAATATAGGATTTTATTTATAGAAACCTAATATTAAGTGTTTACTAAATGATATCCTAAATATTTAGGGTATAATAAATGAAATCCTAAATCATTAAACCCTAAGGAATTCAGGTTTCATACCATGATTAAATATTTAGGGTTTCATAATTTATGATTTCATTGATGAAAAGGTTTTATTTATTAAATCCTAAATATATATGGTTTCAATTTAAAGTTTAATTTATTAAATCCTAAAGAGGGTGAAATTTAGAGTTTCAGTAATGAAACCTAAACTAATTGGGGCCTCATTTATAAAAACCTAAATTTGTAGGGTTTCAATTTATAGTTACATTTATGAAACCCTAAATATTGTATGTTTTATTAATAAAATCCTAATTATTTAGGGTTTCAATTTATGGTGAAATTTGATGTTTAATTAATAAAACCTTAAATATTTAGGGTTTCATAAATGAAATCATTAATCAGAACCATAAATATTTAAGATTTTAATAATAAAATCCCAAATTTCAACCCTAAATATTTATGATTTCAAAAATAAAATATTTAGGGTTTCATAAATAAAACCTTATATATAGGGTTTTATAAATAAAAGCTTAAATATTTAGGGATTCATAGTTGAAATCGTAAATCACAAAACTTTAAAAATTTAGGGTTTCATAAATGAAATCACATATCAAAATCCTAAATATTGAGGGTTTCAATAACGAAACCCTAAATATTTAGGGTGAATATGAAACCCTAAAACCTAAACCATGAAATTAAAACCTCAATCTTAATTCATGAAACCCTAAATTTAAATCCAAAATATCTTGGGTTTTATTTATGAAAACCTAAAAATCAAAGGTTTACTAAATGAAATCTTAAATATTTAAGGTATAATAAATGAAATTTTAAATCATAAAACCTTAAGGATTTAAGGTTTCATATCATGGTTAAATATTTAGGGTTTCCTGATTTATGATTTTATTAATGAAATCCTAAATATTTGGGTTTAATAAATAAAACCTTATATATTAAGGATTTCAATTTGGGGTTTCATTTATTAAATCCTAAATAATTTAAGGCGAAATTTAGAGTTTCATTAATGAAACCTTAAATAATTAAGGTCTTATTTATGAAAACCTAAATTTTTAGGGTTTTGGTTTCATTTATGAAACCCTAAATATTGTGGGTTTTATCCATAAACCCTAAATATTTAGGGTTTAATTTAGGGTAAAATTTGGGGTTTCATTATTTAAGGTTTTATAAATAAAAACCTTAAATATTTAGGCGTTCATAAATGAGATCGTTAATGAGAAACATAAATATTTAAGATTTTAATAATGAAATCCAAAATTTCAACCATTAATATTTATGGTTTCAAAAATAAAATCCAAAATATTTAGAGTTTCATAAATAAAACATTATATATTTAAGGTTTGATAAATAAAAGCTTAAATATTTAAGGATTCATAAATGAAATCCTAAATCATGAAACTTTAAGAATTTAAAGTTTTATAAATGAAATCATAAATCAAAATCCTAAATATTTAGAATTTTGTTAATGAAACCCTAAATATTTAAGGTGAATGTGAAACCCTAAAACCAAAACCATGAAATGAAAACCTCAGTCTTAATTCATGAAACAAAAAATTTAAATCCAAAATATCTTTGGTTTAATTTATGAAAACTTAAAAATTAAGGGTTTACTAAATAAAATCCAAAATATTTAGGGTATAATAAATGAAATCCTACGTAATGAAACCCTTAGCATTTATCGTTTCACACCATGGTTAAGCATTTATGATTTCATCGATGAAACACTAGATATTTAAGGTTTTATTTATTAAACCCTTAATATTTAGGGTTTCATAAATATTTAAGGTTTTATTTATTAAATCCTAAATAATTTTGGGTGAAATTTGAAATTTTATTAATGAAACCTTAAATAAATAGGGTCTCATTTATGAAAACCTAAATTTGCATTGTTTAAATTTATGGTTTTATTAATGAAACCCTAAATATTTTGTTAAGAAAATCCTAAATAGTTAGGTTTTCAATTTAGGATGAAATTTGGGATTTCATGAAATAAAGCCTAAATATTTAGGGTTTTATAAATAAAAACCATAGATTAAAACCCTAAATATTTAGGCTTTCATAGTTGAAATCATTATTCGAAACAAAAAATATTTAGATTTTAATAATGAAACCCCAAATTTCAACCCAAATATTTATGTATTAAAAAATATAACCCAAAATATTTAGGTTTTCATAAATCACACCTTAATTTTTTAGGTTTTCATAAATTAAAACTTAAATATTTATGGGCTCATAAATGAAATCCTAAATCACAAAACTCTAAAAATTTAGGTTTTTATAAATAAAATTATAAATCAAAACCTTAAATATTTATGCAACCCTAAAACCTAAATCATGAAATGAAAACCTCAATCTTAATTCATCAAACCCTAAATATTTAGGGTTTCATGATTTATGATTTCATTAATGAAACCCTAAATATTTAAGATTTTACTTTTTAAACCATTAATATTTAGGGTTTCAATTAAGGGTTTCATTTATTAAATCCTAAATAATTTAAGGAAAAATTTAGAGTTTCATTAATGAAACCTTAAATTATTAGGGTCTCATTTATGAAAACCTAAATTTTTATGTTTTCAATTTATGGTTTAATTTATAAACCCTAAATATCTATGGTTTTAGTTTTGGGTGGAATTTGGGGTTTCAATAATAAAACTTTACATATTTAAGGTTTTATAAATAAAATCATAAATCAACACCTTAAATATTTAAACTTTCATAAATGAAATCATTAATCGGAACCATAAGTATTTAGGATTTTAATAATGAACCCCCACATTTCAACCCTAAATATTTATGGTTTCAAAAATAAAACAAAAAATAGTTAGGGTTTATAAATAAAAGCTTAAATATTTAAGGATTTATAAATGAAATCGTAAATCACAAAAATCTAAGAATTTAGGGTTTTATAAATGATATCATAAATCAAAACCTTAAATATTTAGGGTTTCATAAAATGAAACCTTAAATATTTAAGGTTTCTTTAATGAAACCCTAAAACCTAAATCATGAAATGAAAACTTCAATCTTAATTCGTGAAACCCTAAATTCAAATCCAAAATATCTTGGGTTTTAATTATGAAAACCTATAAATTAAGGGTTTACTAAATGAAATCCAAAATATTTAGGGTATAATAAATGAAATCTTATATCATGAAACCCTTAGAATTTGGGATTTCATATCATGGTTAAATATTTAGGGTTTCATGATTTATGATTTCATTAATGAAATCCTAAATATTTAAGGTTTTATTGATTAAACCCTAAATATTTAAAGTTTCAATTGAAGGTTTCATTTCTTATATCCTAAACAATTTAGGGTGAAATTTAGAGTTTCATTGATAAAACCTTAAATAATTAGGGTCTCATTTATGAAAACCTAAATTTTTAAGGTTTCATTTTATGATTTCATTTATGAAACCCTAAATAGTGGGGGTTTTATTAATTATATCCTAAATATTTAGGGTTTCAATTTAGTGTAAAATTTGGGGTTTCATTAATGAAATTCTATTTAGGGTTTTAAAAATAAAACCCTAAATCTAGACCCTAAATATTCAGGCTTTCAGAAATGATATTTTTAATCGGAACGATAAATATTTAGTATTTTAATAACTAAATCCCAAATTTCAACCATAAATATTTATGGTTTCATAAATAAAAGATTAAATATGTAGGGATTCATAAATTAAATCATAAATCACAAAACTCTAAGAATTTAGGGTTTCATAAATAAAATAATAAATTAAAATCCTAAATATTTAGCGTTTCATTAATGAAACCTCAAATATTTAGGGTTTCGTTAATGAAACCCTAAATATTTAGGGTGAATATGAATGCCTAAAACTTAAAGTGTGAAATGAAAATTTCAATCTTAATTCATGAAACCCTAAATTCAAATACAAAATATTTCAATTTTATTTATATAAACTTAAAAATTAAGGGTTTACTAAATGAAATCCAAAACATGTAGGGTATAATAAATTAAATCCTAAATCATGAAACACTAACTATTTAAAGTTTGATATCATGGTTAAATATTTAGGGTTTCATGTTTTATAATTTCATTAATGAAACCCTAAATATTTAAGGTTTGATTTATTAAACCCTAAATATCAAGTGTTTTAATTTAAGGTTTCATAAATAAAATCTTATATATTTAAGGTTTCATAAAAAATGCTTAGATATTTAGGGAATCATAAATGAAATCCTAAATTACAAAGTTCTATGAATTTAGGGTTTCGTAAATAAAATCATAAATGAAAATCCTAAATATTTAGGGTTTTGTTAATGAAACTCTAAATATTTAAGATTTTATAAATTAAATATAAATCAAAACACTAACTATTCAAGTTTTCATAAATGAAATCATTAATTGGAACCAATATTTAGAATTTTAATAATGAAATCCTAAATTTCATCCTTAAATATTTATGGTTTTAAAATTAAAATCCAAAATATTTAGGGTTTCATAAATAAACCTTCATTATTTGGGATTTCATAAATAAAATTTTAAATATTTAAGGATTTATAAATGAAATCCTAAATTATAAAACTTTAAGAATTTGAGGTTTCATAAATGAAATCATAAATCAAAACCTTAAATATTTAGGGTTTTGTTAAGTAAACCTTAAATATTTAAGTGAGTATCAAACCTTAAAACTTAAACCATGAAATGAAAATGTCAATCTTAATTCATGAAACCCTAAATTCATATCAAAAGTATCTTAGGTTTTATTTATGAATATTTATAAATTAACGGTCCTTTAAATGAAGTCGAAAATATTTATGGTAATCCTAAAACCCTTAGGATTTAGGATTTAGGATTTCATATCATGGTGAAATATTTAGGGTTTCATGATTTATGATTTTATTAATGAAACCTTAAATATTTAAGGTTTTGTTTATTAAACCTTAAATATTTTGGGTTTCAATTTATAGTTTCATTTATTAAATCCTAAAAACTTTAGGGGAAAATTTAGAGTTTCATTATTGAAACCCAAATAATTAGGATCTCATTTTTAAAAACCTAAATTTTTAGAGTTTAAAATTATGGTTTCATGTATGAAACCCTAAATATGTTAGGTTTCAATTTAGGATTTCATTAAAGAAATAGTAAATATTGTGGGTTTTATTAATACAACCCTAAATATCTGTGGTGAAATTTGAGGTTTCAATAATGAAACCTTAAATATTTAAGGTTTTATAAATAAAACCATAAATCAAAACCCCAAATATTTATATGTTCATAAATGAAATCGTTAATTGAAACTATATATATTTATTATTTCAATAATGAAACCCCGAATTTTAATCCTAAATATTTAGGGTTTCATAAATAAAATCTTAATTATTTAAGACTTCACAAATAAAATCTTAAATATTTAGGGATTCATAAATAAAATCTAAGATTTAAGATTTAATTTATGAAACTACAAATATTAAGTTTCATAAATGAAATCATAAATCAAAACCCTAAGTATTGAGGGTTTTTTTTTTAATGAAATCCTAAATATTTAAGATGAATATGGAACCCTAAAACCTAAACAATCAAATGAAACCCTCAATTGTAATTCATGAAACCCTAAATTGAAACCCAAAATATCTAGGGTTTATTTATGAAAGCCTAAATATTCAAGGTTTACTAAATGAAATCCCAAATATTTTAGGGTTTAATAAATGAAATCCTAAATCATGAAACCCTAAGGATTTAGGGTTCATGATTTAGGATTTCATATCATGGTTAAATATTTAAGATTTCTTGATTTATGATTTAATTAATAAAATCCTAAATATTTAAGGTTCTATTTTTTAACTCTTTAAATATTTAAGGTTTCATTTATTAAATACTAAATAATTTAGGGTGAAATTTAAAGTGTCACTTATGAAAACCTAAATTTTAGGGTTTCAATTTATGGTTTCATTTATGAATATTGTGGATTTTATTAATAAAACCCTAAATATTTAAAGTTTCAATTTAGGGTGAAATCGGTTTCATTAATGAAATTCTAAATATTTATGGTTTTATAAATAAAGCCATTAATCAAAACTCTAAATATTTAGGCTTTCATAAATGAGACCCTATTTATTAAGGTTTCATTAATGAAACTTTAAATTTCATCCTAAATTATTTAAGATTTAATAAATGAAACCCTAAATATTTAGGGTTTAAAAATCAAAACCTAATATATTTAATCATGATATGAAACCTTAAATCCTTAGGGTTTCATGATTTAGGATTTCATTTATTAAACCTTAAATATTTAGGATTTCATTTAGTAAATGCTAAATATATAGGTTTTCATAAATAAAACCCTAGATATTTTGGGTTTAAATTTATGGTGTCATTAATTAAACTCTAAATGTTGTGGGTTTTATTAATAAAACCCTATATATCTAGGGTTTCAATTTATGATGATTTTTTTTTATTTCATTAATGGAATTGTAAATATTTAGGATTTTATAAATAAAAACATAAATCCAAACCTTAAATATTCAAGCTTTCATAAATGAAATCGTTAATTGAAACCATAAGTATTTAGGATTTCAATAATGAAACCCCAAATATTTAGGGTTTCATAAATAAAATCTTAATTATCTAGGGTTTCATAATAAAATCTTAAATATTTAGGGATGCACAAATGAAATCCTAAATCACAAAACTCTATGAATTTAGGGTTTCATTTCATGCTTAAATATTTAGGATTTCATAATTTATGATTTAATTTATGAAACTACAAATATTAAAAGTTTCATAAATGAAATCATAAATGATAACCCTAAATATTTAGGGTTTCGTCAATGAACTCCTTAATATATATGGTGAATATGAAACCATATACCCTAAACCATGAAATGAAACCCTCAATTTTAATTCATGGAACCTTAAACCATTAAATTAAACCTTAATTCCTAATGAAACCCTAAATTATAAACCGTTAAATGAAATCCTAAATTCTAAAATATAAAATCTTAAATCTTAAACCATGAAACCTTAAATCTTAAAACAATGACACAAAAACCTCAAACCCTAAATCATGAAATCATAAATCTTGAAATCTTAAAACATTACTCTTGCATTTTTAAAACATTCCTCTTAATTTTTTTTATATTTTTAATATTTCGATTTTTGTTTATCAAACTTTCTAGATATTAGAATTATTTTTTAATTTTTTAAAATTTTCATATTTATTCATGATTTCATATTTTCCAATTTTGTCGATGATGGTGGTGATGACAATAACAGGAGCGAGCGACCATAATGGTAGCAACGACGGTTACCCTGACAATGGTAACGACAGTAGTCATAGTGATAGCAGCAACTCTTGACTGTGATGACTTCAAAAATGACAGTAGTGGCCATGTTGGTGGAGACGGCGGTGGTCATGATGATGACGACAAATCTTGGTGGCCTTGGTGGTGATGACAAGTCTTAAATATTTTAGGACGTGATAAAATAAATCTTTTGGATATTTAATAAATCTTTTAAAGATTTCAAACCGATCATGTAAAATGTATGTTAATTTTTAAATGAGGATTATAATCTTAATCATCTAATATAATCTAACGGATAAGAACGTTTGTTCTCGTTCTCATGTAAAAATACGATTCTCATAGTGTCATCATCAAGAGTTTTTGCCATCATTATGACCACCGTTGTCACTATCAACATGATCACCACTGTTATGACCACTATCGTTGCCATTATCATGGTTGTCGTTCCCTTTATTATCGCCACCACTACCGCCGAACGATAGTGGTAATAGCGATGGTCAAGATAATGACGATAACTCTTGATGACGATGATAATAAATCTTAAATATTTTAGAATGTGATAAAATAAATCTTTTAGATATTCAATAAATTTTATAAAGATTTTAATTCCATCAAATAAAATATATGTTAAATTTTATATAAATATTTTAATTTTAATAGCCTAATTTAATCTAACAATTAAAATAGGATGTTGTTATTCTTACTTAAAAATATGATTCAACGATCTATGAGAGACAAGACCGTGTGAATGATATAAGACACGTACGGAGAAGTAATTGCCAATTGAACTGACAGAGAGACAAGGCCACCCGAATGATACATATCAGTGTCACTGACTTGGCCTTGTGGTGCTGTGCTGGTGCATCAAAGATAAAAGTCATAAGTGAGGCATTTGGTGTCTTGGGACTTAGGAGTCCCTGATCTCCTTTAACTTTTTTAGGTTCCGTTTGTCTAACTTTTTTAAGGCTCCGTTTGATCAGTAAAATTGTAAGAGATAAGATAATTAATTGTTTTTTATTTGATTTCTAAAATTAATTCGGTAGAGAATAAAATATACTCACATACATAACAGAATTAATAATTTTTGTTATCCACGTAATTAAGTATAACACTTTTTCTAGTAAAACAAGTATAGAAAAGATAAATTTATTCTTATTAGTATTTTTACATTATCCTGCTTTATATTTTTGCATGTCCCGTTTAATGAGTTTCGAACTCTTACTTTCCCTCAACTTTGTAGGTCTTTCTTCTCCCATTAATTCACGTTTGTTATTCCTTCGCATTCATGCTTTCCTCTCTTTTCATATTCCGTTTTATAATATTTTTGAGGAGGTTTGGAAGCTTTTATTTTGGTTTAACATTCCAAGAGATTTTTTTATAGATAAACCACATTAATAAATTAAAAATGATAATTTTTTAAATTCATATTATTATATTTATAATGTACTTGGAGTACTAAATAAAATACAAAATAAAAAGTTGTCCTATAACTTGAAAAAATATTAAATGTTTAAGAATTCTCAAAATTCTTAAGTTGAGTGATACATATAAAAAAAAAAAAAACAAAATATTGATAAAACGAATACTTATTGAAAAAATCTAAGCTAAAGGTTATTGATGAAAAAATATAACTAGGAGAAAATAAATATAAATTTAGACTTTTTAAATATCACAATTATATAAAGTCCTTACATAAATATATGATTATTATGATATAAACATAAGATATTACGTACCTATTTTTTTTATAGTCTTTTTCTATAGGGAGTATACTTCTTTACGATATAATGTAATTTTCTTTAGAGACGAAAGAAATAAGATTTCACTTTTTAACTCTTCCTTTTTATTTTCTTACATTTATAATGTAGGCCAGTCTTGATATTTTATGGACTTAGGACAAGACAATGTTAAGTAGGTTATGACATTTTATATACATATTATTTAAAAAAAAAATTAAATATATATTTTATAAAAAAAAATAGAAATGTAATTTCTATATAAAAAATAGTATGTATAATTACATTATGTGAGTGATATAATTTTAACATTTTTTTATTAGTTTTATTTTCAAAAAGTATAATTTTATAATTTAAACGTTTTTATTTATATTGGTTATTACTGAATTGGTTGTCACAAATTTAGAAAATGATTAAAATTCCTTTAATGTTTGATGAAAATTGTTTTTTTAATAAGTTGAAAACTTTAAATTTTTTTTTGATGAATAAAGAAATTAAAAAAATGGCACTAAGGTCTACAAAAGAGAGTGTCTGAGGCATCAACAACTAAGTAACTAAGTAATTTGAAGCTGAAGCTGGACAAGAATTTAATAAAATAAACGGGGAGGAGGATTTGACTCCTGACTTAGCAAGAATGTCCGCCACATTATTTCCTTGCCTAAGCGTATGCTTGAAGCTAATATTCCAAGGTAGTTGTACGTAATCACGAATGACCGAAACCACACTTGCATGAGGATGAACAACGTCGAGCCCCTCAATGATGAATTTCAGAAAAGTGGTAAAATCCGTCTCACAAATAACATTAGAGAAACCTTTTGTGTGGGCAAGTTCAATGCCATGGAAAATAGCACACAGCTCAACGGTGGTGTTTGAAGTAAAACCACAATTACCCATATAACCCGTGATTCAATTGCTTGCAAAATCTCGTAGAACGCTACCAAAACCTGACAAGCTAGGATTACCAAAGGAACTACCGTCTGTATTGATCTTGATGTAGTTTTGCGGAGGAGGTTCTCAATTAACCAGTATCCTATCTATTGAGGATAAGCTGGTCGAGCTTGTCCCTTTGGCTAGATGTAAAAGAGAACTTATCTGGTTATGCATATACCAGTCTGGCCAAACTATATCGTTAAAAACCACCTCATTCCTCGCACGCCAAATCATCCAGCAAGTGATGCCGAATAAGAGCTGAAAATTTCCTTGAATGTTACTTCGAGCGGTATGCAGCATCATCAATGAAGAAATCAAGATCATACTGCAACCGGATGTATTGCCACACCTTACATGCATAGGGACAATCGCGAAGGATGTGAATCCATGTTTCATTGGCATCTCTACACTTGCAACAAGAAGAATCAGTAGTAATATGCCGCATGAAGCGGAAAGAGTTAGTAGGAAGACTCCCTCTATAGGTGAGCCAAATAAAGTGTTTAACATTCTCAGGTAGCTTGGACTTCCACACCCATGACCAGAACTCTCAGCACAGGTAAGATGAAAAGCAGGCTCTCGGCTCAACTACGCATAGGCGGACTTGGTATCATACCTTCCCGAGCTAGATGCACTCCACCTAATAATATCCGGCATAGAAGGATTAAGAAACAAGTACGGAAGGGTGTTCTGAATGTCTTGGGGCAAGGTTGTAGTAAGGACGTCAAAGTGCCAATAGCCATCAAAATAAACATCCTTAACGCGTAATTGCATGTCCCTTTCATAGACCTCATTTACTATGCCATACAATGGTCCCTCCTTATAATGGGCTCTTCTCTGTAATCAAGTCTCAGGCCCCGCGGTCATGTCATGATTACTAGGAATAATTCCTTTTTTTAAGAAATTTTTAATTTAATTCGTAATTATTAATTATTTATTTATTAGTTTTTTTTTTATAAATTATATATATTTTATATTAGTAAATAGTCTTACAAAAATTTTACTAAAAATATCATACAAGTTTTCAAAAGAAATTAATCATTTTTAACATGTTTTGAGATAACTTATAAAAATTTGAAGTCATTTAATTTTGATAAAAAAAATAATTATATTTTTTTGTTAAATTTTGTACAACGATTTTTAAATTAATTTAAATGTTAATAAATTTACTTATTTAAATCTTTTATATAAATGAAAATTTTGATTACAAAACAAAAAATATAAATATAAAAAAAAAAAACGTTTAGAATTCACGTTGGGAAGATCCGAATTCTAAACGGGAAAAGGAGAACAAAATTAAAAACAAATGTGTGAATTCGGTTTAGCTTAGTAAATAGGGTCAGCTGTGTTAATAAAATTGTATAGTTGGGTAAAAAAGTCACTTTCTTTTTTTATAGTTGCCTAACATTACAACATGGCTCCGTCCCCTGCCGACACTCACAGTACGTTGCCACAAAACTTGTTACAATAAAGTTAGCATTTACACATTAATATTTCTTGTAATTCCATTCACAAGCTTTACACCAAAGTCTTTGTGAAGCAACGGTACCAATGCTGGGAAGTAGGAAATGTACAAGTCTAAGTCTCAGTATGAACACATTTCCCTCTCAATATACAATCATCTTTGCATGGTTAGTATGTGGAATATTCATGTTCAACACTGGCACGTGCAACATGATCAATATCCGTTGCTGCAACTAGAAAGATAAGCAGGCTCTCTTAAACTTCAAGCAAAGAGTGATAGATCCGTCAGGTGTGCTCTCTTCATGGATCAGTAGTACTGAACAAGATTGTTGTGAATGGAGAGGGGTCACGTGTGACAACATCACAAGCAGAGTCACTCAACTTAGTCTTCCATGTTCTACAACTCTTCCAACTTACGTTAACAACATAGATAAATCACACTGCCTCGCAGGTTCCATTTATCTATCATCGTTGTTGGTTGAGCTTGAATTTTTAAATCACTTGAATTTGAGCAATAATCACTTTTCAGCTTTCCAATTTGATTCTGATGCGTATTGTGTTAACTCTTCAGCTCTTCGTTATCTTGATTTATCATTTAACCATCTTGTCATAAATAGTCTTCAATGGCTTTCTCATCTTTCTTCCTTGGAATATCTGAACCTCGATGGAATAAATCTTCACAAGGAAACTAAATGGCTTCACCTTGTGACTCTGCTTCCCTCGCTTTCAGAGCTCCATATGCACTATTGTCATCTTCAAGACTTGAGTCCGTCTCTTGAATATGCTAATTTTACTGCACTCAAAGTTCTTTCTCTTCCTGCAAATGATTTTAACTCAGAGTTGCCAAAATGGTTATTTAATCTTAGTGGTATCTCTTCTATTGACCTCAAGTCAAATTATTTAAGAGGCCAGCTACCTAAGGCATTGCTATATCTTCGACAATTGGAAGCCTTGGAATTGGAAGACAATAAATTCAATGGACCAATTCCAGATTGGTTAGGGGAACTTGAACATCTACAATATCTTAATCTCAGAAAGAACAAGTTTTCTGGATCTATTCCTACAAATTTGGGAAATCTGTCATCCTTAATTTTCTTGGCTGTTGCTTCAAATCAATTGACAGGATTTGTGTCGGAGAGAAATTTTGCTAAATCGTCAAAATTAAAGGAGTTGCACATAAACATATCACCACCATTAGTCTTTGACTTTGACTCCCACCGGGTCCCGCCTTTCCAACTTGAGCGATTAATTATGGGATTTGCAAGTCCTAAATTTCCTGAATGGTTATATACACAAAGATCTCTTGAACATTTAACTATTTATGAATCATCATTTGAGGCTCATGGTAAATTTTGGAGTTTTCTATCAAGAATGACAGAAGTCCATTTACAAGATAACTCAATGGTTGGAAACCTGTCAAATGTGTTGTTGAACTCAACATTCGTAGATCTATCATCAAACAATCTGAAAGGTTGTCTGCCTCAGTTATCATCCAATGTGGTCGTTGTCAAGTTATCAAACAACTCATTATCAGGAAACATTTCCCCTCTCGTGTGTGATCAGAAGATGCTGAATGGAGCAAGCAATTTGGTTTTCTTGGACATATCTTTGAATAATTTATCTGGAAGCCTTACTAATTGCTGGAAGAATTGGAAATCATTAGTTCATATTAACTTGGGTAGCAATAGTCTAAATATTTTTCCTGTTAAATTATCGTGGAACAAGTTCAAGGAACACAATCCAACGAGGCTGAACATTTGTTACTTGACATATCAATCAAGGTCATAAAGTGCAAGTTTCTTCCATATTCTGATACTTATTGACCTTTTATAACCAACTTCATACTATCTTCAAAGGTTTAGTGATCACCATCACCTATAGGAAACTCCAAAATTTACCATGAAGATGAAGCCATTTAGTTTCCTTGTGAAGATTTATTCCATCGATGGTTAAATGATACTGTAAATCAAGATAACGAAGAGCTGAAGAGTTAACACAATACGCATCAGAATCAAATTGGAATAGATCTATTATATATAGTCTTCACAGCTCTGTTATTACACATCAACCCAATATGCTATTGTCAATTCCTAATATCCCGCGCAATAAGAAATATTCTTACAGAAATATATCTCCAAACCTCGGAGTAACACCAAAAACAAATGATAAATTCAGTCGATATATATATTCATGATCTTGATTCAATTATTTGTAATGATCGATTATGACGATGGAAATGACTTATGAACTCCAAAAAAATATATATTATGTATATTAATTGTCAAAGATTTCAATCTTAAAACACCTTTTTAATTTTATATATTTTTATACCTAATTGCAAGAGCAATTGCTATTTGCTAAAAAAAAATAAAAGATAATTCTTTGTAATGATTTCTCTATTGAATAAAATATTTCTACACCTAAATGCTAGTTGATACCTAATAAGAGAAAAAAAAAATATAGGTATAATAGATAATATGATGGAATATGAAAAGAAAGATAAAAAAAAAAAAAAAAGATATTAATAGAGTATAGAAAAAAATTAGGTGTAAAAATATAGCTGCTCTTCTCTATTTGATACATACATGAATCATCGAGCCTTAACGCACTCTTGGACCTACTTATACACGAAGTAGACTAAATGGTTGAAGGATGAAGGGAAAGAAAGAAGTAGTAGTGTGTTAGACTTTGTACAACTAATAAAAACTAACGTTAAAATTTGTCAATACAAAAAAAAAACAAATGATACTTATATTACATGTAAACGTAAAATCATTCACATCTTGTAACAAATTTTTATTGTTTTTCGTGGTATCCACATGTACACATTATTCATATTTAGTTTAATCAACTCAAGCATTATTAACCTTTAAATCTCTCCAATGATACAACTTTTTAAAAGTTGCTTCTAATAAATTTTAAAAACAAACTTAAATCATTATTTTTTTCAAGAAGAATCATTATAATTTTTTAATAATTTATTTTTGCAAACTAGAAATATATAAAATATATTTTGGCGCAATAAAAAATATATATACATAACTAAAGTATATTTATTTAAATGATAAAATATATTTAATCTCATAAATAAAAATATATATATAAATAAAATATATTTATTTACAGCTAAATTTCTATAACAACTAATTTTTTTTTTACAAATATTACATATTTAAAAAGAAAATAAAACAAAACATAATCAAAATAATTAATAAATATTCCATAATTAAAAGTTACATAATTAAAAATTAATACACAATAACAATTATATAATTAAAACCTATGTAATTATCTAAAATTCATATCTTTTTATTATTTTCTTACATAACCTCTCGTGAATTTGTAACTCAATATCAGTCATACTACTAGTTTCCTTGTAAAGAATCTCTATTTCTTTTAATCTATTGTGTTCATCTTTGAAACGTGCAATGTCTTATAATATTTTTGCTTTGGTCTTCAAAACTTCTTCCATACGTATGAGATCAACATCAGAAGATTTTTCCTTTTTCATACCTTTTGATTGTGCCTTACTCTTTGTTGCTTTTATTCCAATTGAACGTTCCATGGTAGCTAATGATGACTCGTAATCCATGGTAGTTGGATTAGAAGAGGATGTGTAAGCTCTAGAAGCAGGAGTTTTTGATTTCTTGCTAGATTCTTCAAATTGTGCCAACCATTTAGATTGTTTCCTCACTATGTGCCATACACTTTCTAATTTGAAACCTATTGATTTATCTTGTGAATAAATTTGACGTGCATCACTTATGATGTCAAACTCAGAACTATCACTCTTTTTTCTTTGACAAGCTTGTTTATAGCATGGTGAAAATTTAACACAATTTTCATTGATCCTTTGCCATCAATATCTTTCCTTCGGTTTCATATGTTGCTCACGAGAATTATTGTAGTTTTATGTAATTTTTGACCAAAAAATTGTCTTTTTTGGTTGGTTTCCACGATTGCATTCTTCAAAACATTCAACCATGAGTCAGTGAGAATTTCATCTTCCTTGGCAAAGAAATATGATCTTTGTTGTGTTCCGAGTGCTTCTTCTTGTTCTTCTTTTTCATTGACTTGGGTGGAAAATAGTGGAATTTCAGATTTTGACGCGAACTCGGGAGGTTTGTCAGCTCCTCTTTCATTACATTGATTGTTACTAGTACCCATTGAAGACCCTTGATTAATTTGTGGTGATTGAAACATCCCGAATTGATAAGGATGAAATGAGGGTGTAACATATTGATAATTTGTGATATTGGAATTATTTTGTGTGTTTGATGAATTTGAACAATTTTGAAAATTTGGATTTGTGGGAGGTTGAAAATTTGACATATAATTAAATCACAAATTCACATTGAATGGATTTTGATCCATTAAATGAAAATAAATGAAAGAATTTGAGAAATTTTTAAAGTGAAAATGAAAGAAATTTAAAAATTTCTAGTTGTATAAAAAAATTATTGAAATATCCTATTTATAAAAAAAAAAAAGTTAAATGTAAATATTAGTTCAATAGCTAGTAGATCATTTAGTTTGTTTAAAACTAATTATAACAACAACTTTCATAATAATAATAATAATATTAATAAAAACATTAAACGGCTAGTAAATATTAGTTCAATGGCTAGTAGATATTTTAGTTTATTTAAAACTAATTATAACAAAAACTTTCATAATAATATAAAAAAAAACATTAAATAACTAGTAAATATTAGTTCAACGACTAGTAAATATTTTAATTTATTTAAAACTATAATTATAACAACAACTTTCATAATAATAATAATAATAATAATAATAAATAATTCAAAGGCTTTAAAAAAAAGTTTTATTAAAAAATGAAACATAATATGTTTTTTTTTTTATATAAAAAAAAGAAAAGAAAAGCAATGTTGTTGCTTCGCAAACAATAAATATTTATTATCCCTTAAAGGCGTGTGCTTAACAAACATCATGTTTCCCTCAAAATAGTACTTGACAAACAACTCGTTGTAGATGCTTTAACGTAAACCAAAGTTTTATGGCCATGATTAATTGGGTTGTTTTTGTTTTATACATAGTAAGAATCAATAGAGTTTTTATTTTCCAAAATTGATTTTGGTTAAAATTATTTTTGAAATGAAGTGAGTTATGCTGGATGATTTTGTTTAAAAATAATTTTAATCAAAATAATTTTAAAATGAAATTTAGTGTAAATTTTTTTTTATCCTATGTAAAAGTTATTATTAACTGTTTCAATTTAAAATCAATTTTATGAAATCAACCGTGTTAAAAATTATTTAAAATCAATTCAATTTAAATTCAATTTCCCAACACAAGACGCAAGAGTAAGTAAGGTAACTAAAATCCTCATTTTATGCCCATTAAAAAAAATTATTTTTTATTATTTTTATCAAATAAAAAAGTCTCATATATTAACAACAAAATCTTATGTATTGAAAAAAAAAAAAAAAACAAAGGCTCTATTTCAATTAAAATAAAATATTTTCTCAATAAATCGTTTTAAATGTGACATATTGTCCGACCGGCATGCCTACGCTAAACCAAACACAAATAATGTTAATAATGTTTGTTACACGTGTCATTTGAAAGCTTATCGCTGGTTTGATTTACAACAGATAAAACAAAAGGTGTTGCTTGTGGTCACATAGTAAGAAATAAAATAGGAAATATACTTAGGGTATATTCTAGACCCAGAATTAATTTCGATGCCAAACCCAAAAGAGTGTGTTGTACGGGAACATTCCTAAGAATCTTTTTTTTTTTTTATTAACTCCCACGAATCTTCTTCCTATAGTATAGGGTGGCTGACACATGAAAGAGAGGAATATATCACCTACCAAACGCCCCATTCCATTTCCTCTTGTTTCTGGTTATTTATTATTTATACATCTTACATGCATTAGTTAATGCTACAATTTGTTGATTAATAGAACCAATAACATAATTATAATAACAATAATAATAAAAGAGAAAAAGATCAGATCGAAGCCATTGGCAATTGAATTGTCAGATAGGTTCAGTAAAGATCATGTGTCACATGCTGATCATATATATCGGACTGATCAAGGAAGAAGCCTTTAGGTATTTTAATTTAGAAGAAACGTATTCAGATCAAAATAATGTATACAAGACAATTCTGGTATTATAAGCAAGTTATCCATGTAAGCTTGATTTTGATTCATAATTCACTTTCTAAAATAATATTTAATTCTGCAAAACTCACGCCCGATAAGGATGTAAGTTGAAAATCTCACTGTAATATTATGACCAAAATAATATACATAAGGGAAGAGAGTACCCTTCACTGTAAAAACTCTAAACTCATTTTTTTAAGAAGGGTGAAGAATCAAACTCATCTGATCTAAATCATTATGTTTTAGCTTGTTAGAATAATTGAACCTAGCAATTTATTTATTTAATTTTTTAATAAAAACTTGTATTGCTTAACTCCTTAACATCTCTTTTCTCTCTTCTATATTTAAAGTAAAGTTAAATAATTATCAACGTTCTTGCTTACTTAGGTTACATTTTATTGACAACAAACTTTTAGAGATATAAAGGTGGTCCAATGGTGAAGGATAAAGGGAAGGAGGGGGAAGTCATGAGTTCAACTCCTTTTAACTAACAAAAATTATCATTACTAACAATTAACATTTGTGATAAAAAAAAATAACAAACTTTATTGTTTTAGCTAGTATTTGCCTTCATCAGCAAAATATTTTTTTAAAAATAAAAATCATTTTAAAACTGAAATTTAATCAATTTTTCATTACAAATTTAATTTAAATATAAATACAAGAAATACAAATTTAATAAAGTCTAAATCAAAAAACAATATTTTTCAAAAACTTTTACTAAACAACACCTACAAATTACTACGTACACATTCTCGTCTATATGTTTTTGAAGGCCCACAGATAAACCCGCTTAACCCATGCACTAAATTGACGAGATAAAATGCCCCCAAAACAAACAGACTTAAAAAAAAACAGAGTTGATATACCGTACCGTTTGCGGGTTTCTTGGGTAGCCCGCAGTCACAAACTCATTTACCCACCTCTATTTAGCAACAAAAATAAAAAAAATAATGATGAAAGAACTAGCTTAGTTGTAAGTTTGAATGAACGACACTCCAACTCATGTCAACCAACAAAACAACAAACGGAATTGAGAAGAAAACAGAGAAACGTGACAAAATCTTAAAAAAGAAAAAACAGAGACTGAGATCACAGTTGCAGGAGTTTGTTCGATCCTTCCTGCTTGAGAACAAACAAAGGAAGCCCCTTTTTTATTTTTCAGAAATTAAGACACAACAAAAAAAAAAAAAAAAAAAAAGTAACTAGTGAAGACTCAAGAGTTTGAAGTCCAAACAGATGCCGAAAGCAAACGCCTTGATTTCCATCCCAACACCAACTTATTATTCTCCAACTCCTCCACCCTATACCCATCGTTAAACAAACCCAGCAATAAATTCGCTTGGCAATGATTAGCGAAGCTCATGGGAACTCCCCTGAACCCCGCCGCACTCAACCACTCCCCCCACCACGACCCCGACAACCCTTCCTCTTTCCCATGATACATCTGGGCCACCGAACCCGTGATTCTCGGCCCCAAGAACACTCTCTCCACCAAAGCCCGGGCCCATCTCTGCATGGGAAACCCAACCTCCAGCGAATCAAACACCGCAGAGTAGTGGTGCAGCAATTCCATAAACAGGCCCACGAAGCCCGAATCAACACTTACACCGCGCCCCATTTCCTCCTCCACAAGCACCACCAGCCTCGGGTTCAGCTCCTTGGCTCCTTTTAAAAACGACACAACCGAACCTGAGGCTCGGAAGTTTAGGTGCGGCAAATGCAGCATGCAGTTGAACACCAAGGTCTCTCCACGAACCAGCTTCAGAGAGGAAGCTCGAAACGTCTCGTCGGGGTCCAGCCGGCAGTGGTGGAAGGAGAACGGTTGCCCGACGGAGGCTGCGAACGCCGTCAGCCTCCGTCCGGTTTCCTGGACGGTCGCGATGGATCTCCGTCCGGAGGCGCCTCTGGACAATGCGGTTATGCGAAGGTGTGGGCCTGGTGGGCTTAGTGAGGAGAGGGATTGGATTAGTGAGGCCCATTGGGCCCCTTCGGAGACGTCGAAGTCGATGACGTGGAGTCGTTTTTCGTGGGCTGCGGCTTCTAGGATGGATTGGTTGGAAGTGAAGTGAGCGAACTTGACGTAAGGGGCCATGTCCTGGAGGAGCTGGAAGGCGATGAGCGTGTCCGTGATGTGGGGTGGTGCGTCGGTGTGCGCACACGCGGCGCTTTCTAGCAGGAGGTGGAGGGCGCGGCTAAAATGCGCCGCGAGTCGTTCGATGTTGGTGGTGCTTGTGCCGTGGGTCACGGACGACACCAACTCGTTGAGCCGAACCAATATCGCTCGAGCCAGGTCGTGGCTCGGGGTGCCGGAGCTCAGGGCCTCCGCCGCCGCCATCAGGAGGTGCACCAGGCGGAGGCCCCTCTCGTCTCCGCCGGCGGTGGAGTCGGATTCCTCGGCGGCGCTTTGATCCGACTCCGGCGTCAGAACATCGTCATCGTCGTCATCCTTCATGAGTGAGTCGATGAGTGTCTGGAAATCATTGTCGGCGGCGGCGAGGGATTCCCAGTCGGCGAGAGGGGACCAGAGGCTGTTGCTGTTCCAGTCTTTGTCTGAGGAAGGGGTGGTTGTGATGCTGTGATCGGAGAAGTCGAGGAAATCAGGGTCGTCCATGATCTCCATGGCTAATGAGAGAAAGAGAATGTATAATAAAAAAAAAAAATGTAACTGTGAACTGTGAAGTGTAGTACTACACTACTGAGGTGTGTCGTACAGTTAACAAGTGGGAGATTTATAGTATGGTTTGAGAGAGTAGGAAGAAAGTCGAAACAAAAGACGTTATGATCCAAACACAATTGTTTTATTAAACACTTTTTTTTCATATTTAAAGATGAAATGATTGCTGATATCATATGTAGTTTTTTATTTTCTTTAAATACAAGACCAAGAAACAAAGAACTTGATGTGATATAGTAATAATTAATTAAATAAAAAACCTGATGTGATTCATCTCGCAATTGCACGATATATTGAGGAATAAAATTATTGTTCTCTGTTATGACAACTATTGCTAATCAATTGAAAATAGATGAGAATAAAATATTTTGAAGAAGCATTAAGGCTAAGAAATATAAATGACAATTTAAAATTAAAAATAAAGCAAGCAAGTAAAATTGGAGAAAGATAAGGATCGAAGATTCACGCAATACTATAGTAATGCAATGCAATAGCTTTTTAAGAGGTAAGGCTTAAAGATTTATTTTTATTAGTACTTTTTCTTCTATTCTATACGCACAATACTATAGTAAAGCAATGCAATAATCTTTTTGTCTTTCTATTTTGTGCACATGTGTCACGTGTGATGCTTAAAAGTGTGCTTTGCTTCAAAGTTGACCTCCATTTGAGTCTATAGGATATTGTCTTGAAAAGGTACTTTACTCAAGCTTCTAATGAAAATGTAGCTTTAGATGAATTACATTGAATTATTTCCTTTAGAACAATCATCTTTCAAACGATTCAACCTCTACAGATGTATCTTTAGACTTCATACTATTTTACTAGCAAATGAACTTCCAATTTCTTTGAAGGAATTTAATTATTATTTTACAATGTTTTGAGTGCATACCGTATAGAAATGTTATTAACAAGTTATCGATTAGAGTGAAACTAGCTAGTCTTAGACCAAGTTCTTAGACTTGAGTTTTATAAATTAAAAAAAAATAAACAAAGATTAGAAAGGGAGATCCCACCAAAGTGACTAGCACGCCAAGTTTATTAGAAGAGTTTAATTATATATCGACAAAATTAGTATATATTTTTAAAAAAATCATTATTTAAAAAAATGTTAATTTAACTATGAATTTAATCATTAAAAAATGGCGGTGACAAATGAAATGAGTAATTAATACTTTATTGATACTCCAAAGCAACAAAATAAATTAAGACAAAAATATGTTTTAAAATAAATGTTTAATGGTAGTTTTTTGGTTGATTTAAACTCAAATCTTTTTAGTTTTTAGTTTTTAAATGTGAAAATAATCACTAAACCAATGATCTAATAGATAAGACTGGTAAAACATATATATATTACATAAATTTTATTTATTATCATATATTTATTTATTTTTTCTTGTGTTCTCAATTTAATATTAAAAGTAAAATAAATTGAGTGATTTATAAAATAAAAAGTGAAATATATATAAAAAAATTTTACAACTAATAATAAGAGATGTTAAAAAAATAAATGAAGAATAATTTAAATAACTTCATTATCTTGATATCTCTCTCGAGGACTCTCTATCATAGTTTTAAAATTCAAATTGGTGATCGAATTGGTCGACACACTGGGTCATTGTTTGAACTAATTAATTCGCGTGATCCAGTCTATTGAAAAAAATTAAAAATATTTATTATATACAAATTAAATATTTCATAATTATTATCAATTAGACCATTGACTTAATGATTACTTTGTTATTTGAAAACTAAAATGATTTGAATTCAAATCTTAACTTTCCAAAATTCATATAAAAGAAGAACTAGCCACCATTTCTTGAAAAAAGAGTTGAGAATATGAACTTTGAATTGTAGTTTATATATAATATAGTTCAATTACTATCATTCTTGCATGCATGTGTTGATTAACAAGAATCCTAACCAAAAAGAAACGTGTAAAACAAGGGCAAAATATGCATATAGATGATTGGCTTCTTTAAATTAAGGAGTGTATTTTAAAGTATGATACAAACAAATGATTGAATATTAAGGTGTTTTAACTCAATTGATTAAGTAGATATGTAAATATTGTAAACTTTTTTTTATATCAAATTTAATTTATCTAAGATGATTTTTTAAATTAAAATAAAATATAAAGGATGTAAAGTGGACTCACCAATTTTCTATCCTCCCTCCCCAAAACATGCAACCATTGCATGTGCTGATGATTTAACAAGAATCTTAACCAAAAATTAAGAAACGTGATAAATAAGAACAAAATATGCAGTGGATTGCAGTACTAATGAGTAATGACATATATTACCCCTTCCCAAGACTAATTAATGTCCTTCCACTTTGTTCATAACCCTGCCTCGCCCGTGAAGTGGAATATCTGATAGAAATTAATGATATAATGTGTATATATATATATATATATATATATGTGTGTGTGTGTGTGTGTGTGTGTGTGTGTGTGTGTGTGATTCTAAGTCTAACTCCCTAGCCATGTGGACATGACATTGACCTTCTGCCAAATCAGTTGACAGCAATAGGACTAAACATTACAGTAATAACAAAATATATGTTTCAGGTCGATAGATAGAATAGGTAATGAGCTATTTGCCTATTTCATTGGAGGACGAGAAGGATCCAAATTGTGAAGGTAAAAAAATGGTGCAAAAGTACAAAATGTTCTTATAATATAATTAAGCATTATATAAAAAAATGGTGCAAAAGTACAAAATATGTGTTTTTTTTTTTTTTGTTAATAATGAAGGTTGTCTTTCAATCCACTAGATGATAAAGATTATTTAATTCACTCATCATTATAAATCAATACATCAATCCTTTGACTAATTAATCTTTGATCATATAATTGAGTTGAATTTCACCACCTTTATTTTTTTTTTTATAAAGGAAACCATACTATGATATTTCATTAATAATCAAAGAGTAAATATAATTGAAAATAATATAAAAAACTTGGTTACAAGCAAAAAATTTTGATGTCCTTGTAAGAGAATGAACAACATGATTAACTTGTCTCTTAATAAAACTCACCCTAGAGTTTGAAGTACACAGATTATTAACTTTACATTTGTCTAAAATATTATAAAGAGTGAAAACACTAGTGAATGAGCTATTAAACTTGTCAACTTATTCCAAAATATTTTGATGCCAAAAGATAGGATGTTCGAAAATATAACAGCATCAATGTTGCACTTCAAGAAGTTTGCAAGTAGAGGGAACCAAAGGTGTTGCCAGTTGCTAGAATTCTTAGGGTCCAAAACAGCGTCTTTTTCTAGCATTGATCCACTCGGTATAGAACTGTTTTGTGAGACTCAAGGAAGTGTCAACAGTTATATTAGAATTGTTCCATACCATTGCAAATTGGCATCTATCTTGGAGGTTTAACATCTGCAGCATTTTAACTTGTAGGAAGGCACCCTCTGAGAACTCTCCATAAAAAGTGCTTAATCTTGTGGGGCACATTCATTGTCCATATGGGGTTTCAATTGCCCGTGACCTTTAAGTGCTCCATATCCAGCAACGTGTCCATGATGTGGTGATATGCACTTTTCACATTATAAGTTCCATCCTGGTTATGACCCCATATTATTTTATCTTCCTCTTGTGTGTCATGTTGAATAAGGTCCCCAACCAGCATGTTTTCTCTACCAACGATAGGTTGGATGTTAATGAGAGGTTGGTTTTTGTTGTTTAGCCATGGTTGGTTCCAGAATTTTATTGAGTTTTCATTTCCAAGCCGCCATCTCATACCTTGTATCATTACTACTTGTGAAACATGGATGCTACGCTCAGTAAAGCTTGGATTATGTCCCAATTGAGCATTCAATAAATTCTTTAAAGGAAAGTGTTTTGCTTTAAATACTTTAGAAATTATAGTATCAAGGTTGGTCAATAATCTCCAACCTTGCTTTCCAAGCATAATAAGATTAAATGCACTTAGAATTATGAAGTTCACAACCTTTATCTATTTAATAATTAAATCAATCTTATTACTCGTTGATCTTAGGTTCTCCTGTATATTAATCAAATGTTGTGAATACTGCAAGAAAATCACTTAGCAGTAGATATGTCACCAGGTGGGACGCAAAACTTGACCAACCCACCAATGACCAAGTTATTTATTCATATACAACCATATGTTTGATGTTTCCATTGTCCATATACAAGTTAATTAATGGCGCATTCTTAATTTTTTTTAGGTTTGTTAATTGGCTAGTCACACCACAAAGTACAAAAACTTAACTATCTGGCTAGTCATGCCTGACCCAACCATGCACCACATATGTATAATAGATGTACAAATAAATTATACTCCAAAATTATTAGGATCAGTGTCTATGTAATTCAGTTGATTGATTATAATACATAAATTATTTTACGAAAAAAAATTATACTCCGAATTATAACCATAGGTTTTTGCGTCTCATTCGATAATAGATACACTGTAAAAAAAATACTATACAATAATAAAAAATTGTGTTACTATTATTTATATTGATATGGTATTTATTTAATGAAAAGTAAATTATTAATATTTGATACTCATAGTATGCATCATATTAATAGATATTTTTATATAAAAAAATTATATATACAATTAGTTTATCATGCTACTATTAGTTAAAACTCAATGTTTATATACTAAAGGTTTAATTTCTCATAAAATTGCAAAAGATCAAAGAGCAGTTAGTTAGAAAGAGAAATGTGTGGAGCCAAGGCCTTTCTAAAGATGTCAGCAACTAATTAGGTCTTATAGAAATAATTAAGGTGATGCAATCACCTGAAACACGAGTCTCTGGACTACAATATTTTTTTTTTCAAAAAAAAAAAAAAAAAGACTACAATATTTTTCTTACACAACATGCCAATCAATGTCCAAATATTTGGTCTGCTCATAAAAAAACAAGACTAGGTTGTTGTAATATTTTTTTTTATCAGCAAAAATCAAACTAAGTACCAAGATAATTTGTAACACTTATGCAGTCATTTCAATCAATTGAACTTGAAGAAGAGAGAGCAAGTAACACATCCATTACAGTTCACGTGTTACATGTGAGAGATTAGTTTTCCAATAAGAGAATATCACAAACCGCCCCTACTCATTATCAAAAGAAGTGCAAATTACGAGACTATGAAATGATGGAATAAAAATATACAAATGTGTAATAATATATGAGAAAAAGGTTTATGTATTTTTTTAATGTAAAATTATTTTATATTATCAATTGATTATAATTTTTTATTTATGATAAGATAGTTTATTTTTATAAAATTATTTTAAAAGTTATTATAATATCAAATTATGATTAATTGATAATATAAAATGATTTTACGCTATCTTATTATAATGATTTTACTCATAATATATACACTATACTATTATAGGTCTTATGTACATTAGTACACTAAGTAGGACACGATTATCAGCTAGACTCATGCTTAAATTGATGTAAAGAATAACTATTGTTTTAGTTTTATGTTAATATTTTTATTTAATTTTTTTTAGATGTTTTAAATTTCAGAGTAGTCAATTAGGACCTATGAATTTGCCAGTATATATAAAACTCTCAAGGCAGAGAAAGAAAAAATCAAACCACAAACAATCCAAAGTGTCACAGTAAATAGTACTCCATTCGTTTCAAAATTTTAGTTGTTGGAACAAATTGCATAAGATACTCCTATTAGAATTTTATTAGGGACACAAATTTGCTGTCGATAATAACTAATGTTTTGAAACAATATCAAAATTTTAAAATGAAGGGAGTAATGTATGTTTATTATTTCAAGTAATTTATTTTTCCAAGATTATGCTATTAGCTCCTCCAGTCACGGGTTGTAGCACTTTCTACTACGTGAGAATTTCTAACTAAAGATTAAGGAGAGAGCATATGTACCAATAATTATTAACATAACTGACGCTGATCTGTGTTTTTTTAATCAAGTGTTAACGCTTAATAGTTCGAATCATAACCAATTTATATATAAAATAGACTATATTAAAAAAAGAATATTCATACTATATTTGTTCACAATCTCCTCCGATAAAAATTAATCACTTTTTCGATGAAAAGTGCTTTGTACTAAAACGATATTAAGCAAAAGGAAGAGAGCATGAGCATATGCATTGTTGATGGAACAACCGGCAGGTGAGTGCCAGAGTGATATGGTTGGAAATATTCGAAACACCACTTTATAGGATTCACACAATCAGCTCTCTTTAGTAAATTTTGTTTCTTGTTGTGTATTTTTTGCAGGTTTAGCATTGGCTTTGTGACGGAAGACTCAATTATATAACACAGATCGATCGTTAGTATTAAAATAGTTATTACATGAGTAGCAATATTACTCTTGTCTGCTGCATATCATTTTGAATAAACTATGTTTTGGTGGAGAATTTTAAAAGTTTAAAGGGTTTAAAATGTGTGAATAATTAATTATAATAATCAAATTCTTCTGGTATATAGAATTCCACTTTGAACTATTATATTATTTGGCAAATAATATTTTTATTATAAAATTTCGCTATACATAGGGTTGGACAGGTTTAGCTTGTCCTACATCCAATCCTGAATTTATTAGCTTATTTCTCTGAACTTTTCTTCCCACCATGGGTATTTTTTAATCTATTGGATCATAAACTATTTTCTTTTGCAATACTGTGACTATCATTGATTAAGGATATTTTTGTATACGGTGATGATCGAATAATATTTTTTGTTTTAGTAATGATCGAACAAGGATAAATCATTTCTATAATATACGAACACAAAATGTGCAACTGTTACAAACATGTTAGGTTAATTCTTTAAGGTCTAAACTCACCATCTAGACTCACCATTGAGTTGTTGTACTAAATTTTGAATGATTCTCTTAATTGTTGTGTACATGTTAATATGGAAATGATCAAGGTATTGTTTGTTTAGATTGATTCTTAGATCCAAAAAGTCAAACCAATTTTGTTAAGAGAATCTCATTATTAGCCCCTTGAGCCAAACAAGAATTCTTTTGTCTTTAAAACTCGAAACTTGAATAATTATGAATTGTTCACCTTACCTTAGGGAATAGGAGCGCATATCCTTATAGTTTAAAACAAATTTGTTCCAAAGCAACATATCTAGTGCAAAAGTTGTAAGATTGCATGAGGCAAAGCCTAAAAAAAAAAAAAAAAATTAATTCTTCAATCAAATGTGTGACTTAAAGTGTGATGTAGCTTTTGTCAAATTGCGTTAATGAATTGTAGGGATACAAAAAAAGTTGATAATCAAGAATGGAAAATAAGAATGTTCTCTCTTAACTCCTTTGGAAATTGAACTCAAGAAAAACCAATGATTCACTGTAGCTCAGCCACATTTCAACCCTAATGAAGTCCTTAGTGATCCATGTTGCTTGTACATGTGCATTAAACTGAGAAGAAGTGCAAAAGTTTTAAGTGCACAATTTCAATTGGATGAATTTGACCATCTCATGCTTTTTATGCACTGAATGTTGAGTGAAACATTGGCCTTGTCATGATCATTGTGTTCACTAGGATTTCAATTGTTAAATGCTTCTTTATTAATTTTCTTACTTTTTGTGTGCATTGAAATTTTTTCTTTAGAACCATAACATGTTTGAACTTGATTGGTAATTCCATTTGTTAATTGCCATTGGTCTTAGACTTCATTCCAATGTTGTCAATTGTTCCTCTACATCCACATTGCTTGGTAGGTAGATACTTTTTTTTTGCTTGAGGACAAACAAAGCTTTAATTTGGGGGAGTTTGATAATTACTTTGTGTGCTTAATTCTTGAAGATATTCCACGACAATTATCTAACATTCTTATGATTTTAGCTTAGTTCAAACTCATTTAGCATAGTTTTTAATAGTTTTGTTAAATCTAACCTTGGGTAGTTAGTTTGTAGAAAATAGACCCAATTTCATGTTTTTGCAGACTTGAGTTCATCATCAAGAAAGGATGGGAAGAAGTGCTTAAAGCTTGGGGTGCACTAAGCAGCTGGTCGCGCTACACGCGTAAGAGATCAATTCAGAAGATTGGAGTAAAACATCAAGGTGCTTAACGTGCATGTGCACTAAGCGAAATTAATCATCTATTTGCTAATTCTAAAGAATTTGCTTAGCACGCATGTTCACTAAGCGAATTTATCCCTCTGACTACAACTATTGAAGAACTCTCTTAGCGCGCATGTGCGCTAAGCAAGCTGTTATTTATGGGGAAAATGACAAAGTGGAGATTTTCTGTATATAAGCTTTAATTTCTCCAAGGGATCAACATCCATCATTTTCTAACCTAGGTTTTTGCGTTAGCACTATTCCATTGCTTCATTTTCTTCTTTTACACCTCTTCTCTTCACCACTGTAGCTCATTTTTCTTGCTTCTCATGACTTTAAGAGGCTAGTTTTCTTGAGGGATTGGGGAACTAGGTTGTTTACATGTAAACACTTTTTTTTTTTATATATATTCAATAAATATTTAGTGTTATTATCTTTCTCTACTTTATTTGCTTGTTATATAATTTGGTTAATTGTATATGCATGTGGTTAGGGTTTAAATGCTATTGAGAAAAATGCTTGTGAACTTAGAACTGAGAAAGATCTTTAATGAAGTGTATTTCTAAACATAGGATATACTCCATTAGCCTTGTTAAGATACTAGAAGTGAAGTTGAGTAGTTTAGGCTTGATTTAGTGAAAAATCACAAGCACCTTTAGGTCAAGGTGACATCGAACTATTTTGTTGAATAGAGAAAACTCTTACCCATTTGCATGAAAAGCAAGCCTAGTGGAACTTAACCCTCAACATTAGACATGACAATAATACTCGTACCCGTGGGTATCGCCCCAGCCTTGCTCCGAGTTCGATAAGGATTACCCGCTTTGACCAGATACGGGTACAGGTATGGGTAATACCCGTTTTTTCTAATCAGGGATGGGGACGGGTATGGGAACACCCCCGCCCCATTCCCGTCTCTGAGTAGTAAAATTATCAAATTGCCCTATTTAATTTCTATTCTAACTTTTGCTTTTACCCTTTCTCTTAGACTCGGACTTTCACAAACATAACCCAAGGTCCCAAACAACTCTAAATCCCTTATTCTTTACGAACTGCCCCTCTCGGCCTCTCCCTCTCCTCTCGTGGCAACGGCCCAGTGGCAACAACAGCGATAGCAATAGCGTCATCGTCGGTTACATGGTAAAGTAGCCTCCTCTTCCCACTTTCGTTATCGTTCCAAGCTCCAAACTCAACTTTCACCTAACATGTTAGTTAATTTTGGAACGATTCCCATTATTTAATTTTGTGGTTTTGTGAAGCATGATTTTTGGAACATTGAATAAGATTTGAAAGCAGTCAAGCTCTTTCAGGTACTTTTCTCCACTTTGTTGTTCCTTCCCTATTCATGAAAAAAGCCTATGCATGTGTTGATTGATTATATTCTGTTGCTAACCCACATGACACTTGATTCAATCCTCGGCATGGTAGGGTTGTGTGGTTTATGTCCCATTTCATTGTACTTGATAACCTTAAATAATACTCCTTAATTCCCTTCCCTTATTAAAATAAAAATAATAATTAAGGTCATTTAATGTTGATAATACTACTAAAAAAAAAGTATTATAATTATAATAAATGTATGCAGTGCATTGTGCATGTTAACCTTAAAAAAATTTATGATAATTATAATAAATGATGGATTTATATATCAAATAATGATTTTGGTTACTCCACCACAAGGGGGAACAACTGAGGTTGTTAGTTTTCATAGGGTGTTAGAAAATCTTACCTTGTGAAATACAACTTTTTTTTTTAGGAGAAAAAATGATTGTCACCTATTTGTTACTATTATTTTGGCCTTGGATTGTTTTGTAGAAATTTATTATGCTGAACTGAAGTGAGTTTTCATTCTGTTAATTTATATTGTCTTTTTCTATAATTTATATGAACTAATGTAACAAGTATGAAGATGTATATCTGTTTTATCTACCTAATTTAGATCTTTATTGAACTATAGCCACATTTGGTGTTGTTTACAGGCAAGTTTCATTGTTACTGTTGATCAACCTATCACCCTACGATGATTATTCTTCAATGCATTTAAGTGTCTTTGCTTCCTCATTGCCTATTTTAATTGATATGGAAATAGTTGGTGTATACCTATGAAAAATCGGTGTCCATGTTGAAAATTGAATGCATATTGACTTATGAGGCATGCTCTCTTAGATATCAATTCTCTAAGTAGTGAATAATTATTTTATCTATCTTTTTTTTTGGGTTTTGATTGTATTTCTAATTCCATGATATTATGATTTCTTTGATTGAATTTAAGTCATCTCTGAAATAATTTCATGGGACTAGCTTATTTATGTCTTTTGCCAATATAGAATGTGGATACCATATAGGACAACATTGGATGCACGACACTTAATCGGTATTCGGAATATTCCTTCCAGACTTTATTGTTTCTCTCAGTTTCCATTTTTTTTTGTGGTTTGGAATATTATTTGTAAATTTCTTGGACTTGTGGATGTGGATGTATGTGTATCTCGCTGTATAATAAGCATACTCGAATTAATTACATCTATACAGGGTTGGAGATTCAATAACACAATCCCAATTCTATTTGATAATAACTTTTAATCCACGATATTAATTGAACATAATATGAGTTCTCAAGATCAAGAACCAACTCTAGAATCTTCTCAACAATCACAAACTGCATGTGAAGGTTCTACACAAAGACCTACATGTGAAGGTTCTACACAAATACTTACTTCGAAAGAGCCTAATCAAGATGAGTCATCAACACACACATGATCAAGGAGGCTGACAAGTGCAGTATGGAAACATTTTGAGAAGGTCAAGATAGATGAGAAAGATAAGGCTTAATGTAGATATTGCAAGAAATATCTTAGAGGAGAATCAAGGAATGGAACAAAACAATTGCACCACCATATGGAGAGATGTCTTGTGTAAAGATTGTCTAGACAAGAGGAAAAAGGTGGCAGACAATGCTTTTTTCTAAAGGTGTAGACAGTAAAAGAGAATTGGCTTGTGGAGGTTACAATGAAGCAAAAGCAAGGAAGGGGCTTGCATGTACAATCATTATGCATGATTATCCACTCTCAATAGTGGAACATGTTGGCTTTATGATGTCTACGAAGAAGGAAAACAAATTTCTTTCAAGTTGTTAGATACAAATGACGGAAGAGTGGCAATTACAACAGATATATGGACCGCAAGCAATCAAAAAAAGGATATATAGTTGTCACAACTCACTACATTAATAACAATTGAACCTTACAAAGTCACATTTTGAGGTACAAACATTCTTTATAGTTCTTTGTTGTATCTTGTGTTTTTATTTTTTTTTAATGTTAATCTTGGTATGTATTAGATTCATATACATTCCTGCACCTCACACAGCTGATAAACTTTGTATTGCATTAGTTGATAGTTGATTGTTTGTTTGATTAGAACATTGAGACAAAAGTATCAACTATTACTGTTAACAATTATACTACAAATAACAGCATAATTGACAAAATTAAAGGTAAGTTGCAATTAAATACTTTAATTAAAGATGGGTCTTTGCTTCACATGCGTTGTTGTGTACATATCCTAAATTTGATTGTCAAAGAAGGATTAGGAGTTGTGAAAGAAGGGGTAAAAAATATTCGGGATAGTGTAACATATTGAACCACAACACCTAAAAGGCTAGAGAAATTTGAGGAACATGCTAAACATTTGCGATGTACTTGCACCAGAAAGTTATGTTTAGATTGTCCAACTAGATGGAATTTCACTTTCAAGATGTTTGATATTGCTATATGTTATAAGGATGAGTTTTGTCGTTTAAAGCTGCGTGAACCTTTATACACTTTTTTACCAACTAATTTGCAATGAGAATTTGCAAAAGATGTTTGTGGGAAGTTGAAAATCTTTAACGATATCATGGAAATCATTTCTAGCACCCAATACCCAACTACCAATATGTTTTTTCCTAAGATTTGAGAGATTAGTATTGTAATAAATGAATGGATTAAGTTCCCTAAGCCAATTATTCAAGATATGACACAACAAATGTTAATCAAATTTGAACAATATTGGGATGTCATCCATGATATAATGGGAGTTGCTTGTATTTTAGATCCAAGATACAAAATGAGATTGATTGAATATTACTTTGGTAAGTTGTATGGGTTGGATGATGTTTCTCATGTTGAGAAGATTTGCAGTTGTGTTATGATTTAGTTGCGGAATATCAATTAAAAGAGAATGAAGCTTCTAGTGACACCCCATCATCTGATGTGGGAAGATAATTTACCAATCACATAAGATTTTGACTAAATTTGTAAAGTACATGACTTCAAGGAAAAAGGACAAAAGTGTATTTAAAACTGAATTGGATCATTACTTTGAGGAAGATAATTTACCAATCACATCAGATTTTGATATCTTAAATTGGTGGAATCCCACACTACAAGCCATTGCAAGGGATATATTAGCTATTCCAATCACCACTGTAGCTTTTGAATCTGCATTTAGTACTAGTGGTCATATATTAAGTCTTCATCGCAGTCAACTTCATCATACAGAGGCTATTATGTGTGCTAAAAATTGGCTATGGGGCGCAGAGACTAATGATAAAATTATTATTTCTTACTTAAATTATTTGTCAATTGCTAATTCTTTTTCTTGTTTTAATTTATCAATTGTCACTTACTAATCTATATTTGAATTTTGTAGCTTCTAAAGCAGTTGAAGAAGCAAATACTTTAATGAATGAAGGTACATTTTATTTTGATTTTACAATTTTTTAGTTTTGTTGTTCATATCTTATTTTCATTTTTCTAAGATAGCTTTGATGAAAGTAACATTACTCAGATAGATGTTACTGTTGTTTGGTAAATTTGTAACTATGCTCATTTAATTAATTCTTTCATTTTTCTTATATATTGTATTTTAGTTTTAAAAAGTTACAATTTCATTGTATATATCTAATTTATAATTTTAATAAATACAGATAAATTGGAGCTTCATGACGTTTGATGCCGCTCAACATTTGCAAGATTTTATAAATGTTTTTGTGTGGACTTTTAATTTAATTATGTGCTAAGATATTTGCTTGAGGTTCATGTAATTGGTAGTGTATTTTGAATTTATGTTAGTGATTTAATATATTACTGAATTGTTATTAAATATTAGTATAATTTCTTGAAATTTTGATTTCTTTTATATATATGTTAGTGATTTCTTTTATATCTTATATAAATTATGTTCAAAAAATTTATTTAATAATTTTTTTTTGAAAAAAAAAATAATGAGACGAGGACGAGTATACCCGATCCTCGCTAGATACGAGGATGGGGAAAATAATCCCATACCTACCGGGGACGAGGACGGTTTTGGGGGAGCAGGGACGGGGACGAGGACGAGGAACCATAAACCCATCACCGCCATGCCCATTGTCATGCCTACTCAACATGCCCCTTGATAGTGTTTCAACTTAACACATTCCAGTTGTTTGATAGTTTGCTTAAACCAATTTTACAATTTCATTTACTTGTTTTTAAGCATTAGTAGTTTAGCTCTTAATTTTCTAGACTCACTGATTTAATTTCTGCACAACACTTCAATATAAACTCAATTTGGGAACTCCCTTTTATACTACTTGTTTGATTTGGTGTGCTTGCCAATTTATCAACATAGAGAAAGACCAAAAAAGACATTGGAGGAAAATATTAAATGAGATATGATGGAAAATAAATAATATCCCTAAGAAATTGGTTTTTAATCGAGCACAATAGCATTGGTAGTATGATCTTTGTAGTCGAGCTCACCTAGTAGGATAATGCTATTGCTATTGTTATTCATATTTCAAATTCTAAATACAAGGCTTCTTGACCAATAAGTATTGAATCAAAATGAGGGTTGGTGTTGCACAAAGAAAAGAGTAACAGGATGTTGAGGTTCAAAGTTTGCAACATGGGTGTTTCAGAGTTAAAAGTTGAGAACAGAATGGAAGGTGAGTGTCGCTAGAAAACTGCTATGGCACACTATTGATAACTATGAAGTAAATCATATTTCCAGAATCAGAATGCTTGCTCAAAAAGGCCACTGATGGATGCAAAATTAAATTATTAAACACTGATACACTATATTCCGGCTGTGGCTCTTAAAACACATTACACAAAGATACTAACAGACAAAATGAACAATAGCTTATAGCACTACAAATCAAAAGAAATGAAAAACTCTAGCCATTTCAGTATTGGATGTCTTTCTTTCCATATAGCAAAAACATCCTTCTGTTAGACCAAAAACAAACAACAACGGTAACAATCATATTAGATGTACAATTTTCCTAACCTTGGTTCACTTCGAGGCACTACTGTGATTGTCTGGGATAACATAATAAAGTGCCTTCGCTGCTGCTATAGCAGAATCCCCTCTCTTAACAATTTTCTGAAGCTCCTCAACCTTCTCTGACAAGGATGCAACATTTGTGTTGGTAGAGTGAACCAGCTGATTTGCAGTTTCTAGAGAAGTGCATAACTAAACAAAGGGTACAAAAATATACATAAAAAGTTGAACATAAAAGATGGATAAATAGTAAAGAAAATAAGGATAATCATAAACCATACACCAAATCCTCTTTCCCCTCCTCTCCTTCATTGGCCAATAATATAAAGAGAAAACAGTCTATGCAGCACAGCACGACACTATAAAACGATTTTACTCCGTCCTCAATCACAGTAAGTTTATTGACTTTCACAAATTGTCTGTTTTTAGTATCAGTGCATAAAAGGTTGTAAATAACCGTCCACGGTCGTGATTTGGGCCGCAACATCAAGGTTTTTAACTTCCATGACCGTATTGGCCGCATTTGTCTGTGATCTCCCACATATCAATGACCAATATTTAAAACCTTGCCATACAATATTAAGGACCTATTGGAGTAAGCTTCTTTAGAAGTTAAAATTAGCTTTTGTATGAACGGATTTGTAAAAGCTCTAAAGTTACAGGAGAGAGAGCTTCTACAAATTAACAAATTAGTTAATGCATAAGCTAATTTCAGCTTATAAGAGACACTCATTTCATTTTCTCTTCTTATTTTCTTCTTCTTCTAGAAATACTTACCCAAACATTGCAATAACTACAAGCCTACCATAATTTCTGATTAGTTGACATTGTAAAATTGGGTAAAGCGATTAAACTCTAACGATGATGATACCTTCAAGGTGAGAGAAGTCCAGGAGTGGTCGGTGCCCGAGAGTGCGGAATTCAGGTGGTCGTAGTGTTCCTGAAACGAGGGAAAGGAGTGCCGTTTTAACGCGACTAATTAGAAATTAGAAATTAGAAATTAGAAATTCGAAGGAACAGAACCTGAAAGAGTTTGGTGAGATCAGGAGGTGGAACGTTATCGTTGAGATGGGAAGAAGAAGAAGAGAGAGAGGTTTCGCGAAGGAGAGAGTGTCCTTCTTCTTCTTCTCCGACGTCGTTTAGGAGATCTCCGATGCATAGAAGGGGCCCTCCGATTCCTCTCATCGACATTGATTCTCTCTCGTCTTCTTTCTAACAAAACCTTGCGGCGTTTTCAGATTCCTCTGCCTTTCAATTTTTTAACGAACCGTGATTATGTGCTTTGATTAATTGTATGGCTTATTAGCGTTGAATGAATTGATTTCTAATAGAATGTTTAGAATTGATTTTGAAATTAATTGACGTGAATTATAGGAGTGGTTTGTTTAAAAAATTTAATGAAATAAGCAATTACAGTGGCCTATTTCAACTTAAAATAAGTAGATATGTTTATTTAAATAAATAAATTCTATTTGTAATTTAATGTAAATTTTGGATTCCATCCAAAAATTAATATTAAATATTTTAGTTCAGAGTAAGTTATAAACCAACATTAATTCTGAATTTTTTTCAATATAAAATTAAATATGTTAAAACCATCTAAAATCAATTTTAGATTCAAAATAATTCTTCAACACTAAATAAAAAAAATAAAAAGTCTTTTTTCTATAAAAGTTAACCAAACATATTATTTCTCTAACATAAAACATGGGCTAATATGACTCATCACAGCCTTTCCTAATTGTTTCAACCATATAAATATCTCAATAATTTCAATTTCGACTAGGGCTTTGTAATAATTGACATCTAAGTACATTTAATTGATGTAAATTCCACACTTTTGATAGAGTCATCCATTTTATTTTATTTTTCTAACCATACATTATATTGGTATGAAATACTTCTCATTAAAAGTAAAAAAAGAGTTACTAATCTATTATTTCATGTCAAAGCAGAGATTCATCAAATTTTAAACTTAAATGGCATAACTCTTCCAAAATAGTAACAACATATAAATTAACAACAAAACTATATATTGACATTTTTATTTATTAAAAAAAAAGTATAAGAAAAACGATGATATACTAAAAGTATAAAAGTATGACAATATTATTATAAAATTATCTTATAAATCATGGAAATAATGAATTGTAATACAATGATACTACTTTGTGAAATTATTCCGTCTCATTGTATATTTAATTTTACTTGGCCAAATTTATGCTAAATTCCCACAACTTCTTGGCCAAATCCATGTCCCTTGCGTGTGAGCATGTTTCCACAAGATTATTATCAACAAAATACTTGCCACTAATTTCACTGACTTGTGGGTGCAATGCCACATAGCATGTTGTTGATGCTCCCTATAGTCATGTTGTAGCAGCGAAATATGGAAAATCAAGATAATCACATGTTAGATAATAATATCTAGGGTTAACTATGTTTTTGATCACTAGTAAGATTACATTATTTGTCAAATGTAAAAATACAAATAAGTATTTTTTTATAATGATAAAAGGTAAAAAGAAAAAAAAAATGTTGTACTTTTAAGCTATCTATCTATAATAATGCATTATAGTAATTTAACTTACTTGCTGCACGTTTTTCACCACAAATCCCGCTAGCTTATCTAGTACAAATGGCCCTAGCATATTGCATATACCTGCATATGTAAAAGTATAAACCATATATACAAAGATATGCATGGAAAAAATATATATATATTTGAACAAAAACTACCTATGAAAATAATATTATGTTTGAAGGAAATAAAGCTATTTACTAAGTTTGAATTTATCATGTTGAACAACAATCTATTTAACACAATAATTTTCGTTTATTTTCAAGCAATTTTTATGTACAAAATATATATAGGATTATATATAACACCAACAATATATAGGATTATATATAACACAAAAAAAATCCATTGTTACACTATTTAATAATTTTTAAATACAAATCATATATACTAAATTTTATAAAAATTGAACATAAATAAACAATTTTAATACATTTTAAAAAGTATATATTACGCTTGATTTTGATCTATTTAAAAGA
The DNA here is from genome assembly GCA_014843725.1 of Amphicarpaea edgeworthii. Taxonomy (NCBI): domain Eukaryota; kingdom Viridiplantae; phylum Streptophyta; class Magnoliopsida; order Fabales; family Fabaceae; genus Amphicarpaea; species Amphicarpaea edgeworthii. The sequence goes on from CM026321.1 coordinate 20,407,485, forward strand.
TGTATCAAATTATATTTGATTGATATAAAATTTGATATATATAATCTAAATACAAAGAACTTTCAATCAAATAAAGAATTTTTAAATAAAATTATTTATTTAAAAATTATTAAATTATAAAAAATTTGATGTAAGTTATACCATTCTCATTTAATTTTTTTCATTCACGTTATAATTTCCACATAGACTAAATATTACACAAATGTGGCAATTACCCATCAACAAACGGTTGTGAATGTAAATGTTGGTGACAGTGGCTCCCGGGTGAAGAGAATTAGCAATAATATTTATTCCACCTTCCTGATCAAGTTGCAACATTGAGCCAGTAATATTAGTATATATACACATCACAAACAATTTTATTTTTTTTATGAATCATCACAAAATTGTTAAAAACTTATTACTAATCAACTCTTAACATCGAAATAATAATGTATAACTCACTGTGGTACAACCTTGAGACGTCTTGCAAGTTCATTAGCATGTAAAATTAAAGCAAGCTTTGATTGACCATATGCACGCCAATCATTGTAACTGTAAATAAGGAAGCAAATGAATTATTAAAAACACTTATCCTTTGCACATAACTTTTAAGTACAGAGCTTGTGAAAAGTAATGATTTATAAACTCTTCTATTTTTTACTGTAGTTTCAAATCAAAATGGATGATATCATTTCCAATAAATAATTCCTAATTATATGAATATAGGATCAAGTTACTCCTAATAGGGTGGACATAAATTGAATTTTACATCCAAATTCATATTTTTTTTTTCATAAAAAAAGTAATTTGGAGTTTTTGAAACAGCTTTTGATTCAAAACCAGTTTCAAACCAAAAATCGATTTTAGAATTTGTTTTGGTTCAAAATCGACATTGAAACAAAATCTGGTTTAGAAATCGGTTTTAAATCATGCATAAACTGATATCAAAACCTATTTTTTTCCTAAAATCAATTTTCCAAAAAAAATATTTACACATTTTTTAATTAGTAAATAAATAATTTTTTTTTACAAATACAATCATTATAAATCATTTTCACAAATAATATTAATGAAAATATCACTCAATGTCAATGTGCATATGCATGATTATGAAAACCTTGTTGCATTCTAATAATATGAAATGTAATTATTCAAATTAGAATATAAGAAATTCATTCATATAATTATCACTACATTGGATACAGCCTTGAAAACTAATTTGGTAAAGTGGTTCGCTATTTAAAATCTAAATCATATTTTAAAATGTAAAAAAATAATTTGGATTATATATATGTAAATTGGTTTGAAACTGGTTTTAAATCATAGTATGATTTGTAAACCGCCAGTTTATGATTTAAAATCAATTTTAAATTGATTCAAGAGCTAAATCAGTTTTGAAGTGCAGTATTTATCCTTTTAAGAGTCAAACAAATAATTAAGTTAAAGTTAATAAATTTGAAGTCTATAGCATAATAATTATCCTATATATATAATTATATAAATAGATTTCTAGAAGAGTGAGGTTCAATGAATTCAAATCATTTGAGTGTATGTTTTAATTTGTGTTCCATCATTAAAACGAATATGCTAACATAATTTAGGTCGTGTAAGCCATTTTTCCATGAAAAGGAATATGCTAAGATAATTTATCATCATAAATTGTATTTGGGCTACTTCTTACCTTGATGGATCATTAATTTTTTCAAAAAGGATTCCTTCACTGTATGTTATTCGATGAGCTGATGAGGAGACATTAACAATTCTGCCTTGCTTCTTACTTTCTTGTGTTGTTTTCTTCATAATATCCAACAATAGATTTGTTAATAGAAAATGACCTGAAAATATGTTGGATAAAAGTGTAAAAGGACTTGCACATATTTATTGTAATAATTATTTATAACCCTTTTTTTCGTGGTCGATCTTGAGATTTTTGGAATCTAGGACAAGACATAAAAAAAAAAAAAAGGTCATTTAAATATAAATATTTAAAAATTTAAATATATATTTTATAAAAATAATAAACACACAATTTTATTAAAAATAATATGTTTTATTACCTTGTCTAATTTCAATATAAAAAAAAGTATTTATTGACAAGAAAATTAGGTTATAAATTTTAAATTCTATTTTAACTATATGAAAGTAGTCAAGTCTATAACACATACAAACAAGTTTTGTGTAGTTATCACGTGAGAGTGTCAATCACATATTGAAATCAGAGTTGTTACTATCTAAAAATCTAAAAGGGTTGAGTTAAAAAATTAGGAATCCACTTATGCCCTTCTTTATCTATTCTTTTTCTTTGATTCAAGGTAGAAAAATCATTCTGGTTATCATAATCATAAAAAATGACATAAATTTTTTTAATATGTTGATAAATATTGAATGTTGAAATTATTGAAAGTTAGAATTTAGATTCAATAAGAATTAATTAAATTTTAAAAATTAAAAGAATTAACTTAATTTTTTATTTTAAAAATACAAAAATTAACAATATTTTTTAGCCCCTCTCCACTACGGAGCGATCGTTCCTCTTTCCACCCCTTAGGATCAGACTGCCTTCTTTCCAGAAATACACTCACTCATCCAAGAGAACGATAATCAATTCCTCTCATGTTGGACATTTCTAGTAGGAGAAAAAAGACTTAAGGATATATATGTATCTTAACTCTTGAATCTTTCTCTCTCCTACTACTAGAAGTGTTCAATCACCGTCATCAATACAAACACACATATGCAACATATTACATATATATACACTCAAAGTGAGAGACGGGTCACAAGTGTGACATGTATATGTGTATGATGGATGCTACTTGATTCACACACTATCACACATAGAGTAATGCATGCATATATATACACGTTCCACATATGTAAGTTGTTGCTACATATATAAGACGCAATACATATACGCATGTGCGTGGATACATGCATTACCCACACCCAAAGCACACATAAGAAAAGTCATGTTATTGAAATTAGATAGTTTTAATATACCTATGTAATTTATGGCAAATTGAAGTTCAATGCTGTCCTTGGATAACATGAAAGGGGCTGCACAAATACCTGCATTGTTTCTTTTAATTGGGAAAAACAAAAACAAAAAATCAGAAAACATTATTTTAATAGTGATATATTTAGTTAAATCAATTAATTTTCATAAAATTATCTTAAAATCATACAAATAAGAAAATAACTATGGATAAAATTTATGAAAAATGTCGATTGATTTAGTATATTACCATTAAACTTTTATATTAAACACTAACTGGAAAAAAATTTGACAATGCAACTCATATACCCTTCTTACATCAAAATATTCAATGGAAGAGCAATTGAGTTAAACTCTGATGCAAAATTTTGAACAGATGCCATTGAGCTAAGATCTAATTTCATGACATCAACTTTAGCCTTGGGAATCTCCTTAAGTATTGATTCCTTAACATTTTTTGCACCAATCATATCTATCACCCCCATGATCACATGTACACCACGCAAAGCAAGAACACGTGAAGTCTCAGCACCAATACCACTAGATGCCCCTATATATCGTTAGTTTGAACAAAAACCAAACATATATACAATTAAAATATATAAAAAGAAATTTTCAGCGTAGAGAATGATCGAAAGAAGAAAACATTTAAAATAAACTTTTCTTCTCTTTTTATATTTTTCAACCAAATAAAAGAATTATAAAAAAAAAATTCCACGTTCTTTTCTTTAAATCTAAACATCATGAAAAATATATTACCATAACTATAAAAAAAAAAAATTAAGATGACGCATTGAAAATATAAACTAGTTTAACGTTGACCTGTGACGATAGCAGTGAGACCACTCCCATCGATTCCGTGAGTAACTTCCTCGGCGGTAGAAGATGATGAAAACCCAGAATCTCCATTTCTGCTGAATGGCCACATCTCGTGTTTTTCTGAATCTCAACTCAATTCTTCTTCTCTATCTTATAATCTTATTAATAATTCAAGTCTCTTAGTTTAGACCAACTGATGATATTTATGTGTGAGGCGCACATGTAGAGTTTATATATAATATATGATACATAAATCATTTGCATGCATGTGTTTGACGTTTTCGATCGCATGTTCATCGAAGCTAGCTCCCATCGATCATCACTAAAAAAAATATATTTAACATCATCAAAATTGGTTTCTATGTTGAAAACTTTCTATATCGATTGTTTCTTAAACCGACGTAGAAAATGTGTCAAAATGGACAAATCTTCCAACTTTCGGGGTATTACTTTCGCTCTTAGTATTTTTCAATTTTAGTTACATGTGCATTTTTTCTTATTTCAAATATTTATTTGACATTTTTTTTTTTTAAAGTTAGAGATTATGGATGTCTTCCAATTTATTAGATTAGAGACTAATCCCATTTATAATTTTTTAACATAATTTTAATTTGCACAAGATTAATTCGCAATAAAAACCTTTGTAATAAGATTAATTTGCATTAAAAAAAAATTTAATTAGCCTCAAAACCAATAAACTATAAATATTATAACACTGGCCGGACAAAAAAAAAAATTTCATGACGAGAAAAAAAAAAGATGAGTAAAGTGCAATTGTCATATATTTGTGACTGAACTGCAAAAACAAAAAAAAATCAAAATCTAAGGAAACCTTTAGTTATAATTCGATTTTCTGGTTTCATTTTTTGTTTTTACTTTATAATTATAAAACTGTCAATTTATTTTTGTTCTGTTTTCTGTTTTTTAAAATTTGTATAAGAAACACTAAAAATAAAATAAATTTTATTTTTATACTTTAAAAGGAGAACAAAAAATAAAAAATAAAAAACAAACTGGTAATGTTTTTTCTAATAGGTCCTTGTTAAAATACACTTCTTGGACACTCGTAAGTAGGGAAATCGAAGCAGTGAAAGAAAACGCACACTTTTTGTTCTTCCTCTGCTATCCCTGCTTGCCCCGATTACCGTTTGTTTCTGCAGAAAATGGGAGGTGAAGAAAACGTAAAGCATCTCGAAGACTGCTCTGTTTCCAAGTCAGTCTCTTTTCTTCTTTGTTTTTGTGTTTTTCAAAGTCTCAGTTTTTCCTTTTAACATTTCCCTCAATTCATTATAACTTGATTAACCCATCTAATTCATAGAAACCTAGTATTAGATTAAACCAGCTTCTTTCACACACCCATTAAATAAAGACATAAAATTTAGCTTTAGAACTAGTTAGAAATCAAATTCAGTGTGGAAATTAGGGATCCTATTTTGCACCCTTGTAATGGGTCCATGATGAATTGAAGGGATGGTGTATTTGGATTAGCCTATAGATGTGTTCTAACAGTTCTAGCGCTATTGGAAATTTGCGCGAAAATTTGTTTCCTTTAAGTCATGAATGTAGTGTTGGACATGGCATTGGAAACTTCTTTGTTTGTTACCTAGGTTTTGAAAAAGGTCATCACTAATTATGTGTTCTGAATCAGTTATTCCTTCCACTTGTGGAACACAAGGCAGAGCAAGTATTTGTTTCCTAAGTGCCTATATATTATTGAGTTGTCAAATATAAGGAGGGTTAGCGACACTCTCTTTCTGATGCACTTTACGTGATTGTTTAAAACTAATGAAGAAAATTATCAATTTGGGTAGGTATCAACTAAACCAAGGAAGAGAATCCTTAAATGATATCTAGAATCTATCAAAATTGATGATTTTTAATAAATTTCAACCAATCACAAGGAATTGTCTAAAAGAGAGTCAGAGAGAGTGTCGCATTTCTTGTCAAATATTTATTATTGTTGAAGATAAATGGTTTTGGCAGTTCAGTGAGTATAACTACAATGCAGCAAACAATGTATGATTGGCAATTCATGAAGCTGTTAGTACACTGGAACACAGGGAAAATGAGAATATTGGGTAGACGATATATTCAATAAATTATAGAGTAAACCCTCCAGTTGATGATCATCCCAAGGTCCATGATTCACCATATTAATCCTACAAAAAATTTATTCCACTTTAGTCTTCAAAAATTTCATGATGTTTTAAATCTTTGAAGGAATAATTTAAACTAAAAATCTCTGGAAAACAAATGTGGTGATGTGTGTGAGTGAAACTTTAGAGGATTAACTTGAGGGTTTACTCAAATTACTTTACTGTATTGTCATTCAGATAGGGGCTTTCTGTATTATCAAAACTGCATGCACTTAAGTTGCAAGTCACTAAACAAAAAATGTATCTTATCTGATGAATTGAATTTAGGGCTAGTTAAAATCATGATGTTCATGGTCAGGGTTACTACTCTGGTGAGTAAGCACTCAGGAAAAGTTCTTGACATGTTGCAATGACACTTTAGTTCCCTCACTTTGTATATCATCTGCTTTATGACTATTTGGTTTTCTTATAAGCAGTTGTGAATTGGGGTAAGATTGGAGCATATTTGGTTTGAAGTTGAAAATGTTGTGTGTGCATTCCAACGGATAAAAGTAAAAGTAAGGGTTGTGATCCTTTGACAAAAGTACTTTTGCCTTAAACATGTTTTTCCACCTGATTTCCAAACATGCACTTAAAATGGTTTATGTTTTTCTAGTCTGGAAATCTGCATGGGGGTCCTGATTTTCTCAATGTGTTTTGTCTTTTTCCGCAATACCTTTCGTGAGTTTTGTATGAAATATTACTGAACAAGGAAAGTTTGCAGTGCATTAGGCACTTGGGTGTTCTCAGTTGCAGGAGCTTTGCTGGCTATTCCAGTGGGGATAAAGCGCAAATCTCTGGCACCCCTTGTGTTTTTTGGCACTACTGGTACTATGCTGGATATTATTGTCGGAATCACCGCTTGCGAAAGGGAGCATGCAGAGCGCCAAATGAAGCTGCTCGAAGCACAAAATGCTGCTGCTGAGACTTCTTTGGGTGAAACAGAAATTGATTCATAAGCTGCCATCTTGAAGTTATTAGCATTGTCAAATTTATTTGGTCATGATTGTAACAAACTAAATGCACTTTTCTGGTAGCCCAAGGTCAAATATTCTTCTTATTGATGGTTTTTGTTGACCATTTTTTGGTTTTTCCTCCATCAGTGTAGACAAAAGAAGGTGGATATGAAGGCTTTCTTTGTTAATTCATAAAGATAAAGATTTCAGGGATGTTTTTTTATTACATTGTGATTCCTATATAATGGTAATTAAAAAACGCCCTTGATGGATTCTTTTGGGGATAACTATAACACCCTTGAGAGGCAAATTGTATATCGAATAATTTGATTCTTTTTTTATCTAATGCATTTTACCTTGCTCATGGGGCATTGTCACAATTTTGTGCACTATAATGTTGGATTCTTATATACAATTTTTGCCAGACTTGGTATCTATAGCCTTAAAATTACAAAATTCTGTTTAATGTAAAGATTAAAATTGAATATTTATTTTATAAAACCACAATTAAAAAACGCTTTTATACAGTTAAAACATTTAAACTAATTTTGAAAAGAGGCTGTAGGAGTGTTCAAGAATTTGCAGTTTGGATTATGCGCAAGCAAATATGCATAGATCATGATAGATTAAATCATTTGGTTCCAAAGCAAGGCATTGTTGCAGAAACCATTTCAAATTTTCCAGTTTCAATATCTAAGCTGGGATCAACATTGATATCAAATCTCAGAGGGCTGTTCTTTCCTTGTTTCAGCAACATTTTCAGAAGAATTAACCAGACACGGTAAGAGTTGAACTTATCAGGAAGATGTTTTTCCTGTAATTGCAAGCTCTTACCTATCTCTAATGTATTGGCACTCAGAAGTCCTTCCCCAGAAAGTCTTGGGTTAAAAGAAAGTCTTTCAGTGGCATCTTTATCTTTGCATTCATTTCTAGGACCAAGATTTTGGTTATGCATTTGTTCTTTATAAGCTGAATGTACTTTTCCAGCCTTGATGTTCCCAAACAAGATTTCTGCAGACCTGTTCTTGACAAGAATTGGCATGTAGTCTGATTCGTCCCAGACGTATAGCTGCCAAAAATTGCATGAATAAGCAAGTCTAAGATTATAATTTTATAAGAATAATCTAATAAATGTTAAAAATCAGATGCATGACAAGACTTGTAAGTTATGTTCTCTCATGTTATCTGATATCTTCAATAAATATGAAACAAATAGTGGCACCAGACACATTCACATATACTTCAAAATTTTAGCTACTTGAAAGATGCCTCGCATTTCATCAATTTGGCTATGTATAGATTTGTTTCGTTTATGAAAGACATGTGGAATTGTGGATTACTCTTTGACAACAAGAAGCCATCTTTCTACTTTCACATGAATTATGATTATGAATGTATGTATAATTAAACACAGCACATAAATTAATCCTCACATAATAAGATCTTGATGAGGAGAAACACATGAGAAAGAGGTATGGACATATATTACCAAGAAGGGCCTATATATCGAGGATATAGAGTGAATGCGGCTTGAACTTTTCCAACAGATCAGTGGAACAGCATTTTGCTCAAATCTGAAAGAAGGGGGGAAGGAATTATCACTGATCATGATGGAAGGAACAACAAGAAGGCTTAAGTAATCATATAAACTAATACTTTGAATCTAAGGGTGAACCACAAAGCTGGCAGCCAGTGCATAAGAGATCATCCACTAAGTTATCATCCTCAGTTCTGTAAACTCTCCTGCTAATGAAAATCTTCTCCTTCTTGCTATCACCAAGAGTCCTGATGGTATGTAGTGGAACAATTTCACCGATAGATGCACAGACTATAGCCTTGCAGGATGTTGTTAGCTGAGAGACTTCCATAAGTGAAAAGCAGTCCCTAGGCTTTTCCTCCTCAAGCACTGTCCAGTTTCTAGGCAGATACTCTATTCGCTGTGTCTATCACATTCAGTAGATCCATCAGTATATCTTAACCAATACAGTATGGATGAAGCATATTGATAGTTTTTGTAAGTGAAAGAAGTTAACTTATCAATGACAAAACAACCACTTTTTGTTAAGGAAATTTTAATGGAGATATGAAATGAAGATACAATAATCTCAATTATTACCACTATTACTTACACAGTATGTTATTAAGATAAGGGAATTACAATAAAACCAAACAGGTATATCTAGTATTAATCAATAACATGCTACAACAGATGTTCCCTTTCTATAAAAATAGAAGAAAATAAAAGGACTTGCTAGCTTTTAACATCTAACTTGCCACAGGACAATTGAGACAATGAGGGGTGTCAAATGGATAAATTTTGAATTGAATTATAATGGATGGATTAAAGGTAAGAGTGTGTATTCACTGTCTCACTTTCCAATACAACTAAATGTAAAAGAAGGAAAATGTTGGATTGGCGTTCAATAGGGTTTTAAACATAAAAACAAACATACTCTTAGTCATTAATCATTTATCATTTATGATCCTTTAGAAATGTGCTAACAAAATCCAATCCATTCATACTTAATATACAACCATCCAACTTATCCACTAACCATTATTTTATGAAAGAATGAACTTTGAACTACGAATGGACTAATTGACTCGATGAATTACAAAAATATGTATAATAACAAATGGTGATCCAATCGAACCAATCCATTAATATTTACTTTTATAATTGATTTATACACGAGTGAATTGGATGATCAGTGGATAAGTGGATTGAATTGCCACCCTTAAGCACAACAAAGGGCACATGACATTTCAGACAACAATAAATGCACATAAGAACATAGCACACTCGCCAAATTTTTAAGACATGAATTGGACAGACAAGTACAGAGATTTGGAACTTGTACTTATTTTTTTCTCTTTTGAATATCCCTATGCTATGTGACTTAATCTTAGTATTACAGCAGAAGTCATAATGTCTCACCCTAAACTGTATGCGATAAATGCAACAGACGATGCCCTCAGCCTAATAATGTAACCAAAGCCATGGGATATTAGGATGTAGTTTGCTAATGATACGTTTATGGTTTCATGAGGTATCCTCACACCCTTGTGAGAAATTATATAATAGGGGCAACGATTACAGGGCAAAGAGAATACTTGATTGGACTGCAAGTTGATGTTGCAAATGGTGGACCGAGACTGCTGCACCCACTTTATGACCCTCCGAAGCTTGTCCTTCGTTGTTGTCCCGACGCGGCAACCTGTTACCAACTCTTCAACAGCTGCACAGAAACAAATTGTAAAAATTGAAACTTTTTTAAAGCAGAGTAACTAATTGTATCCACATTCAATTATTCTTGTTGCACATAACATAGTATCTCACATCTGCATGCAATGTGGAGAGTTCTATAGGACAACTGCAATCAAATGGTAAAAACTGTACACATGTGAGGTAACACGTGTGTAAATTGTAATGTGTAGGTATCATTACTAATTAGCACAAGAAAACACTTATATAGGCAAGAGAAAACTTAGGTGCAGACCTTGTTTTTAATCAAAATTGAAGTGACTTAGGTAATGCAATAAAAGTTGACAGTAAAGTTTGGTGCTAGTTACGATGGTGAAACTCTAATATTGATTATAGAATAATAAAAGAAACACTTAGAGCATTTCCAATGGTGCAAGAGCAACCATGGTGTAGTTGCTTAACTCACTTTTGATGGGCCCTATAATGCCTCAGGAGATTTAAGAACTTCAACAAGTTTTCTCTATAATGGTAAAATCCTTAAAAGCTTAAAAAGGGTCCAACAGTTCTTGAAAATTGCTAAGGGTTGTTTGTATGAACAACAATTCTGACACAAGAACTGTCACATCAATTGCTCCAATAGTAAAACTGCAGAACAACATTTCAACAACCTCATAAGCAACTCTCATTAGAGATGCTCTTCCTGCACGAAGTTTTGTCCTTTAATAGTTGAATCAGCCTTGAAACATGTGTTCTGTGAATCAAATTAGTTCTCGAGAACCGTCTAAATTCCTTGCACTAGGATTTTTCGCACAATCATACAGTCGGCAAATTGTAACAACTGGATGAAGATCAGAGTAATATATCATCATGATAAATCAAACTTAAAATACGAATAGGAGATTTGATGTCCAATCCAATCTTCATTTAACTTTATTTCAATTCACTGACTGTAAATATGTGAAAATAATTGATGTGTTTTGTTTACTCATGATTATGAATAATTACAAGAGCAAATTACACACAACACCACTCTTTTTTCTATTCCTACACTAACCCCTTAATGTTAGAAACATTAAACTAACACTCCCTTGTATTGCGTATACTTCAAAAGCACTTTAGAGGCAGTTAGGACATGTTCGAGTAAGTTTCTTGAGAAGCACTTCTAGGAAAAAAAAAAAGTTTTCCAAAAACTAAAATTAGCTTATGCATTAGCTAATTTATAAAAGTTCTCTCATTTTTTTTTAGAGAAGTTACAGGAGAGCTTTTACAAATTAGCTAACACATAAGCTAATTTTAAATTATGGAGTAACTAATTTCATTTTTTCTTCTAATTTTCTTCCGTTGAAAGTACTGATAGAGAAGCTTACCAAACACGTCCTTAATGTGATGAAAGAAGAGAAGCAGAGAAACACAGACAGACCCTTAGAGAGAAGTGATTGGTAAGGGTGAACCAAGCGAAGCAGCGAAGACCACTGAACGGTTCTGGCCTCGACAGCATTCCCATACTTCGCAACCTTGAGATCTGCCAGCCACGTGGCAAATCGTTAACGCCGTCACGTTAACTCATTCAAAATTCAATAAACGGATTGGGATTTTTACTCTGTAACAGGACGACGTCGCCGGCTGATACCGTGGAGCTCATTTGCTTCTGCCAGAGAGAAACAACGAAAAACGGCGTTGTGTCGTCGCCGACTTCAATGTCGGTTCGGGTTAGATCGCGTCCGCGTTTCCACGACGACTTGCACTGGGAATTATTATAAGAGAGAGAGTTAATAGAAGAATGAAGAATTGTTGAAGTGTGAGAGTGAAGAAGAGTAAAGAGAGAGAGAGAGAAACGTGAACGGGGAAGCAGCGGTGAACGAAGACGAGAAGCTGAACGAAATCGGCGATGTGAGAAGAGGCTGTGGAGAGGTCAATCAGAGGACCGTACCATCCAAATGCTGAACCCATCTTCTCTTCTTTTCGCGCCAAAAATATTTGTTCGTGTTTCTTATATATAGCCTAAGCCAAGACCAAGAGCCACAACTTGCTGCAATTCTCACCACATAACGAAATTTAGGGAATATATTTTGGTGGTGTTGTTTGGGTATTCGTGTAATGTAACAATGTAATGTTAGTCTTAACTCTGATATTAGAGAATTGTTTTAATAAATTGTGATGAATTTTAATGTATGTATCATCAAAGCAAAATTTTAATTTTAGTTAAGGAATAGTTTGCTCATTAAGAACATTTTGAATGGTAAAATTTTAAGCAAATTAATATATTTAATACAATTTGAGTTATTTAAATAACTCCTAATTTTAAGTAACTTAAAATATGTGACATTAAATTAAATATTTTTATAATTAAATTTTTTTTTTAAACAACCCATTAAACAATTCTCATTAGATGCACTAAGTATAATAAACTATATGTCACAATGTCTTATTCGGAGCAATCATTTTATTTTTTTCGTATGTAACAAATATGATTTTGCTTTTGCCATATAAAACAATCAAAGAATTTGGACCCAAGTGAAACACGAATATTAGTCTGGGACAACAATGATAATAATAAACTACAGCAATGGTATGAAACATAAAAGATTATTCCATTTCAACGGTCACCAAAGTAACATACAAAAATGTTTCAGAAACCAATTACTAGTACAAGTGGCCACACCCAATATCAAAAAACTTATTGGGCAGAGCAGTCTAACCAAAATAGAAAGGAACTATGAAATATTGGCCTCAGCTCCTATTAGAGAACCAAATACGAGCACATACTAAGTAGATGGAACGGGCCAACAAAAACAAGCGCCAATTCCAGAAAGGAAGTTCTGTTAGAAACAGGCAGTGATGCCAAATCTATAACAGAACCTCCTGCTTTTATCTACACACCTACACTCCCAAATCTCAGTTTTAAACAGGTTCATAGAACATTAGCAAATTTAGACAAGGTATTTTTCCCACCTATTCCATTAAAAGAAATCAACAGATTTTCATCACCCATAGATTGCAAACTGGATCTGCCACCTCAAAGCTACCACCAACTCAACCAAAATAGGAGCTCATGTACAGCCTCACTCCAATATCAAGGGGCCCATCATCACCACCAACAGCATGAAGTGCAACTGGAATTGTTGAAAGAACACGCACTGTGAGTGGGAAAAATGCAGGGTCAATTTCAGTTTCTGATGTGTCTGATCTTGAAATGGGCTCCCTGCCCATGGCAGATATACTATCATCCACTTTAATTACATCACTCTGGTTAGAATTATCCATGGTAACATCCAGGTTACATGGACAAGTAAGCAATGCAACTTCTTCAAGTGCCCTCCACTTGTTAGGGTAGCCCCTCCTAAATGCAGACTTATTAGTAGACATGCTAAGCACCAAAGTGGATGTCGTCTCAAGCCACTCCACAGTCAAGCCTTCAACTTCATCATAATATATGCGTCGCTCAATCTGAATATGAACAATGTACAAAAGAATCATAAGAATGATATGAAGCATTTGTAACAGAAAAGTACTTTGCATAAGTTAAAGTATGAAAAACTCTCAACTCTTCATACATCATATACAATTAATTTTAATGAATGAAGTGCAAATTTCAGAAAATGCAAATTCTCTCTGGTGGTTTGGTGTCTCCAGAATGACAGAATTAATATCCACCCAATATTCCTACATTTATAAAAATTTCTAGGATATGAACTTTAGCTCTTCTTTATAAATCCATAGTGAAATAAATAAGTATAGGTACTTCTCTAATGCCAGAAATCATATAGATTGCAAAACATGTATAGTATACCTATTCAAGTAACACCAATGACACCAACAAAGCCTTTTTTCCATTAAGGTGCAGTTATATACATGGATCCAATAATGCCATAATGTTTGATTGTGAATTATGTGATATCAATAGACAAACTACTAAATCAACAATACCAAACCCAGTGGTGGACGGAGGTAAGTGAGGGTGGGCAGCTGCACCCCCTCAATTTTAAAAATTGTTACCAAATATATCAAATTTTACATTTTGCGCCCCCTTAATTTATATATTGCACCCCTCAATTTATTATATTTTTATCTTCATATGTATGGTAGTATTTTTTTTTAAATAGATTGCCCTCACTGGTCCAGGGTCTTAGATCCGCCACTGACCGAACCTCTTAAAATAATAAATTTCAAAAACATGCTATCATTGACTATCAAGAAAACTTTGACAATCATCATCAGAAAATGTGACATCATATAAGCTATTTTCTTGTTCCAGTGATTTGCAGAAGCTATTCCACATTATTAAGAGACACTTTGACACCTCTACTATATGCAAAATTACAACTGCATATGGTCTGAAAGATACTTACAGCTAGCTTTTGAATATAAATTGACATGAATCTTGGGCCTAGTCCCAGTATTCTTGCTTCTGACAACAAAACCTGCACAATGGATGAAACACACTTTTACATGCAAATATGAGAACCAAACCTAGGCTTGAAACACGACGAGAATAACAAAAAAACTTCCAACCAGCTATGAAAAAGTCACAATGATGAGTGATGACAGAAGTGACTTTCATTCACCAAGACTTTAAGAGATTGATTTAGAAAAGCTATACCTCCTTTTTCTTCAGAAGAAACCATATGTAAAGTTTATCACAGGAATCCTTAACATTTCTGCTAGCTAGCTTTCTTTCATTGCAATAAACAGCAATATCTGCAAGTGTTTCAGCACCTGGAACACTATGCTTCACAGCTGCAGCTGATAAGGCTTCCCTACCTTCCATGGATTCTGCAGCACTTCTATCAAAATTAGTGCCTGTGAAACATCTTTTTTGCACTTTCACATCCTTGTAACCCTGCAAAGACTTCTGATGCTTCATATATAATTCCTCAGCCTCTATAGTAGCAAGCAGTGTCCGGTGAACAATAATATCTGGATACCGACGCAAGGGTGATGTAAAATGAGTGTAAAATGGGACAGCCAAAGCATAATGACCCCATTCACTTTCACTGTCCTTCAAATCTCCACTGCAGAAGTAAGATGCCAACTGCATTGGCCTTGTAGCAAAAGAAATAAGTATATTGTAAAGCAAAGGATCACCCTTGAGCTTTTCCCTGATCTGCTCCAACGAGCAATGGAACTGACCAGATGAAGACGTGTTCAATTCTAAACCATGTTTCTGACAAAATGCCATAAATTCCCTCAGCTTCCGCATATTAGGTTCAGGATGCCTCCTCAACAATGCACCATCAGGATAAGCTCTACATATGACTTCAGCTACAATTCTATTGGCCAAAAGCATATATTCCTCAACAAGAAAATTTGATTCTTTCCTTTCAGAAAGCATACTATCGTAAGGAACTCCATTTTCATCAAACAAGATAACAACTTTTGGGTTTTCAAGCCGTAGAGCCCCATCAGTAAATCTCTTCTGTTTCAAGTCAGTCGAAATTTCATAAAGACTTTTCAAAGACTTAATAACATCAGACCATTCAAAATGGCCATACACTCTAGGATATCCATCTTCAATGAAATTTGAACCTTCAAAATCAAAAGCCCTGTCAATGATGTCCTGAGCATGTTCATAAGAAAGCTTACAACAAGAGTGTATGACAGTACGACCAATCCATCGGTCTACAACATCCCCCGCAAGACTTATATCCAGGAGGATGGAAACTGCAAGTCGATCCACTCCAGGACTAAGTGAACCAATATTCTCTGACAATAATGCAGGCAACATAGGTAACTTTCTTTGCGACATATAGACACTTGTTGACCTAAACCGGGCCTCACTTTCCAAGGCTGTGTCAGGTAAAACAAAATATGACACATCAGCAATGTGGATACCTACTCTATAATTTCCATTAGGCAACTTCTCAATTGACAGTGCATCATCCAGATCAGTAGCAGTTGAAGGATCGATAGTAAATATGCACAAATTTCTAAGATCTAATCTACTTTGAATTTCCTCAAGTGGCACCTCCCAAGGAACACATGGCAGACAGGACAGAGCTTCAGCTGTAAATTCCGACAAACAGATTGCATTCTGAAACAAAATTGCATCTAAATGGGTCTGAACTTCACCCGCTCGTCCAAAAACACGCAAAATGTGGGCCTCAGGAAAATGACTTTCTTCAACCCAATCATCAATTTGTGCAGCTACCAGATCCATTTCAATTGTCACGTCACCACTTTTCAGCCTTTTCTTAATGCACTTGGGTAACTTTCTAACAAGAAGCATCATATTTGGAAACTTTGGATCAGTTGGTGTCAGTTGGATGTATTCATGCTCAGAAATCAAATTCTTATTCTTCTTCACATCCTTTTTGCTCATGTCCCTGAAAGAAGCCCACTGTTTCACATTAAGGTGACCAACAATACCCTCTCGACGTGGAGATCTCTCAATAATAGCAACCACCCTGCCAGTTGGTCTTTTAGAAGGGAAAGAGTTAACCAACAAACACATCTTTTCCACTGCATTAACTACTTCACTCTGTTCACTACAGGAATTGGTCTTCAAGGAATCAGGAGCAGAAAAGTGGTGACCATTATTGCTGTCACGGCTGGCCATTCCTTGTACATCTAAATGGTTAGTAGAACCCCGGGTGGTATTATCCTCATAAACAATTCTTTTTTCAGGAAAAGGATAACTTCTATGGGAGGAGTTTTGATCAGCATCCTCCTTGTTTTGACCAGGAGAGCCTCTGTAATGGGCAGATTCATAATCAGCATCTACTTTATCTTTCCCTTTACAAATATTATCACCCACTTCATTATCTTCTGTAAGAAGATTGCAACCTTCTGGTGTTGCAGTGTTGTTACAAGATCCATTAGGTCCTTTCATTTTTGTCCACAATGACAAGGGATCAATCCTAATGGCAACAATATCACCTTCCACCTACACAGAACAATCATCAGATGTACATCCTCCAGCTAGATACATGGCACAATGAGGCACATTTCAGTTATGATATCAACTAAGGAAGATAATCAATAACAAAACTATACATTACACAAGTGCAAAATTTATAACTGCTAAATAGCTCAGAGAATTACTTCTGATCCCCACCCACCCCCACCACATAAACCAGCACATACACACACACACTACAATAACAAAAAAAAAAAAAAGCCTTATTCAATTAGGTGAGTTATCACAAAACTCCAGAGATCGACATAACCAGACACAGGCTAGGTTGATAATTACATCAATACAAGTAATATATGAAAATCAGAAAACCTTAACAAATGTCCATGAGACATAAAAGCAAATGGCCCTGATAAAATTAACAGAATACTTCACATAAGTGGAAATATAATGACATCCATACTTACAGCTCTATTCTGGGCTGGAATCCCACCAATGAGAACATCAGTTGTCACTCCATCAATTTTGCAGTATGCCTACATGTACATAGAAAAATTTAATATTAATACACTATATGCAGCAGGGAACTACAAACTGTATCTTAAGTTTATTGTGAGCATTGACTGCAAGATAGATGTTAAAAAATAACCTCGAGTCTATTGTGAGCATTGACACGAAAGAGAGCTTTAAAAACGTCGCCCTTCTGCAACCCAAAAGAAAATAACCAAATGTTATTCCATAACAATGACAGCAACTTAATATTGTGCACACGCATGAGTGTGTAAAATACCACATTACTAACCTCTAATGCCTTCTCAACAGCCTCTACAGACCAGTGTGAACTAAAATAATTTCTCTGGCCACAAATCCCAATTTGACCACAAGGTACTGAGTCCTTGTCATTAATTACAGAAAATGATTTTGGATCAATTCCTCCACCATATATTGGCACAATTCGTAAATCACCATGTTCCACTTGTTCATTGATATGCAAGGGAGGCATCGAAATAAAAGCAACATTTGATGCTTTGGATAATCCTTGCTCATTAGGAGAACACATGTTGACCTGCTTCAATGAACTGACCAAGGATGGAGAAGCATGCGTAGGTGTTCCAATTTTCCCTGAATCTGGTGACAACCCCTGGGCCTCATTCACTTCAGATGCTATCATAACAGAAAAAACACCAAGAATCAAACAAGAGAATCAATTTTTTCACAGATAAAAATTAAACTCCCAAACCATCTCACCTATATTATTAATATAGGTTTAAAAAAAATGAAAATTGATCACAGTGGCAGGTAAACCAATTCACCATTGACCAACAAAGGTTGGTCTAATTGGCAAGGATCGGGCTCAAATCCCATAAGTTTGTGAGTTCAAGACTTGCTGAGTTAATGTAAAGACCTTGTTAGTGGGTAATATGTAAGTATCTTTATAAACTTGTTCAGACTAAAACCCGACCCTAATGAGGGGAGACCCAATTCACCTAAACTTTTCAACCAAAAAAAAAGCAAATCACCATGGTACATTTGCATTGAAGGACTCAACAAAACAAAAGTAAACAGTAACAGCAACAAACACGTGACCTAAAATAAAACCGAGGAACCATTGGCAAAGAACAGTGATCTGTGTTCACACCAAGTACATACAAATCGTTAACTCTTTCTCCTAAAAAAAAAAAGAAAAGAGAACTCGCTTCCGATTTGACTTTCCATAAATAGGAAAAACACACGAACAGCAACTTCAACTCCACAAAACCATGTTCTCATAATTAACCTAATAGAACAATTGAATTGTGTCTTCGGAGCAAGAAAGAAAAATCCCCCACACACTATAATTATTAATAAGATGAAATTATAATACCTGAAGACGAGGGAGGGTTTTGCTTGGATCGACGATTGGATCGGCGCTTCTTCTTCTTCTCCTTTTCGCCGTCGTCAAACCTCTCAACCATGGATCCTTCAACCGCGGCTCTCATAATTCTCGAAATTAGAGAGAGAGAAAAAAAATCTTTAAATAAAAAAAATTGCCCCGAAAAAAGAAATTCGGGGAAACGAAACGAATTAAGATGGAAGAGAGAAGAGAGAAGAGGAAAACTGCTCTAGAAGAAGGAGGTCTTCCGTATTTTGGAAAAATAAAAATCAGAAGAACCCGAGAGAGAGTAAAGTATCGTATGAAAGAAAAAAGAAAGAGAAAGGGATTTGAGTAAAGGATAGGGTTTTAAGATTTATTCAAGAATTGATTCAAGAAGAAGAAGAAGAATTTGTAGTGTTAATATTTGATTAGAGAGGAAGAGGGAAGAGGGAAGAGTAAACGATAGAAGAAGAAGATTTATTAATGTTGTTGCAAGAGTAAGATCGTGGGTAATGGTAATGGTAATGGGTATGATGAGGTTGAAAACGACGTTATGATTGGTCGGCGGGGACATGGGGCGCCGACTCTTGCTTTCTTTCTCACTCAACTCCTCTCCACTTCTTTCTTGCCTTTCCGGCTTCCTACTCCACTTCAATATCACACTTTTTTTCTTCTTAATTTACTTTCTATTTATTCTTAATTAACTCAAAATCCTGATGGTGGACAATAAAATATGATTTAATTTAATTAATACTACATGGTATAGTAAAGCTGTAAAGGTGCTTCCAATATTGGATTTTTTTTTTTATCTTTAAAGAATTTATAATATTCACTGAGTTATACCCTTAATTATAATATTGGATTTCATTTAAGATTTTGTGTAATTATGTATAGTTTTATATACGAGGACCATATTAGATTTGCACTGCCTACAATTTTATTTTATTTTTTTGCAAAAGGAGGACCTAGGAGACCTAAGAAAATATTATTATTAAAAAATTTGACAAATTCTAAAATTTACATCATCTGATTAACAGAGTATAGATAAACCTAGGATACGAATAAAAATCTCACACTCTCCATTAAAGGTGAATCCAAATTTTGCTAGAGCATTCGCAACCATATTTACTTATTGGGCTGACATATCCCTGTAAATTCCTCAGTAAGCCACAAATTCTTTAATAGATTGAATCAATTGAATCATTAGGTTTGTTACTCGATGTGTGCCTTTCACTAACTCAATTGCATGTTTTGAATCAGATTCAACACATACCTTTTTAAAACCTCTATCCTATACAATTTTGATGCTTATAGCAATTGCTCATACTTCTGCATGTACGATCGAGCACGTTCCTAGATTATGTGCAAATGTCCATAATACAACTCCATTTTGATCTCGTAGAACACCTCCACATGCTGCTTTGCTACTCGCATTGACAGCTCCATTACAGTTGAGTTTATATTGTCCTTGACCTAGAGGCACCCATACTACTTTTTTCGTTCTCGAAGGGATGCTCTTATTATCATGAATTGCGCGCTTGAACTCGTATGCGTACAAGGTACTTATTACCATTCGTTTAAATTTGGTCACAATACTTGAGATTGACATCGAGAATAAAGAGAAAACTATATCATTCCAATTCCTCCACAAGTAATATAAGGCTACCTTAAATTGAGTATGTCATTCCCTGTGCAGATGATTAATAACTGTGCGCATGTTGTCTTGTAACTATTCATTTACCTTATCATTAAAGAATGTCATGGGTAGAATTTTATCTGAAATTGGCTTCCAAACTCTTCTTGCAAATATGCAATCTCATAAAGCATGAAGTACAGTTTCTAGTTTGAGGAGACATGCTGGGCATACGTTGTCTGCTGCTAGCCCTCTAGATTTCCTTAGGACATTAGTAACCAAGGCTTGGCGAGCCATCTTCCACGCATGTATTCGCATCCTCTTTGGTCCTCGCCATCTCCAGATTGTACGATATAACGGATTCTTGCTATCAGTTCCCTAGGTAATGGCTTTGTAAGCAGATGTCGTGGAGAAATGTCCATCATTAGTTAAACTCTAAGTCGAGGCATCATCATCTCAAGATATAACTGGAGGTTCTAGCGCCAAAATAGCCTCACACACCTGTTGTGGGACCATCTTCCTAAGTTTGTTCATGTCCCAACCTCCTTGGGGTATGATGAAGTCACTTATAGTGGCTTGATTGTCAACTTCATCTAATTGCACACATGCACATTCACTTAATTTCCCATGTTGTGGAACCCACCGATCCTGCCAAAAGAGAGTAGACATGCCATTCATTACCTTTCAAACAGTGTGCTTTAATACTTCCTCCCATACCGAGTTGACCTTCTTCATGAAGTTTGATACAACTTTCACTTTTCCCATTACTAGTGCAACCTTATTTCCACATTTATATTTTGCGCGAATCACCGCTGACCATAAGGCTTTCTTGCATGTACACAATCGCCAACCAATCTTCATAAGGAGTGTGTTGTTCATGCTTTGCGTGGTGCACAATCCAAGTCCATTCGCATACTTAGCCGAACATACATATTTCCATGCAATCATATGCAATTTCTTACCATCCGTTGAGTCTCCCCATACGAACTCTCGACATTTCCTATCAATCTCCTCACAGACTACTATTGGAAGAGCTACGAATTATATAATGTATATTAGGATCAACTGTAGAACCGATTTGGCAAGTGTGGCTCTGCCTGCCATTGACAAGAGTTTCCCTTGCCAGTTACTTAGCCACTTGTTCACTTTCTCTAGTAGGAAGCCAAAATCTTGCTTGGACGAAGACTTATGAAAAATGGGCACCCCTAAGTACTTCCCAAGGTCCTCTTTACACTACACTGGAATCCGTATTTTGTCACTATCTCTTCTTTAACATTCTAGTTGGTATTTTGGAAAAAGTATATTCTTGTTATTTTTTTTATTCATCTACTGCCCTGAGCTCTTACAGAATAAATTCAAGATTGTACTGATTACTTCCACTTGCTCTACCATCCCCTCAACAAACAAGATAAGATTGTCTGCAAATACTAAGTGTGATATTCGTAATCCACTTTTACTGATCTGTATTGGTTTTCATATTTTCTTCTCAATCGTTAAATTGATTAGTTGGAACATTCTTTCGACACATAGAACTTACTTTGATTAGCGAGAGAATACGGGCAGCAGGAAGGCACTCTTCCGGCCCACGAGCCCGTCGCAAATTCGAATGGACCGTGCCACCGTGGTTTTTCACTAGCTAGTGAAAACACGACACGTGTGAAAATGGCGTAGGGGCTAGAATTGACTCGCGGAATCTAGAACAAACAACGTTGAATTGAATATGCGTATTTAATATTTAAATATTTAATAAGAAATTGAAGTCCCTATACCCAATTCATTTCCCTTTCCATTCAATTGCAGCAATCATCGTCTCAGAGTCTCTCCCATGGCTTACGTTGAGCAAGGTATCTTCCTCTTCTCAATTCTCGTTCCTATCAATTTCCTCTTTTTATTTTTTCATTTTATTTACCGTTTAGGTTCAGGTTCAGGTTCAGTTTCTGATTCATCGGTGGACTTGAATTTATAGAACCTATTATTTGTTCTTTCAGATCCAACCTTTTTTTTTTCTTAATTCTGTTTTAATTTTTAAAACAAGCTTCCAAATTCTGAAATCTCGGATTTCCTGACTTTCGATGATTGCGAGAATCTTATGATGATGATGATACTTCCCCCTTCCTTTTATCTAGGAAAATTTTCTTCCTTTCTATTTATTTTTTATTTAATATAAAACGCGTTCATCCTGATTTTTTCAATTTTTCGTGTTACAATTCTTATAACAAAAAAATTGAGGGCATTGACCAAAGTCATCTTAATCTGCATGGAATTTTACCACATATTATTCTCGAACAATACGATTTAACATTCATTCATCCATGGTCGATAAAATTAAATAGATGTCAAGACCCTCTGAAAGTCATCACTGGAAATACCCATTAGTTTCACTCCAGAGTCTGATAAAAACTCTTACAAAGTAAAAGTACAAACATAATCACTAGTAATGATAATACATACTAGTGTGAAGTTCTGTATAGAATGGGGGAAATGCTGTACAAATCATAGTCAATGATGGTTGATCATGTAGAACTACTTGTGCAAAAATAGGAATCTACTAATCAATTGATGTTCAGAGAATAGGATGATCATGTTCAGAAAATTATTTTTTAGCACATTTGTATGCAGCTTCGTATGTCTCAAATGAGTAGGTGTGGTTTAAGGTTTAGTTAGGTATATTTTACTTACTAATAAGATCATCCTGCCCCACTCCCCAAGTGACAGATTTTCAGCTTTAGGGGTCTTTTGGCTACTCTGTTCCTTATTATAAGCAACAAAAACACCCTTCATTTTGTTCTTTTTTATAAGCAAAACTTTACTTTTAAAACTCATTTAATGATGCTTTGTCTAAAACACCCTCTTTAACTTTTCAATAAAACTTTCCTCTTATCCATTTTGTGAGAGTATCAAGTTTTCTTTAAAGAAAACTGAAAGGTAATTTAGGAAGAGTAATATAGAAAAGGTGAAATTTATTGCATTTAACCGTTTTCTTAATCTGTGCACAAAGTTTTTTGTTATTTTGTTGTTTATAGTAAGGAACGGAGGGTGTACTATTTAATCAAACCCATTCCTCCTTGCTTGTGAGATGTGAGATACAAGTTTGTCAATTTCTTTTGTTATAGATGTTTACACTACAATCTATGAATATTTTATATTCTTCTATAGCGTACCCATACCTTCTATAGTTTTTTGTTACTTTACTTCCAATGTAACAAGTGATGTCAGTAATGCAGAGATAGTATATGTTGTGTGAGTTGGTTGTTATAATCCAGACTAAGTAATAGAGGTGCTGGAGTAAATAACAGTTACTAACATTTAGAGGAGGTTATTTGGTGTTACTGTTGGTGAATCAAGGGTATATCATTTCAATTTTGATCAATTTCTTTTGATTTGCTTCAGGGGCATTGGTGAATCATGGGTTTGTCTTTTTCTATTACATATTTGTGCCGTTTTCAAGAATGATTACTTGTCTCCTCATTTTCTTTTGTACATTTGTTGTTTAGAAAAAGTGTTGGAGTAAATTATATAGTTGTTTTGTTAGAGGTTTTGTAATTCTAAAAGACTAAATGACATAATTATGTTGACTTCAAAAGTACATGAAATGGCCAAATTTGTGATTGGAACATGGAAATTATTGATACACTTGAAAGAGAGTTTGATGTAAAAATGTGGAGGGATTCCATTTTTGTACCTATTATGTAAAAATGGGGAGATATGCAGTATGCACCAACGATTTAAATCAGTTTTGATATTCTGCAGGGGCTATTTACTAGTGAAAACTGCTGATCTATTTTTTTAATGCTTATTTTTCTGTTTAATGTTGTTTCTTTGCCTGCTTTGATTGTCTGGTTTAGTGGTCAGTATGAATTGTATTTTGTGTCTGATGTTCAACTTGATGGGGTTATTTTCTCTTTGCCATTGCTGCATGATTGGATAGCATTACTAATTGAAACTTTAAAAGGGAAACTAATATAGTGCTTGGCTTGATTTTTTTGGAGCTTAAAAGCTACCTTAAAATTCACCTTAAATGTAAAGCTAAAGTTTTGGTTAGTGTGTTCTTGGATGTTGAGATTTGAAATACAGAAGGAGAAGGTAGAGAAGAAACCAAAAACTCCTCAAACTAGCTTTTCTAAAAGATCATATTGTAAAGATTTTTTCATTCAAAAATTTTATTTTTCAAGTTTCTTTCCTTAAAATTCTGTTGGCCTAACCTTTTCTTTCAAGGAGCTTGACACTGAAATGATTATGTGTCTTGAAATATAGATTCGTAATGGGAGCTTGATTCATTTTTGTGCAGGTGTTGTTAAATCAAAGCGATCAATATGGCGGCTTAAAACAATCACTGATTTTTTCTGGGCCATTGTTAACTTCATAGGCGTGTTTTTTGCAACAATGTTCTCGGTAATATTTACACGTTTCTTGATCCATAGTATAGAAATTTTGAGGAATCTATGATTATTGTATTTGTACTGAAGATTGATGTTTGGTCATGATGTTTCCCCCATTAGATGGAAAAATCAGATTCCTACAGAAAAGGTTCTGCTGGTAAGAAATGGGATGGCGGTGCTCCTGGAGGAGGTCCTGGTGGTGGTGGCGGTGGCGGTCCACGAGGTCCTCCTCGTGGGGGCCTTGACAATGTTCGCGGGCTAGATAGTATAAGGGGACGTGATCATAGTAAGTTTATGTTATCTGCAATGCTTTTAACCATTTGTTGTTGTTCAGATATTTCTTTTGCCTTTTTAATTTTCAATTGCTAATGATTTCTTCTGTGTTGATTTTGATCCCATTGAACTTTCAGATTCACTTCCTGCCTGCGGTTCCTGCTGTGGCTGAGTGAGTGTTAGAGATTCAATTTGTGTATATGCCTTTTATATGTTACGGTTTGTATCTGGTGTTGAACTGGTGTAATATGTAAAACACTAATACGACTTTCAAGCTTTAATATGTACGCATAAGCTGAAATAACAAAATTGAACTTTGTTGTTGCATGTTGATAGTTTTTAAATGACCAATTACTAGTTTACTAGCTGTATACCCTTAGAGAGGCAAAGAGTGGACTCCCTTGATAGGTGGTTCATCGGGTAACCTTTTATAATGATTTTTTTTTCTTTAATGAGTGATTAAGTTTTGATTTTATTAACTTTTTTGGTTGATTTATTAATAAAGTGACATGTGACATTAATTTTATTTTTTTTAATTTTTTTAAAAAAGTAATTTTTCTAAAAGATATATATTTTTTTAGTTTTTTTTAATATCATTTGTCACTTAATTAATGAGACACGTGATATTTTATTTTTTTTAAATAAAAAAAATTTAGTCACACGTGACATTTATTAAAAACATATCATTCACTAACGGAGCTTAATACTTCGTGATTAAAAATATATTTTGTCATTATCTTATTTAGTATCATTGTTTTTGGTTTTGTGATTGAAGGTGTGCATTGAGTTCCAACCTAGATGGGGTGGAGATACTGGAATAGGATATTTTTTAAGAAATGAAATGAAGAAAAATTAAAAAGGAGGTTTATGGTATGGGGAAGAAATTTTATAATTTTTTTTCCTGAGAAATTTCAATTTTATAATATATGTTTGATTTTCAAATGAAAAATAACTTTTAATCCAAAAGTCATTTTATATAAAGAATCTTACCCTTTCTTTTACTTTTTTTTTTTTTAAATCGTTAAATTTTATCTTAAAATTTAAAATTCATGCACAAATTTGATTACCCAAATATATCTATAATTTTTGGAGAAATTGCAGTGCAGCAACGGTGATCGGTGGTCAAAACAGAATTACCGGAGGATTGGAAAGAATCTGGTGCGGGACGGTTTATAATAAAAAAAATTAATCCAAAGATTAAAAGTCATAATCCACCGTAAATCATTTATTTATGAGACCTTTGCCAACCACATGTTTTCTGAAACGTATCGTACCAATCTGACAGCTGCAGCATAACTACTGTACCGTCCATCACCAATCTCCAAAATCAAAGGTTTATACTGCAGCTGAGCAATGATGGAATATAATATTGGTGCAAGCAAATGCATTGCCGCACTAGTGCAGATTCAAACACTAACATTTAATTTTTGTAAATCACAATTTCCATATAAATATATATCTCCTTTTAATTATTTGAAAAAATAAGTTGTGTTAAAGCAAATAATTTTATTTATAATTTTTGTAAAATAATTATAATGTCATAGAAATATATACGTATAACTATTTTTTCTCTTTTCCTATTTCTTTAATTGAAAATTATACATTTGAATAAATACAAATACTGATTAGTATTTTTTTTTTTGAAATACTAATTAGTATTCTAATGATATAATCTTAGTTAAAAAGTTTTTTTTTTATTATAAGTATTAGAAAACAATGAGCGGACACTCATATGCTACTTGATATAAAAAGAAAGAGATAAAAAAATAACAAGTGTTAATTATATGTTTGTAACAGAGAATATTCACATATTAATTCATTTCTTTTTTAAGAAAATCTCTTTTTTGTAACATTGATTTTCTTAGTTATTTACTAGTATTTTAGCGAGACATTATATTTTATTTAAATAATTGAAAATGAGACGTAAAAAAGTAATTGATTACGTAGTGTAAATTTAAATGTCAGTTAAGAGAATTTAAAAATATTTATATCCTTTTCTTATTCATAGAAATCAAATTCAGATAAGATTTATATCAGTTAAAAAAATATATATATTTTTTAATTATGCCATTGGTCCAATATCTATAAATAAATTTATGATTTTTTTATAATTAATCTTTAATTGGATTTTCTTTTTTCAATCGTTTTCTGTTTTCTTTTTTCATTCACAAACTTTAAATTTAAAACATTATCTAAGAAAATTAAATTCATTATCACTCAAATCAAACAACTTAAGAAAATTGAATCAAGTCAAAAATATATGGTTAAACTAATTGAATTACTTAGATAAAAATATTTCTACCTCTCTAAAGTAATAATATTGAACTACACATTTGAATTTCTAAAAACATCTTACCAACTTTTATTTAATTATTTTTTCAAGATAATTCAATTATAGTAATAATAACTCTAGAATGCAAGAAGTCATTTTTTGTTTTAAGGAGTAAACCTAGGCATAGTGGGACACGACGAGGCGGGATTAGCCTCCTTAATTCCTGTCTCAGACATTTCAAATCATTCCGTTCTTACCCTCATTTTCTGTCGGGACTTAAAAATTTGACCTACCTTCATTCCTATCGGGTTTCCCAACCCCATTCCATTCCTCATACACATAACAATTCCGAATCATAAAATAATTTACATGACTGTCTCAAGTGTTATGTGACACCCTCATAATACACTTCTATTTCTTATAATAAATCAAATTGTTTCATTTATTTTATCAATAGAAATATTATTTAACAATCTTTTTTATATAAAGTTATTATACCATGAGTTAAAAATATTATTTTATAATAAATATAATTAAATTAATATTTAATATAAGTTTTTAAACTTATGATTTATGCCATAAATATTTATATAATTTATTATATTAACAGTGAGGGACAGGTGTAAGTGCGAGTGTAAGGTTGGTATCACAATTTTCAACCCTAACCCCATTCCCGACTTTCTTAAGCGAGGAAAATCCAAACCTGCACCCATACTCGGTTAACTCAGATTTTCCCTGTCAAAATCAGAATGAGGATGGAGATATCTTCAGAAGTATGGTTTAATTGTCATGCTTAAGTAAACCACCCCATCTGTACTCAAATAAACCATACATGGATTACATGATTCCATCCACAATTCATGTTTCACCTCCCATGTCTCACTCATCCCATTTATTATCCATTAATGCAAAAAAACTAAAACTTTGTGAATGGTTAGGTAGTGGTTATATTTTCACCTATAAAATTCAACGCCCAAGACCAAGTGCCATAGTAGTAACTATATTATCTTTCACAAGATTGAGAACTTTTTTATTAGAGAAATTACCAACACAACACAAACACAACATGGAGGTGTTAAGAGTGCAAACCATAGCATCAGAATCCAATGAAGATGATGCCGCCACCATCCCAACCATGTTTGTTAGGGCGGAAACAGAACAACCAGGCATAACAACCGTCAAAGGGGTGAGCCTCGAGGTGCCAATAATCGATTTTAGTGACCCAAATGAAGAGAAAGTGGTGAATGAGATTGTGGAGGCGAGCAGGGAGTGGGGGATGTTCCAAGTTGTGAACCATGAGATACCTAGTGATGTGATAAAGAGGTTGCAAAGTGTGGGCAAAGAGTTCTTTGAGTTGCCACAAGAGGAGAAAGAGGTAATTGCTAAGTGTGGTGGTAATAATGATTCTATTGAAGGTTATGGTACAAAGCTTCAGAAAGAGGTTAATGGAAAGAAAGGGTGGGTGGATCATTTATTTCATGTTGTTTGGCCACCTTCCTCCATCAATTACCGTTTCTGGCCTAAAAATCCTTCTTCTTACAGGTTAGTTTGTTTAGTTAACGATATAACTTGTATCAATTTTCCAGAACTTATCTTTCTTGAAACTAATTTTAAATATCGAATTCATCATTGGTCAATGATTAAATTCAGTAGATTATTTTTAAATCGTGTGACTCGATAATATTATGTTATAAATAATTATATATATTTATATATTATAGTTATTAATATTATAATAATTAATAAACTTAGGAATATTGAATTTTTTTAAGTTTCTTTCGATAATATTATGTTATAAATAATTATATATATTTATATATTATAGTTATTAATATTATAATAATTAGTAAATTTAGTAATATTGAATTTTTTTTAAGTTTCATTTCATACAGTTTATTTTTATCTTATAAGTTATTTTTAAATTAAGGTTAAAAATGAGAGCTTAAGAAATTAAGTAAAAAGATGTTTATTAATATTTATTTTTTTTAACTTAAAAACTCCTTAAAACAAAAAAAAACAAACCCACTAATAATAAAGAGAAAATGATTTTTAATTAAAAACAAAAATCACTTTAGTCTTGTGTTACTTTATTTATTTATTTATTAAAAAACAAAAATTGTTGGAGATCCCAAATTATCAAAAATAAGATATATAGCTATATAAGTAATTCTTATTTTGCAAACTAATTTTTAGAATTAATTTAAACTCAAATTATAATTATAAGATGGTATAAAAACTTATCCAATGTTAAATCATTGATAAATATTATGTTTTGTTGCTGTGATACAATTAAAATAGTGTTGACAAGTAAAACACAATACAATACAACCGACAATCATGTAGACAACCAAATGGACACTAAGTCTAATCATGATTATTTAAATTATTAAATTATTATAATTATATTATGAGTGTAAAAATAAAATCTTATATGCATCTACCTGCAATTTTATAATTTCTGAGAGAGAGTAGTTAAAACTTCACACAAAACCTGTTTTTTTTTGCAAATTAAAACATAGATACACCTATGTGATGACTTGAGAGAGTGTTCAGATGAGAGGCTTATATTTGTACATGCCGACGTTGTCGGCAGCAGAGGGAGACACCCATCAATATATATAACAAGAAAATATATCGTGTTGGATGAAATTAAATATAAGTAAATTTAAATAATTTTATTCAATTTAATGTTATTATTTTTAAAATATTAGTCATTTAATTGTAATTTTATTTTCAATAATTCACTTTTATAAATGATACAAGTTTTAAAGAAAAATATTTTAAAAATAAATTTATTTTTTTACTTGAAATTAGTAAAATTAAATGATGTAAAAAAACTTTATTAATCAATATAAAAATATGTATTTTTGTTTATATATGAATCTAGATGGAGTATTATTTTATCATAATGTTAATAAAAAGTACAAGGTAAACTATAATTTTTATTTCTTAAAATTTTAAAAAATTTTGTTTTAATTTTTAAACCTTTTGTTGAATGGTTTTCATTTTTTTAACTTTTTTTTTTCAGTAAAAATTGAAGTACAGACCTGTCAATGAAAATTTCAGATACTAAAATAAAAAATTTTTAAAAAAATCTAAGATTCAAAACATACCTAATTAAGCAAAAGTATATTTAAGAAAAAAAAAACTAAGAATCTTTTTCTTTAAAAAAAACTCATAATCGTAAGTGTCAATTATCAACACGTCATAGAAAAAACATAAATTTATAATAAAAATTGTTACCTAGTTAACAAATTTTATGATGTTCCTCAAATATCAAATGCCAATCTCATATTAATTAAGTTTATTTCATAGACAAATATTAATAAGTACCTTTTTATTTAATTAATAAATAACTTTTAATTCTTAAATTATTTATAATCAAATCAATATAAAATCATATAAATGCAATTAGTTACAGACTTTAAAATATGAACAGCATGATAAAACTTTTTTTATGGGTACAGATGATAAAATTTTAAAAATAATACTCTTGAAAAATAAAATAAATAAATATATTGACTTTTTTAGAAGTCTCATTTGTCTTTTTAACTACTTTGATTATATTTATTATTTATTTATTATACAATTTTAATTTCTCAATAATTTCTTACTTGAGTTTAGTTGAATGAATCTCATGTGCGCTGGTCATACATGTACATTGGAAATCATAGTTTAACAAACACACAAATATGTCTATAGAATTTCATTAAGAGTTTTTACACTATTTATTATAATAAAATTCTTGAATATGAAATACCTAATGGGGTGAATAATCATTTTAATTTGATGCGTTATTGCATAGTTACAAGTATACAGAGTTTATTAGTGGAGTTATTATTAGGTGGATATTAGGTATGATCGATTTTCTTCTTCTGATTGTAACATGCATGTAGAGTCTGTTAAGAAAGAGTAATTGAAAATTGGTTATTTGTAGTACTTAAATGATCACGTGTTAGATATTTCAAAATCACCATTAAATCTATTTTTTAATTGATTTGGACAGTTTTTAGTTTACAGTTTATATATCGCCACAAATTATAATTTAAAATATTTAATGAATACTTTATTATTTAATTGATGGGAGGCACCTAAAATAATTTTTTTTAAAATATTAAGAATCAACCACAAACTTTTTTTTATTATAAAACAAATACAAAATATTGGATATATATTAGAGACCTAAAATATATTTTAACATTTTGTATGTAACCTGGATTCAAATTCGAGACAATTATGGTTAAAGGAATGGTAAAATGATTCTCTCAAAAACTTTTTCTTTGATATTCTTTTATAATTGGTTAAAATCAATTTTAATGAATCTTACGTTTAAATCAGATAAGAAAATTATTAAATACGATTTCACACACTTGATTTTTCTGGTAGGGAGGTAAACGAGGAATACTGCAAGTACCTACTTGGGGTGGTAGACAAATTGTTCAAAAGTATGTCAAAAGGGTTGGGGCTTGAAGAAAACAAGCTACAGGATGATGCAAATGGAGAAGAGATGCAATACCTATTAAAAATAAATTACTACCCACCTTGTCCACTCCCTGATCTAGTTCTGGGTGTGCCACCACACACAGACATGTCTTACCTCACCATTCTTGTTCCCAACGAGGTGCAGGGCCTCCAAGTCTCTAGGGATGGTCATTGGTACGATGTTAAATATGTCCCCAATGCCCTTGTCATTCACATTGGTGACCAAATGGAGGTATATATACATATCTTTCTACCATGTAGTTCTGATTAGGATCTAGTTATGTTTGGATAAACTTTTTTAATAAATTATTATTGTATATGTATGATTTAAGTATATTTTATTTAAGAATTCATCATATTTTTTAAGTTTTTTTTTATGTATTTACATTCAAAGACTAGATTTATTAATATGAAAGTATAGAGACCTTAATCACGTTTCACCAAAGATATAAAGATTAAAATACATTTTTTTCTCATTTATTATTTTTATTTTTCTATAAGTACTTATTCAAAAAGATAGGTGTCACTTAAGAAAGAAAAAGTTTCTCTCTTTTAATTTTTAATAAATATGCATGTTCTAAGTCTATGAAAACATGTTATCTTTTGAAATTAATCTTTACATTTATTTGGATGAGAAACTAATGATATATATTAACTTTACTTTTATGGTGGTATGTATAGGTTCTGAGCAATGGGAAATATAAGGCAGTTTTTCACAGAACAACTGTAAACAAAGACAAGACAAGAATGTCGTGGCCAGTGTTCATAGAACCCAAAGCAGATCACGAAGTTGGTCCTCACCCAAAGTTTGTTAGCCAAGACAATCCACCAAAATACAAGACCAAGAAATACAAGGATTATGCTTACTGTAAGCTCAATAAAATCCCTCAGTGAATGAAGCACTACCGAAATAGTATTAGCTAATGGTTTTTCTGTTTTGTTATTTAATTTATCGAATGAAAGTGTGGCTCATGGGAAGGAGATTAACTAAGATATTTAGCTAATGTTGGATTTATGTTTTTAAAGTAAATAAAAATGACAAAAAAAACTGTTTGTTTCCTGTTTTGTTATTATACAAATTACTTAACATAACATAATTGTTTAATAAAAATGATAGAGCAAAAATGTGGTTGACATAGTTAATATTGCATAAATTATGTTAAATTAATATCTCGAAACATATTAAAAACATATAAAATGAATCAATGAGTCACTTTGACAAGCCATCAAACTTGACTGGATCATGAAAAATGAGATTCTTATAGAATATAAGTCACTTTGATACATCTTGTGTTTTTACATTTTATTTGACCGAGTCGAGACATCTATTTTACCATCTCTAATAACAAATGTCTTTGAAAGTGTTAATAATAATAAGAAAAAAAAATACTAGTAAAAATAACACAAAATATATTTGTAGTTATTGAAAAATAAAAAAATAAATAAAGTATTCCAACAAAGAATATATATTTAGTTATAATCTGATATATTTTTCTTATTTCATTTAAAATATTTATATAATTGTATGAAAAATTTATATTTCAAAATTTTGAAAGGATTTAATATAAACATAAAATCTAGACATTATTTTATAATAAATATATTAATTAATTAATATAAATTTTATTTATTAAATTATAATCAATTTGAATAAGTAATTATATAAATCTATCATTCATTTAATATAAATAATATATTTTTATCTTTTCATTTAATTCTCTTATATAAATTGAATAAGTTTTATATAAAACATAGAAAGAAATATTTATTTTTCTTCTAATTAAACATATAAAGATACAATGAACTAATTAAATGAGTGATTGAATTTATATAATATATAAAAATAGAATAAAGTAAATTAGTTCACTGAGTAATATATTTTTAATAAAATTTTTGAATAATATTTATATTAAACATGGAAAAAGATGCAATGAAATAATTATTTTATTTGATTGAAAGAAAGTAAATAGAAAAAAAAATATTGACTTTTAAAAATAAAATTTAAAACATTACTTTCTTTTATAATTCTTCTATTTAAATTTTATTTAAAAAATCCCTCATTTTGACTCTCTTTCTATCATTCAAAACACATCATTAATAATTATGAAGGAAAGTTTCATCGATAAACTTATTAAATGAATAAGTTAATTCCACTCTTTCCAATTATATCACTTTTTGTTCCTTAAGTCTTACCACATCAAATTATTGCGCTTCAGAAAAAGAAAGAATTGTTATTTCCTACTACAAAATTATTATCTAAACCCCCCTTTTCACACAGTCACACCCTTTAGTCTCTTTTTTTACACATTTTCATTCACTATTTATTGATCTAGTGTCTCCCTTCTCAAACCACAACATTCATTCTTGTTCTAACATTTTGTATGTGAATTAGTCACCACCAACAACTGGCCATCATGACAATGTCAAAGGAATGCACAAGCACAACATCATCATCTTCAAGGAGAAGCCCTAGGTTGTTTTACAAGTATCTCAAAACTCAAGGACTCCAAAATCAAAGCAAGAAGACAACCAAAAAACAACAACAACATGGTAATTAGGGTACTATTTTAAAATTCACCTTTTTTTTAAACAGAAAATTATTAATAAAATCTTATATTTTTATCTATTTTTATATATTTGAATTCACTTATTTTAATTTTGATAAATTGTCAATTACTAACTCAGGATTTTGGATTCTTTACTGACAACAACAACAACAATACAAATTGTTCTTCTTGAAATGTTGCTATCAACGCCAACAATTTCTTTCTCACCAACCAAACAGTATAGGGCAACGAGATTCCATGCTTTGATCCCACCGTTGCTGATCTCTGTCACCTCGATTGCTTCATTTGCAAGAAATTTTTTGCGATTGCTCCGACTTTTACTTATGTTGAAACGTACGAGTTCTAGCTTTAACCAAGTTCTTGAATTGTAGCTATTTCTTATTGTTGTTTTGTTGTTGTAACTTTTAAATTGTAGTTGTTATGTAACATTGATGTAAATTGAATTTGTTTATAATATTATTTTTTGTCATTTCATTCTATAAGGTTTTCTTATTCTTGATTATTTGTGCACTCTTATTCTTATTTGTCATGAAAAAGAAAATGATATTCGTTAAGATTATTAGTTTTTTTATATTCAAATAAAATTTGTTATTATTTAAGAAAATAACAACTTCTTGAACAAAAAGTTTAGATAACAAATGAATATTCATTTTTTTATGATTTACTAGTGGGAGAGAGGCACTTTGTGCCTCTCTATACTTTTAATTTTAAATAAAAAAATAAAAAATGATAAAATAAAGTGGATGGTTATTAAAAAAAAAAAAGTTGTCAGAAGGATAAAATTGTTCATAAAAATATGGAGACAAAAAGATAGTTATTAAAAGTGATATTCTCTTTATAGATAAAAAAAAAAGTTTAAATTGTCATCTTTTTATGTTTTTTTTTTAAAAATATTCAAAATACATTTTCTTAAAGATAAAAACTCATCCATATAAAATTGGGTATTCACAATAACGACTTTGGGTGTCGGTGGGCTATAATCCAGTGTAAAACAATCTTAAATCTATCTTTAATATATGTTGGTGTAATCGGTGGTGATAATTCTACAATAAAGAAGAGACAATACACAAATCTCCGAGACTTATCTAAACACTAAACGTTTAGGATTAATTTGCCCCCATCCAAAGACGAAATTAGGGGGGCAAACAGGATCTTGGCCTCCCTAATCTTATTTAAGTTAGATATTTAAATAATATTCGTGTAAAAAATATTCAGTCTCCCCTTCAATAGATTTCTAGATAAATTCAATAGAATGTATGTATATAAAAATCTATTTAAGGATACAATGAAGTTTTTGATATGGTTTTACAATCCACAATCATGTTTATGGCCGGTGACAATCTAGAGAATAATAATTTCTTTATTTCTATTAATGCACAAGAAAAAAAAAAGAAATAATCTGAATACAAAGAATCTCGTAAATTTCGTATTGTGTTTTCAATAAGTAGTTATTGTTATTTATTTGTAAATCTTCTTATATCTTTTATCGAAGAGATTAAATCTTTTTAAGAGACATATATCTCATAATGAGGAGTCACAACTTTTCTTTATATAGTATAAAAAATTATATCTATTCATATTTGTAACCCACTATTTCATGAAAAAATATAACTTTTGGTTATTTTTGAAAATCTTCCTGTGTTTTATTTGGAGTATATTTTTTCAGATTATATAATTAATTTCTTTACATATTTTTACTTAAAGAATACTATAAGAAAAGTTATTATTCACAGCGACAATTAAATTATTGACAAAAATTGATATTTGACAGCGTAATTTTATTGTCGTTGGAATAAGTATATTTAATAACAACAAAAAGTAATAATTATGTAAAAAAGTGTTACAAAAAGTGTTTTCTTATGTCAGCAACATTATTGTCTACAATTTAATGTCTACAATATTCATTGTCGTGTTAAAAAAATTATTAATGCTATTTTGTCACTGCGAAAAGTATTTTTGATAGTACTATCATATTTGTTGTAAAAAAAAATACTAATTAATGACAACATTTATTATCACTATTTTTTTTAGATAATATTAATAAATTTTAAATATATCTCATTAATATTATTTATTAAAAAAAATATTAAATACATGATAGTTAGTGTTTCCTAAATTATCTCTACCCTCAAATAATTGTAACTCATATGTAACTTCTCATAAATTATCTTCATTCACTAAGAAACAATTATAATTAATTTTTAATTTACATAATTTTCACACGACAAAATCAAAATTTACAAAGAACATAACTCTCACTCTCTCTCTCTCTCATGTTATATTTTTGTGCTAAGTACCACCACTTTAATTATGACATTCTTCAAATTCCTAACTTTCACATCATCACTTTCTATGAAATCACACCACACCAAAAGTAGCATAACACCAAACCTCCAACACTTTTTCCCTACTCAAATAAAAACTTCTTCTTTCAAACATGATTTTTGAGAATTAACCCACCTAATGATTTTTACTTCACTCACTTATCATGATCATGAAAATTTCCAAAATTTATTAAAATTACATTTATCTTTTCTCATATTCTAAACTCTTGAAAGTGCTTCTATGAATAACAACAAATTAAAAGAAGAGTTATAAAAGATAATTAATTTCTATTTTTTCATGAGAATTAATTTCAATTTTATTTATTTGTACTCATTTTTTCACCAACAAAAAATAAAGATTTTTCGATGTTAATAAAATAATAAGATTTAAAAAAAAAACCACCAATTAATTTTAATTAAAATTACCAAATTTTTAAATTTAAAATACCAAATTATTAATTACAACTATTTTTTTCTAATAGTTGTTGCGATAACTAAATGTATATCAACGATTTCATTTGAAAATGACAGTGACAATTATCGTTGATAAAAATATATTCGACAATAGTTGTTACGATAAGTAAATATATGCCAATGATTTCATTTGAAAATGACAAAATGACAACGACAATTATTGGCAACGACACTTTTTGCTAACAACATGTAGTGACAAATATTTCGCTACCATAAGTTGTATTTACAGCGACAATTAAGATATCCCAACAATAAATATTACTGTGAATAATAAATTTTCTTGTAGTGAAAACACGATTACAATGTAAATGAGACTTTTCTTAATCTCATTATCACTTAATTAATATGCATCACCAGCTAGAACATTGCTTTCCAGCCACAAACACACCCTTTCAAAACACCTTCACACCCCCACACCCCTTGGTTTATTTTCTTACACTTTTTCATTCATTATATATATTTGCACTAAGCACATCCTCGTCATCTCTAAGAAGTCGTAGGTTGTTCCACAAGTATCTCAAATTGAAAGAATTTGTCAAACAGTATTCTTTTTGAAATGTTATTAACACCAACAACATCTCCATCTTCCTCCCCCACCTAACAACAACTTTATAACGAGGATATCAGGGTTCCATACTTCATTTCCCCATCAATTTCAATCGTCCAAGTTGCTTCCGTTGCAAGAAACTCTTTCTAGTTACTCCCACTTTTACACCACATAATACTAACACGCATCATTTCTAGTAATATTTTTTTTATCGACAAATATTAATTTATTAATTTTTATTGAAATTGTTAAAGAATGAATTTGAATCGATAATTCATTTTTCATTTTCTCTTTTTTCTAACCACCAAGTCAACATCTCCTTCTATTAGCCTTAAACATGCATTTTTAATTTTTTTTTTCATTTTGGTGAACTTTTTAATTATAAGTTGTAGTTATAGTTGTTGTTGTTTTTTTAATTTAGTTTCCTATATATGCAATCTAATACGATCTATGTAAAATACAACAATACTATTCTCTTGAATATTTGTGCACTCCTTCTTTTCTTTCTGTTTGTCTACATGCACAATTAACATCCTTTTGTATTGAGAAATAAACTAATTAATGGATGCATGCATGTTGAAGATCGAAAAACATAAATATACTATATGCTGGGTGTCATATTGGTTGGTGTGATTTGCAATTACAATTTAATAAAATCGTTCCTAAAGAAGAAATAAAGTCAATTTAAGTTGAGTTTTGAATTTTCTTTTTCCTTTGTTTATTTAAATCTCTTTTTTCCCTTGTACAAACAATTGTTGAAACTAAATTTTATATAAATACATTTTTTCTTTATAAAATATGCCAGAAGAGTACACTAGGTAGTAAAAAGAAATTTTTTAAACAAAAAAGAGGTATACGGGTAAGTAAAAATATATTTAAGCCTTATAAAAATAACATCATTCATAAGAAATATATAATAGGGGTGAAGGGTTGAGTTTTGTCAATTATTTTAACCCAATTTAATTGAAGGATCATTTTTTTTTTTTTTTTGCAATGAAATCCAACCCAATTTAACTTTAATTGGATTAAACTGGTTGAAAAAATTACAAAATTCAAAAATTCAAAAATAATAGATATTTTAAATGTTAATAGTCATAAAACATTGTATTATTCATAATATTGAGAATATGGTATATGTATATGACTATACAAGTGCTTTTATGATTTTGATAGTAATTTACTATTTAATATATAATTATTATTTATTATAAATTTGTTTAGTATATGCCAGTTGAGTTGGATTTTGGTCAATTCCAAAACATCAAATCATTCACTCAATTAAATTATAATTGAGTTCATTAAAACAAAACCGATCTAATGACTTAATTCAATTCACAAAAATCTAATTAAATTGGATTGTGTTTGATTAAATCTAAGTGGGTCGTGTGGATTTAGTGCGACCTACTTACACTCCTGATATATATGCCCTTTAAATCTATATATAAACAAAATGGATTTAAATACAAACAAATTTAACTACCATTATCTATATTTAATAATGTCATCCAAAAACACCATTTAATTAATAATAACTAGTTTCAATAATGATTTCTTTTTATGCTTGATACCAAATTCTAAAATAAGAGACACCTTATGATTTTTTTTTTTTGTAAAATTAAATGATATTAATTATTTTTATGCTTAATATATTTTTTTAATATTGTGATATATTTTTATTTTTAGTTATTGATATTTAAAAAATAATATTGAAACTCAGGTAGATAGAAATAAAGATATTAAAAATAATATATTGAAAGAGATAATTTTTTTTAATTAAAAGCACAGGGTTATAATTAATGGACACCAAGATGTCAAATTAAACTTTGACACTGAATTTTAATAATTCCAATAATTTATGATGGATGATTATGATAATGAATTTTGAATATAAGATATATATTTAAAATCAATTTCCGATAATATGAAAACTACTGGAGGATATGTACGTCAATTAGGAGTGTATTTAAATTTTGAAGACAACCTTGTAACTAAATATTATTATATAGTTGGTGACTTGGTGTAAGTAACCAGTGTATTTGTTTTGGAGGAGCATTCACTTCTAAATTCTTAAGTAGATATTGTTTTGGAGTACTAATCAAAAGCAATATCAATCAATTCGACTTTTGAAAACAATTGTTGATCCATTTGAAGTCTATAGGTATGAATTTGAGTTTATTTTAACACTGATATTCATCACTCATTAAGTTACTCATATTATTCTCAATAATCAGTTATCAATGTCTAATTCAGTTGGTTAAACAGAGTGTTTGAATATGTAAACTCAGTATTGTCTTTTTCTTTGATTCCTAACAAAAAAATAAATAAATTCAATAACCAGGCATGAGTATGAGTACAGGAGTAAGGCCATATTCTCCTAAAAAAATGAGCACAACAGGATTCTTCAAGTTCAAGTACCTAATACCAGGAGTCCTTGCCAAACTCAGACACCAAGATCAAAACAATCGAAGAAGGACAATAACAACAACAACAACACAGATTTTTGCTTCTGATGAACAACAAGTCTTAGCATCCACCCAACAGGATCAGCCACTCAACCAGCTTGTTCCTGGTTTCGCTCTCCCAACCTATCGCAATAGCCCCAATCGCCTCAACAGGAAAAAACTATTCGCGGTTACTCCCACTTTCAATACTGCCGACACTGATCAGTTGTAGTAGTATGTTGGAAATCTCACATCTAGTAGTGATATAACTAGAGTTGTTTTCTATTATTTTGGCAGCAGCATTTTTGCTGCTTCGTTTACCTTTGTATGATGATTTATCCGTATGTTAGGCAAATTATTATTGTTTGTACGCCAACAATATTGTCATTTATGATTTGCTAATTGCTTTCTCATTCTTCCTACCATTGGTTTTATATTTATATGCATATGCACGCTTCTAGTTAAATGTACTGATGTTCTACTTTCAACTAACCAAAACTCTAAAGCGTGATTTAGTTAAGTCTTATGCCAGGAAAAATCATTTAAGTATGCAATAAAGTCTCAACTCTCAATCATTCTTGAGCAAATCAGCTCACAATTTTGATCATGTGCATTGCATTTTACTAATTCTCAGTACAGCTAGCAAAAATAAACATGTCTGTGATTGTCATATGCAAACTTAAAGCAATATTAGATGAGAAGAGTTTTAGGAAACAATAAGCAACATTATGGAAGTTGTGTCCAATTTCCTATATTGTAAATTTGTTGTAACTAAACTCTTAATCTAGCATCTAGAAAAACACTAACACGGACGAATATATCTCAAATTTATTAGGATATAGTTTTTCCTTTTGATCAAATCATACAATTCCTAATCTGATTGTACCTTGTAATGTAGGACTATTTTCTCTAGTTCTAAACACCATTCCAAATGAACATGGATATATTCTCAGTTTCCCAAAGGGAACACATTCCCAAGTGTAAACTGCTCCACAATCTGCACAGGAACAACGATGAAGCAAGTATGCAGGATGGTAGGAGTAAGAGAACATGCTTGATGGACAAACAATCTCTTGAATCCATTGAGGTTGAGTTTTTATTTGAGGTGCATACCATGGTGAAATGCTTCATTGACATAGTTTCAGTTAATTTTCGCTACTCTTGATCAGTAAAGTAAGCAATCAATTCCTTTTTGTTGAATTTCTATCCTAGTGTAATGAGCCATTTCCCCCTCTTCACCCTTGCCACCAAAAACATGGTTCCATTCTCCCACAAAAATGCACTCAGCCACTCAACATTTTTTGCTCTGTGAAGCTGGACAGAGGAAACTATAAACCGTGGAAGTTGTGTGCACTATGATTTCTCAAAGGTCACACTTGGATGGTGACATCCTTGCCCGTTGGCACCATATGATTGTTAAATAACCAATATAATTGTTTGTAGCAATTATGGGTAGTTAGGAATTATTTGTTTATAAATATCGTACCTGTACTCTGTATAAAGGTTCAAGGTTGGATCCTGTAAAGGTTCATAATCCTAAACTGGACCTGTCCTGACATGTATATTAGTTCTTTTTCATTTCTACCTCACGAAAAATATATAAATTAATTAAAAATTAGATAATAAGAGTATTATTGAGAGAAAATAATATACTTAGTAGTTACTAGATAGAGGTGTAAAGAATGCCAGCAAAAAAAAAAGGATAGAGGTGTAAAGTATTTATGTACTTTGTTTATGACTAGTATTTATTTATTGAGAACTTTATTGATATCTTTAATAATGTCTCCCCTCTCAGCCAGTACATTCGTTCCTTTATAAGTGTAGTTTAAAGCGTGTTTATAGGAACCAAGAAGTACAGTAAAAATAACTTCTTATTTCTCATAAAATAGTTATGAAGTTTCTTATTTTATATTTTTCATTCATACTATATAAATAATAAATGCAATATAAGTTGTTTTTCATTTCTAATTTCATGATAAATGTGTAAATTAGTTATAGATTGAGTAGTAATGGTATAATTGAGAACAAACAATTAATTATTTTGAACTTTGAAAATAACATATAAATAAGAACATTTTTTTTCAAAAATTAAAACTTGAAAATGAGCAGAGGTAAAAAAAAAAAAAAAATCCATCCATAATATTTAATCCTGAAACCTTTTACTTAAAAGGATCAAAACCGAGTCTCACTTTTATTTAATGAACTTCATTTATAATTATAATTTTTAATAAATTCTAACTAATAATAAAAAAAATAGTAAGAGACTATTCCTTTCAATCTCATTTTTTTTTAATAAAAAAACTAGTATATTAGTTCAAAACCATCTTAATTAAATAAACACAACGAAGCGAACGGTGTTCGATTTTCATCATGTGTAAAAAAAATTTGGATCAACGACGATAGCCACACACCGCAAGGGGACACATGTGAAATGTAACAAAAGAAAACATCTTAATTAATTGTGAATGTATTTTTAATATTTTTTTATTCTTATATCAATTTTTAAAGTCAACTTAGAAAAAAAGGGGTGGTGTGAGTAGTAGCTATATTATCTTTCACAAAATTGAGACAACAATATAAATGTCCGTGAGAAGTATTGACCCAGCACAAGTGACTACAGTTTTGAGAGAGACATTTTCGAGCGGCTGAATGGACATGTTATTTTTTTGAACAATTAACAAGAAAAACAACGAATAAAAATGAAATAAACTGGACAATTTTTTAAAAATACTAAAA
Source organism: Amphicarpaea edgeworthii (assembly GCA_014843725.1). Taxonomy (NCBI): domain Eukaryota; kingdom Viridiplantae; phylum Streptophyta; class Magnoliopsida; order Fabales; family Fabaceae; genus Amphicarpaea; species Amphicarpaea edgeworthii. The sequence goes on from CM026321.1 coordinate 20,450,413, forward strand.
GGGCACACACTTATATAAAACTTCATATTTTTTTAGATATTAAAATAAAATTACTATATTACCTATATATTGATTTTATTTTATAAATCTATATATTAAATAGGTTTATATATCTATTGATTCTATTCTATCAATTTATATATTATATATATAGGTCTATATATTAGATAAGTTTAGAATCAACAACCATGGTTCACAATGATTCATAATTAAATTAGAAACAAAATCTTATATATATATATATATAAAAGATATAATTTTCAAATTTAAATAAAATAATTTAAAAAAAATGTAATTATGAGTCATTACACATTTGTTGAATAACATAATGTTTAAGTTAATTAGATATTTAATTCAAATCTTATCTCATATAAAAACTAACTACATTTGTTATCTTATTTATTCAATACTATTAAAAATATTTATAATTATATAAAAATTAACATTACTATATATACATTATTCAATAAAATTAAAATAACATATAAAAACTAAAATTTTAAATATAAAGAATAGTTGTAGAATCTTTTAAAAATAAATTAAGAATTATAAAATAAATACTGAATTAGATAATTCACATGATATATACCTTTCATGGCAAAAACTTTATGTAATATAATTATAATTAAAAGACACATTTCCACATAAAATTAAATAAAATAATGTCAAACACATGCTAATAAAGTTTTATTTTTATTATTTAATTAACTTACATTATATTTGTATAAATCAACTTAAGATTAGAAATTAATTGTCTTTATTTTTTTTTTAAATACCCATAAAGTATTAGAAAAATCAAATGAAACGATTTGTAATTTTTTTAATATATTTAATATTAGATTATGCTATATACTTTTTAATTTCTTTTTATACATTTAAACCATTAAAAATTGACCATGTTAGATAATTTGTAAGGGATTGACGACAAAAACAACTGTGTCGCAATATTACAGCAAATCTACTTCAAAAACTATTCTCGCTAAAATTAATTTTATATTAACAATATATTTTGGAAGGATTTGTAATAACATTTTCCTTCGCAAATTACTAAGGGATTTACAAGAGAAATACCCCTTGGTATTGTAAGAATTTTTTTTTTTACAATAATTAGGATTTAATTAACAAAGAATTTGTGATGATATGTATTTATCGCTATGTAATTTGATAAAGTTGTGTGAGAATAGAGTGGAAAATATTTACTAATCCCTTACTAATTTATGAAGGATTTGAATGACTTTTTAGTTTATGCAAATCCATCTATAAATTGCAACAAATTAATGATATATTCCTCGTAAATTTTTATCGCTAATCCATTAAATTCTTGTAATGTGGGTTCATGAGTATGAAAACAAAGATTTGTATCAAGTGGAGAGAAAATAGAAGAGAGGATTTTTCTTACTGCTTCTGTTAGAACTTAGAAGTGGAGAGGATGAAAGAAAATGATAGCTTACAAATTGGAATGGGGAACAAATGAAGGAGAAATGTGGATAGCTAGTCTAGCTACTCATGGCAAGGAATAAAGGGTTTTAGGAAAAAGGATTAAATTAAGAGTTAAAGAAAAATTTAAATAAAAAAAATTAAATTAATAAATTTTGACACACTAGAGACACAAAATAAAATTTAAAAATTATTAAGAATATCCAAATATCTCAATAAATTTATTTTAGAACTTTGATTATTTTAGGATATAAGAATTGTGCTCTTTAATTGATCACTTTAGTGATTATAAAATCACTGTTTTAAGTGTGCGTCACTAAGACTAAACTACTACATGATCAAAAAAAAATCTTGCATTACTTAGCTACAAATTACTATAATTAAAATGGTAAAATAAGTCATATAATTTCATAAATACAACAACAAACAAGATGTTACACATGCTGTAGAAATGTGGGAGGAAGTGGGCCAAGAACACACTAACGTATTATTTTATGCAGGTGATCTAAGTGCATGGCTTTCTGAGAACCTCAAAGGTGGGGTTGAGTTTAATAATGACTGGTCATTTAGATTCGGTGTAGTTTTGGATTTGATCTGGCAAAGACGGAACAGTTACGTATCCCGACAGAACCTTTCACTACAAGAAAAGCTATTATTTGTAGTAATTCTTTTGCAACGATAATTAAATTGTTGATAAAAATTAATATTTGATAATATATAATTAAATTGTTGATAAAAATTAATATTTGACAATACAATTTTATTGTCGCTGGAGTAAGTATATTTATTACAACAACAAATTTGTTGTTATGAAAAATATTTTTTTATATCAGTGACATTGATTGTCGTTGTTAAAAGTAATAATTAATGACAACAACATTTAATTGTTGCTGCAAAAAGTACTACTTAATGCCTACAATATTCATTGTCGTTAAAAAATTGTGTCAATGCTATTTTGTCGAAAAGTATTTTTCATATTACTAACATGTTTGTTGTTACGAAAAAAAATACTAATTAATGACAACAACATTTACTATCGCTATAAAATCTACTACTTAATGCTAATAATATTAAGAGTGATAAATTGTTTTTTTTATATAAAAGTGTTAATTATTTTTTTTAGATAATATTAACAAATTTTAAATATATCTCATTAATATTATTTATTCAAATAAATATTAAATACATAATTAGTGTTTTATAAATTATCTCCACTCACAAATAATTGTAATCGCATGTAACTTTTCATAAATTATCTCTATCCACTAAGAAGCAAGAGAAGAATGTGGGATAGTTAGTTTTTAATTTACATAATTTTCACACACACATAAAAGTCTTCACGTTATATTTTCTTTCTCTCTCATACACTTAAATCTACAAGAAAGTAACTCTCTCTCTCTCTCTCTCTCATGTCTCTAACCTTTTGTAACACCCCAATTTTTGAAACATTAGGAATATACCATGAGAAGGACCCTTATTATAATCTTATATTAATTGTGTTATATAAGTTGTTATCGCTATTATTATAGTAGGTTGCTAGTTGTGTCTTGTACGTATGGGTAAATTTTAAATTTTAAGAACACATGTATCTCTATGCGTTAGATATATTTATTGTTATTATCATTATCCTTATCATTATTATTATTATTATATCTGATATGGGTGTTATTATATTATAATTGTTATTATTAATATTATTAGTAATGTTGTTATGTCATTATTATTAGTGCTATTTATGTAAGTATGAGATTATTGTTAAGATACTTTAGTACTAGAATTAGTGAGAATAGAATGGTAGGGCTATGAGGGTGTCAAGGCCCAATAAGAAAATCAGTCCACCTAAACCTTACCTATCTAAGTGTCATAAGGTAGGGAGAGTAAGAAACTAGGTTAGAGACTTGGAAGAAATAGAAAGAGGAGAGAAGTGACGGCGGGAGGAAGGAGAGGAAGAAGAATGAACTTGGAAGCTTAGGATGGAACTCTCCTTCGTGGCTCGGTCAAGGTAAGTGTTCCTTCCCTTTGGATTTCCCCAACCCCTCTTGGTTATAGGTTCACCCACTCCTATTCTTCCCTTTTTGTAATCCTAAGTATAGATTGCGGGTTTTCTTTAGGTGATTAAGAGAAATCAAGACCTGGATGTGTTAATTAGTTGATTGGGTTGTAATGGTTGTCGTTTTGCTCCTCTTTGACATTGTTGAGAATCCCTTTAGGATTTGAGGATCTTGTTAATGATGATGAAGTTGTTAAGTTTGTATGTTTCCTCTATTTTGGAATGAACTATGATTGTCTTGGAATGCTTAGATTTTGCCATTGAGTGACTACAACGTTATAATAAGTTATTTCTTTCTTGTGTTCTTGGTGATTTGGGAATGTTTGAGAGTTTCTTTGATGAAGTTATATGAATTTGTGAACATAGTGCGTTCTCTTTACCATATGAGAATCTTATAAGTGTTACATAATGTTCTTGAGTTTTTAAAGATTGATTAGAGTATGAGGAATCCTTTAAGAGGCTGTAAATTCTGCAAAAAAGTCATTTTCGGCATTCTGCAAAGTATTAGTCTGTTTGGGACAGATAGTGTGTGCTTGAGACAGCCTATATCTACTTTTGAGCATTGACTGTTTGGCTAAGCATTGATCGTCTAGTCCAGCATTGACCGTCTAGTCCAGCGTTAACCGTCTGCCAGAGGGTTGATCATCCATTGACTTTGGTCAACTTTGACTTTTTTCTAGAAAATGTCTAAAACTTATATTTTGATGTGCAAATGTTTAATAGTTCTTTCTTATGCGGATGCTTACTTTAAATGCATGATTTACATATTGTGGGGTGTTGTATATGAATACTAAGATGTGAATATATAGTGTTTGAGTATATGATATGATGTGTTGTTGGATGCCATTGAGATAGGTGACCTAGCCTATGAGTTGGCAAGGATGGGCCTAGGTGGTATTCTAACCGTGAGTGACCTAGTCTGTGACAGGCGAGGATGGGCTCACTAGTGCGTGATGTTAGGTTCATTGGGACAACTGTTTGTTTAAATGTTTGAACATGCATTATAACATTTGAGAGTTGTTGAATAGTTGTGAACCAAAAAGGTGGGGGTCACAACAGGTTTAGCCTGGACCTTAGGGGTTACCTAGTGTGGAAACTCTATGAGCTCATGTTTATCTCGTGAATTGGAGTGTACTTGCAAAGCTGGATAGCCCTGATAGCCACATGCGGATCATTCTAGGTTTTGTAGTCTATGCTGAAGGCATTAACGTCGGTGACGCTTCTGAGTAGACTGCACTCCTAGATTATTCTCCTAAGCTAGATATGGTATCATATGAGCATTGAATATAGAGTTAAGGCATGTCATGCACGCACATAAAGTCTTGGTGTTGTGTGTTGAATTGTGTTGATCGAGATTGTGTGGAACATGCTTGTATTTTCCATTTTATGTCATTGTATTGAATGAGAATTGTAATGAATAGTGGTAATATAAATAAAGGAATGCTATATGTCTTGAGTGTGCTGCCATATTATATAATATTAACATGTCATGCTTAACTTACACGGGAATAGGATAAGTACAACTGTTATACCATGATTGAGGGGATCGATATGAGAATAGTAATAAGGCCATGTGAGTTAAGGTGTGTGTATAAAACGTTCGAGAACATTGATGACATTAGGTTGACTTGGCATTAGGTTATCGAGACGAAAGTGAGGCAATTGGTATAGTCTCAAGAGTGTTAAGTACATCAGACAAGAGAGAGATATCAGGTGTTGTCGTTGAGGACGAAAGCCTGTAGGGTGATAACTATTGGGAATAATTTTGTATGCCCAAGTTCCAATTTATCATGTAATCAATTTTTATTTTCAAATAATAAAGTATTATTTCATTTCTTTATCATTTTATACTATTTTGATAAAAATAGTTAAATAGATGAAGTCCTTGGTTAAAATTGAAGATTGTTATCATAATAGAGATTATGATAAATTAGAAACAAGTCTCTTGAAATTTTAATCTAAAGTATTCTTGATCATAGGATTATTTTGAATAGGATATTAATAATCCGGATAGAGTAATATATGTGTAATAATATTCATTGGATGAATATTAATAAATCTCATTTATTAATTTACACATATAGATGATGCACATAGGGATGTGATCATTGAACTCACTCAATATTGAGATTTTTCTAATGGTTAATATTACTTTAATTTGTCAATAGAAAAACTCTCAAGAAGAAATATAACATTTCCTTTGACATGAGATTATCATAGTAATTAACAAGTCATTTGTTATATTTTAATTCCGAATACCTAATGCTCTAGAGCACTAGTTGAATAGATATTGGATATAATTAAATACTTGTAGAATTAATGATTATTCAAGAAGGAATCCATTAACTTTAGGTAATGAGTTTGAGCTCTATAAATCAATACCTTGGCTAAGGCAATTGAATGAATGAAGAAATGAGTTTCTTAGAGTCATTCACTGATTAACATGATTGAATTTGATAGTAATACCATATTCTAAAGTTAATTTAGAGATGTAAATGATGAAAGGAAATATTATATATTATATATTAATCTTCTAATGATTCTTGAAAGTAACAACAAATTACTTCATGCTATCTGGACGTTAAGGAGTGTTGCTAGACGCCTATCTTGATTAGTAAAATTAATTTGATTAATTTACTATCAGCTTAGTATTGAACCTACGGGGTCACACACAAACGAGTTTGTTAATCTTTACTAGAGAAATAAATTCTCTATATGGAATATTATTATATTCTTTGCTAGCACCAAGAATATAATTAATATATATACTAAAGATAGACATCTCTTTATTATTGTGACATTTATGCATAATAATATTTTATGAGCAATAGAAAAATGATGAGAGAGAATATATTATTTTTGTTAATAAGTTTGAATTAATTTGAATATGTCAATGGGTTGACAAATTAAATTCAAATTTGAAATATCTTATTAAGAGAATATATTATTTCTGTTAATAAGTTTGAATTAATTTGAATATTTCGATGAGCTAACAGATTAAATTCAAATTTGAAATATATTATTAAGATAATATATTATTTCAGTTTAAATTAATTTGAATATGTTCATAGGTTGGGCTATGAGATAACATCAATATTCCTATAAATAGGAGCTCTCACCACTTCTATTGCACATCAGATTACTAAAGAGAGAATTCTTTAGTAAAAGTATATAGTTCTATATTCAAGAGTTTTGAAGTAGAGATTAACTCTGGATACACGTAGAGTCTTCACATTATTGAAGAACATTTGCGCCTCACATTTTCACCTCAAAGACAGTAACAAGAACATTTGCACCTCAAAGTCTAACCTGAGCTGTAGAGTCCTTGGAGCACTCACTGAGACATTATGTTTCACCCATTTAAGTTCCCTTCTTTTCAGGAAAACAAGTCTCGACAAAAACTGGTGGAAGGAGCACTCACTGAAACATTATGTCTCACACATCATTTAAGTTCCTTTCTTTTCAGGAAATAGGTCTCAGCAGAAACTGGTGGAGCATGGAACTTCATCTTAGAAGACCTAACCTAGTTAGGTTGCATATTTTTTTTTATGCTTTGTATGATGCCAAATGTATTGGAATAAAATGTACTCAATTGTATCGCATGCGTTATGTATGTTATACTTTTTAAATTATTAGTTTCCACATTAAATTTCATGTGGACCTATTTAATTATTACGCCTCATTTGTAAATATCAAGTGTAATTATAGTAATATCCCGAAGGGTGTTACATTGACAATTAAGATATCTGTCATAACCTACTTGCTTGTGGTATATATATGCATATATATGGGCTTTCTTTCCTAGGAAGGTTTCCTCACTTCATCATTTCTTTTTTCCCTTGCAGCTTTAATGTTTGAAAAATTAACACCTAGTACTCTGCTTACATGATGATGGAGTTACTAGTTGATTGATGAAATTGTTATGGAGCTACTTAGGGAGTTGCTACATTTTTCTTCTTTTTTCTCTTTTTTTCTCTCTCTGCTACTTCTTTTTCCTTCGTCTTTTTCTTGTGTTTGATTTGAGCACTTATTATAAAAACTACACTTTAATTTTTAAAGAGGCTTGTAGTGGTGTAACTTGGAAAAATGACAAATTGTTGGAATTTCCAAAGTTATACATTCTCGAAGAGTCGTATATTCTTCTTGTTGATTGACGATTATTACAATATCAGGTAACCCCGTCATATATTTAATGCCGCCAAGATATGTTTCCAAATGAGCTAAATGTCTCTTCAATATAGCGGCATCTCTTTTTGGAAAACTTTTGAGTCCCTCCGTCTTTTGTTGCATTCTCAAGTCCCTGAACTTTTGAAGTCGTGTTTCTGTAGTATACCAATTCGTTAACATACCACCGAGCCACTTTTTATTAACATAATGACACCTGAGTTCAGTAGTTCCTCATATAAAATTATTGACTCTAGAGATATAGTAATATGGAGAAGACAAAATTGTTTCAAGCACCGACAGAACCGGAAGCACCCTTTGTTTCAAAGTTTCAAAGAGGGGAGGACGGGTTATTCACATTTCATTTGATGGTCAGAGGCAAATTGAAAGCTAAGCTGTGGTAATTCTAAGGATTCCCCCCGGGAAAAATAGAGATGTCTCCTACGTTACCCGTACCATGTGGAAGTAGCGACGTAATTTCATAGAGTCATTCAGTCTGAATGTTACATGAAGAACATAAGCCAGATGAAGGAACGGGAAATAATAATAATAATAATAATAATAATAATAAAATTGAATGTTGACAATGTCCAACAAAAAATATCGCGACAAATAACAACTTTTCTTGTAGTGTTTGGAGCATTCCAAGTATGAAAGGGAGACTATACAGAATGGAGGCTATGTGGATCTCTGTAACCACTCTGGCCAAGAAGTTACCGGGGAAAGGAGTTCAGAAACAAATCCAGCATTATTGTAAGTGGAGGCTGTCGAGTGGGAATGCAATAACCTTGAACTGCGATGGCACATGGTCGAGAGATAACGGAATGGCGGCTTGGGCAAGCATATTGAGAAATGGTGAAGGAACCTTCCTGCGAGGTTTCACATGAGATATTGGTAGGGCTCCTGTTATACACGCAGAGCTTATGGCAATATTTCATGGCTCCAAACAAACCCGGCAGTTGCGGTGGAGATGCTAACCAAAGGCCGTGCTGATAATTATACTGAAGTCAAACTTGTTAATGAGATTAATGAGTGCATTGGAAGGAATATGGTGATCTTCAGATTCCTTTTTAGAGAATGCAATACGGTCGTGGATAGCTTTGCTAAATTTGGACTCTCCTTGGACCCTGGCTTGGTTATCTTTATTGAACCGCCGGGATTCAGATTAGCGTATCTGGGAGTGGACGCTGCTTATATAACAACTTCTATTTAATTTTTCCTTTTCTTTTGTTTCCTTTTTCCAAGGCATAGCCCCTTACATTTAGCAAGAAAAAAAAAAAGAATTTAAAAATATTTTTATCCTTTTCTTATTTATAGAAATCAAACCGAGATAAGATTTATATCAAGTCAAGATATGTTTTTTTTTAATCAAATGTTATTGGTACAATATCTATAAATAAATTTATGATTAATCTTTAGGAATTTTACTCTTTTAACAGTGTTTTTTTTTTTTTAATTTACAAATCTTAAACCTAAAATATTATTTAAGAAAATTAGATCCATTATTACTCAAACCAAACGATTTAACGACTTGTTATATAAGAGAACTGAATCCATCCACGAGTCAAATATACTGTCAAACCAATTGAATTACTTGATAAAAGTATTTCTACTTCTCTAAAGTAATAATATAGAACTATACATTTGAATTTCCAAAAACATCTTACCAACTTTTATTTAATTATTTTTTCAAGATAATTCAATTATAGTAATAATAACTCTAGAATGCAAGTCATTTTTTGTTTGGAGTAAACCATCCCACGTGTACGCAAATAAACCCATTCATACATGAATTACATAATTTAACCCACAATTCATTTTTTTTGGGTGAAATTCACCCACAATTCATGTTTCACCTCCCATGTGTCAATCCTCCCATTTATTACTCATGAATGCAACAAATTAAAACTTTGTGAACGGTTAGGTGCTGGTGATATTTTCACCTATAAAATTCAACACCCAAAACAAAGTCTAACTATATTATCTTTCACAGATAGGGAAATTACCAATACACAACACAAACACAACATGGAGGTGGTAAGAGTGCAAACAATAGCATCAGAATCCAAAGAAGATGATGCCCCCACCATCCCAGCCATGTTTGTTAGGGCGGAAACAGAACAACCAGGCATAACAACCGTCAAAGGGGTGAGCCTCGAGGTGCCAATAATCGATTTTAGCGACCCAAACGAAGAGAGAGTGGTGAATGAGATTGTGGAGGCGAGTAGGGAGTGGGGGATGTTCCAAGTTGTGAATCATGAGATACCTAGTGATGTGATAAAGAGGTTGCAAAGTGTGGGCAAAGAGTTCTTTGAGTTACCACAAGAGGAGAAAGAGGTGATTGCTAAGTGTGGTGATGATGATTCTATAGAAGGGTATGGCACAAAGCTTCAGAAAGAGGTTAATGGAAAGAAAGGGTGGGTGGATCATTTGTTTCATGTTATTTGGCCACCTTCCTCCATCAATTACCGTTTCTGGCCTAAGAATCCTTCATCTTACAGGTTAGTTTTTTTAATTAACAATATAACTCCTCTCATATCACAACTTTTTGACACAAATTTTAATGAAAAATATTTTAGAAATAAATTTATTTTTTATTTGAGATTAGTAAAATTAAATGATGAAAAAAAACTTTCTTAATCAATATAAAATATTTTTTCTTATATATAAATCCTGATGGAGTATTAATTTATCATAATGTTAATAAAAAGTAAAGAGTAAACTATAATTAAATTCCTTAAATTTTTAAAATTTTTGTTTTAGTTTTTAAAATTTTTTTGTTGAGTGGTCTTAATTTTTTTTTTTCAGTTTGATTTATAATTTTATCATTTATTTTAACTTTTAAATGAGTATTAAATAATTTTTAATGATTTAAGAAAAAACTTGACATAAGAAACAAAATACCAAATGAAAAAAAATATTGAAGCATCAGCACCCGTCAATAAAAATTTCAGGACAAAAACAAAAAATTAAAAAAAAAATCAAAGATTCAAAACATACATAATTAATGCAAAAGTAACCAGAAAAAAAAAAACAAAATTTATGCAAAATTATATTTAAGCAAAAAAAAAAAACTAAGAATCTTTTTCTTAAAAAAAAAAAAAAACTCATAATCATAAGTGTTGATTATCAACATTATCAACACGTCATAGAAAAAACATAAATTTATAATAAAAATTGGTACCTAGTTAACAAATTTTATGATGTTCCTCAAATATCAAATGCCAATCTCATATTAATTAAATTTATTTCATAGACAATATAATGTTAATAAGTACCTTTTTTATTCAATTAATAAATAACTTTTTAATTATTAAATTATTTACAATCAAATCAATATAAAATCATATTGCAATTATTTACAGACTTTAAAATATGAACATGATAAAAATTATTTTTTGGGTACAGATGATAAAATTTTAAAAATAGTACTCTTGAAAAAGAAAATAAATAAATATATTGACATTTTTAGAAGTCTCATTTGTCCTTTTAACTACTATGATTATATTTATTATTTATTTATTATACAATTTTAATTTCTCAATAATTTCTTACTTGAGTTTAGTTGAATGAATCTCATATGCGCTGGTCATACTTGTACACTGGAAATCGTAGCTTAACAAACACACAAATATGTCTATAGAATTTCATTAAGAGTTTTTACACTATTTATTATAATAAAATTCTTGAATATGAAATACCTAATGGGGTGAATAATCATTTTAATTTGATGCGTTATTGCATAGTTACAAGTATACAGAGTTTATTAGTGGATTTATTATTAGGTGGATATTAGGTATGATCGATTTTCTTCTTCTGATTGTAACATGCATGTAGAGTCTGTTAAGGAAGAGTAATTATCAATTGGTTATTTGTACTAGGGTTGTTCTTTTCCAATTCAATGACGTTTCATCATTAATCTCTGTATTAGTTTATATATATATATATATATATATATATATATATATATATATATATCTTTTTTCTGTATTCTAACACTATATCTTAGTGGTCAAAGGGCTATTCACTGACTAAGCAGTAATATAGCAGATAAAGAATTATCTTACATTTTTCAATCATTGTGAAATACACTTATGGAATGTATTATACATATTGGAATGCATTTGGTGGCATGCAGTCGTCGTGAAGAAATTATTAGAATATTCTAGATTATTACTTTCTATATATAGTATTGACAAATGTTTATGGCTAAAATATGTTTTATTTGCATGATATATACTTAATTTTGTATTGCTTTTTAATAAATTAATTTTTTTTCTTTGTGGTTGGTCCAGGTAAAAAAAATTGTTTTAAGTATTCATCATCACTTAAATAATATTTCAAAATGACCATAAAATCTATTTTTTAATTGACTATGATAGTTTTTAATTGGAGTAATCATATTTTAAAATATTTAATAAACACGTCATCTTTTAATTAATGACGAGAATCTAAAATAATTTTTTTTATATACGAAGAATCAATCATAAATAAAAAATTTATTATGAAATAAATACAAAATATTAGATATATATTATGGACTTAAAACATATTTTAACATTTTGTATATGACACATATTCAAATTCAAATCAATTATTATTAAAATGATTTTCTCAAAAAAAAAAAATTAGATATTCTTTTCATAATTGGTTTCCTGAAAATCATTAATTTTGATTAACTTCACATTTTAATTAGATAAAAGATAAAGAGAACCATTAAATACAATTTCACACACTTTTTACTGGCAGGGAAGTGAATGAGGAATACTGCAAGTACCTACTTGGGGTGGTAGACAAATTGTTCAAAAGTATGTCAAAAGGGTTGGGGCTGGAAGAAAACGAGCTAAAGGATGATGCAAATGTAGAAGAGATGCAATACCTATTAAAAATAAATTACTACCCACCTTGTCCATTCCCTGATCTAGTTCTGGGTGTGCCACCACACACAGACATGTCTTACCTCACCATTCTTGTTCCCAACGAGGTGCAGGGCCTCCAAGCCTCTAGGGATGGTCATTGGTACGATGTTAATTATGTCCCCAATGCTCTTGTCATTCACATTGGTGACCAAATGGAGGTATATATACATATCTTTCTACCATGTAGTTCTAGATCGAGTGAGTTCTTTGGATAATTTTTTTTAATAAATTATTATTGTACATGTATGATTTAAGTATATTTTATTTCAGAATTCTTCATGTTTTTTAAGTTTTTACGTATTTGAAGACTAGATTTATTAATATGAAAGTATGGAGACCTTGATCACGTTTGACCAAAAATATAAAGATTAAAACACATTTTTTTCTCATTTATTATTTTTATTTTTCTATAAGTACTTATTCAAAAAGATAGGTGTCACTTAGGAAAGAAAATGTTTCTCTCTTTTAATTTTTAAAATATGCATGTTCTAAGTCTATGAAAACATGTTATCTTTTGAAATTAATCTTTACATTTATTTGGATGAGAAACTAATGATATATATTAACTTTACTTTTATGGTGGTATGTATAGATTCTGAGCAATGGGAAATATAAGGCAGTTTTTCACAGAACAACAGTGAACAAAGACAAGACAAGAATGTCGTGGCCAGTGTTCATAGAGCCCAAAGCAGAGCACGAAGTTGGTCCTCACCCAAAGTTGGTTAGCCAAGACAATCCACCAAAATACAAGTCCAAGAAATACAAGGATTATGCTTACTGTAAACTCAATAAAATCCCTCAGTGAATGAAGCACCACCAAAATAATATATAGCTAATGGTTTTTCTGTTTTGTTATTATACAAATTACTTAACATAAACAGAATTGTTTAATAAAAATGATAAAGCAAAAATGGTTGACCTAGTTAATACTACATAAAAATGAAGTTCCTGTAGAATATAAGATAGTTTGATACATCCTGTTTTTAACAATTGATCTGACAAACCGGATCGAGATGTTTATTTTTCCATCTCCAATAACAAATGTCATTGAAAATGTTAATAATAATAAGAAAAAAAAATACTAGTAAAAATAGCACAAAATATATTTGTAGTTCTTGAAAAAAAATTAAAGTATTCAAACAAAGAAAATATATTTAGTTATAATCTGATAGATTTTTCTTATGTCATTTAAAATATTTATATAATTGTATGAGAAATTTATATTTCAAAATTTTGAAAGGATTTAATACAAACATAAAATCTAAACATTATTTTATAATAAATATATTAAGTAATTAATATAAATTTTATTTATTAAATTATAATCAATTTGAATAAGTAATTATATAAATCTATCATTCATTTAATATAAATAATATATTTTTATCTTTTCATTTAATTCTCTTATATAAATTGAATAAGTTTTATACAAAACATAGAAAGTAATAATTATTTTTCTTCTAATTAAACATATAAAGATACAATGAACTAATTAAATGAGTGATTGAATTTATATAATATATGAAAATAGAATAAAGTAAATGAGTTCATTGAGTAATATATTTTTTTAATAATTTTTTGAATAATATTTATATTAAACATGGAAAAAGATGTAATGAATTAATTCTTTTATTTGATTGAAAGAAAGTAAATAGAAAAAAGAGAAATATTGACTTTTAAAAATAAAATTTAAAACATTACTTTCTTTTATTTTTCTTCTATTTAATTTTTTTTTTTTAAATCCTCCATTTGGACTCTCATTCTATCCATCAAAACACATAATCAATACGTTATATACAAGGAATGTCACTTTTGATAATCACCGTTTGATCTCCACATTTTTATAAACAATTTTATCCTTTTCATGACTATTTTTTTTTAACCACCCATCACCTTTTATCATTTACTTTTTTTTATTTAAAATTAAATATATAGAAAGACAGGAATGCCTCCCCCTAGTTAATAATTATGAAGGAAAGTTTCACCAATGAACTCATTAAATGAGTAAATGAATTTCACTTTTTTTCAAATATGTCACTTTTTTAAGTTGTCTCATAGTTGCTCCTTACACCTTACTACACCGAATCCTTACCTCCCTTCAAAGAAATAAATGACAATTATTTTTCGCTACAAAGTTACTATCTAAATCCCCCTTCTCAAAGAGTCACACCCTTTGGTCTCTTTTCTTACACCTTTTCATTCGTTATTTATTGATCCACTCCCACCCTTCTCAAACCACAACATTTATTCTTGTCCTAACATTTTGCATGTGAATTAGTCACCAACAACAACCAACCATCATGACAATGTCAAAGGAATGCACAAGCACAACCTCATCATCACTTTCTCCAAGGAGAAGTCATAGGTTGTTCCATAGGTATCTCAAACCAGGAGCACTTGCAAAACTTAGGGACTCCAAAATCAAAGTAAGAAGACACAACCAAAAAACAACAACAATATGGTAATATGGGTGCACTATTTAAAATTTACCATTTATTTTTATATATTTGAATCCACTAATATTAATTTTGACAATTTGTCGATCATTGACTCAGGATTTTGGATTTGTCACCGACAACAACAACACAAATTACTCTTTCTGAAATGTTGTTATCAATGCCAACAACTCCTTTCTCGCCAACCGAACAATATAACGAGGGTAATGGGATTCCGTGCTTTGATCCCACCACCATCGGTCTCCATTGCCCCGATAGCCTCACTCGTAAGAAACTCTTCGCGGTTACTCCGAGTTTTACTCATGCTGAAACATGAGTTCTAGCCTTAAGCAGGTTCTTGAATTGTAGTTATTTCTTCTTGATGTTTTGTTGTTATGAACTTTTAAATTGTATGTAATAGTGATGTGAACTAGATTTGTTTACAATATTTTCTTTTGTCATTTGTTTCAACAATCATCTTAAATGAACAATATAATGTAATAGTAGTTTCCTTGTTCTTGATTATTTGTGGGGTATTGTTTTTGTTTTTCATGAAAAAGAAAATGATATTCGTTAACATTGTTGATTTTTCATATTCAAATTAATTTTATTATTATTTAAGAAAATAAAAACTCCTTGAACAAATAATCTAGATAGCAAATGGTTATTCTATGAAATTTAATGATTTTAGTATCATTAAAGATAAAATTGCTACTCAAATAATGTTACAAACCATTCCATGAGTTTAAAATACTTTTTAATAAAAAAAAGTAAATGCCATGAAAATTATTTATGAACATTTTGTCAAAAGTGGTTGTAAAACATATGATTTAAACAGCATTAAAAGGTAAAATTGCTACTCAATTAATGTCACAACCATTGCATGAATTATTATTATTTTTTAAATGGAAATGGCGTGAGAATTATTTTTAAATACAAATGACTATTTTTTTCCCATAATTGTCATCAAAGTTTTGGGAATCGGTAGCCTATAATCCAGTGTAAAACAATCTTTTTTAGTTTTAAATATAAAATTAATAATAAATATATTTGTTAAATTTATTATTAAGGAAATAATTTGAATACAAATAATATGGAGAATTTTGTGTTGTGTTTCTGTATGCAAATATTGTTTTTTTATCTCATAATTATTAGTGAAGAGACACAACTTTTTTTCATATGGTATAAAATTTCATATCTATTCATATTTTTATTTTTATCTGACTAAACACATCATTTCACGAAAAGATATAACTTTTCGTTATTTTTAAAAATCTCTCATGGTATATTATCTTGAAGTATATTTTTTTATATTATATAATTAATTTCTTTAAATATTTCTTTTTTAGTTTCATTATCACTTAATTAATATGCATCACCACTTAGAAAAATTCTCGCATCGCTTTCCTGTAAGAACGAATCGTTGTTTTCCGTCACAAACATTCTCTTTTAAACCACCGTCACATCCTATCATGACAATAACAAAGACATGTCCAACCGCATCTTCGTCATCTTTGAGAAGAAGTATTAGGTTGTTACACAAGTATCTCAAATAAAAAAAATTGTCTTTTTTGTGCACTCCTTCTTTATGTTTGTATTTAATATCCTTTTGATATGTGTGTGTGGTTTTAATTGAATAATTAATTAATTAATGGATGCATGCATATTGAAGATCAAAAAATGTAAATGCACTCCTTCTTTATGTTTGTATTTAATATCCTTTTGATATGTGTGTGTGGTTTTAATTGAATAATTAATTAATTAATGGATGCATGCATATTGAAGATCAAAAAAATGTAAATGGGTGTCATATTGATTAGCAAAATTTGCAATTGGAATTTAATAAATTCGGTTCTAGAAAATAAATAAAGTCAATTTTAGTTGAGTTCTAGATTTTCTTTTTCTTTTTTTTTTATTTAAATCTCTTTTTTTTCTTGTACAAAAAATTGTTCAAACTAAATTTTATATAAATACATTTTTTCTTCATAAAATATGCTAAAAGAGTACACTGGGTAGTAAAAAGAAAAAATTTTAACAAAAAAGAGGTATACTTTAGGTACTAAAAATATATTCACTATTAGAAAATTGTGATTTAGCGATAAATTAATTAGTGATTGAAATTAGTGATTAAAATTAATGGATAGCTTATAGTAACTAATATTAGAGATCGAATACTATAAGTGACATATAGCGATCGAATTAGTCACCAAAAATTGAAATATAAAACTCAATTACCGATTTTTCAATCACTGTATAACGATCGAATCATATTTCAATTGCTAACGGTTAACAACTTGAGATTTTGCGACAAAGGTTTTCAATCACTATCCTTGATAACAACGAATATTTTTAATTTTCGATCTCTAAAATAAAATTTTCTTATAGTGACTTAAGCCTTAAAAAAATAACATTCTTCATAGGAAATATATAGTAGGGGTGTAGGGCAATGCAATCCAACCCAATTCAACTTTAATTGGATTAGGGTTGGTTATGAAAAAATTACAAAATTCTAAAACAATTTATTATTTAATATATAATTAGTATTTTATTATAAATTTGTAATTAGTATTTTATTATAAATTTGTTTAGTATTTAAAGTTGAGTTGAATTTTGGTTGATTCCAAAACATTAAATCGTTCACTTAATCCAATCATAATTGAATTGAGTGCGATCCACTTACACCTCATATACTCCCTTTTAACATATATATAAAAAAATGAATTTAAATATAAATAAATTTAATTACATTTGACTCATTTAATCATGTCATCACAAAAATATCATTTAGTTATATCCAATAAGAAAACAATATTCTAGTTTTTGCAATAAATAGAATAATAAATTTTTTTATATTCTAATATATTTTTATTTTTAGTCATTGATATTTAAAAAAAATATTGAAACTAAAGATATAGAAAATGATAGATTGAAAGAGATAATTTTTTTATTATTAAAAGCATAGGTTAGAATTAAATGACACCCACTAACACTTTTCGTGCCAAGTGGCATATCTCATTTGATTTATCTTGTTAGTGCGGGCCGACAGATGAAGTATCTTGAATGTGTTGTGTGTGTGTACACAAGCCAAGATGATTTGGAGTATGCTTCAATTAGACAATTTACATGACTTCCTTACAAACAACGTGCAACTTTGGCTACAATCACAGTTTCTTCTTCCATGAGGCCTTCTATTTGCTTGCGCTTCATGGAAATTGTAAAGGTTCAGAATGAAGCAGCTTTTGAGGATACTACTCATCCACACTGGGTTGCCTAGAGAACTGTCATGTCTTCCATTGAGTAGTGTCTTTCGATGTTATAAAGCGAATGGAATTATGAAGGTTGCTTATTGCGGGACTCAAATGGCTCTTGAATCATCGATTTCTCGGGCTACTGCAGGTACACTATGAATATGAGTGGTGAGCTCCACGTTATTAACCAAACTATTATTGGCTCTCACCACATGGCAACTATCATTAATCTTATAAAGTCTTTCAAATCAAGACCATGGTAATTCTCCTTCACTCATGTGCTACGGGAAGACAATATGTGCATGGACTCGTTGGCCCGCCAAGGCTCCTCTTCAGCTACAACTTTCATTACTTAAGAAAGCTTATCCTAACTTTATTAATTCTTTTATTTTTTCTGATGCCCAGGGATTGCATATCCTAGGCCTTAGCCTCCTTTGTCCGTTTTCCTACTTAAAAAAAATGAATTAACATCGAGATATTAAATTAAACTTTTACATTAAATTTTACCAATCTTATCATTATGATGTATGATGATGATAATGAATTTTGAATATAAGATATATGTTTAAAATCAATTTATGATAATATTAAAACTACTTAATGGATATGTCAATTAGGAATGTATTTAAATTTTGAAGATAATGTTGTAACTGAATATTATTACCATAGTTGGTGACTTGGTGTAACTAGTGTATTTGTTTTGGAGGTGCATTCACTTCTAAATTCTCAAGTAGATATTGTTTTGGAGTACTAATCAAAAGCAATATCAATCAATTGGACTTTTGAAAACAATTGTTGATCCACTTGAAGCCTATAGGTATGAATTTAAGTTTATTTTAACAGCAATATCTTAATTATCCCTTTTCTCAAGTAAACTCTGAGAATTCACGCTACACATTAAACTTACCCTTTTAAAACTCCCTCTCATCTCATGCACCCTTTGACCTCTTCTTCACCCATTCATTCATTATTTATTTTTTCGAATTATTTTCAAATAATCAGTTATCAAATAGATTTAACTCAGTTAATTAAACAGAGTGCCACAAAAGTAAAACCATGTTCTCCGAAGTAAATGAGTACAACAAGATGCTTCAAGTTCAAGTACCTAATACCAGGATTTCCTTGCCAAACTCAGGGACACCAAGATCACAAACAATTGAAGGACAATAACTACAACAACACAGATTTTTGCTGCCTCGTTTACCTTTGTATGATGATTTATCCATATGTTAGGTAAATTATTATTGTTTGTACGCCAGCAATATTGTCATTTATGATTTGCTAATTGCTTTCTCATTCTTCCTACCATTGGTTTTATATTTATATGCATATGCACGCTTCTAGTTAAATGTACTGATGTTCTACAGTAAGCAACATTATGGAAGTTGTGTCCAATTTCCTATATTGTAAACATGTTGTAACTACTCAACTCTTAATCTAGCATCTAGAAAAACACTATCACGGACAAATATATCTCAAATTTATTAGGATATAGTTTTTCCTTTTGATCAAATTATACAATTCCTAATCTGATTGTACCTTGTAATGTAGGACTATTTTCTCTAGTTCTAAACACCATTCCAAATGAACATGGATATATTCTCAGTTTCCCAAAGGGAACACATTCCCAAGTGTAAACTTCTCCACAATCTGCATAGGAACAACGACAAAGCAAGTATGCAGGATGGTAGGAGTAAGAGAACAGGCTTGATGGACAAACAATCTCTTGAATCCATTGAGGTTGAATTTTTATTTGAGGTGCATACCATGGTGAAATGCTTCATTGACATAGTTTCAGTTAATTTTCGCTACTCTTGATCAGTAAAGTAAGCAATCAATTCCTTTTTGCTGAATTTCTATCCTAGTGTAATGAGCCATTTCCCCCTCTTCACCCTTGCCACCAAAAACATTGTTTCATTCTCCCACAAAAATGCACTCAGCCACTCAAACATTTTTGGCTCTGTGACTGCTCTGTGAAGCTGGACAGAGGAAACTACAAACTACACTTAGTAGTATTGGTTATAGTATAAAGTATTTATTAACTTTGTTTATGATTAATATTTGTGGAGAACTTTCTTGAAAATCTTTAATAATGTCTCTCCTCCCCGTGTAGGCGTGTAGTACATTCATTCATTTTTAAGTGTAGTTTAAGACGTGATTATAAGAACCAAGAAGTAAAAAAAAAAAAAAAAAAAATCTTATTTCTCGTGAAATAGTTATTAAGTTTCTTATTTTATGTTTTTCATTATACTATATAAATAATAAATGCAATATAAGTTGTTTTTCATTTCCAATTTCATGATAAATTTGTAAATTAATTATAAATTGAGTAGCAAAGGTATTAATTGAGAACAAAGAGTTAATTATTTTGAACAACGAAAACACCTTATAAACAAATCTTAATTAATTTAACACTATTCAATAAGTCAATTCCCAAAACACTTTTCATTTAATTGAGATTGTATTTTTAATATTTTTTTATTCTTATATCAATTTTTAAAGTCAACTTAGAAAAAAAATACTATTTACTAAATAAGATTAATAAATTAAAAAACTATTAACTAATTTGTTTATTTACAATTTTTTATATTATAAACCAAAAGAAATACATAGCCATTAGATTAGGTAGAAATAATTAATTAAAAAAGGGGCGGCGTGAGTAAAGAGGAGTTGCAAGTTGAAGTTGCCCTAGATTTCCTTCCCGCGCCACACCGCATAGAATAGAATCCTATCCTCGCTTTCGCTTCACTTTCACGCGAGAACTGAACGTTGTTTCCCGCCACAAACATTACCTTTAAAACCCCCCCTTTCACCCCCCTATCCATTCATTCTTTCACTCTCTTTTCTTTCTCCAAATCTCATCGTCAAAAAAACAAGCCATGACTATGAGCAGAAGAATCCAACCACACCAAAGCGCGTGCACTTCCTCTTCTCCAAACAGGTACCTCAAACCAGGAGCACTCGCCAAACTCAGAGACTCCAAAATCACTTCATCGAGACACAGTAACCGAAGAACAACGCAAACTTCTCTTTCTCAAATGTTCTCTTCCTCAATCCAACAGGATCCGCCACTGAACAACGAGCATAACGGAGTTCCCTGCTTCGCTTCCCCGATCCTTCTCAATCTCAATCTCAATCGCCCCCGTTGTCTTATCCGAAAAAAACTCTTCGCGGTAACTCCAACTTTTACCCGCGCCGACGCATACCAGTTCTAGGTTTAAACAGTTACGGTTGTTGCGGATTGAATCAATTCAATATGTTTTTGTTTTTTTTTTTTACCTCCAACGTAATAAATGAAGAATACAATACAATAAGCGGTTTCTTTCGGTTCTCAATTTCTGAATTGAATCGATCCACCTCACACGAGTGTTGAAGATCGATCGATCGATGTTTCGTGGATTGAGATATGAGAGGGACCGGATCGGGAAACGATCCATGTTTGGATTTGTGTGATTTATAGCGCGGCATGAGAACTTGGTTTGCCGTAGTTAATGCATTAATTGTGGTTACGAACTCGAATCTGTAGTTAATTTCATCGTGGGGGAATCAATCCTGAGTAATAAACGCAGGGAAATTATTGTGAATCGAGTTCCTTGGATCTTCTTTAATGTAAGGATAGGGTTTTGTTTTGTTCATTTTTTATATGTATGAGAAATGTTACAAGTTTGCATCACAATCCCTAACCAAATCAGAGTAATATGATTTTCGAGTTCCTCCATGATTCTTCGAATAACAAGTTCTGGAAGCTGAACACTTTTCTTCTTGTATTAGATTTGCTTTGAATGTTATTCCGTTAATATGATTGAAACAAGTGAAGATGAACATAAAGAGAAGCGAACAGTTTTGCCTTTCATTTAAAGAACATTGACATGAATTAAGGTATTAACAGTATAAAATTAACAATGGAGGAAGATTGATGATAAAACAGAACAGAATAACTTTTGCAGTATCACAATCTCTGGTGTTGAACTTCATTGAACTTTGCAGCAAAAGTAGAAACAGTATGGGGGCAAGGATCAAGATATATGATAATCGTATTCACTATAGGCAAATCCTATTCCCAATATAAGAAAATCTCATTCTCTTGGAAGCTACATCTGTCCATCTTAAAGCTTTCACTTCATGCCCTTGTATTAATCCTGTTGAGAAGCCACCTGAAACCCTGGCTGTGAATGTAATAAGCAATGTGCCCCTTAAAGCCATGGCTCAACACCACCGAGCCCCCAGAAGCTCGAAAGCTAGTTGGAAGTTGAAAAGCTAGTTTAAGGCTGACAAGCCTAAAATCATTGCATAAGTCATATCAAGGTGAGGAAAGAAAAAAAGAGAAAAGCAATTGAACCTATCCACTTGGGATATATTTAGACACATATATGAGCCACCATATGAACCCTTTAAAATCAGAACCATTATTCACGCATGACCTTATCTCCATCTAAACAATACAAGTTTTCTCTTTTGATAGAAATGCAATATTTATGGATTATTTAATACACATTTTACTCCTAACCTAAGAGTGCTATCACAGTAATATGACTGCATGTTATGTTTGCCACTGGTCTGACCATTCTAGAATTTTCACCATTCGGGGCTTAAAATTGTGCAACAATAGCACTAGAAGTTGAAAACGGCATTATTTACATCTTATTGGAATTTGGCACCATGGATCTATTCTTCTTTCATCACTAGCAAAAGACTACAAATTAAAGTTATATGACATCTCTCTGGAGCTATATTCTTTGTCCCACAATTTTATACCAAGGCAGAACATTAATTTAGATACAAGGAAGGACAAACCATGTTAGAAGGAAGGAAGGTCAGGCAAAGAATAGTTTTGTTACTTGTAACACTGTAACACTAGCAACCCCTGGGCCAAATAACTTTTGCAGTATATATTTTGTTAAGACCTGCATATAGTTGACAAGTAGTGTATTAGAATCTAGCTGACAACAGTTGATCCTAACCTGCAGTTTGACAATAAAGATGTCATAGTGCTAATTGTAGATAAATAGTTTTCACTAACTCACAATTACAAGGAGAAAAGGCATGGATGAAGGTGTTAAGAAGTTCAGCATCGCCAACCTCAATTCTCAGGATGCAACTAGTATATCTGTTGGGCAACTTCACTTAATGTCAATTGGTTTTAAACTGAAATCTAACATTAGAGTCTATAGTCTATCTTGATAAATCTCTTATTCCGTAGGCTCATCTATTCTAACAGACATCACATGGTCTGTCTCAATTCTTGGGAGGCAGCTTATATATCTATTAGGTAAACATTAACATTTCCCAGCAGCTTCCTTGACTTGACCATGAAATCCAGGTGGTAATAATATTCCAAAGTATCATTCCATCCTTGTTGAAAGGAAGCAATTATCAATGTCATAAAATGGCCTCAACTACAATCAAAGCATATATATTTACCAATCATAGATTCATAAATGCATTTTATGATTTTATTCTCAATCCTTTAGATTCAGTCAGGGGCAGCTATCTACAAATAATATTGCAACTAAGAAAAGCACCCTTCTAAATATGCTAATCAATGAAATTGTAGTTTAAGCCAAGACAATATCAAGTATCAATAATTACTTCAAGAAGAAAGCCCTTGATCTGCTAAGTCCTGCTAAAAGCAATAAGGCCTTTCAGTACTCAGGTGTTACTCAATTCTGAGATTAGAAAAAGAGTGATAGCATACCGAAGAGGCATTAACTTCCTATGAATGCTTATATGGCTCAATTGATGAGCTCAATGAACACCTTCTGAGAGATATAGGAGGATGTATGTCTCATTTAAAAGGGATACACACAGCAAATTCAAATCTTCGTGAGATGAAGCTGGATCACTACCTTTCCATTATAATACTCTCTTTTTTTGTCTTTAAAACGTATTTCAATAACTAGTAATCTTTTTTTGCACCAGGCACACAAACAAAATAACCTGTAGTGTCTAAACTTGATTCAAAAGTTAAAAAGAGTGTTGACTCATCTTTATCTTTAGTTAACCGCAATAATATTGGTTTGGTGTTGATAGGAGTCTTCACAAAATTGAAGAAAAAATTGTTACTTCAAGAACATAAATCCCATATATAAATTTCTTTATTTGTTACTATTATAATATTTTGAAGGCTAAACTATTTATCATTTTAAAATTGAAAATGTTGGTTTTTTTTTTCTTTGTATAATTTTTAATATGTTTTTAATCTTGTAAAACTGAAATATATTATTATTTGGTTTGAATATAAGTTTGGATTAACCTAACCTAACTTCAAATCAAACAATAATGTCATACATTTCAATTTTACATTAACTAAAACATTCGTTCCAATATTTACAAAGACTTAGAACATATTATAATCTTTCTTTTATTGAATTATGGCGCTACTCTTCTAATAATAAACACTATACGTCATATTTGTTGATGGAATCAGGGTGGGTAGGTTATTGCAAATGTTTTTCCTTTGTTACAAAAACTCCTTAACTAGTTAAGAAAGCAAGCATCAAACACAATTCATATCGATCAGTTACTTGTGATTGAGTAATAATATATATTTTATTAAATTTTATCCAACATTCTTAGTCAAGTAAAAGTTATTGCCACGTGTCACACCATAACTATGGTCTTTAGGCCTGTTGTAATATGTGGAAGTGCATGAAGCATATAGAAACTTGCCGCCATGTAATTATTCACACAAAAACTTGCAGCTATGTATCTGGAAAAGAATAATTCATTCTTTTCGCTTACAAGATGTTCTTTTCACTAACAAGATGCATACCTTTTGTTGCTTAATTTGATTCACATTCTTTCTTTCTGCACGTATTCTTTTCTCATTCTTCTTTTATATTCTCAGCTTCTAATCACATCCTTCCTCGCGTATCTAATTAATCAATCGCATTGACAAAGATATGATGGCATTGCATCTTCAAACCATCTTCTTACCAATCACTTTGGTTCTAGCAATAATTTTATCAGGTAACAATTTCTTTTCATAGTTATTTTTATTTAATTTATATATATACATATACATACATAGCAAAATCTGCATTTTTCATTCCTTTAATTACATGTTCAATCAATATTTCTTGCATTTTCTTAGCGTCATTATGGCCGGTAGTCACATTCCGTTCTCTTTGATTTTGTTTGGAAAATAATGTATAGGAGAGAAAAGAGAAAAAGGAACTGTGAACATGACATATGATAGTAAAAAAAGAAGAAAAAAGGGAGACAGAAAAATTGTAAATACAGATAAAATGTCTGTAATATTGAGGTGTTCATATATAATCATTTTTGTTATGAATGATGTGATGTAAAAAAAATATTATAGTTGTTCAATCAATTTTTCTTCCATCTCATGTTTATTTTCTTGGTATAATGGTATTTTTTTTTTCTTCATCTTATTATTTATCACTTTCTCGATCTCTGTATCTTTTTCTTTTCTTCTTATATCTCAATCCACTTCGAACTATATATATATATATATATATATATATATATATATATATACCAATTGAAGATAAAAACAATATATTCTATATTCAATCAGAAAATTGTCATATATAATAATAAGTTTATTGATTTTTTTTTTTAAAAATACCCTTAAATAACATTTGTCATGATGCCAATACGATATCAACTTTAAAAAGTAAAAACCTGTATTCTGTTAATTTCTTTGGTTTCTGAAAAAAACAAACGTTACATTTTGTTGATTCCGACAGGGCAAAGAACATGCGAGTGTGCTAGAGTTTTCACCATAGTAAACTACTGCAAGGAGACCCTGTGGCCGGCGGTGATGCCGGGAGAGAGCTTCAACGGCGGCGGCTTCGTCCTAAAACCCGGCCAGTCTGCCGTCTTCACCGCCCCGGTCAGCTGGAGCGGCCGCATATGGGCCCGAACCGGCTGCAAGTTCAACCAAAACGGAGACGGAAACTGCCAGACCGGCTCCTGCGGCACAACCCTAAAATGCTCCGCCTCGGGAAAAACGCCAGCCTCGCTGGCGGAGTTCACCCTGGCGACCCCGGACTTCTACGACGTCAGCCTCGTCGACGGATTCAACGTGCCGATGGCCGTCAAACCCATCAACGGGAAAGGCAACTGCAGCACCGCGGGATGTGACTCTGACCTCAGAACCACGTGCCCCAAGGAACTTGCCGTTAGGGCTAACGGCAAGACCGTGGGGTGCCGCAGTGCCTGCGACGTGTTTAACACGGATGAGTATTGCTGCAGAGGGAACTATGGGAACCCCTCCACATGCAAACCCACGTTTTATTCCAAGAAGTTTAAGGAGGCGTGCCCTACTTCTTATAGCTATGCTTATGATGATCCAACTAGTATTTTCACTTGTTCAGGAACGGATTATGTCATAGCCTTCTGCTCCTCGAGGTTCGTGTATCCATCGAGATCTTATGAGAAATTATTACATCGTCCTAGATCATATACATTTCAATAATTCTAAGTTTCAACCAATCTTAACATAACATATGATTAATATGTCATGTCAAGATTGGTCGAGATTATGAAATGTACTCGTCTAAAAAAATCTAATAATTTCTCGTAACAGATTGAGGTTCTTTGATTTTGATAATGTTATTAACAAACGTGACGATATTAAATGTGTTTTTGGTCTACAGGAAACAGCAGGTATGCAGTTACCATAGTAACAAGCTTCACTGCAGTGGATCACAAGGGTTGAAATCATTGACCGGAAGATGGTGGATGGTGATGATGATGACAGTGGTTTCTGTGCTTAGTTTTTGGATTGGATTCTAGTCTAGACTATGATCATGGTGTTTTTATTCCACTAAGAGTCCGATTCATTTTATGTTTAATGAATTTGATGAGTTTGTGTAAATGGAAATGGAACCTGTTTTTTTTTCTTTCACTCTCCGAGGATGTTACTGTTACGGAGGGAGGGTCTATACGCTATAGTCTATATACCCCGTGTACGTGTTTATTCCTAGTGTATACGGGAAGGTGTTGGTTTAATAATTTGATCCATATTCGTTTCCTTCAATTTACGAAAAACGGTGATGTGCACTTGAGGTTATTCTTTTCGACCCATTGCTAGCAGAAATATTATACATTTGTTTTGCTTTTAGTATTTTGCACCCAAAAAACATGAGCTTCTAAAACAATCTTCTTGTTAAGCTGCTTTTGCTACGTGCATAGGGCCTAATTAAACAAATAAAGCCCATAAGCTAGCCCAACACTATGACACTCAACTATCTTACTATATAAGACAAAGTGAGTAATAAAGCCCAAAAGTGATTATTTCTCGAAAATAAGTTGTACCACACGCTCTCAATAGGTTTGTATGATGAGTAACTTCTATTGAATAGTATATTTCTTATTTGAAATGTGATCCATTTTACTCTAATAATGAGTATTTACATATCCTATTAAAAAAAACTTGCAAGGAGCTACATGTCTGTTCAGTATGATGCCAACTGGACTAAATAGTAAATACATTAATTAAGAGTTTACATGTGGCTCTCATAGGCTTAAACAGCCATTTGCTAGCATTGATTAATTAACCCTATCCTCTGTCACACAGCCACCCTCTTCCTCCCTACAACTCACCCCTTCCCCACCATTTTGTTGGATTTTAACTCCTCTTAAGTGATAGATTCACTAAAAGTAAAGTAAGGAGTTATAACTATTAATTGAAAAATAAATGGTTAATATTAAACTACTAGTCTACTACTACTACTACGACATAGTTTGTTATACATGTATGCATGTAATAACAATTTCTACTACTGATTTTTTAATGATGGCTATAATTTTTCAATTCCCCCTTTTGAAGAGTAAGCTAACCAAACAACAACAATAATAATAAGAGCAATTCAAGTGGTTGAAAAGAAATCACATAATGATGAAGAAGAATTAGATGTGCTGAGTTTTAAGTAAAAGTTGTTGCATATGAAGAAAATGGTGGGGAAGTTGTGGGCGTTGGAAAGTGAGAGGATGGGAGGTTGCTGCATGTTTGGAGACATGGTAAATGTTGACAAGTGAAGGGGTTTCGGAATCACGTGGCAACTCCTCATGTGTGACATGAATCTATGTGGTTGCTACGTATAAACAATTAAACAACATGTGGATTTGCATCATACACGGACCACTGTTATCATCATGTACCATCTCATTGCATTTTTTATATTTATTTTAATAGAAATGCTACTAACAAACTCTATTCGTACTCATTTGAATACACTATTTTTAAATGATTAAAATTTATTAAAAAATATAAATTTAATGTATTGGTAATAAATTTCTTTAAAAAAAAAATAGTTGTAAAAGTTTTATATCATCATACAATTACAATCTTTCGTTTATATGATTTTTAAAATAATTTTATAATAAATTATAGTCACACCTCTTGAAATTTCATGTAATTATATAAATATCTCTTACTTTTAAAATTATTACTTTCGATTTTATTAGGGAGTGTTAGTGTAATATTTTGAAATATGATTAATGTTTTCAAACATAAAACAATGTTAAGATATGAAAATAAAAAAAATAATAAAAACTTTATGTATAGTTTGTTAAAACTTCAAAGGTACAATTGTGATTTGTTCATAATTTTATATAGGATTTTTTTTTGAAAGGGGTTCAAAAATATTATTGTATTGATATTTTTAGAATATTTATATTTTGACACAAATAGAAAGTAATGGTAATCGAACTCTAGGAAAAGATAAAAAATCCAAAGCTTCCCTGACCAATAGGAGAGATCAAGAAAATACCAGTAACAATTGTAACAGGAGTGAAATATGCAATAGTAATCCAAAGATGCATACCCAAACGAAAATTAAGTTTCCATTCACGACTCATGTAGCAATATAGGATAAACAATTTTATAAAAATCAGTTAAATTATCATAAATAAATAAAAAAATTAATTTGCTAACGTGTTTCAAGTACACTGTTTTTTTTTTTTAATGTACAATGTGCTATGGTGGCACAACAAGTGACTTCATGTGGCACAAAAGAGAGATGATTATCATGTGACAAATTAATCACCCCAAATGTGTAAATTATTCTTTAATTACAATTGTTTGATAGTTGTTTTTAAATTAACCCAATCTTGGTCAAAAAACATACTATGTCTATCAATAAAAAAAAAAATCCATTCTATGTTGCTGCTTAAAGTACTTAAAGATTTACTATATATGTTTGTGACACTTCTTTATTAGGTAATGTCTTCCTTAAGCATGGATCAAATGCATATTTATTGGTCAAGCTACTTCTCACATTATGAACCTCAGGAACTAATTTGATTTCCGCAATACACGTTCAAGGACAAATTTGATTGACTAAATGCACATGTATGCCCCACAGGTGTAATGTTCATAAATGAATGGGTAGCTTTTAGTTTTGATCTCTATAAAATACTTTCTCTTCACTTTTATCACTTCAGAAACTAAAATCATTGATATTTATATCTAACATTCATTTTAAGTTAGATAAATAAATTAAATTCCAGGATCTATTTTTTTTAGAGGTGTTACATACTGACTAGTGGATATTAATGGGGATGATTACTTGATTTTTTGTTAAACATACAGGCACTTAATGATATCATATGACAAAGTAGCGTACTTTATCGCGACTAATTAAAAACATATTAAAATAAAATTAATTTGATTATTTAGTCTATGATGGAACTAAAAACCAAACACTCAAAACATAACATCTATGGTTGGATCTTGTACGTAGTGGGAATCTAGGAACCAGGTTCTACGAACAGGAATACATTGGAAGGCAATTGTCATTGCTTTTTAAAACGCATTATCGCATATTCCTCTATGTAAGATAGTGGAGTGTGGAGAGTATGGCCCCCAAGCCATAATCATGGCTATATATTTGATGGACAGCACAACCGGGAAGTTAGGAGATGTGAAGACAAATGCATTTAGGTTTTAAATCATGTTGTTGCTTTGACACGTGAAAAAAAAAAAAAAATATTTGACAAAGAAAATTATATGAGATTAATTTTCGTCGCAGATAAAATTCTCTCATATCAATAATAATCATATATTACGAACACGAAATTAATTTTTCTAATGAATTAGAAAATACTTATAATTAATTTTTGACCTAAAAAAAAACGCATTTTGGTTCAATAATATATCCAAAAAAAAAAAAAATAGAAATGGTTCATATCATAAATTGGCTACTGTGCCTCTTACTACTTTGGTCCCATAACATTTATGGGCACTGTCCCTCCATCAATTTTTGCTTCTTCTAAGTTCTAATAATAGTGTGCAAGATGAGGCTAGATCTACCCGCCTCCATAACCATAAGATACTTAATTCATTGCTCAATTATGTGAGATTTTAAAATTTTGTTGTTTACCCTTTTTTTTTTCTTTCTTGCCTCCTCAATGAAAGTTTCAATCAGGTTACAGAATCTGAAATCTGAAAGCAATTTGAAGAAGTGGTGTGTATGTCAAAGAGTTAGTAGTAATGTAGGGAAATTAGTCAATGTATGAGAGATTTACACTTTATTGATTGCTGATATGACTTATTTGTTTGTGTTTTATAAAATGCTTTCAATTAGTATTAGTTAATATCATTTTTGCTAGACTTAACTAGAAAAAATGTATAAAAAATAATAAAATTACATTAATCGTTGATTTAAAACGAAATGATTTTTTGTTTTATTCTTTTGGTCATTGTTTTGTTATACTACATCTTATTGGACTCTTTGTCTCGTGTATTCCCTCTTCTCTCCTTTTAAGATGATTTTTAGTATTTTATTTTTGCTTCTTTCACAATGATCGATAGGAATGGTTTTAAAATTAGAGCTTTTGCTTCATATCTCTCCCTCGTAAAGATGAAGAGTGGCTCCCATAAAAATAAAAATAAAAAAGATGAAGAGTGGCACAACTTTTGCTGTTATAATATTTAATTATTTAATTCATGCTTCCTACTTTCATTAAATTATGATGTAAACGAAAGTGGGATATTAGTTTCTCTATAATTTTTTTTGCACTACTTGTGCTTATCAATGAATTTATAATTGCTGAGAAAAAAAACAAATAACTTGACAATGTTCTCTGTTTTTTTTTTTTTGTCTTTAAAAATTAAAAAAGATTTGAAGATGTCCACAAATGATATCATATGCAAATTAGATTTGAACTAAACGTTTAGTCAGAGGATGGATAGAGAAATTCGATAAGTGACTACAAGCAGAAACTTTGATGCTTAAGGTTGTGTTTGTGTACACATTTTGCATTTTGAACGCCAAACCTTACTCATTGGAATTGCGTTCAATGTGTGAATTGGATTGCAAGAAAGGCTTAAACCAAACACATACCAAGTCAAAGAGAGTAGGAGAAAATGTAAAAACAAGTTAAATTCTTACCTAAGAAGATTGCTTTCTATACAGTGGTGATTTTGAATTAACAAATTGTTAGTTAATTATGTTACACTTGACTTACATAATAAGTCATTTGAGTCAGAGAGAAGAAAAATTATTAGATGGTATAAAATCATCACGTCATATACGATTCCAATTAATAATCGCAGGTGAATAATTTAATATTTAAATTAATTAAAAATAAATAAAAATATATAGTCATGGTTAATTTAACACTAATTAATAATGTTATTTTTTAATTTTTTTTCTTTAAGATCGGAGATCATGAATATCTTTCAATCCACTCATT
Source organism: Amphicarpaea edgeworthii (assembly GCA_014843725.1). NCBI lineage: Eukaryota > Viridiplantae > Streptophyta > Magnoliopsida > Fabales > Fabaceae > Amphicarpaea > Amphicarpaea edgeworthii. Next base: position 20,482,334 of record CM026321.1, read on the forward strand.
TAAAGATTAATATCTTTCACAATGTGTAACTATTGTTACTCCAAAAAAAATTTATACAAGTTGAAAATCAAACACATAACATTTCACTAAATTAAACACGATATTATCTTTTAATTTAAAAAATCTTATTACATTTAATTTTTTCTTTATCAATTTAAAATATTAAATTATCTATATGTTACATAATTATTAGTTAACATAACAGATGAAGGGTGATTTTGGAACAACATAACATTCCGTTAAATTCAATGTGAGGTTATCTTTTAGTTTAAAAAATCTTATTTTAGTTTAAAAAATCTTATTACATCTAATTTTTTTTCTTTATCAATTTAAAATATTAAGTTATTTACATGTCACATGATTATTGATCAACATAACAACATAACATATGGATAATTTATTACAAAATATACAATGAAGTATAAGTTGAAAATGAGATGGTATCTAGGAAGGGGAAGGTGCACTAAGGCAAAATTAGGTGAATAAGAGTGGTGGTTGGGTATTTGTATTTAAGGTAAAAAAAATTTAATCATCAAAAAGGTAAAAAAAAAAGAAGAAGTCAAATTTCTTTATCTTTATCTTTATTGTTTTTCAGTTGTATGTTGTTATTCTTCTATCATTATCATTAAAATGTTTTGACTTGTAAAAGTTGACTTTGTGAGGTTGATCTTGATGTAGGTTACTTATTGAGAGTGATTCATCAAGTAAGGTTGGTGTTCCATCTTTACCAGTTCAATTTACACCCATTAAGGGCAAAAAAGACACTAGACTAGAAGGGGAACCAAAATAGTTTTCTCAAAGTCTACATCATCTCGTGAGTGATGGGACTAAAATACATTTTATATCTTTGAATTTTAGATTATTTTAGTTTTATCTTTTTATATTTTAAAACGATAGATTTTAGTCTTTTAAGTTTTTAAAGTAAATCAAAATGTTTTTTTTCAAAACATTGATCATGTTAGACTGGATACAATTTTGAACATTTTTTTTATTAATTTAAATTATATTTACTTACATAAAAATTTAATTTAATAAAATTCAAAAAGTGTTAGAATGCTTAAAAATAAGATTAATAAGAGTATCTACAATAAGTACAGTTAGTTAAATAAATTGTTTAGATAAATTTTGTGGGTCTTCAAGTTTTATGTAGATTTAAATTTTTTATTCAAGAATTCATTTTAATGATAAAGTTATTTTAAAAATTACTTAATTTAATTTTATAGGTCCTAGTATTTGAAAAAAAAAATTATTTATGATAATTATTTTTAAATAACGATTACTTATATAAGTAACTCTCAATGTTATTTACTTCAATGATAAATGTTTAAACAATTTTACTTAAAATTAAATAACTCATTTAACACTTTTATTAAAGATGTTCTAGGAATTTTTATTTTTTTTTCGATTGTTATTGGATTTATTGATTCACCTATTATTACACCATTATCAAATGTCTAGTCGGACTAACTTTAAATTCAAAATGTTAATCTTCAAGGTGATAAAAGTATTAAAGATCTCACCTCAATTACAAACATGATTAATTAAGTGTATATAACATGTTACTAAACAAACTTTTTAATACTTATAAGTTTTTTTTTCAAAAAATAAAAATAAAAATAGAATTTGATAACCATTATCCATTTCCGTGGAAGCACTCACGGCATAGAATGCGGAAGGAAAGCCATAAAGTTCCACTATAGAAAATTGTAATATTTTTGAATAAAAATAAAAAATATAATAATGCACAAATTACGAAATAAAGTAGTTTTAAAAAATAAGCTAATATTTTTTTTATCTCATTATTTATTTAAAATAATATATATTTCTAAAAAAACATAATTATTAAAACTACTATTATAAAATAACTTTCTTTAATAAAAATGCCTTCATTACAAAATTATACTTAATTCGATAGTGATATACTGATTTATATATATATATAGAACGAAGTACTGAAATCTTAAGCCACAGGCCCACAACTCAGCAGTTCAGTTGATAAAAAAAAAATTAAAGCAGTTCATTTTGGTTTATAAATAAATAAATATTTACTTCTTCTTTTTTTTTATGTCGTTTATTGTATTGATTTTGTTTTATTCATCTCTTTTTGCATCATTTGTTTGGTCCAATCAAATGTCTAATCACTCCAACGGTCAACAGCTGGTCAGCAAAGTGCGTTGCCAGTTTCTGTTGCTCTACCATAATCATAGAACATTAGTAGTAATTTGGTACTTTCTATATTTTAAAATTAGTGAAGTTTTAGTTTTTTTAAAATTGTTTTAAATTGATTGATGTTAAATTTATAATTTGGTACAATAAAATGTTCTTAATTTTTTTTATTAGTGTATTGTAAATAAAGTTAATAATAAAATAAAAATATAAAAGAAATTTTACTAAATGAAATAGTCTTTGTTTCTTATAAATAAATAAAAAATGAAAATATTACTTATATAAAGATTTAGAGGTAATATTATTTTTTGCACCAAAAAAAAAGAGAGGTAATATTATTTTAAAAGGATTAATAATATATTTATTAAAAATAAGAAAAGATAGAGATATTTAGTAATTTTTCTCTAATAAATATTATTTTCTTAAAATATAACCAACCATTAACCCGATTACTTTTACCTTTTGGTTTGTGAGAAAGAAGAAAAAAAAACTATAAAAGAAAACACAGAAATAATATATTTTTAATTGCTGAGAAAATAAAAGTCAATTTTAAAAAAATAAAGAATATACTTTTTTTTTTTCATTTTCTGTTTTAATTTTTTCTACATTTCTTTATTTTTTAAATCTTATCGAGGTTAGTATATGTTACTCCCTTGCTAATAATCAGTGCAAATTACAATTAAATCTGATCACACATGTTTTTACATTTTTATTTTATTTTTTTATATTAACATTCATTTAAGTTTGAAATTATTACACTAGCATCCCCATATATATTTCAAAATATTACACTACCATTCTCTTAAGGAAATGCACTAGTAATGGTTAAAAAAATAGGAAATGTTTGTGTAATTACATGAAATTTAAGGGAATGTTGCTGTAATTATTCTAATAATTATTAAAATTTTATTTTATTTCAAAATGTTTATTTTTAATAAAATTAATAAGAGAAAATGCAAAAAAAAAAGTATTTTTAAATGGAAAGAAAATAAAATTTTAGAAACAAAAATTAAAGTTTTTTCTTTTTATTTTTCAATTGAAACTTTAAATTTGTCTTCAACTTTCCAATAAACCAAAGACTGAGTTTATAAAAACGACAAACTAAATTATTCACAAAAAATAGTCGTTAACCAAGTCGATAAATACTATCAACATGGTAACTATTATGAATAATATCTCCATAGTTGTTCATATCCTTTATAATATTTTTTTGTTATTTTTTTGTTACACTTTCCTATTGAGAAATAAGAGACTTTTCACTTTACTATGATTATTTAGATTCTTCTTTTTCTATATAATCCAAGTAAAATTATTTTCATTGTTATTTGTGAATCACATTATTTAATATATGATTAATACATTTCATATGTGATTTTTTATTTATTTACATGTAATGTGTCATAAAAATACTATCAAATAAAGAAACTATTATGAAAATATTGAAGATCTTGTCAAAGAAGAAATTTGATTTTCTTTCTTCCCTTATTCTCCCTTGAAGTGAAAAAATAAAAGAAATAATTATCATGAAAGATCTTGTTAAAAAAAGAAGAAATTTTCCTCTCATCTCATTTTATTCCTTTTTCTTTCCTAAAGTGAGAAAATAATAAAATGATCATCAAAGATATTGAAGATTTTCTTAAAGAAGAAAAAATTTTCTTCCTGAAGTGAGAAAATAGTAATTTTCACTTTTTAAGAAAACCTCTTACCATCAAAAGGGGAAGAATAATTTGAAGAATGAATTTTGGCAGTAGCATCAATCATGAAGATATGTGTCTTGCTGATAGTGCAACAACTCATACAATTCTCAAGAATAATAAATTTTTCTCTCATTTAGAAATGCAAGAAATCAATGTTATTGAAGGCTCTGAAAGAGCCAACATATTGTTACCTGGAGGAACTAAGCTACGCATTGAAAATAGATTATATTCTTCCAAGTTTTGTAGAAACTTGTTAAGTTTCAAGGACATTCGTCTAAATGGATACTATATTGAAACAAAAAATGAAGAAAATATGAAATATCTATACATCATGAGACCTAACTTGGATAAAAAATGTGTATTGAAAAAATTATTAGTTTTTTCTTATGGTTTGTACTACACGTATATTAGTACAATAGAAACATATACTATTGTAAACTAGAAGTTTACAAACCAAAAAAATTTGTTGTTTGGCATGACCAGTTAGGACATCCCAGATCCATTATAATGCGAAAAATAATTGAGAATTCATGTGAACACTCGTTGAAGAGCTAGGAGATTCTTCAATCAAATACATTCTCATATACTGCTTGTTTCCAAGGGAAATTAATAATTCGTCCCTCACTAGGAAAGATTGAAAATGAATCTCTCACATTTTTAAAATGGATACAGGGTGATATTTGCGGACCTACACACCCTCCATGCAAACTATTTAGATACTTTATGGTTCTAATCGATGCATCAACTAGATGGTTGCATGTTTGTTTATTATCAACTCGCAACCAGGAGTTTGCGAAATTGTTAGCTCAAGTAATTATATTAAGAGCTCATTTTCCAGATTATCCAATTAAGAAAATCCGTCTAGATAATGCTAGTAAATTTACATCCCATGCTTTTAATGAGTATTGCATGCCTATTGGAATTGGTGTTGAACATCCTATAGCACATGTTCATACACAAAATGGGTTTGCTGAATCACTTATTAAACGCATACAATTGATTGTAAGATAATTACTTATGAAATCAAAACTTCCAATGTCTACTTAGGAACATGCAATTTTGCAGGCAACCTTACTAATTCGCATCAAGCCAACAAATTATCTCAAGTACTCCCTTGTGCAGTTGGTTTTTGGTCAGCAACTAAGCATATCCCATTTAAGAATTTTTGGGTGCACCGTGTATGTCCCAATAGCCCCACCACAACGAATTAAAATGGGACCTTAAAAAAGGTTAGGAATATATATTGGATATGAATCTCCATTTATAATAAAATTCCTTGAACTATCAATAGGAGATTTATTCACAACTCGATTTTCCGATTGTCATTTTGATGAATCAATTTTTCCAACATTAAAGGAGGAGACTAAGCAATTGGAAAATAAAATTAGTTGGAATAAATTATCTTTATCACATCTTGATCCTCGAACAAAAGAATGTGAATTGAAAGTTCAAAAGATAATTCATTTACAAAACTTAACCAACCATTTACCAAATGCATTCACTCACCCAAAAAGGATGATTAAGTCACATGTTCCAGCTACTAATGCTCCAATAAGGATTGATGTCCTAATTGGACAATCTAACATTGCAAACGAGTCTCAAACACACATGAAGTGTGGTCGGCCCATTGGTTCTAAAGATAAAAATCCTCGAACGAAAAAGGGACTAAAAGACTTGATGGTCAAATTAAGGATATTAAAACTCCAAAAGATTCCTTAGACATAATTGATTTTCCAGTTCTAGAAGAAACTTAGGTACTTAAAATAATTGAAAATGAAGAGATCTCAATAAATTATGTCATGAATGAAGTATGATGGAACTGAAATGAAGTCAACGTTGATGATATGTTTTCATATAATATTACATCAAATGAAATAGAGGATCAAGAACCAAAGTCCATTAAGGATTGTCGACAAAGAGACAATTAGCCAAAATGGAAGGATGCAATCCAAGCAGAATTAGATTCTTTTTCTAAGCGATAGGTTTTTGGACTTGTAGTTTGTACACCTGAAGGTGTAAAACCAGTTGGATATAAATGGGTATTTGTACAAAAATAAAATGAAAAAATGGTAAAATTATGAGATACAATGAGATACAAAGCATGTCTTGTTACTCAAGGATTTTGACAAAGATTTGGCATTGATTTTGAAGAAACATATTCACTTGTATTGGATGTAAGTACCTTTAAGTACTTAATTAGCTTGGTTGCACATAAAGGTCTTAATTTGCATGTAATGGATGTTATTACAGCCTACTTGTATGAGTCTCTAGATAATGAAATTTACATGAAACTCCCTGAAGGATTTAACTTGCCCAATAAAACATGTTTTAGAGAAGAATACTCAATCAGGTTAAACAAGTCCCTCTATGTACTAAAGCAATCAAGACGCATGTGGTATAATCGTCTTAGTGAGTATTTTCTAAAAGAAGGATATAAAAATGACCTCATTTGTCCATGTATTTTCATGAAGAAATCTGAAAATGGATTTGTGATAATTGTTGTCTATGTAGATGACATACATATCATTGGAACTCTTGATGAGCTTCCAAAAGCAATTGATTGCCTGAAGAAAGAGTTTGAGATGAAAGACCTTGGAATTACAAATGGAATACTTAAAAGACAGAATTATTGTGCATCAAGAAACGTATACAGCAAAGATGCTTAAAAGGTTCTATATGAATAAATCACATCCATTGTTTACCCCAATGGTTATAAAGTCTTTAGACGTGGACAATGATCTTTTCAGACATAAAGAAAAGGGATGAAGAACTACTTGGTCCTGAAGTACCATATCTTAGTGTTATAAGGGCATTGATGTATCTTGCAAATTATACACGACCCGATATATCATTTGTAGTTAATTTGTTAGCAAGATATAGTTCATCACTTACACGGAGACATTGGAACAGAGTGAAGCACATACTTCGTTATCTTAGGGGCATTATAGACATGAGTCTATTTTATTCAAATACTTCAAAATTAGACTTAATCGATTATGCAAATGCTGGTTGTTTATCAGACCCTCATAATGGTAGGTCACAAATAGGATATCTATTTATATGTGGTGGTACAACCATTTCATAACGGTCTGGGAAACAAACCATAACCGCAACATCATCTAATAATACAAAAATTATAGTATTGCATGAGGCAAATCGTGAATGCATTTGGTTGAGATCTATGATTCAACATGTACAAGATACTTGTAATTTATTTTCAAGGAAAATGACATTGACGATCATATATAAGGACAATGGCGTATGCATCACTCAATTAAAGGAAAGAAACATCAAAGGAGACTAGACAAAACATATTCTATTAAAAATTTTATAACTTATGATCTCCAAAAAAATGGTGACATAGATGTTCAACAAATTCGTTCGCGTGAGAATCTAGTAGATTTCTTTACAAAGTCATTGACAAGGAAGACTTTTAAGCAACTGGTTCACAAGATTAGACTTCGTCCACTTAAAGATTATCAGCAAGAGGAGAGAAATAAATATGTTCTGCACTTTTTTCCCTTTGTCATAGTTTTATCCCAATGAATTTTTGAGACAAGGTTTTTAATGAGACAAATTATGATGTACATAAAAATGTGTACTCTTTTTCCTTCACCAGATTTTTATCTCATAGGATTTTTCCTACTAAGTTTTAATAAAGCAGAAGCTCACAAGCTCAAATAATGGACATCCAAGGAGTGTTATAAATAATATATTTATGATTGTTCATATCTTTTTAGAATATTCTCTCGAGTGTTATAAATAATATCTTTATGATTGTCTATATCTTTTAAAATATTCTCTTGTTATTTTTTTGTTACATTTTACATTTTATATTTATAAATAAGTCATCTCTATTAAGAAATAAAAAACTTCTCACTTTAGTCTGATTACTTGGATTCTTTTTCAATCCTTTGTCACTCCCACTTTGTATTTCATAGTAACAAACGTATTAAATTTTTGTGCAGCTTCAACTTCGAATTACTTAGTTGCTGATGTCTCAGGCACTCTCTCTCTTTTATAGGCCTTAGTGTCATTTTTTTAATTTCTTTATTCATATAAAAAAAATAGTAACAAACGTATATTTTAAATATAGTTTTAAAAATAATTATCTTAAAAAATACATGACGCGAACTCATTCTTAAAGCTTAACTAACTTGTTAGGTGGGTGTGCGTGTGGACACAGCAGGATTATTACAACCGCAAAATCAAGTCAATGTTTGTATTTGGAACGTCCCTACCAACTTTTTATGCTTCCCATGTTGTTTTCTATGCCGTTCCAAACATGCATAGCAATATAGCATTATAGTGTTATCAAATCATAATCAAACATTAATTCATCTCAAGATATTTCGCCCTAACATCATAACATGCAAGTTCATGTAAAGAGGTAAATGGATTCTATTATTTATTCTTTGCTTACTTGCTGCACCCACTCTCAAGTGGTCCTATTCTTCAGCAAGGAACAAGGAATACTGCAATCTTATTCTTGGGGATCCATGCTTTATTTCTTCCACTGCAAGTTTTGTTTTCTTGTTGATTAATAAAGACAATGAAACACAAATAATTTGTGAAATTTTCTACACAAAAAAATCACTCAGTTAAAAATTTTATTCTCACGTGTATTATAAATTGGTTTGAATATACACTTTTAATCTACATTGAATAATATGTCATGGACTCATATCGGTAACAAGATTCACTAATTAAAAGTGGTAAAAAATATGCGTTCATTTCTCTCCGTAAGACTATATTAACTATTAAGTAAATGATCAAGATTTTCTTGGTAGCAAAATAAAGTGAAAATGGGTTATTATTCACTTCGTTTTTTTTATTAAAGTGTAAATATGTTTAAAATTCCTATAATTATCAAGTAACAACTTTTAAATTTTTTTATTCTTTCAACATTGATTCTGAATTTTTTTAAGTATCAATCTAAAGGTATTTTGATATATGTCAAAAACTTAACTGACCATTTTAGTAAGATTTTGTTATTCATTTTTTTTTTCATCCATCGATTTCAAATTTGAAATTTTATTAAAAAAATTGATTCTATTATTACTTACACTAACTTATTGGTAAATAACCTTACGAAGATTGCTATAAATATATTTTTTAAATATAATTTTTTTATTGGTTAAAATTTATAAAAAATTATAAAATAAAATAATTTTTACGTTAAATTAAATTAATCTCACATTCTATTTAATTGATTTACCGGTAATTTTTAATAAATTTTATTAAATAAAAAAGAATACGTGGGAAAGTGTGACTTTAATAGTAACCATATTAATATTACTACCATATTATAAAACGTAACAACTTTTATTTCTAATCTGTCCCAGCAGGATAGGCAGTATTATTACATTACACGAGTTCGTAAAAGCCAAAAAAAAAAAAAAAATCTTCTACAAAAAGTAAAACATATTTAACCATCTTATTACTAATTAGTAATATTTTTCTAAAGATAGCTAACTAGATTCTATTTGTCCTCGGAATAGCAGCAGCTGGCAAATATTTACACTACACCATGGCATGGCATTGGCACGGCACAGGACTATTCTAGTCCCGTTAATTTTCCCATCTTCCCTGTCCCTCTCATCTTTCTGCACCAAAAACAACCCAAAGCAAATCACTCACTGCTACCACTCTGCACTTTTCTCTCTCTGTTTCCAAACACGACAAAAGAAAAGAAAAAATAAAAAACTCTGATTCCAAACACCTCAACAAAAACCTCCACAATTCACACACAGTAACACATAACTGATAACACACATCATTTTCATTTTTCACTCTCTCTCTCTCTCTCTCTCTCTCTACAGCAACACTTTTTTTCTCTATCTCTCCTTATAGAGAGAGAGAATCTCGCCATGAAATCCAAAACCGACGAGACCGTCTGCGGCGGGAGCAGCAGCTCTCCGAGTCCGCCTCCGTCGCCGCGGCGGAGCTCGGCAGGTCCGCGGTGCCGTCGGCGGGTGAAGCCGGCGAAGGACTCGTCGGAGAGCCGGCGTCTGGTGGCCGGAATCATGTCGCGGCGTGGCCTCCGGTACTTCTTCCTGCTGCCGGTGGTGTATATCTCGGGGCTGCTGATGTGCGTGGGCCCCTTCTCCGCCCTCATTGGCCACACTCCCCTCCCCGGCTCCCGCTACCGCAGCCACGAGATCTTCAACAACCTCTGGCGCGATATCGAGGCCGATAATTCTTCCACCGCCATCGAGGTGCGTAATTTAAACCGAACCAAAACGAACCGCACCATCACGTCGTTACTCGTAATGCCATCATAATCATAAACCATGTGCTCTAAGTCTAACTGTATTCTCATTTTATTTTTATAATTCACTTGTTTTATTCTTATTAATAAATTAATAAACTAACAGTTCAGTTAAGTATAGTCCTAGAGAAAAGGATTAGTCTATCGCAACTTGATGAACCAAAACCAACCGAATTCGGAGAAGTGTCCATATTTATTATCACTCATCCAATCTGCATTTTTATGGAAAAAAAATATAAGTGTCTGAAATGACTCGAACATGATCTAATTTTTTCCATTTTTTTGTTTTTGTCTTTTTGCAGTTGGATTCAGTGTGGAAGTATAAAAGAAAGTTGAGAGAGCAGAAGCCTTGTCCGAATTTGACGGCTTTGCACCACGAACATTTTGGTACTTCGTAATTGACATAAGCTATTATTAATAGTAATTGCTAATGTGGAGTTTGGCGTGAAAGTAAAGTAAAGTTTGTGTGTGGTACTTTAATTTAATTCGGTGGTTTCTCTTAATTTCAGTGTCGCCTGGACTGAATGGGTTTCTGATTGTGGAGGCCAATGGGGGTCTTAACCAGCAACGCTCTGCGGTGAGGCAAAAAGCTTTCCCTTTCCCTGACATTATGCAAATTTTGAAATTTTTACTTAAGTTTTTACACCTATAAGTCTTATTCATACACTTTTTAATCCATTTTAGTCCCTAAGATAGTCCCTATTATCTTAGTGTATGTTTGGATGAGTGTTGACAAAATTAATTCTGAATAAAATTGATTTTGGTTAGAATTATTTTGAAATTATGTGATTTATGTTTGAATGATTTTGGTTAGAATTAATTTTAAAGTAAAATTCAGTATAAATTTTTGGATCCAATACCGAAGTTATAAGTTGTTTAAGCTCATAATCAATTTTAAATTTAAATCAGAAATCAATTTTGAACTTTTCTCCAAGGTGAAACCAAAAATCTATCCAAAATCAATTCTAGACTCATAATTAATTTTGTAACGTGAAACCAAACACTCACTTAGTCAGAGAATGGACTATCAATTCTGGTTTAAAAAGTGCATATACAGGGACTAAAACGAGTAGTTTCTTGGTGTGAAGACTAAAATGTATAGGAACCAAATGAGTAGTTAAATTGAAAATCAATCATCTGTTTTTTTTTTTATCATTGTGTTTCTTGAATTTTTAGATTTGCAATGCTGTGGCTGTGGCTGGACTCCTGAATGCAATACTAGTTATACCTCAGTTTGAGTTTCACAATGTGTGGAAAGATCCAAGGTGACCAATTTACTGATTATTATCTTTAGCTTTGAACCTTAGAATATACTAGGCTGTAACCAAGGCTTGAAGTCTGGTTGTAGTTGCGGTTGCAGCCTGCAATTACTGGCTGATCAGCTGTTATGGCGGCTGCCACAACCAAGATGCTGCAGCTGCATCACTTTATGTGGTCTGTGATTTCAAACCCTAGTCTTAACATTCATGCTTGAGAAATTTTGGACACAGACTTGGGTTAATTTGATTTCCTTGTTTGGCTTAGTAATGGTTAATATGTTACTGAATCTCACAACTCAATAGAATGTGAGTTGTGACTTATGATGGGAAAGAGGAATATGTCTATCACTTAATTTATGTGTCTGATTTACATTCTTGTTTAAAAAAATGAAAACACACATCTCCTGATGCATTTTTATGAGGTAAATTGTGTCTCAAGTCAAATGTCTGTTTACAACATTTCATAACCTAAAACAAATTTTAGGCTGTTGCCTTTATATGAGACAACTCATTCGATATGGCAAAATGAAAAGTACAGACTCATTCCATAGATCTAATCATCTAAAGAAACTTTCTGATTCTTATGTTAGTAGTTACTACCATGTTCACTTTCATACCTGCTTTTCTTGTACATTGATGATTTAATTAAACATGTTTGTATAAGTCATTGAATTTAATCATGTTCCCATAAACAGTGCCATAATAAAAATTTCTTTGTCTGCTACAAATGCTGAACCTATTACACAGCCCATACAACCTAGGACGAGAAGCAGATGCTCCTGCAATATAATTTGTTGAGCCACATTAAGTAGTACTTGTAACTTTTTTGGTATGTCTTCCCTTTGCACTATGACTGGTCAAGCGATACTTGATTAAATTTTGTAACTATCTAGCAGTGATGAAATTAAAGCAGTCCTCATTGGGTATTCATGTTTTCCTTAGAAAACAGCCTATACAAAAATTAGTAATTAAATATGGAATGCAATGAACATTATTATGACTCTTCTTAGACTTTCCATATTTATTTCTGCAATTACTTCTATTTAAAATAATATTGTTTCTCTTACAGTGAATTTGGGGATATATATGATGAAGATCATTTTATATCCACACTTGATGGTTATGTGAAGGTGGTCAAAGAACTGCCTGAGGCACTAATGGAGCGGCATAATTACAATATGACTAATATCACTAACATCAGAGTTCAAGCTTGGGCTCCTGTCAGTTATTACCTTGGAGTTGTTTCTCCTATCTTGCAAAAGGAAGGGTAGGTATCGAGTCACTTTCTCTTCATCTTTTGTTCATTCTTTTGGTAATTTTTTAAATAAACAATGTTGGTTTTTTCCCTTCATAAAAAAGTTTTATGCGAAACTGACCACTGAAGTGAGTTCAAATTGGGTATTTGACACAATTTTATTTTTTATTCAAACAATTTGATGTAAAGAATTTTATTTTCTTGCAGGGTAATTCGAATAGCTCCGTTTGCCAATCGTTTGGCAATGAGTGTCCCTCCACATATTCAATTTCTAAGATGTCTTACTAACTATAAAGCATTGAGGTTTTCTTCTTCAATATCTGCACTAGGTAAGAAATTAGTTCACCGAATGATTGAGAAGAGCTCAAGGACAGATGGAAAATACATTGCTGTGCATCTTCGTTTTGAGGAGGTACTGATGCTCATTCAAGTTTCAACTATGTTAGAACTGGTACTTAGTGTCAATATACAAGACTGATGAAAGGTTACATGATTGAATCAGCTTTTTTAATGATGGGCTAAATCTTCTCAACATGCAGGATATGGTAGCATTCTCCTGTTGTGTATATGATGGAGGACGGGCAGAAAAGTTGGAAATGGATACAGTTCGAGAAAAAGGGTGGAGGGGAAAATTTAAAAGAAAAGACCGTATCATTTTACCTGACCTCAATCGGGTTGATGGAAAATGCCCACTAACCCCTCTAGAGGTACTTATTTTTTACTTTTTAATGCTGATCAGATCTTAAATTCTGTTTTCTTTTTTTCTTAATTTATATCTGACCAGTCTCAAATGCTCATGTTATTTACTTTTGAATGAGATGCCATCAATATTTTTCTTAGTATCTGTTCCTGATACTAGATTTTGGCCTCACTATTTGTACATGCTTTCATTTTAATTAATTTTAGTAAAAGAATGGTGTAATGAGATGAAAATCAATCTAATGTATGCAACTTGAAATTGTGTGAAAGCTGATATTACATGGAGACTGATGTTAGTTGCATATTGCTTTCCTTAACTACGTAGGTTGGTATGATGCTGCGTGGCATGGGATTTGATAACAATACTTCAATATACTTAGCTTCTGGGAAAATATATCAGGCAGAGAGATATTTGGCTCCTTTGATAAAGATGTTCCCCAATCTTTACATGAAGGAGTCTCTTGCAACATCCGATGAGCTTGCTCCGTTTATGGTAAAGATCCTCACTGGTTGGAAAACTAGAACAATAACAAATGTCATGATACATTCTATGAAACTGGATGGCTTCAAAGCTCTTCACTTTTTGTTTTATTTTGATTTCTTTCTCATAGCAGCCTGTAGACTGAAGCATGTTAACTTGATTCTAGTAGACCTGTCTTGTTTTTAGCTCTGGTGTAGCACCAATTTCTTTTCATTTCATGCAGCAATATTTATAATTTTTTTTATCCTTGCAGTGATTAAATATACACAAGCACACACGTTAAAGAAGTTAATAGAAAAATATATGATTGGCTTCCGATATATAGATATATCATCTATATGATTATGTAAGGAAATTTTATAACTAGTTAATTGGACTCAGTGGCACAGACTTGTAACAAAAACCACGACAACAGTAATAGCCTTATCCCACTAGGTGAAATTAGCTACATGAATCACAAACATTATTGGACTCGTTTAAAAACCAATTTCTTATGGATATTATTTACATGAAATCCTTCTTGATGGTTGGTTGTAACTTGTAAGTATATCTTTGGTTCAACTTTTCTGAGGTTAAAAATAGAAAGAAAGAAAAAAACAACAAAACAAAAAAAAAATCTTATGTACAAGTTTAAGTTAATTATACTCTTTCACAGAGTGTATGTTGTAATATTTGTGGGGAGTTTCCAAAAGGCTCTAATGCTTAGTTTCATATTTTTCTAGAGCTATTCCTCCCAATTGGCTGCACTGGACTACACAGTATGCTTGTCTAGTGAGGTTTTTGTAACAACTCAGGGTGGTAACTTCCCTCATTTTTTGATGGGCCATAGAAGATTCCTCTATGATGGCCATGCCAAGACAATTATACCAGATAAGCGCAAGCTTGTTGTTCTTTTGGATGACGTGAGTATTAGGTATATTCTCTCTCTCTCATCCTCCATTTATAGCTACTATATACTCCATTAAAACATTTGAAATGAGTTTGTGGAATATTTAATTTGGTTACATGTATCATATGTTATCTTGATAAAAAAAAAAAAAAAAAATGAAGTAGGGATGCTGATAATAGTTACTTTTGTGGGATTCACACAGTAGGTACTGCTTGTTCTACGATATAATGTGTTAACTGGTTGGAGTTTCCCCTATACTTGAATGTGAATCTTGTGATTTATATAAAATAGAACTGAAAGGCTAACAATTTGTTACTAAATTCGAATATGTATCTTCTTTTAACCAAAACAACATTAGATGATGGGAAATATTTGTGTATTGGTTTTGCAGTTGGAGAGCTTTTAAGGATCAGATGGAAGACATGCTCAATGAAAGTGACCGCAAAGGAATCATGGTACCTAGAGTTAGAAAAATAAACAGAAAAACTTCTGTCTACACGTACCCCTTACCAGAATGCAGGTGCCTGCAGCAGGCTCTTGCCAATCAAATTGACCACAATCTTGACATTCTGGATAATTACAACAAAACGAAAGCTTAAATGGATCACATGTTCTGAGTTTCGACATCTCTGCACGGTCGATCATCAGTTTTATATCATTACCAATTCCATGGCATTGGTCATTGGCCATTGGTGCTTCGACTTCCAATTCTGCGGCCATTTGAAGTTGCTTTCTCGTTTGGCAAGGTGTGGCTATTCCTGTCATGACCACTTGAGAGATTTCTACTCTACGAAGATTTTGTATGCATATTACTTACAGTATTTTACGTAGTGCGACAGTTTCTAGCCTCCAATTTAAAGGTTGGACAACAACACTGCACCAGCGTGTTCTACCAAAGGATATAGCAAAACTCAAATAGAGTAAGAGTTGTTTTTTGTTCTCTTTCTGATCAGTGCTTTTTGAGCTGACATTACAATTTACATTTTTCTTGTATAAAGTTCTTAGGTTTGAAAAAAGATTGTAATCTGTTGGGTCAGTGAGTATTTTTATTTTGATCCAGTCAGTGTCAGGGAGAGATCCTTTTGGTCCTTTGGACGAGTAGTGGCTGTGTTTTTCCTCCCTTTCACATCTTCAAAAATGTAAATTTAATGTCTTCTGTATATTAGTATTTTCCTTTTATATCATTATCTCTTAACGATCCTTGGAAAAACAAGTTTTGAAGAAGATATGATATGAGTTTGAACTCCAACTTGAGTTGCCGAAACCCCTATGCTATACCGAAGAAATTACATAGACCTAAACGTTGGAGATGAAACTCTATTCATTAATTAAGATTGTGATTAAACTCTATTCTAATGTTAGTTTTTGATTAACTCTCAAAAAGTCGTTGTGTTCTTTTTACCTCACCGGATCATACCGGTTTTCACAACACTGAGTGTGATGATTGCAACGTCTAGGTTTAAATGGAGAAAGGGGAGACAAATTTATTTTTTTTTTCATTAAAAAAAAATAGGGTCTCAACAGTAAAAAGGAGGTGAATGAAGAGTATAACCAACGCTACAACTGATTGGCCCAAAAGAATGTCCTCTACACGTGGCAATGAAATCCAATAGACGAAGCCCATCAGAATCAGAACGAGTTTTTCTCCAATTTCAAACTCAGTAGCAAGCATCACTCTTCACTCTTCATTGATTCATCAGTATTGTATTGTAATGGAACATGAACATGAACATGAACATGAACAAGATATTTGATATTCTCATTCGGAGTTAGAAATGCAACATTTCAATGGATGAGAACCCTAACCTCTCACTCTCACTCCCTCGTGCCTCTTCCTCTTCCTCTCAGGAATTCCTCAAACAAGTCCAAGCTGCACTCAAGCGCCATCGCCCTCTCGGTATTCTAATTCCAATTCCCCATTTTACCCTCCAAAACCACTCACTCTTTCTCCTGTGTTTTTGTTTCACTAACTTGTTCACTTTCAGGTACAGCGCAGTCACATAGCGTGAGGCCAAAGCGGTCCATGGTGGCTCTACGAAGAGCCGCCGCGAACAGGTCCGAAGAGGAAGCAGCGCCGTCGATTTCGGACACTTGCACCGCCGAACCCTGCAAAAACGAGCCCTCTTTGCAGGTCGAATCTCAAAGTGTTGCTGCACACAACAAGAAGGTTCAGTTTTCAACTCAGATCAACAACAACACTGCACAGCTACAGGGTAATTTTGTTATTAGTATATTTGCATTCACAGTTAGTTACTACAGCTTTAATTACGACTTTAACAGACCAAGCTGCAAATTCCATACTTTTTAGAACAAGACTGAAGTTGCATTCTTTTTTTTTCACTGTGGTGTGGTTACTAACAATTTATTCTCACTCATTAAGATAAAGCCACTGAGTTGGAGAACATATCATCTCACATGGGTTCACTTGCATTGACAGATGATGAAGCAACGGTCGGATTCAATCAACACGTGAAGCATGAAAACATGCAACCGCCAGAATCTGAAACTAGTTTGGTATTCGAGGGAGGCAAGAGTTCTCTGCTGCCAAAGAGAACAATGGTTACTCAAGACCATCTGCAGCAATTCAAGAATTTTTTGAGGCAACCGGCTACACAATCTTCTGTAGCGGGATTGCCGTGTCCTACAACTACGTCAGTCCATTCAACTTCAGCTCCAATGCCAAATTCTATAACCCGTTGTTCTAATTCTTGTATAGATAGTGGTTCATGTGTGGCGGAACCTCATGGGAACCGGAATGTTAATCCTCATCCTATAACTCAAGGGACTGTTAAATCACCAAATAATTCCGTGAAAGGCTCCAATAGAATGTCAATTGATCAGGTGGCAAGTGCTGTCCAAGATTGTGATTCACTAATTGATGCAGAGTTGACATTTAAGCAGAGTGACCCAACTAAGGAGCAGCAAGGATGTATGTTAAAGGAAACAAGTATTTCAAAACATACCTCTTGTCGTGGTGACATGTTAAGTAAAGGGGAAGAGTCTGCAGCTGTTACCAACATGCAGCCTCAGGTTCCCACTTCATCTGCAGATGTGAAGTTGGAGTCTTCTAAGTTAGAAAAGCAAGAGAAAAATGCAAGTTCTAAAGCATCATCGGGTGTTCGAAAGAGGGCCTATGACCCTGAACTGTTTTTTAAAGTCAATGGCAAGCTTTATCAAAGGCTTGGCAAGATAGGTAGTGGTGGAAGCAGTGAGGTGCACAAAGTGATTTCATCTGACTGTACAATCTATGCACTTAAAAAGATAAAACTAAAGGGTCGTGATTATGCCACTGCATATGGCTTTTGTCAAGAGATCGAGTATCTAAATAAGCTGAAAGGAATGAATAATATTATCCAGCTTATAGATTATGAGGTACTCTTAACCTATTTCTGTTATGAATATGATAGATAGAAGTTCTTACTTTTAAGTATTGCTGTTTTATATTTTTCATATCCCAACCACGTATTGAATTCAGTCTTTTTGTTTTTTGCCCCATGTCCCTCTGGTTTCTTTCAATAGGTTTGGGTTCTTCTCTGCTCTTATAAATGACTACTTAGAAACTTTTACACTCCTAATGCTTGGAGCTGGAGATTCTACACTGTTCTAGGTATTCCTCTATATAGGTTGACTAATTAGATCCAGTGAGCTTCCAATGCTGATCAATCTCCCTCTGGCTAGGTTTAGATTTTTGTGAGATAATACTTGTGGAGTTTCTATGATCTGCAACTCCTTTTTTGACCTTAGTACATTTTTAAAAAAATCATTATGAAATTATGCTTCTAAATTTTATTCATTTGATTTAAGTCCATTCTATTTGTGTGTGCAGTGTGTTTAAGTACATACATTTGGTCAGTTATCTTTGAGAGTTCATGTGCATTTAGAAACAGGAGAGATACATATCTTTGGTTGATTTTTATGTAACATATTTACTTGTATTAATTTTCATGGTTTTGTATTTGTGATGGATTTGATTTAAGGATTACTTTATTTGTTCTAGTGTTAATTCATTTTTACCCACTCTTGTAAATTAGGTGACAGACAAGGCTTTGTTTGAGGGAGTCATAAATGGCTCCTTCAGTAATAAGGAAGGTAGAGTCAAGAATGATGGATATATATACATGGTACTTGAATATGGGGAAATCGATTTGGCTCATATGTTGTCTCAAAAGTGGAAGGAACTGGATGGAAACAACCAGACCATAGATGAGAACTGGCTTCGATTTTATTGGCAGGTTTGAGTCTGCAATGTAACCTTGAAAATATTTTATCATTTCTCTGAACCTGCATGTTGCATAATTTTTTTTGCCTTGTCAGTTTAGTGGTTAAAAGATCTTGTGTTTGAGTTATCCAAAAGAATGCAAGAAAAACTTCCTTTTGGACTTATATGTGTTCTGGTGACTAGTCTGCTCTGGTTTTCATGTTTCACATACAATATTAAAGCAATCTCTTTTATGTTGTGTCAGACAAAAAGCTCATTTATTAGTGTTTTGTTGATAACCATCTTCAAAATAATCAGAGAATTTTCTCTTGCTCTCTTCTCCAGTTTTGGCATGGAATAATATTGTAATTCTGCCTAAGTAAATTATCTAAAACTGTTTTGTTGATACCTTCAGCAAATTCTTCAAGCTGTCAACACAATTCATGAAGAACGTGTTGTGCATTCTGACTTGAAGCCAGCTAACTTCCTCCTTGTCAAAGGTTCCTTAAAACTGATTGATTTTGGAATAGCCAAAGCAATAATGAGCGATACAACAAACATCCAACGCGATTCACAGGTATTGCATACTTCTATCCATAGTTATCAATCTCAGGTACCAGTGCATAGTGAGAGCAGGATGGCTTCTGTTTTAAATTGTAGCACTAACTAAATAATTTGTTCTACACCATCAATCTAGGAGAAATAAGGACGTTTTAATGAAGTCAAAAAAAAGGAAAGATGATGGTAGAATTAATAGATAAAGAACATACTGTACTACACCATCAATTATATCTGAAATGTTAAATGTTTACATGGTTTTCTTTCAATTACTGTAGGTTGGTACTCTAAGTTACATGTCACCAGAAGCATTTATGTGCAATGAGAGTGATGCAAGTGGAAACATCATAAAATGTGGTCGGCCATCAGATATCTGGTCCCTTGGCTGCATTCTTTATCAAATGGTTTATGGGAGAACACCCTTTGCAGATTACAAGACATTCTGGGCAAAATTCAAAGTTATAACTGATCCAAATCATGAAATTACATTCGAACCAGTTTCAAATCCATGGCTTATGGATCTTATGAAAAGGTGTTTAGCATGGGATCGCAACGAAAGGTGGAGAATTCCTCAGCTGCTCCAGCATCCTTTTCTAGTTCCCCCTGTTCCATGCCATTCATCTCTGCCCAAAGACCAAACCTTTAAATTGCTGCAACTTGTATCTGAAACTTGCATAAATGACCCAGAATCATCGCAGCTCTGTTGTCAGCTCCAACAGGTGCTTGGTAATCCCATCAAGTTAACAAGTATTCATTCATTAAATTCGCTAGACCAACAGTGTAAATTGTTATCCCGAGTATCAGAACTCTGTATTCAGCTACAAGAACGATTGAGAAAGACTGATAAACAGTAGGGGGCTGTTTTGCTTAAGCTTATTTTGAGGAATTTATAAATTTTGTCAAAAGCTGTTTTAAGAGGTGAAGTAAGCTAGTGATTTCTTGTTGGTTCATTCCAATTTCCAGTGGTTTTTATCCAATGATTTTTTTTCCTTCTTCAATGTACTTGTAAGTTAAGTTGTAATTAGAAACTAGAAAGGAAGGTATAAAGCTGTTGTCGTGAGACGTTTCATGTTTATGGTGCCTCAATTGTGTTCCTCATTTTTCGGATGTTAATAGGAGTGGCCAAATGAATTGGACTGAACTGTAGAAAACTAAATTGAACTGGAAATTTGTTGTCCACTTAAACTAAACTGAGCTGAAAATGATTTGGCAAAACCAAACTGGACTGTTTTTAAGTTCTCTCTGAAGTGTATCAAACTGTTATAAATTGTGCTGAACTATTTTGATTTTGAAAAATAGAAAGTGATGAAATTTGATCTCTGTATATATATTAATTTATTAGTGAAGCATTCACCTAGTAAAGTGGCTAAAACACATGAACATTGAGGTCCTATGAATGGTGTTATTATAAATTTGAGTTTCTTTCATCAGTGGAGTGCATTGAACTATTTACTAGATAGTTCAGTTTTATAAATTGTATTTTAAAAACATTTAAAGTTCAATTTATGTTTAAAAAGTTCAGTTATTTTTCAGTTTAGATTAATTCAGTTATTACATGTTTTAGTTCAATTCAATTATTTTGAGCAGAGTTGGGTGTTATGATGTGTGTACAGGTGTAAATTTAAAACGTGCTATATGAAGCAGTATATTGGAAAATTTTCAAATAGAGATGGTTATAAAACATGCAAGGGAGGTATCATATTACTGTCATAAGTTATATACATGTAAAAAAAAATTGCTTCAATAACTTTTGAATAATTTTATAAGAAAATAAATTACGTACTGAGACTTTAAAATAATTTTATTTAGTCATCTAATAATAATATTTTAAAAGTGATATCAAGTGTGAATTATGATGAATTAAACTCTAGTTTTATATCAAAGTTTATCTATACAATCTTATATTGATATAAAATTGTAATTTTTCATTAATATTTTTTGAAATGTATGAAATATATAAAATGAGAGTTTTTTTTATTATATACTTATAGTATTTAATTTTGACGAAATTAGACAAATAACGAATAAAAGTTGCAGTTTATATAAAGTTATTAATGGTGTAAGGTTGATGTAATTTATAGTAGTGTAATTATTTGTATAATTCTATTTTTTATTATTAATAATTTTTAAAAAAATACTTTTTTTGTGTGTGCGAATACTTTCTTTATTGTGGAAGAGTGAAGTCTACTTCTATATGTACAACTTCATATTCAGCCTCACTCATTTGAGTATTCTTTTGTCTTCATTTTTTGGTTGTTCTATTAGTAACTTTATAATGCATTAAGGTATCTCCCAATCAGAGATGATTCCTTGTTAGACATAGATCTCGAGTAGATTTTTGTCTCGTACACAGTTAAGAATTAAATTCTAAGTAATATATGAAGAGATTTAACTATGTGCTAAGTGTTTTTTTTTTTGTTTCTCTGGAAAAAAAAGTGTATTTGTTTGACTTTACTGGTGTTGTTATATTATAACCTTGAATTAAGGTCGGTGGGGCTTTTGGAAAGTGTTTTTCAATGGATAAAAAAAATGTCAACACAATAGAAGTTGGGGTCTAATAAGTGGAACAAGATAAATTAAAATTGAGTTTAATGGTGATTTGATCTTGAGTCAATTACAATTTAATATTTAAATGATTTTTGTGATTGACAGGTTACACGGTAAAGCTGTAGTTTCTGGACAACAAATTTATTAATAACTAAGAACATAAAAATTAAGTGATTTAAGGAATTTGAATTACGGTTCCCTATTAAAATGAGAAGAGATATACTGAAAATATTTAATTGAATACATCTCTTTTCAAACATATATTTAATTTAATTCTTAATTCCCAAACATCCATGAAACGCTGCTGACACAATCCAAGCTTCGGGACTTTTATGAATTTGGAATACGAAGTTGTTGTTTGAAGAGGTCAGGGAGGGTCTACTACAGTGGAGAATCACACGATATGGTAATGTGTACAAATTGGACCATTGATTTAAAAAATATATATTTTATAATATATTTAAAAAAAAAATTAATGAATTTTTATTATGGTAATGTCATTGCACATGATGATGCATTCCCAAATTAGGTCATCATCTCCTATGATGATAAATTAATGACCATTTCAAACATGTTACAATAGTCTCGATTGAAATTCATAATAATTTTATTTTGTTTTACTTTGACAATGGCATTTCGAAAGGAATGGGTCCAAATAGGAAACTTGACATGAGGAAGATTCCTTAGCACTTTCCACACGTGGCACCAAATGACTTGGCTTTATGGCTAGTAATAAATAATAGATTTCTAACAAAGCCCCTAATTTTATTCCATTCATGAATTTATTACATTGCGTTTTCCTTGCTAGGCCAAGAAGAGACCTACCCCATTGTGCTTTTTCAAAGGTCCAAACAACAAAATACACATTTTTAATTTAAGAGTTTAAAGATATTGTATGTAGAGTCTTACGTTGTCAAATAATTATAATTTTTAATTTTTTTGCATGATTTTTTAAATAATTATATAAATAAAATAATATAATTATCTATTAATATAAAAATATATTTTTACACCGTTAATACATCTTTGTCTTTGCTCTTAATTTAAATGTTATTTTATATATGATTATAAAGATGTTGCTGCCTACCAAATTTAACATTATTCACCAACAAACTCGGGATAATCATAAATAAATAAATAAATGAGTTTCTCGAGTATTCTAATAATTGGGTTTTTATAACATTACTATATACCCGTCGTTTTCTATCTCTAGCTAGGACCTAGTCATGATCGATTTGCTTTTGTCAATCAAAATGTAGGGACTATGGTTGTTTTTTTTGGTAGACAGATATGAAATGATTTCGATATATGGTTTTTATTAATGATTCAGTAATGTTGTGCCGATTGTTCTCATTTGCTTCCAAATAAAGTGTATTCAATTCAAATTAGATGCTAAATCAGATTGTGTTGACAGTGATATATCTACTCCTATCCCCATCAATCATCATGGCCAAGTTATTATCATATATATTTTGAGGTGACATCGCTTTTAATTATGAATTTGGACTCATCTGTGTGCCATGATCACAAAATCGTTTTCGTTTTTAACATCTAATGCTTTTTCTTCTTTTTGGTATTTATTTGACGTCTAAGTAAAGTTAGTTATTCGTATATTACTTACTTTGCGAGTTATTATTAAATACTAATATAAAGGGAAGTTTATATAAGCTTCTTTAGATTTTTATTTTTATTTTTTGGAAAAAAAATATTTTTAGAGAAGCCTCCACAAATAGATTTATATTCTAACTAACTTCTTTTAAATAATTATTTACATAATTGCTAACTGTTTAAGTTATTTAACTGAGTAATTTAGGATATAAATCTTGATTTAATTATGAAATAAATTATGTTAGAAAAAGAATATTTACATTATATATGTTCATAGTTTTTGATAAAAAAAAATTTTAATTATTTCGATGAAGACTATTTTGTATCAATAAATAAAAACATATATTTAATGAATTGTATATACTTATTCAATTATATCTGATAAATATGAGATATTGACTTAAAGAATACACACATTAAATCATATGTTATGAAAATGATTTATTTAGTAGAGAGACTTGTGTTTAATATCTAATATTCAGAGAGTGAAATTTTTTTTTGAATATTTCACCATCATAATTTTAAAAATGAAATTAATCATTAACCTAATGAATAAAAAATAACCATGGTTGAAAAAAAAAATCACAAGCACATGCAACTTTATTTTTCCTTGGATTATAAGGAGGGAATAATAATTTCGCGGGGGAAGGGGGGGGGGAAAATGTATGGTGTCATGTTCTATGGTTGAACAAAAAATATCTCTGATGATCGTATTCAACCAGACATTGAAGTGATGGAACGCCTACCTTAGTTTCAGGAAAATGATTAACCGATAAGTGTGGATCGATGCCATAAAAGCATGCTACATAACCATGTAACACAGTGTCTCTATCTCAACCTGCAATCATAACGCTCAAACACATAGTTGAACTGTTAAGAAGCACGGCATTATGTGCATGAAAACGGACAGTGTCTACAGTATGTATATATGCAAAAATCTGTGAATCATAACAACACATGATTAATGGAAAAAAGAAGATTAGTCAAAGATCCTTTGGATAATCAATCACGTGAGGAGAGAAAGCTTGGTGGGGGCCACGTAGTTCGAGACTCCAACAGTCGCATGAGATGTTATTTTCATTCCTTTTCTACACTTGAGATCTTAACTTGAGCATGGATATGGTTTTTTTTTTTTTCTTAATCATGGTATTTATACGAATAGTATCTTAAAAAGTAGATATTAATCTTTTTGTGAAATATCTTGTGTGTCATAACGTGGATATTTTCTTTTTAATATAATTTTTTTCATACTCAAACAATTTGAATTTTGAACTTTTTTATTATTAATAAATTAATTTGATATTTTTTATTTTTTATTTTTTAAAATCTTACAAATTTTACTCTATCATTTTATCTTCTATCTTTACATCACATGATTGCACATTTTATTCCCTAAATTTTTTTTTAAAAAAATACAAATTTGGTACCCATTTTTTATTTTTTGATAAATTTTACATTCAACTTTTTTTTTTTTATCAAATTTTATCATCAATTTTTATATAAAAAAAAAGTCAATCCTCGTCACTGTTACCATGCATGTGTTTTTAAATACATGCTGATAATAATGTTCTACAGTTGCTGCCAAATGCCAATAGATGTTTGGTGCCTCTAAAGCCACAATCCAAACACACTTTACTTTAGAGAGTGAAAGTTTCTTTACCCGAAAAAACTTTCAAATATACTTACTAAACTTTATCAAACAAACCTTTATTCACCGAATTACTAAGATTTAAGAGTGTGTTTGAAAAAAAAAACATGGATTAAGAATGTCACTCTTCATGCTTATTATGGAATTATGGGAAGCAATGCATATTTGTTTGGCTAATTTTGATCATTTATGTTTTAGATTTTGTTCACTTTAATCTTTTATGTTTTAAAAGTCTCAATTTTATCATTTATGTATTTAAAATGAGTTAAAATGATAATTTTAAAATAATATTTATTTTTAATTTTATGATGCAATTTTGAATATATTTTGAGAAATTTGAGATATAAATGTTATTTTATTAGATTCACTTACATAAAAACTTTAAAATTCAACTGATATACTAATTAAAAAAAGTCAAATATAATAAAAATTATATGAAAAAATAAGTCTCATAAATAATTAAAAAAAAAAAATTATATTATATTTTTTTATTAATTTGATTGTTTTTTTAATACACTTTTCATGTAATTTATATTATTTATATTATTTTTCTTTATTCAAACATTAATTAGATTTCATAGTTCTCATATAAGTTAATTTAATTAAATAATTTTTACGATTTAAATTAGTCAAAAAATAATTCAAAATCACATTATAAAATTAAAAATTATGTTTTTTTTAGAAATACCATTTTGACTTATTTTTAAAACATAAAGAAGAAATTGAATATGTTAAAAATGTAAATGAGCAAATTAAATAAAAATTAAAACATAAATTACAAAAAACGACGTTTAGCCTATTTATTTTACATTTTAACGTATTTTGCACATGTTTCTGATAGATGTTGCAGATTCAAACTTGCAGGGTGTACTCTAAGATTAGCATTTAGCACCGTCCCAACTAGGGAAGATATCGACCTTCAAATTAGGTTGGGAGTTGGGATCATGGGATTGCGATGGGGTTGATAAGATTATTATTTATTACTCCTTCCTTTATTCATTCAGATCCAATTTATTAAGATTTAGAAAGTGATTAATTTGACGTAAAAAAAGTAATTAATTTAATTGATAGTAATAAGTTTATCTTAAATTTATAACATGGTCACAAACTTTGGTCTTATAAATAAAAACGGAGGAAATCACATTAGACATTGCTAATGATAAGGTAGTGGTGGTGGGTCCCCTCATGTCATAAAAGAATTCTCTATTTATATTTGGAACATCGAGGAGTGCCTTTTGCTCTTTTCTTTTGCACCGTTTTGGACCATTCCTTCACATGAAACTGCTGTTTCTATTTCTGGATCCTTGAAGAAGGATATATATATTTATTGGAACAAGACAAAGGCTTAATTAAAGGAAAAGAAAAGAATTCTATACTAACTCATAATAATCAGATCCAACGTATTTTTTTTTTATGAAATAAATATTTATTTTAATAAAATAAATAATTATTTCTTTTTATGATGCGTTTGTTTAAATTAGTTTGGCATAAAATAAATATATTTTTATTTATTTAAATAAATAAATTATTTATTTATTTAAATAAATAAAAATATATTTATTTATAAGAGATCTAATTCAGTTGATTGAGTAAAGTGTATAAATATGATAAATATTTTATGACATCATATTCGATTCTTGTAAATAAAAAAATCATATCTTATTTATGAAATAATTATTTATTTTTTAAATATTTATTTTAATTTTAAACACATTGAGTTTCTTTATTCATCCATTGAACTTTTTTTCTTTGTATTTAACTATTTATTAGCATATATTAATATATTTTGATTATATTAATAAGTTTACTGATGATCCAAAAATATAAAATATATTATCTAATCCGTGAACCGGATTTAGTTTGAAATCTTAAAATCAAAATCTGAGAAATAAACCGAACCGATTATAATTAACTAATAATCCAAACCAATCTGGATTTTTTACTTTAGATTAGTTTAAATTTAGCATGTTATCTAGTTGATCCGATGATCATCCTTAACAAATGGATTCGAATTTAAGTTTTGAACACATACTATATATAATTACATTAAATATTATAAAAAAAATATTTTTGTTATCATAATAATTTTATTCGACTCTTTTTTTTTCTTTTATTTTATTTTAGTAATGCCAAAATTACGTAAACTGTCTACAATTGAATCCGAGTTGAGACGAGACAACAACAAGGTACGTATCTGCATACCTTAGTAGCAATTAATCATGAAAAAGGTACGCATCTGCATTCTGCAACAAGGTAACAACTACGTAGTACCTACTGCTACTTGTGTTGTTGTCTGTTGTGTGCTGTAAAAAGATCGATGTTCCTCTAACATCTAGGACCACCCATGTGTTATCTTACATATTACACTGTTTTATTTTTTGTTAATGTTAATTTGACTGCAGTTTTGGTCAAACTAATCTGTGATCCTCTGCGTCTCGTTACAGATTGCAGATTACACCTGTTTCTCTTCCATCCGTTAATTGGTCAATGCCGATTTCGATTGACTCACTAGTTTCCTTGGATTAATTAATTAATTTTATTGAATTTCAATTCTATAAATTCAATTCCTTATATTTTTATAAATGACATTGAAATATCTAGTTGGAGTTTCTAGCGTAGTTTGGCACTGCCGTGTCAGCCTCCGTTACACAAGTCTGATTTGGTCATTTACTTATATGGTTGCTATACATTTTGAGACTTAAATAATAATTTATCCAATTTCAAAATATATTTGTTTATTATAATTTTTCTCATTCTCGTTTATTATGAATTTTAGTAATATAAAATAAACATTTATCTTGTATAATAGACTACTTTGTTTAAATTTATTTGAAAAAATAATAACTTATTTTAATAAAATAAGTAATTATCTATATTTTTAGTACGTTTGTCAGTATTTGCTAAAAATAAGTTATTTTTTATTTATTTAAAGAAGTAAATCTTATCTACTTATAAAATAATCACTCATTTTATAAACATATTATAATTTTAAACAAACTATCTCAATGTATAAGCTAGAGTATTAATTATTGTTATTATAAAATTAAATAAAATGTATTAATACTTTAATAGTGTAAATCATCTTTACACACATTTCTAATCGTAGCCTTAGAGTATCTCTAATGTGATAGTGTCAAATAAGTTATTTAATTTTAAGCAACGTTATTTAATTATTTTTTACCATTGGAACTGTTTCAAGCAATCAGTTAAGGTTTGAAATTATCCTGTATAGAGCATTGAGTGTAATCTACCCTAATCCTCCTTGTGGCAAAGTTTTTATACTTGTCCATTGGGCCTAGGGAGGATCTCGCTTGTTTCAGGATCTTCTCCTCTAATTGTAGTACCGCTCAACTTGCAATATTGTTCATCCTTTAGGATTACTTTTTCTAAGTGTTCTTCTTTATGTTAAATTTAAATGAATAAAAGATCTTGTTCAAATCAAAAAGGAAGGATAAATACCAACCTCCTAGTCAAAGGGGATAAAATATTGATCTCCAATCGATGAGGGATAAAATACTGACCTCTTAGTCAGAGGGGGTAACAATATCAACCTCTTGGTTAGAGTAGGGATAAAATGCTAACCTCTTGGTCAAAAAAGGTGGTAAAATACCAACCTTTTGGTCGAAAATGGGGTAAAATACCAACCTCTCTGATCCAAGAGGGTACATAGCCCTTGAGCCTTGAGTCTGTAAGACGAAAAGGCTTACTAGTGGACAAAATACTGACTTACTAGTCAGAGAATGGTAAAATACCGATCTCCAATTAGAGAGGGTAAAATACTGACCTTTTAGTAAGAGGTGGTAACAATGCCAATCTCTTGGTCGGAAATGGGGGTAAAATACCAATCTCTCCGATCCAGAAGGGTATAGAAACAAATTATATGAAGGTGTTTATTTAAATACCGTTGCTTAAAAATTATTATCATAAATAATATTTTTTCAAATACTGTAGGATCTGTAAAATTAAATTAAACAATTTTCTAAACAATCTTATCATTTGAGTAAATTTTTGAATAGAGGATTTAAATATATGTAAACTCGAAGACTCACAAAATTCATCTAAATAATCATGCATAATAGATACTCTTAATATTATTACATATTTACAGCTGGACAATTAATAAATAAAGTTTCATTTCGTAAAACAATGAAAAAATATATTGAATTATCTAAACAAACTAGTACAAAGGAATTCAAGTACAAATTGTACAAGTATGAACGAAAAAGAAATTGCACGTGCTTAATGTATTAGAGAAGATAGGGTTCCTCTACGAGGCTTGTAAATGAACGTGAATTGCATCGAACAGAATGTTTATAAAAACAGTCCTAATGGTTAAGTATCACGTTGTGAGATTAATTTATGTAGGAAGAAATTTTGTGTCATCATATAATCCTTATAGTAAGCAACCATCACACTAGTGCCAATAAAATGAGTATATGTTCTAGTAGGCTTTTAATATTAGATCATCAATAACTCTTAACAAATTGATCTTAACAAATTGATTTGACATATAAATAAAATAATATACCCTTGTTATAATCAAATATAGTTTTATCAATTAAACTAGCTAAATTTACAAGTAAATCACAGAAAATTAAAACTACTCCTAAATAGTAGTAATATTTAAACCAAGCGACAATGATACACAACTTTCAGCCAAATACTTCAATCTCAACTTCAAAACATCGACATCAAATAAATTGTTACAAAACAATAGTAGTATTGGAAAAAAATATATTTGCGATATAAAACTTTTATTTCACATAATTAATAGTAATATCATTTTCTATTTATGAGATACTCGAATTTTGAAACATTATTTAAAAAAAAATAATTTTATTATCATTCGGACAAACTATTTATCGACTGTAGTCGCATTAAATTTAAACTAGAAACTATTTATTTATAATTTATCATGTTTATCAACTTGTAATTAAATAAGAATACAGAAATCTTTTATATAGTACTTGTACAGAGACTATTTTATTGTATTTATTTCGCGAAACAAAAAAAAATTAGAAATTATTTTAGTTAGAGCACTTAGAACGTAACCGTTTTTTAATCTCCGGATCCTTCACGCGAACGAGCACTCCCTCTCTCCCTCTCTTGACTCTTCTTCTTCTTCCATTTCCATTCTCTCCATTTCCAATTTCCAATCAGAAACACAACCCATGAACCTTCATTCGATCACCGCCACCCTCATTCACGGCGGCGGCGCATCCGGCTCCTCCCATTAATGCATCCCTTCTGCTGCGTCTCCGTCGTCTCCGACCACTCCTCTCTGCCGCCCAATCCCGCCATGCCTCCTCTCCCTGCCGCCTCGGACTCCTCCGCCAACGGCGGCGAGAGCGGCCGCGCGAGCATACCTCCGGCGCCGGCGGTTGATGTCCAAATCAACGACCTCGTCGGGAACGGAATCTCCGGGATTCTGCACAAGTGGGTGAACTACGGGAAGGGATGGAGGTCGCGCTGGTTCGTGCTCCAGGACGGCGTCCTCTCCTACTACAAGATTCACGGCCCCGACAAGATCGTCGTAAACTCCGAAACCGAGAAGGGATCCAAAGTTATCGGCGACGAATCCGCGCGCATGATTTCCCGCAGCCGCAAATCTGATCACGCCAGCCATCGCCGGAAACCCGTCGGCGAAGTCCATCTCAAGGTCCATTCCTCGTTTCCTCTTTTGATTTTCTTCTATTTTTGTTTTTTTAATTCCTATTTCTATTTATTTTCCGTTTTAATTTCGATTCGGTTACGAAATTAGTAAGTAAGCCTTTACTTGCTGTATATCCGATTTATCTAATGCTCATTTTTTCTTAGTGATTATCGATGAAATTATAATTATTAACAAAGTTTTAAATTAGGCTTGACGGAGTGATTTTTCGTCCATAGTGATTCTACTTGATTCTAATTGCAAGTTAGTTGCAATGCTTGATATTGTGAAATTGAGGACAAATACAGTTGCAATCATGGTTGCACGGATTGTAAAAACTAAAAAACCTTGAAATCGTAGTGGTGGAGCTATTTTTAAAACATTGGTCATTAATTTATCAGATGGGATGTTAATTAATTAATACAAGGAATTTTTTTTGTTTCTATTTTTGGCGTTGTGAATGATGAGTTCTGTTTGTTACATTGATCTCTGTGTTTGTTTGTGTGTGTAGGTTTCGACTATTCGAGAGAGTAGATCAGATGACAAACGGTTTTCGATTTTCACCGGGACTAAGAGACTCCACTTGAGGGCGGACACTCGGGAGGAACGAGTGGCATGGATGGAGGCCCTGCAGGCTGTGAAAGATATGTTTCCCCGCATTTCCAACAGCGAGCTGATGGCACCGGTGGACAGTGTGGCCGTTTCGACTGATAAGCTGAGGCATCGGCTTATGGAGGAAGGTGTAAGTGAGACAGCAATTCAGGACAGTGAGCAAATTATGAGAAATGAGTATGCTGCGCTGCAAAACCAGCTTCTGCTGCTTAAGCAGAAGCAGGGGACGCTAATTGACACTCTGCGGCATTTAGAGGTACATTTAATGAAAAGTAGAAAACTTCATGCCAATCAAACTGGCTATTCTTGGTGGATTTCTACTACTGCACAGAAAGCTGGTCATTCTTAGTAGTACTCTAAGATTTGCAACAGGGAGGGGGCCATGTCTTTCTCCTTTTCTTTTAAAAGAAAATGGTGAATTGTGTATTATCATCCTGTCAAATGTCAGATGTGTAATTTCTCAAGTTTTTTACATTGTGCACAACCTAGAACTGTAATCTAATAGCCTGTTTTTTACTTCACTTGACAGAGGTGTAACTTTAATTAATAATATTCAGTGCTCTTTCTTTCCTTTCTTGTTGAATTGGTTTGTGACTAACAATTAGTTCCATATCTCATATTGAGAGTTTTTTTTTAACTAGACTAGATAGGTTCCTCAAGTAGGGGATTGGTATCATAGTTAGTGTCTCTTTAAGATATAAATCTTAAATCCAAAAGGAATGAAGTTATGGTTAATAGGTCTCCAGGATCTTCTATTCTCTTTTACTTGCGATGTTTTTGGAACAAATTAGTAGCAGAATTCTGTTAGAAATTAATCCTTGCCAACTGGACTATTGATATATATGCACAACTAAATGTTCTTTATAAAAGATTGTATAGGTTAAAATTAAACACTAATGAGATGAGATATATTTCTGTGTTGTATTTATTTATCTTGTTGTATAAGTTTACAACCAGTTAAATGGCCACGCATGCAAAGATGCAGCGGATTGACTAATCATAAAATGGTATAACTATTTTGAGTGTTCTTATATTTCTGTTTATCCAGTAAATCTAGTTCACCACTTCACCTGAATGTATGAGCCAAAAAATTGAAAGGTACATATTAATAGATCGCAATGCTTCCTGCATTAATGATTTTACAAATGTGCCTTCCTAAGATTTTACTCTTTTCCCCAATTTTCTTTTTTTATTATTATTATTTTAACTAGGAGAGCGTCAGTGGACTTGGTTATCTTTGAAATGGAAAATGTTTCAATGTTTCATGGTAAGGTTGTGACTTGTGACCTTTTATACTAAAGCCCATCCATTGAATTACCCATGTTTTAATGGTTCCCTCCCTGGTTAAACAAAATGGTTTTCTTTGACTGTGGAGAGTTTTTTTTTTTTTTTTTCCCTAAAGGCTTTCTTTTTATTTGTTAGCATATCGATTATGTTTAGCATTTTATTCTTCTTGTGTAGTAAAAAGCTTTTATTTGTACTTCATTATTGTAGACAGAAAAGGTTGATCTGGAGAACACTGTTGTTGACGAGAGCCAAAGACAGAATGATCAAGAGGCTTCCTCTAGATTAAGGCAGGAAAAATCTAGTGGTAAGTTCTTGAATGGTGACCCGTTCATATGGTTAAGGTCTTTTCATTGTGTGATTCAGTTTTGGTTGTGCATTTTCTTGAAACCAGAAGTGCTCAAATGCCAGCTATATCTTTGATACTCTGATTTTTTGTGAACTATTTCCATCCATTTACTTTTTTATTTTCACTTTTTGATCCAGAAGCAAGTGCAAGTGAGTCGGAGGATGATAATGAGAGAAATGATGTAGCTGAGGAAGAAACAGATGAAGAGGACACTGCCTTTTTTGACACTCGTGATTTTCTATCATCATCCAATTCTTTTAAAAGTAATGGATCTGATATTAGGGTCTCGTCTTTCTCTTCAGATGATGAAGGACTCTATGCAGTTGAATCAGAGGAGGATTTAGATCCTTCAATTAGATCTGTTGGAACCAACTATCCTTATGTTAAACGACGTAGGAAATTGCCTGACCCTGTTGAAAAGGAGAAAGGTGTCAGTCTTTGGTCAATGATTAAGGATAATATTGGGAAGGATCTAACTAAAGTTTGCCTTCCTGTTTACTTTAATGAGCCTCTCTCGTCTCTGCAAAAATGTTGTGAAGAAACTGAGTATTCATATCTTCTAGACCGAGCATATGAATGGGGAAGAAGGGTAAGTCTGGAGATGGCACCCAAGTTTCATGCTGCCATGTTTTTTTACTTTGCTATTAGTTCTTCAATGTATGACTGGGTGCAATGTTCTAACTATTTTAACCCATTGATAATGTTATGCAGGGTAATAGCCTCATGAGAGTTCTCAATGTTGCTGCTTTCGCTATATCTGCCTATGCTTCAACTGAAGGGAGAATGTGCAAACCATTTAACCCTTTACTGGGGGAAACATATGAGGCTGACTTTCCAGATAAAGGCTTTCGATTTTTCTCAGAGAAGGTCCAATTGATATAGATGATTTTTTTTCTTGATTATTTTGATCATATATGTATGTATTTATCATTTAATGTTTGACACCTTGAAAAAGTAGCATAGAGAAAGGGAAAGCCTCACATTATTTTTTTGGTACAAAAATGTTAGGGAATGAATTTGGATGTTAATATGTTAGCGAGGTTATGCAATTCTAAGGTTAAGGAGTGCTTAGTACGATACATACAGATAACCTACCATTGAAAGTTCACGTGCGAGAATTAAAAGGCCTATACGTGTAAAATGTGACTTTGTTATTTGCTCTAATGTATTTGAATTTATTATTTGTTTAAATTCCTACTTATCAGTAATCATGCTTATTTGAAGTCCTTAGAACCTCTTGCTTCTGGATAAAAAGGAAAAAAGTGTTCCTAAAATGAACACAGTTTGAGAGAAGAACTCAAGTAGAATTCATAGAACCCAATGCAAGGCAATAGAATTTCAACAATGGATATGATTATGCCTTTAGAATATGTCTGTTTCCGTTTTGAAATCATTATATTTCCGCTTTATCTCAGGTCAGTCATCATCCAATGATAGTCGCATGTCACTGTGAGGGTACAGGTTGGAAATTTTGGGGAGATAGCAACTTAAAAAGTAAATTTTGGGGTCGGTCAATTCAGCTTGATCCTGTTGGCATTTTGACTTTGGAATTTGATGATGGTGAAGTATTCCAGTGGAGTAAGGTATATTTAACTACTTCCACTACTACGTGTCCGTTGTCCACAAAGAAAATTCTGTCTCCATATATGGTTATAAACTGATATGGAGCTTTTCTTTCAGGTTACTACATCAATATACAATCTCATATTGGGAAAGCTGTATTGTGATCATTATGGTACAATGCGTATACAGGGAAATCAAGACTACTCATGTAAACTGAAATTCAAGGAACAATCTATAATTGATCGAAATCCTCACCAGGTGCTATATATCTGTTTCATGGATTCCACCTTTACTGAGGCTTGTCTTTGCTATGATATTAACTTCTGTCTAATATAGTACTTGACATGTGAACTTCTCTCAGGTTCATGGTATTGTTCAGGATAGAAATGGAAAAGTATTGTCTACATTACTCGGAAAATGGGATGACAGCATGTATTATATTAATGGAGACTATAGTGGGAAAGGAAAGGGTTATGAATCGATGTCAGATGCCCATCTACTATGGAAGCGGAGCAAGCCTCCCAAGTTTCCCACTAGATATAACTTCACTCGGTTTGCCATCACATTAAATGAACTTACCCCTGGATTAAAGGTCTTGTTTTAAACTGATACAGTGATACTTTCTTTTGTGTTGCCAGTTTATCTTCCTAATCTTTTTCTTCATGGTGAAAAAATGTGCTGTATTTTCCACCTTTTTACCACCATTATTAGTGCTTGCATCAGTAAGGAAACGTTGTGATTATTTTCCTACATCATGGAAGAGCTATTAAGTATAAAATAATTTAAATTTAACATAAAAGGACCAAAATATTCATATAATTGTATTTTGCATATTGTGTGAGTGCTTGTGCTCGATATTTATTAACACTTTTATTTGTGCATACGTAGGAAGAGCTGCCACCTACTGATTCCAGGTTAAGACCAGATCAAAGGTATTTGGAAAATGGGGAGTATGACATGGCAAATTCAGAAAAGTTGCGGCTAGAACAGAGGCAACGTCAGGTAAATATTTCATTTTACTGTGTGTTTCCTTTTGTTAGTTTCACTTGTAGGCTAGCATTATGTTGGAATGGGACACTACAAGATATGAAGTTTTGTTATATGTTTGATTTATAACTAGAACAAAACAAAACATGAGATCAGAACATAGTACATCTTGGTTCTACTAATAAGGGTGAAATAAAGGAAAATTGAACAAACGAATTATCAAAACATGGGATACTTATCCTATTCTATCATCTCGTATTATTTCCACCATACGACCCCTAACTGTTTTACTTTTTTTATGGAAACACTTTATACCGAGTTGCTCTTAATGTGTGGTCAGTGACTTATCTGTCCTGTTATCAGTTTGCCAAAATCTTAACAACACTTCGCACATTGGTTACAGGAGTCAAGTCCTCCTTATGCTTTAGTACTTATTTTCTAAGTCAAACTTCATTAGTTATGTTTGTTAATTGATATTTGTTTGAATGGGACTTCACTATTCAGTCTCGGAAAATGCAAGAGAGCGGTTGGGAACCACGGTGGTTTTCTAGGGATAAAGCAAGCGGCACCTACCGCTACTTAGGAGGATATTGGGAGGCCAGAAAACAAGGAAATTGGAACTCCTGTCCTGACATTTTTGGCCATATTCCTTCTGATCATATTTCAGACGAAGGTCAATAATATTCTTTGTAGTTTTTCAATATTTTCCCTCCAATTTTTTTACTGATGGGTATCTTTTGACTGCTAAATCGCAGTTAATGTTCCCCCATGAAATTCTTGATAGTCAATCATTTTAAAATATGAGCAGGTAATAATGTAATTCTTTTTTTCTTTCTATTCCAATCCTAGTCTCATTTTATCTATGTCATCATTGTTTTTATTTTATGAGTATTGGGACTAAATTATGAAATTTATTTCAGCTTAGGTTCACATGTTTTCACAATTTTAATGTTAAATCAAGTCGGCTAGATAGATCATACAATACCTTCAATATAAAATTAAACTTTTGAGGGATATTATTCATTGTTTTTAATAATTTTCTCTAATATCTTAATTATTCTTCCTTATCTTTCTTTTTAGGATTAGAAACCATGTGATTTATTCTCATGGGTGTCTTCAGTAACCTTCCATGTTTTTAATAATTTAAACAATAATAATAATAGAGGTTACAACTAATATAAGACAATTGTTTTACTTTTGGGTTGAATGCAATGTAAGTAACTAATATACCAAACGAAAGCATTATATAATCCGAACTTAACAATATGCAGGTAAGCAGAAGAAAGCTGTATCTCAAAGTAAAGTAAAATTGACAGTAATAGTACTTTGTTCAGAAGCTTCCACCATTTAGAAGCCATTGGTCCTTTTCTTTTTCAGTCTTCTACTGAGTTTTGTATCTTTATGCTCATCAAATTGATGATTAGAAAAGAGAATTTGCATTTATACAATCTTTTGGACAAAATATTGTACAATAAAGAGTGTCTGCCCAATCTTATATGGCACATAGTATTTACACTTCTCATGTTTGCTAATTACACCCCCAATTCTTCTATTTCCTCATAATACCTTTTTAAACATGATTTTACACCCTAGGTATATCCTCATACTTTGTTACATCCCCTCCTTTACCCCTCTTTTCTTTTCTCTTCTCTTTTATTCTTTTTAGACATCTTACTAACATAATAATTCATGGTTAAAGAAAAATGAAAAAAAGGTAAAACAAAATATACATATACAATAAATATATTTCAAAAATGACATATATTGAAAATGTATTTTTAAAATAATATATACATACTAGAAATGTGTTTTTGAAACTATAAATTATTATAAAAAGACATTTTTTGTATATATATATATGTTATTCTAGAAATACATTTTTGGTATATGTATATATTATTTTAGAAACACTGAAACGTATAAATAGAGTTCAAAATTAAGAAATA
Organism: Amphicarpaea edgeworthii; assembly: GCA_014843725.1. NCBI lineage: Eukaryota > Viridiplantae > Streptophyta > Magnoliopsida > Fabales > Fabaceae > Amphicarpaea > Amphicarpaea edgeworthii. The sequence goes on from CM026321.1 coordinate 20,520,001, forward strand.
AAATTTTAGATAAGATTCAAAAGTATGATTTAAATAAAAATAAATATAAAATGAAAATAACACCTAACAAACATAACAAACATGAAGTGTAAGATAAAGGTAATTTTGGTATAAAAATCTAAAATGGATGAAGGGGGATGTGCTTAGTAAATATGGAGGTGTAGATAGTAAGTATCTCTTATAAACCATCGAAAGCCCAATTTAACAAAGACCTAGCCCAGTCCCAATTGGTGCTTTACAATAAAATTGGATGGCTTAAATTAGAAAAGAGAGTAATATTTTGTGTCTTTTTGTCCTGGTCATATAGTCTTTGCCAGTCTAAGAGTGTGTTTGGACGAGAGATTGAAAAATTGATTTCAATGAATTTGACTTTATAAAATTGATTTTCAAGTGATTTTTTTATGAAATTAAGTTCAACTGCAGTCAAAATCATTTTTTATTATTCTCACCATGAAACCATACACACTCTAATTATAGAAAAATGATGTTTAAGAGTGAGTCAACCAACTGGCCCCAAATCAAATTCCATGCCAGCATGAACTGTAGTAAAAATGGGAAATGCACGTAAAGTTATTGCGTATATGCAGATATTTTGGTAGGACTTTTTCTGGGCTGAGGTTTTAGATAAAATTTAAGTGACGATTTTGGTCATGTTGGTTTAATTAAAATTAGTCTTATCATATGATAATTCACACTCACCAAATGTACAAATTAGAGTTATAGACATATTTTATCTATTTTTTCCTCAATTAACTTTTGGGATGAGGAACAACAGGTTTTATTTAGGCTTGCAATTACATAAACATGCATGGTGATGGTGATAAAGATCGATGAGACATTAAATATACACATTTGGACCCCACCACGGGACCATAGCAATATATTAATTAACAGGGTTATCAAAACCAGTGCAAACACAAAGATGCAGGCAAAGCTAATGAAACTCTTGTCATCTTCATGATGAATAAAACAGGACCTACACGCATGATGTTTGTCTTCCAGGTCCTTGAGGCATTAAATATGTGCATTTCGATCTATCATGGAACTATATAAGACAGTGTGAACAAAACCTTAGCAAACTGAAAGCAGTGTGGACCAATAAAAATATATATACATAAAAAAAAAACAGAAAGAAGCAAACCTGCTCAAAAAGGGAATGTGGATAACATTTACTATTCTGTTATTTTTTTAATAGTTTTTTTAGACCTGTTTCGTAAAAATAAATAAATATAATAACTTTTTTTATTTTAATAAAATAATTATAGAATTTATTATTTATTATTTTTTTAATTTTACTTCACAATAAATACATGTATAAATTAATTAAAGATTCAAAAATAAAGAAAAATATAATTGATATAAAAAAATAATTAATATAATCTTAAACTTCACAAACAATAGATAATTTATCCCAAAATTTGATTATTAAAAAGTAGCATAGGGGGACTGGAGTATTATCTTTTAAGTTGTATTTCTTCTTTTCTTTTTTCTGTCTGTATGTTGGGAAGTTTATTTAGTTGATACTTGATAACACAAAGAAAGTGTGTTGACAGCTTAAGACACAAGTATACACGGATACAATAAATTATGGAATGTGTCTTCACTCTTCAGTCATTTGGCTTTGGTTAGTTTAATATAGCAACTACCTCAAAGACGAATGCATGAAACTTAGATAAAGTAATTTTCTTCTTTGCATCATTGTTTGGATCTTATTTATCCTTAGCAAAAGGAAGCTAAAGTGGTTGATCTATGTTATACTAATTTTTCCGACCTCAAAAAATCCTCATGCATCGGACATCACTAATTTTGTGTAGTTTCATGTTGTGGTGAATTTTGAGAACAAGAGGTTTCACAAACAAAATCTTTGGATCACTTTGATAAGTTTGATTTTCTTGATAGTAAATTAAGCGTATGTTTGTTTTAGCATCAAAGTTATAAAACGTGAAAACTTGAAACTACATGAAATTACATAGAGTAGCATTTGCATTGACATGAAAAATTAACGTGGATCTTGACAAATGTAACGCAAAATCAAACACGCTTTAAATGAATTTTTCCCCTACTTCCACTGCAAGGCAGACCAAGGAACCCTTCTTTCCATTCCAATATGTGGACGTTTATGCCACTAAGTCCTGTCCTCGTCATGTTCGCTTCAGTCTCTTTCCATTCATAATCAATCGTGCATGCTTATGTATTTTTTTTAACAAGTAAAAATTGGTATAAATTATAAATTATTTGTCAAAGTAATAAATTTTAATTGATTTTTACAGTTTTATAACCGATATAAATGATTTAATATTGATTATCTCAATAACTATTTAAAATTTTACCCACAAATACAATATTATAAATCAACTATCACATTATTATTTATCCACATAAACTAAAATCAAACTGAAAAACAGTTTAATAGTTTAGGAAGCAAGACTTTATTAATTGAGTGACTAAAAATAATGACTAAAACATATTTTACCTTTGAATTTTTTTCACCCCAAATCTTTCAAAAGAAACATGATGTTTTGTGCACATGAAACACTATGTTTTGTGCACATGAAACACTATGTCGAGCTATATACTTGTCCAAGTCTACCTGTCAGACAGGGCACTATAGCTATCTGTTTTGATCATGCTAGACTTGTTTCTTTCGTGCATTTTCACAGAAGTTACCCATTTCGAACGGAACAATGGCCTACTGAGTCTGTAGCAGGAAACCTCCAACAGTTTGTGCTGTTGTTTTCATATTCTTCATTAAGATTACTCAATATTTTGACTTTTTATCTGCTGCTGATCTTGGAATAGTAAGTTTTCAATTCCCTAGTGAAAATGTAGCACTAGATCAATGCCCTAAGCTACACATGCTTCTTTTTGGTAGAGGTTATGATAATTAATTAAATAGTTATATTGACAACTTATTCTGGATCTATGTACTTTATAGCTATATAGGCACGATCGGGCTTATGCATTTACCGGAAATTAACTGTCAAATTGGTCCTTCAAATTTAGTTTGATCTCTTAAAAAATAAAAATGTCATTTAGTTATTTGAAATTGTAATTTTTATGTTACTTTAGTTCTTCGGTTAAATTTTTTTATGGAAGTCTTTTTAATGATAAAGTGATATAAAATTTACACTTTTAAATTTGAGAAAAAGATTTATAGATCATTCGTGTAAAATTATTTTACACCATCACTCAATCATGACTCTTAATTTATAGAAAGACAATTGATTTTTATAAAATTATTTTAAAAGTCGACATTACAACAATAAATTATAATTAGTCACTATATAAAATGATTTTACATGTACGAATATTTTACACTTTAAATTTTATGTTACATTTTTTTTTTCATAATTAAAGTGATAATTGATTGCACTTTCCCATGCTAAGTTATTACTCACCTTATCAATAAAAAATGTGTACATCACCACCTTTTTTTCATAGATATAAATTATATGTATCCATCACAAGAAATAATCTTATTTGACTAGTGTATGATCATTATATACAATTATTTAACCTAATTACATATTCATAATTACTTAATAACTCTAATTAAAGTCAATCTACAGATTTGGTGGCAGTACCTCGCTGTCTATACTCACGTATTTTGGTACATATTTGTTGGATCATACAAACACAACAGTAAAACAAACAAGTGATTTGTTAATATATATATTATTTTGTAATTTAAAATTTTGAAAGGAAGTTATTTCCTTAACGGATATTTCAAAAAAAAATTATTTTCTTAACGACTATTTAAGGAAGTTATTTTCTTAATGGTTATTTGGAGAAGTTATTTTTCTTAACGACTATATATTTTTGCCTATATATACTTCTTCTGGGCATGAGATATGGGACACGGAAAAAAGCAATTATTATAAACTATTGTTATATATTTTATAAACAAGAGAAAGAACATTGGTGTTCAGAAGGTTCAGGGATTCTATCGCTGCATTCGATCGGTCTAACGGGTTGTCGTATCTTGGGAGAGGAGCGCAGAAAATACAAAACCTCCATTGCAGTGGAGGCATTTTCTCTCTAAGGATAGCGCCTAGCGTGCTTCAACCCAGGCTACTCTTAAAACTCTTCCTATATATTTATTGTCTCTTTGTGCTTATTGAATGTTTTATTAAAGCATTCTCTTATGATTTTATTCAATCATATAATGTGAAATTGGTTTGTTACTGTGTTCCTTGATTTCCTCTGTCTAGTGTAATTCTAATTGCTAATTTTTTTTCTAACATGATTAAGTGAACAACATCCAAAGTATCAAGACTTTAAAAAAAAAAAACTAGACTCTACATTTTACAACTTTTTTTAATTTGTATAGTAGGCTGCAAAGTGAAGTAGATAAGAATTAAGTCCAAATATTGAGAGTTTGACCACTGCAAAGTACATTATATGATCATCACATTGGGGAAAAAAGGAAAGAAACTAAGCACAATCAACAGGATTATGTTATCTCATATCCTCTGGCATTTTTAAAAACAGTAGTTGCTGTACTCTTTTTGTCACTTGTTTGTTGGCCACCATGATGTTATGTTACTAACAGCTGTCAAGATATATCTTGTGACACCAAATCACCAATTTAGCTCCTATTTTTCGTGGCATTATGAAAACAGTTAATTGATAATTGCAGGTCAGAAAATATAATCACCAGCTAATAAGAGTTTAACTAAACAGAAAAAAAAAAAAAAAAAAAACATAAGGCCTCTTGTTCTAGCATGCAATTATTTTTTTTTTCAATTTTAGTTGATTTTTTTTAATTTTATTTAAATTGAAAAAAATCTAAATTGAATACAAAGATGAAGATAATGATGAATATTCCATTGTAAAACAAACTAAAAAAAATATATTTAAATTATTATATTTTTATAGTTGTTTGCACTTTGCATACATCGATAAGTGCATAGAAAATAGTCATATCAATTAGAAGATGTTTGATAGTGTGATTCATAGACTAATGCTACCTAGAATGATAAATACTTTTATTATCGATTTATACTGTATACCGGTGATTATAAAAAAATACCTAAAATTATCAAAGACATGCAAATGGAAAAGGGGCTTACCAAAACGATATTGAAGCTCAACAAGACAAAAAGTGACTAATTTATCAATAATATTTTAACCTAATAATAATACCATTAAATTTTTTAAACAATATTTTTTATTCCGATTATATATGATTGTATAACATATATTTTTTCAAAGCTACAATGATTAGCAAAAAGGGGTGAAGGCATCGTGTGAGTTTTCTATAGCATCAAATTTTATATGATCATTTTTTGTGATCTTTATTGAACAGAACTACTACATAGCAACGTATAGGGATCTCACAGAAAAAAAAAAAAAAAAAAAAACTATAGATAAGTGTTTGGTTAAAGTGAAAATCAAAATAAAAGAAAGGAAAAAAGAAGTGAAGAAAGCATTATGTATCGATGGTGTAAAATAATTTTATACCATCTATTAATTATAATTTTTTATTTATATTATAACAGTTATTTTTATAAAATTATTTTAAAAATCATTACAATGATTTATTATGATTAATCTACCTTCTAAAATAATTTTAAATACAACTAACTGAAGAATGGTGAATTCCACTTTAGAATGGCCGGTTTCTCGAATTGAAGAGAGTGTCTCAACTATTCTCAAAAAGATTTAAAAAAAAGTTTCTCAGCAAAAGAAATTATATTATAAAATAGGGTATAAGAACTAAGAAGTACCCAAATGTTATACAACTTACATGAGAACCGCAGAAAAATACAACCGTGGTTATAGCATGTTGTCTGTTGAAATAAAAGGCCTATTGTCTGTTGAACATTAAACATACCACAAAAGTTTTTTTTTTTTTTTTTAAATTTTGACATTACACGCTAACTCAAAACTCAAAATTCTAAGGCTAGAGTTTATAAATTTTTTTCTTCAATTATATAATGCTTAACCTTTCTATTCTTTTCCAACGTGGAACTTCCTTTGTACTTTTCCTGAACCAATATAACTTTAAAACTAATATAATAAACGGAGACTAACTGTGTTGGACATGAAAATTCAAAGGATAATATATAGGCAGCAGCACCACCATATCCGATCCAATATTGCGTTTGCAGTAAAGCAGTGAAGAATATATAATAGAATCCCTTAATTCCAAGTTTCCTGGCATTATGGGATATTATATATTACGATCAACTCGATCACGCCGCCTCATATCATTTGCCCATTCCTCATATCATACCCAAAAATTCTCTGAATCTACCCATACTATACATATAAGTTAGTTGTTAACAAGTTTAGTTTTTATTAGTAAGAGGGAGTTGAATTCTGATAACGATTTATTTCGTATTTTTCCTTAACTAAACAACCTTATAACTCCACCGAATATATAAACATTAAACGTATCTACCATCTACTATCAAAGTTTGATAAAATGACATGAGCGAATATTAAAGTAGTATTGTATTATAAGGAAAAAGAAAAAATGTTATCTATTGCTAGATAATGGCGTAAGAGACTTTGTCTCCTACTACCTTGCATTTTTCCATCAATTTAATATATCAAATTATTGATAATTTTCAAGTTAAGTTGTCAAAGAACAGCTATTGTTTGCTGTATAGCCTCAGCCTGTAGGAGAATTAGTTCAACAAAGTTGATCGTTACATAAATGAAACTAATCATCATATATTAAACAATTTTTGTTTAATCAGTTTGAGAATTGATGAATCCAGCTATTGCAATAATCTGGTGGTGGTCTGTGGTTCAAGACTTAGTGTTAGGTTTTTGTTTCTCTCTTTGTTTTTGCCACTCATGTACTGTTATATATATATCTATGTTCGAGACGTGGAGGCAATTATGTTATATATGTTTGGATATGGCTATGGCTATGGCAATGGCTATGGATAAGATTATAGAAAGTGTCCACTTCTTGTTAATTGACTCTCCATTTTGTCTGCTTCGTTATATTGCTTTCCTCATCGATGACCCCAACCTTAATATTTCATGTCACCCCATGCATCCATTTTTTCTATTCTTTTTATATATAAATAAAGTACTTTTAATTAAAACGTGTGAAATACGGGACTTAAGTAAAATAAATAAATAAATTATTACAACATTCTTTTTCTTTTTTTTGAATAAATTACTACATTCTTTTAGAATGGTGTTATTTTAACCTTTCATTTTTTCAACTTCTCATTAGCATATGTCATTATTCTCTATTTTTTCTTATAACATCGTATCAATTATTATTCATAAGTTTAACTTTAGTATGCATCGTGAATAATATATATTGATATATATTATTTTTTTCTTATTACCGTGACATAGTCTATTATGTTACATTACATATTTAATATTAATTTTCTTTTTTTTTTCTATTAAAGTCAAGTGACTTTTCAATAAAATAAATTTCATTTTATATTTTAAAAAAATTATTTAATCCTATTAGTTTTTTATTTTTATTTTCATTTTTTTCTCAAAAGACCATTTAACCCCTGTCATTCCTAATTTTAAATCTTAATTTTTACCCTTACACATGTCTTTTGCATTAATGTGAAATAGAGGAGTTAACCCCTATGGCCTTGGCCCCAGCCTTGGCCCACTCTTTAGAATTAAAAAAGTTGGAATAATTTCTAGGTCATCTCTAAATTAACTAAAGAGAATGAGATTTGAAGGGAGGGTCAGATAAGGCTGGCCAACGAACTAGGGGCCAAATTGTCAGCACTAGGCATATACCAAGAATTGAGATTAGATGAAAATTAAGGCTTATAATTAGGAATGGAAGAGAATAAATGGTCTTTTGAAAAAAATATAAATAAAAAAAATTTAAAAACCAGAAAATTAAAAAAAAAATAAAAACTTGCAACAAGTTCTCTAAACTTTAATAGCAAAAAGAAAAAAAATTAATATTAAAAATGTGACGTGACAAAATAAACTATATGTCACTATATAATTAGAGGAAAAATAGCATACACCGATATATACTATTCACAATATACACCAAAGTTAAAATTGTTATGCCTATAATTTTATTTTTCTTTTTCACTCTTTCACTACATGTAGAATAACACATGGGATGTCTAAGAAAGATTTTTTTTTTTTTTATTTAGGTTTATAATAATCTTACGCATAAATGTATGAAAAAAAAAAAACACGTTATTAGTACTCCTTAAATTTAAAAAATACTGACTATCCACTTATAATGAGTAAGAGTAGTTACAAAGATTTTCTCTTTTAAGTTAGAGCAAAATCTAACTAATATTAATGAGAATGAGTACATATGTGACTATTTTCTCTTCTTAAGTTATCCGTGTGCGTGATGGTCCCACTTCTCTTATGGCAGCAGCCCGCAGCTTTAGGTTTATTCTCTCTTTGTTCAATTAGTTGTTGTTTCTCTTCTTTATTTATTTTTCAGTTATATTTCTTTAGAATCAATGGATTAAGAGTCTATCACTTGTTTTAAAATATTCTCGTCGATTTGTTACATCTTTTTAGAGTGAACATAAAGTGAGTGAGATGGATTTTTGGAAAAATGATAGGTGGTCTTGGAAATTTGAATGGCATAGGAAACATCTTTTATGGGAATTGGAATAAGTTAACATGCTTAATTCTAATGTGAACAACTACAATTTAAGACAAAATGAGAGAGACTTTTGGCTTTGGCGTAGCAAGTCAAATGGGTGCTACTCTGTCAAGTCAGCTTACAGAAGAATCCAGGAACCTTTCGAAGTTCATTATGAGTGCAAGACCTTGATGACTATCTGGAAGCTAAAGATACCTTTGAAGATTCTTTTTTTTTTTTTTATTGTGGAGGGTATTCAAGAATCGTATTCCTTCTGGTGATCATTTGTTATGCAGGAACATTGGTGTAGATGTAGGAAATTACAATTGCAACTTTTGTTTTACTGTCCCAGAAACACTTGAGCATCTATTATTCCAATGCCCAATTATTACCGAGGTATGAAATACATGTTACAGGTGGGTACAGTTGTCAGTGGTGTTCCCTCGAATGACTGCTGACCACTTCCATCAGCATCATCTGTTGGGAGTCAACATGATCAAACAAATTAAATTGAAGATTTTGTGGTGCGTAGTGGTATGGATGGTTTAGAAAACTAGGAATGAGTGCTTATTTAACAACAAGGTCTTTAATGTTCAAAATCTAATGCAAGAGATTTTATTTTATGCTTGAAGTTGAATAAAAACATGTGACATGACATTTTGCTATTTCCTCACACAATGGTGTTCAATCCTGGTGTCTATCTCCTAAATGCATAGTTTGATATATTGGGATCTTGGATTGGCTTTCGTTTGGTTAATGAAACGTTGTATAGTTTTTTGGTAGGTATAGGAACAGGCTGCTCATATAGGAAGTTGTACAGTAGGAAATAGTTAATGGGTGGAATTCTTTTTGCACGACACCAACGACTACCATGGATGACTTGCAACAAAGCCTCAAGTGTGTTAGGTGTGGGACAAGTTATGCTTCCATGGTTCTGGATACTTCTTGTACTAATATATTATATCTCTCACTTACATATTTTTTTCATAAATATATAGTTACTTTTTGCAGAGAAAAAAAAAAAAAAAACTCGTGAAGGGATTTGGCTGCTTCATAATTTTCTTTTTCAGGATTTTTCTGTTTATTTGATTGCACTAGTCAAAGTCGACATGATAGTGAAAATTAAATACTTGTATATATAGGCATGCATAAGCACAAGAACGTGCAACTAGTATTATTACAACACCTATAGAGTATAGATTAGTCTTTTGTTATGTAACCCTAGCTAGCTAGTGCATTGTCCATTGTTATAAAAGGAGGAACCTAAGAACTACGTTGATTATGCTCTGTACAACAACTACATTGACAATAGAGTTATAGTGGCCAGAGGGACTTGAGACTATTGCCTTTATTTTTATTCAATACTTTTTTGTTGTTACTTTATTCGTGTTTTATACTTTTTTTTTTCTCTATGTACACGGTTTATGAAACATTAAATTAAGATACTTTTTTCTTCAATTTTTGTTATATGGTACATTATTTTTTGTTTGAGTGTGATCAATAATTTTATTTATTGTTGATAATCATTAATAAGTAGGTAAAAAATAGAAATATAATCAAATATTAATAATAATTGGTTATTGAAATGCATTTAGCGATCAAAATGACGATTGAAATTGTTATAACTAAAATTAATTTAAATGTATTTTAAAATTAGTGTGTATAGTAATCACTCAATCATCGAAATAAACATCAAAATATTGATTAATAAAAAAAATTCAAAAAAGTATATATTTTAGAGACTGGATTTTTGTCACTATTTAGCAACTGAATCATCCACCAATTTCTCATTTACAAAATATATTTATTTTAAGGTAAAATATTTTTTATCTTTCTAAAATTCTAAAAATTCAATTTTAATCCCTCTAAAAAATTTTATAGAAAAAAATAATTTTAAAATTATATTTGAAAGATCAAATTGGTACATTTTAAAATTAGAAGGATAAAATGGTTTTATTTGAAATGTAGCATTGTAGCAACATAACAATTAAAAACTAACTAGTTGATTAATATTTTAACCGACTGGCTATCAAAACAGCAACTTTGTTAATTATTAAGCTAGCTATGTTAATTAAGCCCGTGACTAAAAGAGCACTTGGTAGTATAGTCGTATAGCTAGTACTTAAAAAAAATAAAGTAATTGTTCATATATATACTTCATTTGTTTCTTATATGTCTGTCTGTAACAAATTTTACTGTGGTAATTAAGAAAACGAACCAATTAATACCTGCATTATTCAAGGTTAAATTAATTCAACCTGCTGCTTCTGCTAGTGCTAGCTGTATAATAATAAATAGTTAGGGCCACTTAAATTAATAATGCATTTACACACCATGACCAATTGAGTTAAAGATGCATGTGCCATACCTTAATTAAATTGTAGTAGTTGTTTTTATTATATGTATAAGGACTATGCATATGTGTAGGTGGAAAATGAATGAACAAGGTTGTGTGAGTTGTGACCGTACGTTAGGTGTGTGTGACTCAGAAAATTCAGCTTCCTACGGCGCTGTACATTTACATTAGACGCATGCATGAATTAATGAATGTATTATTTAGCTTTCATGCTTTATGCTTGATGGGTAACCACGTTTATATATTACTCATGAATGCGACTTTGCAGAAAAAAATGGTCCTCCACAACTTCTTACTGAACCACGTATTGTCATGCATTGACTATAATTATTGCTTGAATATCGTCAGTTTTTTTTTAGTTTCATATATTTCCTTAGTTAAGTTGAATGTGTATATAACTATATATACTGCATGTACTAGGTTTACTACCAATATATATAATAAGAAAAAAAAGACAATATTACTTTAACTTTTTGATTGATTATCTTAAACACAAGTTATTTTATTTTATTTTAATATTAACTTTTAAAACAATTACCTAATAATAATGATTAAACGAGAGATTTTGCAAAACATGCTTTTTTCTTTCTATTTTGCTCCATTTAAAGATATTTTCTCTGATCATTCTTCTTATATATCATAACTTAATTATTAGTGGCTTTATAACTTCTTCTTTTTTTATTGTTTTCCACTGTTTTTTTATATGTACACCCGTGTAATATGGTTTGTTTGGGAACACTTGTAGGTTGTTATAAAGTAGGTTAGGTGATTTAAGGGAAAATGAAGATTAATAGAAATTAACATTTTTAATAAATAAAAAAATATTTGATCACTCAATGTATGTTACTATCTAATCAATTAATTCCTCCCTTTAATTATTTTGTATTGTCATAAATTAATTTAAAAGCCGTACTCGTATTACCAACGTCATGCCTCATTTGTGATTCATTCCAAGTGAAGGATGAGAACCTTCTCATTAGGTCGGACCAAAGTCCCCCTCATGTTATAGCACTAGATATTTGTGGTCCATTTATAAGAATTAATCAATCAAACACAAATACTACAGACAAGAAAAAACACGACTTCATATCCTAGTCAACTTTTTTATTACCAATTAGGTTTTGAAACATATATATAGGTTGACATATCAACTATTAGCTACGTTAATTATACATAAGTACAAAATTAATTAGTTAGGTTGCATAAGTTGAAAGAGAAAAAAACGGTCTTATGTTTGGTGAACTGTGTGAAAAGTATAATAATAAAAAAATACATTAATTAATTATATGATTAAGGAAGAAAAATGTCTAACAAATTTATTTATTAATGATGTTTGTTAAAACTAAAAAGTACATAATATGCCCAAGAGTGCAGTAAAATGTGGACTTTCAACTTAAATGACCAGATTATCTTAATAGTTCATACTCATAAGTCATAAATCCTTTATTTATACAGTACTTTATTTGTTTTAACTAACTAATGTGGGGCTTTAATACTAATATTTAACGTTTTTTTAATTATAAATGTCTTGACCAAAAATACCTTAACAATTTAGACTCGTATACTCTTTTATTTGTTTCTAACTTACCAACACACGAATCGTATTTTTCCAAAAGATTCAGCTCTTTGATCTAAACATGACAACACACAAATTTAATTATCATACATATCTTGGACAAAATCACGTATACATCATGCAACCACAAACAATGCTCGTAACCAAGGGCACCTTGTTGTCCAATAGTATTATTAGTGTATATTCAATTATTCTATGCTACAATTTTCACGATATTTTGTATCATTAAGATATAGAATATGACAAATCAACTGATTTCATCCCAGCATAACCAATTATTTGATCACGAAGGAAAATCAATCTCGTGGTCGATCGATGGAGTTGATTATTCGAATGATGTTTTTTAGAGGAAACACTGTCACATGCATATGCAGTGGCTTCTATGGGTTATTAGGCACCGACGAATTGCTCCTATGTCTTTGTGTGTGTGTGTGTATATATATATATATATATACCACACACATATAACATATTCAATTATTTTGGTGTACATACGATACGAACGAAGCAGTATGTAACAAAAATGCTAAAAACAAGCATGGCCACAAGAAATTAAAGAAAATATACACACAGCCTTTTAGTTTTCTACGTCACTTAACGTTATAGTTAGGTCGAATACATCGAGTTTTGCTATTATAGAATACTTCATATATAATTATGTTTAAAATTCTCTTTTGTTTTTCAGAATATTAAAAAAATAATCCTTCCGTGTCTTTTTCGATAGGCGCGCAAATTAAAAAATTGTTTCAGTTTATCTAATATAAAACGCTAGCTGGAGTACTTTTATAACTTTATATTTTCATTACTGAAATTTGAACATTTAGAAAGGACTAAAAGAATTATAACATATTAAATATTTGCTTAAAATAGTTCATTTATTTTTATTAATTAGTAGACAATTATAATATTTTAAAATAGATGGTTAATTAAGTAACAAAAAAGTTGCGTACAACATTATATAGCTGATGAAATTTGTATACTTTGCATGGCTCACTTGAATTTTCATATTGCATAGGAGGAAACAAAGCTTTATACGACTTATTATTTTATTTTTTTGATAAATTATACGACTTATTATAAACAATATTCATCCATCATCATGTTCAGATTATATTCACATAAATTTTATTTAAAATAGCTTAAGGCTTGCCAACAACTTAGGGTGTTTAGGGTTAGGTTTCATCGTTATTCCACCCGATAAAAACAATTTGAGTTGAGTTGAATTTGTGTAAAAAAAAATTGTTAAATCTGAACTAAAAACAAATTTTAAAAATTTTAAATGACATTTTGATATAATTTTTGAAAAATTATACTGTATATGTATATTATTTTATTTTTCATTCATGTAGTTATATTATAGACACAAAAACTCATGCAATTATAAAGACACTACAAAGTAAAAGGAAAACTGCAAATTTTCATTTGTTCTAAAAAATATTTTACTAAAAGAAATGCTAGTTTTCACACCAAATTAATGTTACCATGTGATGAACTTAAAACAATTGATGCAAACTAATAAAATAATGCATTTAAACAAATTAAACCAAAACTTAACTAATAAAACGTGAGGCAAATGCAAGAAATAAAGAAAAGTAAAGAACCTAGATAAGAACGAACAAGTGAGCCATAGGCACTGGGCTCTCTTGTGTAGTCATGTAATTAATGTGTGTGATTTTTCTCAAATTTTTTTTATAAAACATATACAAATAACAAATTAAAGATAAAAATATGTTACTTGGGGTTCATGGATTCAACACCAAAATCCAATATCTAACCCAAAGAACAATGGATTTGATTAGGTTGGTTGAGTTCACTTTCCACATTCGGCAAAATTAGCTGAAGGTGAAAAGTTAATTGATAATTAAAAGTGTATTTGGTAAATCATATATTGAAGTGGTTGAAAAATATTAGATGATAAAAATTGAAATATTTATATGATATTTTTATATAAATTTAAATTTAAATTTATGAATAAAAGTATATTTTGAGGCATTAAAATAGTAATAACTAAAAATATTTGCAAAATAAAAACTAAATATATTCAGTAAATAAATATAGATTGTACTTTAAAATCTGCGCACAAAAAGTTAGGGATGGGAATAGATTTGGACATATTGAATACAAGATGAAATGAGTTTGATGTATATCTTAAATTTAAGATTTATATTTGATTGATTTATTTATTTAATATAATCTTTGTTAAAAGGTATGATTTTTTCATTTTTAAAATTAATTTCTTTATAAGTAAAATATGTTAAAATGAGTCATCAGTCCAACGAATATAATATTCAAACTCATGCACATTCATTATACATACATCAAATCAAATGATTATAAATAGAATAAGAAATATAATCTAAAAGATTAGTATACTAGTGGTACCCCTTATTACTTGCTATAAGCCTATAAGGCTATAACCCATGACTATGACTTCACTTTGATAAAATTTAATGTGCTTACTATGTCCATGTGACCTTCTAGATAGAACTGTTTAGATTTGCAAGCGAGAATAAACATGAAACCAAATCTGTTGAAAAACCGAACAAGAAAAATAATAAGTGATATATATTTACTTTCTCTTTTTCCTTAAAGTAATTAAGATTAAAGAACACATGCTATAGCCATTACAGATTTGTGATAATGTTTCTACGGAACAATTTTAAGTGAATCGATAAATTGTCAGAAGCAAAGTAGCAAACGCCGTGAAAAAATATTTTCTTTGAAACTTTGCATTTCCAACACCAATACCACACTCATTCTTATGATTTCAATTTTTAAGGGAGAAAAAGCAATTTTTTGAATGGTGTATTGATCCAATGACAATTTTTATATTTTCTTTTTTATTACATTTTCACTCACTCTCTCACTTTATTAAAAATCATCAATTTTAAAAGATATTGACTAAATTTAATCAATCATAAAAAGAATGTCTAAAAAAAAAAATGTCACTAGTATTTTTTTTAATTATTAATTTAATAATTTTTGTTAGCAAATGAAGTTGAATTTACAACCTCTTTTCTTTTCTTTTCTTCCCTCTTCATCAACTAACCTATCTTATATCTACTCACCAACATGTATGTATCATTTTTTAAAATAATGGATGAAGAAAACAAATAAATTACTTAATACAAAATGAGCATAATTAAAAAATGACATATTTAAACTTAGTGACGGATGCGTAACAATGAGGGTGAGTAAGTCTAACCTTCAAATTTTGATAATCATCAGTAAAAAAAAATGATAAAAAATGATGAATAAAATTTTATAATTTTATATTTATTTTATCTAATTTGATGTATTTATTTCCACTAAATTCATATTTTACCATTTGCACCCTGAGAGCCAGGTTATTAGATACGCGACTGTCTAAACTCATGGATAGAAATAGCTGATAAGATTTCTAATTTGTGGCTAAGAATGCTGGAAAGCTGCACTTGGGCATTTGGATTAACATAATAAACATCATGACGCACTTACTTATGTTGATCAATTGTGGATTACCGGGTGTTTAATTTAATATTAGAAAAATATTGGTATTGAATACTGACCTTAAATTTAACGAATGTATATTTTTTTTATTATGGAGAGAAAACTTCATATACTTACGTGCACCTGATAACTCCATGTAAGGAATAGTTAGTTATTTTTATTATTATCCAGCTTTATAAGATAAACGATATCTCAATCATTTTTTTTTTCAACAAAAAGTCGATATCACAATCATTATTGTCGGTTATATTCTTTGTTTGTTTAATTAAAATTTGACCTAAAATTCAGACATAGTCAACTCTATATATGTTATTTTTAAAAAAAATAATACATTAAGTTATACATAAACATGTGTATTCCAATTTGATATATGAAAATAAAAGTGCAATATCACATTAAATTATGAATAAATCATGTATACATGAGACACAGTTGAAACTTACGTGGCATTATGATATCGAAACGATTTAATTAGTTAGACGTAAGAGATAAACTATCAAGATACGAGATTAATTTTTCTATATACTACGCTTCTAAAATTATAAAATCAATAATTTATACATTCACATGTAAAAATAATAATTCATTTATTAAAAGAATTCGCATACAATTTTTTATTGTGTAGGCAGAAATAATACACTGCAAAAAAAAACTCAGTGAATTAAAAAATACTATCGTGCCAGGGAGGTGTCACCACTCACCACGATCATTTCAAAATTTCAATTATAATACTAGACTATGGTAGTAATGTTGATTGAATATTCTTTAGTTTTTTGAATAGACAAATATAAAATTGAAGTCATTGGACACTTGTCTATTGTAGGATTAACGTGATGTGTAACCTATTTCCGCAAGTATACTCCCACAACTAGACACGTGTCCGTGACCTTCAGACTTCAGTTACTATTTAACAATAGCATTAATTAATATTTTTTACTCTATTTTTCATCTATTCTAACTCTTTTATTAATATTAGGATAATCATAATGATCTAAATTATTCAAATCAATGACGATTAGCAATAGTAACTTATACTCTTCTATCAAAAGAGTTAGTGTTCAAATCCATCCAGGTCGTACTAATACTATAATACTATTAATAATTTTTTAATAAACCACGATTCTAATGCTTGGATTGGTCAATTTATTATGATTTGGTAGTTTACGAGTATATCCATTTTTCTGTCATATTTTGAAAAATAAAACAAAAAGGGTAAAGAGAAGTTGGAATTTGCTGCATGGCACGTCTATGTGTCTGGGTTGAAATATGGCAAGCTATGGTCCACAAAGACAGCTAAAACGCCACGTTGCGTGGTTCCTTCATCACTGCCACCTTCTCCTCGTTTGGTCCAATGCCTTTGCTTCTGTCATTATTTAAGAAACTGGTTTAAGTTGAGACCATGCTGAGCTCAATGGTTATGTATCACTTAATCATAATAATTTATTGTTGGTATAATTTTTATGATAACAATCATAAAAAACAATAAATTTAATATATAAGTTTAATGTAACTTTTAGTCTAAAAAATTTCACATTTTTTATATGTTGATACGTAATATTTTAAAAATGTTATTTTGATATTTTAAATTACATTTTAGTCAAATTTTATTATATAATATTTTAAAAATTTTATTTTAGTACTTTAAACTATGTTTTAGTAACATTTTGGTACATTTCAAAGTTTCCAGTTAATAACTTTTAACAACATAAGTGTTTTAAAATTCAAAATAATTAATTTAAAATAGTGATAACTAAAAATCATCATTATATTTATTTTATTTTTATAAATTAAAAATCACTCTAAAACTATCATGTTCAACCTTGCATTATTATTCAAAATCACCACCACCACCTCTAAGCCGTTAGCTCCGTACTCCCTCCACCACGCACCCACCTGATTTAACTTCAAACAATAAAAAATACATCAAACAAAATTAAGAGAAAATGGTTCACTACACACAAAGAGAAACAAATGGTGAAAATAATAAGATGAATGAAACTTCATATATAACATCAAGAAGGCCAGATCTAGTGAAGGGGGAGGCTGAGAATTTGGGGGTGATTTTAGATGATAATGGAAGGTAGGTTAAAAATAATGGTTTTATACTAATTTTTAATTTTTAAAATAAAATAAAGATAATAACAATTTTTAACCACCATTATTTTAAATTAATTATTTTTAAATTTTAAAGTATTGACTATGTTAAATGTTTTTAATGAAAAAATCTTAAAATGTATAAAAATGTGACTAAAATATAATTTAAAGTATAAAAATAAAAATTTTAAAATATTATATACTAAAATGTGA
This sequence comes from Amphicarpaea edgeworthii, assembly GCA_014843725.1. Classification (NCBI taxonomy): domain Eukaryota; kingdom Viridiplantae; phylum Streptophyta; class Magnoliopsida; order Fabales; family Fabaceae; genus Amphicarpaea; species Amphicarpaea edgeworthii. Next base: position 20,538,289 of record CM026321.1, read on the forward strand.
CAAAAATATAATTTAAAATATCAAAATGACACTTTTAAAATATTATGAACTAATATATAAAAAATATGAAATTTAATGAATTAAAAATAACATTAAATCTAATATATATAATGGATCGTTGAATGATATATATAATGGATCGTTGAATGATAAAATTATAGAATAATAATAATAATACAGTGACAATGTAACAAATAAGGTAAGTTAAGTGATTAAAAAAAAAAAAAAAAAGTAAAGGGAGAAGGGAGATAGATAGATAGTGAATTCGAATATGTACATTAAACATTAAATAGAAAACAAAATATTTTATTTTAGAATTCTATTTCTATATATTTCTCATATTCTTATTGGTTTGTGTATATTTGTCATTTGGCTAAAATATTACACTGATAAACGTGTATGCAAAATGTGGTAAGTTCTAAATACAAGAAAGGAAGGGTGTCTATAAATAAGGGCATGTCTAGCACTCATGTTATATTGTTTTATATATATGTTAAATATTTACATACTAAATGTATCATAATGAAATGTGATAACTGGGTTAGAATTTGTACCGAATAACTAATCATTTAAAATTTTAATCAAACGTGATAATCTTTGAAATTTGGAATTTGAATCACCTTGTTCCTTAAGTTATCAATAACTAATCATATGTACATATTTCACCTCATATTTTGAAAAACAAGTAGAGTTTTGCTCTAAACATCTTTTTTGTCTATGTTTTATTTCTTTTATTATTTTTTTACATTTTAATTAATTAAATTATTTGTTAATGTTATCTTTAATGAATATGTTAAGTCTAGAGATCAATTATATTAAAATAAAAGAAATAAAGCATAGGTAAATTAAGAATTGAACCTAAAATTGTGAATATTTTAGAATAGGAAACTAAAATTATAATTTCTAAAAAAATCTAAGGATTAAATGTTTCTATTTAAAACGGAGAGACAGAGATTAGAGATTTACAAAATACGTTAACCAAAATTACAAAAACCTATTTTTTATAACTATCTTAAAAGTAGTATATTAAAGATGATTTTTAGAATATAAAAAAAACTTATATTAATAATACACGTCTATTAAACAATTTAAAAATTACTCTTAGAATTAAATTGTTAGATATATTTATATTAATAAATTAAATAGAGTTTAATGATGATTTATTAAGTGGATAAAAAAATAGGTTTGAAATAAACATGAATTTGATATGATTTATATCCGAATTGGTTTTAAAAATAAAACTAGATTAAAAAAAATGATTCAATTATCTGAATTAATTTTGATTAAAAAATCAGATTAAAACCAATTCAAATTCTAAAAATCGATTTAATTTAGTTCGAATGAATTCTAAACTAGTTCAATTTCGAATTAATTTTTGAACCGATTTAAATTTTTTTTTTTTTTCAAATTAGTTTAACCAATTTAAAAAATTAATTTGGTTTGATTTTTAAATTGATCAATTTTGTATACCCATAATATAATATAGTATAAGTATAAAATAATTTTATATTAATTAATTTTTATAAAATTATCTTAAAAATAATGTAAACGATAAATAGTAATGGAAAGAAAATGTAAAATTATTTTACTCTCAAAATTCTAACCCAAAATACTAAATTCTAGATCCTTAAGCCTAAACTTAGGTTTATCACCATTAATCTCAATTAAATATATAAAGATGAAATCAACCTATTTAAATTATAGCTTTGAGGCCGTCGTCACATTGTGGCCAAAGCGCAATAATATATTGTTCATCCTGGAAAAATTCCGCATTCCTATAGATTTATTCACATTGATGTGATGTGAGGGTACGAGTAACATGATATCATGTCAATTTAGCCTCTTTTTGAAATCGACATTTGGTTAAATTTTTAATAAAAGTTCATCAAGACCCTTAATTTTATTTGGTACGTTTTTTTTTTTTACTAAATAATTGATAGTTGTGAATTAAAAGTGAAATTTACTATCTATCTCACTCTTCCTGATTTTTTTATCATCAATTCAACTTTATAACTCTTATATGAAACGTATAATAAAGATTATGTGGGGCTTCTTCAACTTTCACATATACACATAATTCCAAAATGTTAATGTCCGGTTTAAATTTGGATGGAATTTTTTCAAGACTTTTTGCACAATTGCACTTGTGCACCCCCCACGTGAAAATTGCATAATAGGTACGTGAGCATCATCTTCCAAAATCCAAAAATGAATATCTTGAAAATTAAAATTTCTGAGCTCCATCCACGATGCAGGAGAGAAAGACAACCAACGAGACCTAACTAGGAGGACCACTAAGTTACCAAATAGTTTTGTTTTGAAAATGCATCAATCTTGCCATAGAAATTAGAAAGTTTCTTTTATTTACTTCTTTTTTTATCAAACGTGACAATTTTGATTAAAGAAGTACAAAGTACTCTAAATCATGTATAACCCATCTAAGGTATACAAAATGCATCAATCTATATTAAATTCTATGTGTTTATCCTCCTACAAGAGTCTAGAACCTCAAATCAAAAATAATTAAGACTGATATGATTTTTAAATTCTCAAACAAAAGAAATATTATACGTACTTACTCCTACAGTATAAGATTGAAAGAAAAGAATGCAAAAACAAAAATAAAATTATGATATAAATGAAAAAATTAAATTCATTTATAATTTTACTACTCACTACTAGAGTAGAAGATTGCAAGGAAAGAATGCATTTTTTTTATGCAAGGCAAAATTTAAACATATTTAAAATTATTTTGTAATTGTAACATTACAACTGAAAAAAGTTGCTTGCATAGCTGCATTCAATTATTGGGCCAGACCCGTCACGAACTAGGCTTGGCTCAGTAACTTGAGTTATAATCGACCTGAACTTAGTCATAGTGTAGCCACTTGAGACACTGACTTAACTGGTCCAGCCAGACTCATGCACCTTATGGACCCCCAACGTACTATATATTTTGGAAGATTCACTGTTATTAGTTATAACCGGCGAGACTTGACACCTTACATAACTAAATTCTCACTCCGTTGTAGAGGCTGCGACTGCGACCCCGACCCACACCACCGTGCAACAAAACCGCATGCAACTTGGAGCTTGAAGGTGAAATTACACCATTCCCCACTCAATTTATATATGGATACCACCATAGATATTCTTTTATATATATATATATATTTTTTTTTTAATTATGTTATTGATTTGGAGTATTTACCAACTTCTTTTATGATTAATTTTTGTCAAGAAATCTAATCATTTTCAGTAAAATTCTTTCTTCTAGACCATAAAACATAAAAATAATTTCTCTAAAAATTAAAATTGTCTTAGTGCAATAACTAATTTGTAAAAAATAACTTTTACTAATTAGTTATTGTTACATTTTGCCAACTATATTGAGAGAGAGATATTTTCTAAGTTTCCTAGGGCCATTGCAAATATCTACATTGCTAAACCAAGTTGCTAAGGCGCACCATTGTAAATATCTACGTACCATTGCTAAGATAATGTCAATAAAACCTTTTTTCTTTCTTTCAAGAAACGCAGTGTGATAATCAAGCATATTTGAAATCACATTCAAGTAGTGGAAATTATAATTATTAATTTCTTAAAATCACATTTCAAATGTATAAAAAAATCACATCACTAAATGTTAATATAGAGTTATTTTAGCTTAATTAGTGATTTTGAGTCGAACATACTGTCAATTGTAAAGTTAGAAAAGTCACGTACTCACGTTTGTATATTTCAATCCTTAGGATTGCTGAAGACTTTTTCTACCAGAGAAGTGTTCGTGCCTGCATGTTGGAAGTTTTGCTTATTATTACTTCAGAAATTACGAGAATTCGGGAGAGATAAATAGGGAAAATAAACACTTTTATGAATTAGACCAACATGTGGGAACTGCGAAAAAGAAGTGTGTTGATTTGAACAATATTGTTTCACACACGTGAAAATGACATATAACTTGCACACGTAATGCGAGTTCGTGACGTGCATTAATTTTAAAAAAAATGGTTTTTATTATAATTTATGAATATTTTGAAAATTATAATATGACGTTACTAGTCATGACTTAAAAGAAAAACTTTAAAAGAAGAAAAGTCTTACGTATAAGTTTTTTTTTTAATACAGTTTAATATGTACCATGTCGTGAAATGAAATGTAATCATAAAAAATGTTAATTAAACTGAATGATATACATTGGATCATACAATGAATATTAATCCCTCGTACAATGAATTGTTAGATCTTAGATGGCTTTCCTCCCTCATACAGTGTACTGTTAGATTTTTTTGGTAGAAGAACAATGTATTGTTATGTTAGATGGCTTGAAAGATGTTTGATAATTATATTATGTTGCGTATACACATTAAAAAAAAAATGGGAGACCATACTTAAATGTTTATAATTCCCATTATTAGTAATAATAATTTAAAGAGTTTAAAAACACCGCATGCAATCTAAGTATAAACTAGTTTTACACTTACAATCCACATTGCACTAACTTTAAATTCATAATTTATAAATTTCTTAACAAGATAAATTAACCTTTCAAGCATAAAATAAGAATTAGATTAATTTTGATGTCATTATTTTTTAATTTTTATGTTGAGGAGAGAGATTGGAGGACCCACCGGGAAAGTGGGCCATAGCAACTGAAATAGGTCCATGCCTCTATAATTCCATTTTGCCACCCCATTCCCAAAGCTCACATAAAGTCAAGTATCATTTTTCACTTTCCCAAGGGTGGTTGTTAATTACCACCTAAAGGCTAAAACTAGCCTTCATTTTCATTTCACATTGCTTCCAAATTCGCTTCATTATTGCAGTACTTGCTTAAAGAAACTGCTAAAACACACTAGTATAATATAATAATAACAACAAAAAGAAAACTACTACATCATTTATTCAACAAAACCCCACTTTGCAAGATTATATAGCTTTTTTTTGTTGTTGTTGTTGTAAATATAGCAAAATATCTCAGCCATTCATCCATCAAATAACAATGGATAAAACTGATCCAAAATAAAGGCAGAAAACTAAAAATTGAAAAAGCTAATTTCTAAACAAAAAATTAAAATAGATTATTGGTACGTGGTGGTGACCAAACACAGAACTACAATTATGGCAGAGATTATTATTGTCCCAAATTTCTGGTTCATTTCAGATTCATAAAGATGAGGAGCCATTTCTTCATTTTAAGCTAACTACAAAGTCCACACCTAATAAATTAATTTCTGAACTTTTGGACAGATACTTATTTTAAAGTATACGATTTACATCTGTAAAAAAAAACGATTACATTAAAAACAAAACAAAGAGTATAAGTGTATAAGAAATTAATCAAGAAAATAAATTTCAATCTCAATTTTTTGATTGTTTTAAATTTTAATTGAAAATAACATAAAATAAATTAGGCTTCCAAGATTGTAATTGAACCGACAGTAGATCCCGAAATCGTAGCTATATAAATTTTTCGAAGAAAGAGAAAGAAAATCAGATGCTAGTAATCCTAGGAGATTCCGTTACGTCACGATGAAACTCAAGATGCAAGAGACGAGAGACACCGATACGCTGTCGTTGGGGTAACGAGGGTATATTCGTCACAAAGCTTTTCTAGCACAATTAATTACTCACTAGTCACTAACAAGTAACAACAACTGACCCTGTCTCATTAACACACTCTCTTTTCACCTTCCTATTCCGTCTTCTTTTCTTAATTAATAATTATTTAATATTTATTTATTTTCGTTAAAATTGAAAATACTACACTCCCTGACCTGGCCTCTCTGTCTTTCTATCCTCTCCGCTTCTGTGCTCTCTTCTATGATTCCCACTCGTTTTTCCCCAAACAGCACAAAAAGAGAAAACAAAAGCGAAAAAGTAGAGTTAGTGAGAGAGAAAAACAAAATCCTAGAGAGAGAAACCTCACCGCCGGCGACACTCCGAACTGAACCAATGCTAATGCGACTCTCCTTCTGAGGACCGCCGGAAAATGCATTGATTCCTGTTCCTCCATCGGAGATAAAAAAAAAAACTTACTCACACACCACAGCAGATTCAAAGGGAGAGAATGCGCGAAGGCGACGTCGCCGGAGCGACGGCGTCTCCGTCTCCGCCGGTGGTAATTGCCGGAAGAAGCCGGTCGCAGGGATTCACGAGGAGAGTGACGCCGGCAGCTTTGCCGCCGGCGTCGTCCGGATCCGCGGTGGAGCGCGTTCTCCCGAACGGCGACTTCTACGCCGGGAGTTTCTCCGGCACCGTCCCGCACGGATCGGGAAAGTACCTCTGGACCGACGGGTGCATGTACGAGGGCGAGTGGAAGCGCGGCAAGGCCTCGGGAAAGGGAAAATTCTCGTGGCCCTCCGGCGCGACCTACGAGGGCGAGTTCAAATCGGGCCGCATGGAAGGCTTCGGAACCTTTGTCGGATCCGACGGCGACACCTACCGCGGCGCCTGGAGCTCCGACCGAAAGCACGGCTTCGGCCAGAAGCGCTACGCGAACGGGGACTTATACGAAGGCTGGTGGAAGCGCAACGTCCAAGATGGTCATGGCCGTTACGTCTGGAAAAACAAAAACGAGTACGTCGGAGATTGGAAGAACGGCGTGATTCACGGCAAGGGAGCGTTACTGTGGGCCAACGGAAACCGTTACGAGGGACTCTGGGAGAACGGAGTACCCAAGGGCCACGGCGTTATGAAGATTCACCACCGGCTGCTCTTGGGAGAGAATTTCAACGTGAAGCGGTTCTCCGTCGACGGGAGGGGGAACGTTAATAACGACAAGAGCTTCCCCAGGATTTGCATTTGGGAGTCGGAGGGTGACGCCGGAGACATCACGTGCGATATTATCGATAATGTGGAGGCGTCGATGTTTTACCGCGACGGAACGACGTCGGATTCTGAAGAGACGAGAAGGAACCCTTGCTGTTTCTCTAGCGAAGTGAAGAGACCCGGCGAAACCGTTTCGAAGGGGCATAAGAATTATGACTTGATGCTTAATCTGCAATTGGGGATAAGGTGAGTGAATGAAGCTCTAGAGCTAATTTGTTCGATTTGGTTTTTCTGTGTTTAACTTTTTAATTTGTGCAGGTACACTGTTGGGAAGGAGGCTTCGACGTTGCGGGAGCTTAAGCAGGGTGATTTTGATTCGAAGGAGAAGTTCTGGACTAGGTTTCCGACGGAGGGCTCGAAGCTTACGCCGCCGCATCAGTCCGCCGAGTTTCGGTGGAAGGATTACTGCCCTGTGGTTTTTAGGTGTGGATTGTTTTTTATGGTGTTGTGTGTTTGAGTGTTTCTGTTTATTTTGCTGACTGTTGTTTTGGTTTGAATTTTTAGGCATTTGAGGAAGCTATTTCAGGTGGATCCTGCTGATTACATGTTGGCTATTTGTGGGGATGATGCTCTCCGGGAGCTTTCGTCGCCCGGGAAAAGTGGGAGCATCTTCTACTTGACCCAGGATGATAGGTTCATGATAAAGACAGTGAAGAAATCTGAAGTCAAGGTTAGATACATCATACATGTGTTCAAAGGCTTGTAGAGTTGCGTCTTGCTTAATTCCGCAATAAGTTGCTGAGAGTGTGACACTCCCCCATGGCCAAATGGATATGTTTTTATGTTTTCTACCCCGGGGCAATGGGGAGAGTAATGTTTTTTGTGAAACAGTCAACTTGGTCATTCATTTTTTATGAATGAACCTGTATTCTTACCTTTTTATATTGCTACCACGAATCTTTTGCTTAGTACATACATTGATTGATGCTTGATTCTGGTTTCAACTTTTAGGTGCTTCTCCGGATGCTTAGGAGTTATTATCAACATGTGTCTCGATACGAGAATTCACTTGTGACGAAATTCTATGGGGTGCACTGTGTCAAGCCAATCGGAGGTCCTAAGGTATGGACTGGTAGATATGTTCTATTAGCCGTTTGGAGGTGGGATACCCCATGCTTCAGTGCTTGACTTTGCTTGTTTTTTTCAAAACCAGATCCGGTTCATTGTCATGGGCAATCTTTTCTGCTCCGAATATCCAATTCATAGACGATTTGATTTGAAAGGATCTTCACACGGCCGCACCACAGATAAACCTGAGAAGGACATTGATGAAACAACCACCCTCAAGGACCTTGATCTCAACTTTGTTTTTCGTGTACAGAGAAATTGGTTCCAGGAACTCATCAAGTAAGTTGCTATGCTAGTTGTTGTTTGTCCCATGTAAACTTTTAGGGGCTTAACATATATGCTTATATAATCCTCTGATGTTTGTGTTCAGACAAATTGAGCGGGACTGCGAGTTCTTGGAAGCCGAGAAAATTATGGATTACAGTCTTTTGGTTGGCATTCATTTTCGTGATGATAATACGTGTGACAAAATGGGATTGTCACCTTTTCTTTTACGCACTGGTATTGATTCACATCCACTTTAGTGCATATAATGAGTTTCCTATGTTACAAAGTTTTAATATTCATGTGTTTCCCCCTTTAGGCAATCGGGATTCTTATCAGAATGAAAAGTTGATGCGTGGTTATCGGTTTCTTGAAGCTGAGCTACAGGATAGAGATCGAGTTAAATCTGGAAGGTAAGTAGTGATATGTTCTAGTTCCTTACAATTAATGTTGATGGTATTTTTTAGTTATTAAAATGATTGCATTGTTATAACACCTGCATCCGTAGTTTAATTGGATAGGCATATCCCCATATAATCATTTGGAATATTAACCAGTGTGAAATGAGAATTGTTTGTTTGAGAAATCTATGTATTGGTGCTTGAGCTAAATTGGTCCTACCGCTATCAGTGTGAAAATAATAAACATGTATCATGTTACCACTTGAAAGCATCACAAACTAAGATGTTTGTGACCTGTACGCCTTTGCAAGTTGCAATCTTAAGTTATAACTCTGTTGGCATTAATGTTTAATATTTTCTTCATTTTAATTGAAAATTTTCATGATAATAATTGAAAGTAGTTTGCATTATTTTAGCAAGTCAGTGGGCATATAATATTGCAGGCAATTGTTGTTAGTGGGGCTCATGCAGGCTGTGGTCCCAATTCATTAATTCAAATTCAGATTTCCAATTTATTTTTGCCCTGACAAATAGTTTCATCAAGTCAATTATGATTGTTTCATTTTTCTGTATCCATCCCATGCACTCAGCTTATTCAGACAATTAAACACAGTTCCAGCATGTGGTTACTGTATGATTTGAAGATTGCAACTTTCTTTTACTATTTTGTCACAATCCTAAACCATTCAAGGCTGTTGGCTTTTATGTGAATGCATATTTGCAAATTTATGGCAGGTATTAAGTTGGATTCCTTCTTGTTTCAGGAAATCATTGATCAGGCTAGGAGCTAATATGCCTGCAAGAGCAGAGAAAGTGGCCCGGAGGAGTGATTTCGATCAATACACTACTGTTGGAATCAGCCATTTGACCCCTTATCGCAGTGGGGAGACTTACGATGTTGTTCTATACTTTGGGATCATTGACATTTTGCAAGATTATGATATCAGCAAGAAGCTTGAGCATGCTTACAAGTCCTTGCAAGTTGACCCTACTTCAATTTCTGCAGTTGATCCGAAGCTCTACTCAAAGAGGTTTCGTGATTTTGTAGGGAGAATATTCACTGAAGAGAGGTAGCAGATGGGCCAACAATGAGGCCGAAATATTTCTCTTCCTGAAGGTGAACATACCTGATTGTTCATAACATTCAGGAAAAAAAATGCTTGAAATTTGAAACCCATGGCAAAGGTCTTGGAGTTGACTGGTTAAAATGCCACTCTAAGGTCAAGTGGTTTGACAGAAGCTCCCTGGAATTGGGGTTTTTATGGCTTAGTTTTATAAACACAGCCATGGTGATGGTGTGCTGAAGGATGGGAAAACTTGTACATGGAATTTGGGGATGAAGTTGGGAATTTTTTTATTTTCTTTCCTTTGTTTTAGGAAATGGGGTGGGGCTTGTGTAATTTTTTGTGGTTACTACTACATAGAATATTTGAATACATGGTGGGAGAGATAGGAAAAAGGGAACGACGTGGAGTGTTTCCCTGAGCTTTGATTCAAAATGCATGGATAAGTAGGAAATAAAAAAAAAAATGTACAGTGTTTATACAAAGGATGGATAGTCGAAGGAAAATTATTATTATTTTTTCTAGTTTGATTATTATTTCCTGAATTATTGAGAGACATTTTGAAGATTGAAGACCCATGTTGTTGTGAGATGGAGTGTCCAAGTCTTCTCTTCCACACAACAGAGTCTCTTATCTGATGAATGAAAAACATAAATAAGTGGGGCTTCATTGCGGGGTTGAAGAAAAAAAATTAAAAAACTGGGGTCGTTGGGTTAGCTTTTGCAGTGAAAGCGAGGGCGTAGGGCTTCAAAGAGGCATGAAAAGCAGAGAAAGGAAGAGAGAGAGAGATATGAACTTGCGTTGTTTCTCGTTTTTCCTCTCATTTTGTTCACTTTCTTCTGCTTTTTCACTGTTCATGTTCCTCTCTCGTTCCAGTTATTTCTATATCTTAATTTGGTAATATTTGACCAAGTTTATTAATCTTTTGGGTTTGCGAGAAAGAAACGAAACGTACCTATATCAGTAATCACATCACGTGGTGGAACCTGCTCTGATTGCTCCATTAAATCTATCTCGGTAACAAGTAGAAATTGTTAATTCTGTCATCATGTGATTGATGAAGCCAACTCCATTATCGAATCAATTCACTTAGCCGTAACATAACATCACATCCACAATTGAAGAATTGACTCTAACAGTTACATATCTTGTGTTCATATATTGTAAAAATGATCTCTATTAATAAAAAAAAATCTCGTATTCAATTTTTCCTATTTTCTAAAACTTAACGGTTATACATCTTACGTATTCATAATGACCTTGTTGTCTTTTGAAACATTGTAGTGTAATGTCTGCTGGCTGAGATGTAACGTCAGTGTGAGTGGCTGGCCCCATTGCCATTTGTTTTCTCTTTTTTCAGGAAGCTAATCAGCATTATGGATTTCAAGCGTGTCTTCCACGTCCTTTCATTCCACTCTCATTCAATTTCAAACCAACCCTTCCTCACTCAATAAATTTACATGTTAAATCACTTCCTTGATGCGGTTCCTAATCATAATCACTACTATCAAATATGTCAATGGTAAACTGTTTCCATAGTTTGTGAAAAGATTATTTCTAAAGAAATAAAGTATTATTGTTGCCATATCATGAAGTGTTTTCCTCTTAGACGCCAATAAAAATACTATACAGTAGAATGTTACTTTTCTTAACAAGGGTTTGAGAGTTTAGTGAGTTTTCCAGTTTTGATAAATTACAAGAACTAATTAATAGAAAATTTGTAGTTAAGATTAATTTAAACATACATTCTAATAATGTTAATAAAAAAAGATAGTAGGAAAGTTTAGGAAACTAATAAATATTAACGTCTTATCAATTTTCTTGTCAGACAAAAAGTCTTATCAATTCAAAGTATTGGAAAATGACCTTTAGAATTTGTACTTTAATAGGCTTAGACTATTTATTTATATTAAAGATTTTACATAGTCCACTAATCACCAATTATCTTTATATAACCTTTTTAGATAATTGGTATTACTTTCAACAAACTTATAATACTAATAACTTGTGGTTGTTAGTAAGACTGTGTGCATCTACATATAAATTATTTCTGTATGTTTGGTTTAATATTTAAATAACTGATTGTTGAAAATTGAGTCAAATGGTCTGAATTTTTATTCTCACCAAATATAAGTAAAAATGTGTGTCTGATGAATCTAACTATAAACAAATCAAAAAACCCTAACTGAAATATAATTGTCAACACAATTTAAAAACTACCATCTATCACTTGTTAGTTAAATTTGAATTTGCAATGTTGTAAATTTTGAGTGTCACATAGGTGCCCCTAGGTGGAGGGAATAGGACCTAGATCCCACATTCCTGAAAAAAAAAAAAAAACTGATACTACAAACCAACAGGAATTAGGCAAAAACATTAAGCAGCCGTACAACAACAATTCCGGAACTGGTTTCTCAACGTGTCTCCATATGTTGTTTTTGTTTGAATTGCCTTTCAATATTGTACTTTTTCTTCACCACCCGCACTTTTTCCACGTGCATTTCAACCCCCATACAGCAAATTAATACATTCCCAACACACTTCGTAGAGCAATAATAATCGCTTTACTATAAAAATGAATGAATAGTCAGTCACTAGCAAGAAGTTACTGTGTGCCCTTGTTAAATTAAATTAAATTAATCACTGTCCTCACTTGTCATAGCTTTAAAAAGAGCTTCCTTCATCTCGGTTTTTGGTCTAATAGATTTGGTAATGCATGAAAATCGATTTTTTCAGTCTCTAATGATGGCTACCTTATGCATTTTATAGTATGTATGAATGCATAAACTATTTAATTATTAGCAAGAGCATGTGTTCAATTCTGCAGGCTATACCATGTTGTAATTAGTTTAATACCACTACTATCATATAATATAATAATCTTTCAAATTTAATTTGACTCCGTACATTTTGAAAACTTTTAATTGAGTCAACATAAGTGCTTAGCCAAATCCAATGGTAAGTGTGCATATTGAAGCCTACAACACAAACCCAAGTGCAAAATAATCAATTCATTAATTGAATGCCGAATGCATTATATATATATAATAATAATAAGCAGATCCCAAAGATCTCTACTCAATTGGCTCATGATGCTGGATCTGTCTGTTTGGAACCGAAGAAAATTAAGAAAATGGCATTCCATTAAGAGCCAAACAAATGGAAGAAAATAAGGAGAATTTGGTGCACATGTATCGATATTAACAAGAGTTGGTATGATATTGGAATGAAGATAAGTCTATAATATGGAACCAACATGATAAAAAAAAATTAACTTGATAATGAATGTTGGAAGAATGAAATCATTCTATAGAAATTATTAAATAAGTTTAACTCCTTAATTAGTACATTTTTAGATCAAAGTTCAAAAAATTCAAAAGTACATCTTTTAAATCAACAATTTTTCTTCTTATTTTATGTATAAGTTTAAACCAAACATATACTCTTATATTACTATAAATTAGTTTCTCATTCTCCTTCTCATTTCTCTCGAATACCACAATATCAGTAGTGGTCAATTTCATTAATAAAATTAATTAAAGTAATCATTATTCCAAATTTTGAACTCATAAAAACTTAAAAATGCAAAAATGGAAGGCCTGTAAAGGCTGTAACTAACAACTGGAATAGGGCTGGCACATGGGACAGACACACTGCCACTTTAGCTAGCTAGGTGGTGGTAGATAGATCGATGTATTCGCATACCCAAAAGGCAATTTTTAAACGATTTTAAATTATATTATTAATAAATAATAACAACACAGATGCATAAAAGAACATAGTCAATTGTCAGTTGCTAAGAAAAAGAAGTGAGAAAAAAATGACAAATATAGAAAGGAAAAGAAAACTAGTCAAAATATATATACACCAACACATGCAATGTAAGTTATGGTCCAGGTTGTGTTCTCGTTTTGGACAGGCTTGTGTGATGATAGAACCTAAATATATAATATAGTTGTACTGTGTTTGTTTGTATCTGTGTGTCTTAGAACATTTTTCTTTAGTTACACACTTTGATTCTCGATTCAGACTGAATCATAACCATTTTCATGCAAGAATGAAAGTAATACAGTTCTATTTCTTCTTGGAAACTTTCTCCCAATGGACATTAAGAATTGAAGATAAAATATAAAAACTTTTTTTTCACAATATGGAATATTAAAAGCATAAAGGAGATGGGAAAGCAAAATATCATTTCACATAGTAAATTTTAGGTTTATTACAATTTTCATCATTTAATTTTTTGAAATGATAATTTTTATCTCAATATTTTTTAACTGAATAATTGTGTCTCTTAATTTTAAAAACATATAAATTTCTATTTATTTTAAAGGGTTGATTGTTAATATTTTAACATTGATTTTATCTACTTATATCTTTTACTTTCAATATTCGCTGCGTGGATCATCAAAGTTGAAGAAGAAGTATTATGAAGGTTGTATGTCGGTTGCACGCACGTTGCAGAGGAAAAGGGGAGATTAGTAGGGTTTAGGAGAAAGGAGGCGAGGTCACACATTTAAGTGGAGAAAAAGAGGAAAGAAGAGAGGTAGGATCATGCATTTCAGAGAAAAAAAATGTGAGGTGACACATTTATGCATTTTTTAAATTAAAAAATTCAATTATTCAATTAAAAAATAGGTATATAAAAATCATCATTACAAACAAAAATTAAGGAATAAAAATTTCAATTAATCTTAAATTTTATATTTGTTCATTTTTCAACTAAGAGCTATGTCTAATATTTCCTTCAGCTGATTTATTTCCACTAACAACTCAACTAAATATTTTTACGTATAAGTTAAAAAACAATTGAATCTTAATCCTAAAGATAATATACTGTTATAATGTTATAACACTGTAACAAAATTTTATTGTTATTCTCTTCGTACCAGTTAAACTAGAATAGTTATTTGTTAGTAATATAAGTAGTACATACGTTCGATAATGAGGATGACGAGAAGTGTGAGGTCATGAATTAATGCATTTGCCGCCTCACTCTAACACTCATTAATTGGGTGGCCGCCACATGTCGGGAAAAAGGTCCAATCGTCGCCAACATTAGGCTTGTCTCAGAGGAGACAACAGCTATGTTTCCTATAATACCCGTCAAAACACATTAGTACTGTTCTTTTAATCTGTTTTTTTTTAATAACACACATATTTCAAAAATTTACTTAACATTATAAATATCCAAATTTTGCTTTCTATTCTTCATAATTTTTTCAACTTAAATATAATCTTGAGTTTTAAGAATGTAATTATGTTAAAAAGTCAAAGTAACAGTTTAGTGTATGTATAATTTTTTTTCTTTTAAAGATATATGTAATAATTTTATTATTTTATATTTAAGAATCAAATATAGTATCATACAAAATTTACAATATTTACATATTTATTTTAAGTTAATGCTTCATGTTATAGCTTATCTGCATACATCAAAAAGCTATTTTTATTTATTAAAAAAATTAATTAATTTTATTAAAATGTGCCAATTGTAATTATAATTTTCTTTTCCAAATCATCCTTGTTAAATCTTGATATCAAACATAAAAAAAAGTCTTTGGTCTTAATAAATAAAGGATATTTTGAAAATAATGTGATTGAATAAGTTAAAGTTAGTTAATATTTACTTAAATTTGAGATAAAAGATAATTTTTATTGCTTATATTCAAAATTGAAAAGAGTAAGTTTCTTTTTTTCTTTCAAATTTTACTTTATTTATTTGTAGTTTTTTTAATCTTGTAAGGATGTCAAACATCCACCAGACCACCGCCTAATAAACATTCATTTTCAGAGTCTCAACAAAGCTGAATCACTTTCACACATTCATTACCTTAATTAAATGAAATAATGGACCATGAAAAACCCTTTTCAAACTATGAATTAAAACTAAACAGAGAAGCACATCACTCATCAAAATAGTTCATCCACCCCAACCCCAATCTTCACTCCTACGCAACCTACCTGAAAGCCCATTGCTGCAAAAGTCATCATAATCAATGGCTCACACTCAAAAACAAAATAAAAATCAACGGCCAATATTGCATGGTGAAGCAATCGACATTTTAAGGTGCATTTAAAAGACGTCGCCGACAACTCGTTATCCATAATCAATTGCTTTTGCTTAACCGTAACCTCATTTTTCTACTTATACCTAATACCTAACAATCAACAATAACACGTTTTTACAAGACCAGCACAAAAAAGTTCAATTTCTACAGTTTTATTTTATGGTCTAATGTGATGGATTAATTAACTGACATAAGAGTATCTCAATTTAATTAGAATTTTGGATAAGAAGTTTTGTTAAATTATTGTAAGAAAACTTTATTGTTCATAATTATTCTATCTGACTCAAATATGATTGTGTGTTTTAGAAAGAAAAAAAAATCGCAACAACTACCCTAATCATGATTTTATTGTAATGATAATTTTTTGTTTAATAGTTTGCTTATTTATTTTCCTAACAAGGTCTTTAAGATACCCGTTAACTAATCCTATTCAATGAATTATAACTAAATGACTAATAATACAAGATTCTTTCTTTATGAACATATGCTATAGTAGACATGCACGTCTTTCCCACTCTGGCGATGCTTCTTCTCTACTCTTAATTTACATTATCAATAAACATCTGTGAAGACGTGCAGCTAATTAAGATTCACAATTATATTTAATTTCACTATTATTTTCCTTGGGTATTCCGAGTCTTCTTGATGATGTTACAAGAAACATGAGTTTGTCAAAATATTTGACGTTATTGAGAGACACGGTTTTCATGTCCACGAATTGCGTTTCTATAATAAAAGTCCAAGTCATAGCAAATTACAACCAGAATTTTTTTCACGTCCTAATTGAGTTGAAAAAAACAACATGCCAGAGTGTGTAAAATATAATACTACGTGGCGAAGGGTCTAAAACAGTTGAATTTATAGTACTATCAAACCCAACATGAGGTTTCAGTAAAAGGAGACAATCTTCCCCAATCGTTATGTTTTTTAAATACTTCGCTTTCAATTCTTCCTCATTTTTTTATTGGAAGGTTTAGAAGCTCATCGATCGTCTAATAGAAATTAGAAACCCCTCCAAAATAATCATGAACATACATACAACACAATTCTATAATATAAACCTTAATTATGTTGTCTAAGGTTTCGGAAAAGTCATCATCTAAAACACCATATTTTATAACCCCAATAAACTGTCATGAATCACGTTGTTCCAATACGACAGAAAATTAATAGGCAAAAATATCCCCCAAAATCCCAGATAACTTCTTTCTAAGTAGTAGTGAGTAGTTCAGTTTTTTCTTTCTTTAATTTCTTTGTTTTTTTAAAGGGTACAAGTCCTCAATACCATTTCGAAGGTAGCCCCAGTCCCCCGATTTTGCGCAAACTAATAATAATGTTTGGATAAGACAGAAAACTATTTTTTTTTTTGCTGAATAGATAAAAAAAAACTATATATATGGGTTAGGATTAATTCGTAGCAATATGTCAAGTTAAACTTTTATACTAAATTTAAATTAAATTATTATTTTTAATAAAAATAAAATTGTTAATTTCAACCATTAGATTTACAAAATATTTAAAAGATTCAATCTATCACATTATAGAATATCTTAAATCTTTCATCATCATTATCATGATAGTTAATCATCCCTGAGTACAACCACTACCAAGAGTGCCTCCATGATTATCGTTGTCGCCACCAACATGATCATCATTATTGTTGTTGTTGCCGCCACCACTGCTGATGGTGGTGGTGGCGACATTGGTCATGGAAGTCTCTTGGTGGTGATTGATTGTCATGGTAGAGGTGATGATAACCATAATGATGGTAGTGACAATTATGATGATGATAATGAATTTTTAATATTTAAAACGTGATAAATTAAATATTTTGATTATTTACTAGAGAATCTTTTAAAGATATTATTATTAAATGATGTTTTAATTTAAATTTTTGTTTTCAATGAGTTAATAGAAGTCATTAGATTTAATTAAAATGAATGATTGAGACTTGTCAAATGATCCTAATAAAATTAAAATGTGAAAAGGTACTTAACATTTAAATAAATTCAAAATTTTATTCTTTTATTTTTTCTTCAATTCAAAATTCATTTTTTTTTCTCTTGAACAAAGGGTGACTATTCAATGTGATAATATATAAGCTTTTTTGAGAAATTAAACCGTAAATCTTTGGACTCGTCTCACATGTGATAGGGTCTCTATAGTTTTTGGTCCATTTTGAGAATGATTGGAATTGGAAAACTAATTTGTGACTTAAATTCGCAGTCCTAGTGAATCCTTCTATATATAGTGGTGGCTACTGTTGATCAGCACTAATAGACAAATTGGAGTTAAGAGGGTTAGACGTTATAAAAGCAATAGTATTGGAGAGTGCATTTTAATTTTTTTTTTTTCTGGTTTAAATGTGAGGAAAGCAATTGTTGTTGTAGGTGGAGTAAGGATCCTTTTTCCAGATTTTCTATGATGCTCTTAACGCACCACTACCACATGCTTGGCAATCAATCAATGCAGGTGAGATATATATGAAATCTAAAAAGTAAGGTTCATATGAAACCCTCGTAATAATAATAATAATTTCAATTCCAAGAATCGCACTATGTATGGTTAGTTAAATTATTTTGTGTAACAAACATGGACAATGTTGTCTGTCAAAAATTATGTTGAGATCTCAGACAATGCCAAATCATTGAGAACTTTGGCTTTGGCTTATGAACGTTCTCAACCTCCCACATGTGTAATGATTGATAGTCAATTCATATTTCCTGTTTCCTGAGTCCTTATTACCCTGTTGTATAGTAAAGTTGAAAAGGAAATGAGATTGGTATTTTTATGAAGAAATTCACTTTATGATTATTATTTGTCCTTTTCAAGTCCAATCAAGTTTTTATTTTCATATATTTTTTTACGTGTATCGTATTGAAATTATAACTTAGTGACAAAATTTATTGAAAATTAACATAGTCATACTTTAAATTATCAGGGATTAAGTTAATATATTGTTAAGATTTGTAAAGGACTAATATATATATTTTGAAAAGAACATGCAATAATACAATATTGTAATATTTATTTTGATACTCCAAAAATAAAACATGCAATATTTATATTTGACAAGAACATGCAATAATCAAAATATACATTGATTAAGAATTATTCTATACTCCAAAAAAAAAAAAAAAACTGTTTAGTCTTAAAATACAATTTTTGATATGCGAGATATATAATATATATTTTGAAAAGAACATGCAATAATGCAATATTGTAAAAAGAATAATAAAATAAGAGATCTTGCTTTTATGATGTCCATTTCGTCAAATCAAATAGACTCAAAACTAACCAGAAAAATTAGTTTGCTTTGCTTTTTTCCTGGGATTTTCTTCATCTTTTTCCAGATGATAGTGAGATCTAAAGCATAGACTTTGTTGCATGTGTATTTGGATATGATCAATTAATAGTTTGTGCGGGTCATCATCATCAAGCCAAAAAAAAAAAAAAAATAGGTCCCTTCCTTTGAATCCAAAACATGTACACCACAGAACTTGAAAAATGAAAACACACACATGCACTAAGTAGACAAAGAATGTGAAGTTCACGAATGAGTTTCTCTAAGGGTGATTACAAAGGAACCCCACTTTAGGGTTTTTGGTAGTTTGGTGTTCATGCCAACTGAAACAATTAATAATAATAATCCATATATTATTCAAACGCCCTCATGGGATGTTTTGGGTTTTTGCTATGAATATGATGTTGGTCTAATAATATAAATAAAAGAACTGTGTATTATATCATCATCTTTGACTTGAGCATAATATACATAATGTGTGGTGTGGTAGAACTTAGAAGGTTGTCGTTGCTTGGTGTAACGTCTCTTCAGTTCAGATGGCTTTTGTAATATGAAAGGACAAATTCAAAAGCATTATGGTCGGCAACCTCACATGATTGCTTGATTTAAGTACCCTCTCCTCTCGTGCAACTTGTGATGTGAGATTGTGAGTGTGGTCCTCGTTTCGTCTCTCTATGGTTTTTTTTTCACTTTTTCTTATTTTCTTGGTCCATGTCGTCGTGTCTATTGTTGAAAGGGTCCATGTGAGGATTTTGGTCAATGTCTTTTGTTCATCAAATGTGGTCTTTTACTGTTTTACTGGCCCTGGAGCATGGGATTTGCTTCTGTACCTCCCCACTTTACTTATGTAACTTTCACTTTTGGATGTATGGACAAAATTGCCTCCAACATTAACAATCCTTCCCCTTCCCTTTTCCTTCTCCTCTGTGCCGCTGCCACCCCCTCACCTTCGCCTCTCCTCTGCACCGTTGCCACCCCCTTCCTCTTGCACTCACACTTAGCCAGTTTCTACAACCAAACGGGCTTGGGTCTCTTCTTCGTGCTCCCTCTCTTTGTTGTGTCGTTCAACTTCGTGGTTCCGATCCCATGCCCTCTTGCACTTGCATTCTTTGTCACAATCTCGATTTTTGTCTCTGTCATGATCGGAGGAGGTTTGGGATCATAGGGTATGGTGTGGTGTGTTTGTGATACGTGGAAAAAGGAACAAAAACAAAAGGGAGTGAAGAAAAAGCTTGGAAGTTGGGGATTGGGGTTGGTACCCTATTCCAAAATAGTTATTTTGTAGTGTGAATTTCGTGTTACAATTTTTTTTTTCTCGAAATAACTATTTTGCAACACAAAATTTACACTCCAAAATAATTATTGTGGAATATGATGAGTATTTTGGAATGACCATCCCATAATAGGGGTGCTTGTGTAAAGGATAATTTTGTATGTTGGAAGCAAAGTGGGAGTATAGGAAGTAAATTTCGTGAGCATATATGTTGGGCCCAATAATTACACATACAGGCCCAGACTACACTAAACTATAAGAAAAGAAAAATATTTTGCTAAACACACCACCATTTTTACTTTAAAACCCTTTAACTTAGTTTTTGTTTGTTTATATATAGTCACTCCTCTGACTCTCACATAGTATATATTTTGCACAAATACTGTTGATCACTACTCTAAAGCTTTTAAGAGATTTTTCCTCTTTACTGATTCAACTGTCATGCCCAACAGATCCAGGTGGCAAACAATAATAATGATCATTTTCAGCAAAGCAAAATATATATTTGTGCTTTTTAAGAATTAAGATCATTTGATAATATGAAGCACAAAATAATCAGAAGTGTCTTCTAGCTTGAGACCAATACTGATTAATTATCGTTCATCCAATAAAGGATTTTGTGATTAATTTGTCTCATATATATGGTACATTTTTAAGAGACAGAGGGAGCCAATTAACAGGTTTAGCTTCATTGTCTTTTAAGAAAATAATTAAATGTATTAAATTTATATTTTTAAAATTATTTTTTCTAAATTATCCTTATTATCTTTAAAAAAAAAAATCAACATTTTTATGAGATTACTCGTGACTCTATAAAGGAAAGGTATTTTAAACAAAATATCAGTCAATGAATTAAAAAAAAAAAATTATTTTTGTTTCTTATAAATGAAAACACTGGAGTGTTTGTCTTTTACTTCTGTCAAAATCCCAAAAGATTATAGATACCCCTTTCTACGTAGTTTTAGTCAAAACACATTCTCAACCAACAAAAAATGAGGAAGCTTTGGAAAGACATTTGTTAATATTAATCATGACGAAGTAATGATTTTATTTTATGTAAAAATATGTTATTTTTATTTTTGTTCTCTTTTTTATTAATTAGAGCATGCACTTCAAACATTAATAATATTTTGGCTACTATTTGATAGTATAATCTTTATATTCATCAGTATATTGATTTTCTGACCGAACATTTCGATTTCAACTAAAATTGAAATAAAGCTTTTTCATATAGAGCAAATGAAATAAAAATTCAAATAAAGCTTTTCTATTGCATTATAGTTTTAGATAATCGTGTCATAACTTCTTAACAATTTTTGCGTTATAATCAATTGTAATTTTAAGTACTTTTGGCAATTAAAAATGGTTAATGTTATACACTTCACTTCTTCAATTGAAGAGGTTTTAATGTTCACTAGTTCAGAGTCTATGCTTACTAGGATAAGAAATACATAATCTTGTACTATTATGTTATAATTAAATTAGTATAAGCTTTAATTTAATAAATGTTATTTTTACGGCTGGAAGGCCATTATATTAATTTATGTATGATTAGTTTTCCTTTAAACTCCTAATTTCTATCAATATTAAGAGCATTCATGTTTGGTGAAACAAATTTTTATTGGTTCGTGTGGAATACACTTGTACACATCATTTATTTTTACTTTAATCAACCTAAGCACCACTAACCTTTCAATTTTTCTAATGATGCAATTTTTTAAAAGTTGTTTTAAATAAATTTTAAAAAATTACGCCTAAAAAAAGATTAAAAAAAAAATGAAATAATGTTATTTGAATAAGTATTATATTTCTTAAGTAACAAATATTTATTACCTCACTAAAACAAGTGTTTGACAAATATAATGTTTCCCCATACCAGTAATTGAGAAATAACCCATTATGGATGCTCTAAGATTTTTTGATTTTTTTTTTTTATAAAAAAAACTTTTTAACTTGTTTCTAGATAGTTTAAAGGTTACTAAGTTATATAAGACTTTAATACTTTCAAAAGATAAGAATAATTCATTTAGTTTGAATTCAAGTTAAGTGTAAAATTTTATTAAATTAATGATAATTTCACATTACAAATCGATTAATATTTATCTTAGTATTGAAAAATATATGTGATTTTCGATCTTAGACATTAAAAAAAAAAAAAAAAAAACTTGTCCTTGATAGATTGGACTAAAGAAATTAACAAGGTGATGGGGTGATATTATGATAATTTTTTTTTTTATAAGGATGAACGTAAACCTAAAGCTTCATACAAATGTCCAATTTTTTCATCATTAAACCGACATAAGATTATGCAAATGTTTGGATTCTGGCTACATAAGTAAATTTGAGATAAAAATATTTTTGTCAACCGATCAAAAATTTTATTTTTATAAGTTAAATTTATATTGGAACGTGCGTGTGATAAATGTTCAATTTAGTTATTTTTAAGTGAATTTCTTGGTGGTTATCGTTCTCGTGGACTATTATTTTTCCCCAATTCTATATCATAACTTTAGTTTTTAAATTCTAGTTAGTTAGCTTGTGAGAATAATCAGTTCTTACCCCATTTTCCCACTTTTGCAGGATGTATGATGATCAATAGATGGTCTTTGGAAGGCCTGAAATATACTGAAGCTCCAAACTCCAGGGGAGTAGTAGAGACACCTACTCTTAAAGTAGGACAAATTTGCCATTTTGGTTGTGCAGTCAGATTCTATAGCTTTCCAACTAAAATTCACTTAAATTATAATTCTTGCTTTTACATATTTTGGTTTGAACATGTTGTAAGGGAATATATTTTTTTTAATAAATTCTTCATACTTTGTACGTTTTTATGACTGTTCATGAAAATGAGTGACTTAGGTCTCAATTATTGTAAGGGGTTTGAATGTAATAATGGTTGAACTTTCATGTATCTTTTGATAATTTATATATAAATTATGTATGCTTGCATTTGAGTTAATATCTTATTTCTTTACTTAATGTTCTCAACCATGGCATGACATTTGATGTTTCTGTTGCTGAGAAACATTTTTATTATGTAGAATTGAAATGAGATGTCCAATAAATTTTGAGTGTGAGAGATCAAAATTTAATTTATTTATTAATAATCATTGTCGTCACAAAATTTAGTGTTGGTATCTTCGTTAAACTCTAGAGGAATCTTGAGTTAGGCTAGATACTTATTCTCTGATTGCGAAGAAGGATCAAAACGAAAGGTATTATAATTAGACTTATTTTGATTGTTAAATACAAATAAAGTTTGTAAGATACATTAATGCTAAAAGAGAGTGAAGATTTGGTGAACTTCAAACCCGCAACATTATCCTTCATTTCAGCTTTGTTTATGTTATAAAACCACAAAAATATTTTCTTTATTTAGTTTATGTCCTTGTTCTATTTAAAAGTTTCACACAATCAATTAAAATTTGTGTTTTTATTACTTTTTTATGATATATGTGAGCCTAAATAATAATTTTATAATTATTGTCTAATATTACGTAAGTTTACGTGAAAAATGATACTTTAATTTATTAATTTTATTACTTAAAATGATTTGATGCATTTGCCAAAAACTAAATCAAGTAACGTGCAATATTATTAATTTCAAACCAAACATGCATTATGTGTATGTTTGTTTTAGGATTGATTTAAATGTGAATGAATTTTCATTTCAAAGTCTATGAAGGTAACTTTTACATTGAAAATTTAATTTATGTATTCAATATATTTTAAAAGTGTATACCAACGCGTCCTATATCATAAGATTAAATGAAATACTTAATTTATTTGTCAAATACTTACTTCTCATCAATCTGAATTTCCTTCCAAGTGAAGTGAAGATTTAACAGTAATGTAGTAGTATAAAATATTTTTATATTATAATTCATCGTAATTTACGATTTGAATAATTTATGAGGTAATATATAAAAGATAATATATTTATAGGAAATAAAGAATTTAATGCATTTATTATTTCTCCGTTCCAGAACAATTCAAATGCTTAAAAAAATTAGTCATTAATTATTAATTTAAACAGAAATTTAATTAATTTCTCAACTATCATTGTCATTAAATATCAATACAAATATTTGGATAAGAAAGAGTTAAATTTTTTTTTACAAAAATTAAAGATAGAATTTTAAAAAAAAATATTTAATGTAGAATTTATAAAAAAAAAAAAAGTATAAAAAATGATACAAAATTTGTCATTTTTTAAAATCAAGAATGATAGAATAAAATTTTGTAAAATTTTAAAAATTGAAGATAAAAAATATCAAATTAATTTGATAAGAATAAAATTTGTCAAAAATTAAATATTTATTATTAATTATAAATATAAAATTAAGATATGATTTTATTAATTAAAATAAATAATAAATTTATTTTTTTATTATATATATATATATATATTATAAGGAAAGGGAGGAGGTGACTCGAGCCCCCACTTCCCCCAAAAATCCGTTCCCTACAAATATCTATTGATCTTAATTATATCTAAAATTATTATTGAAAAAACTACTGATTTGAAACGGAAGAATACAATTTATAAATAGTAACGTAAAACAAAAATTAGTATTTAATAAAAAGCTGATTAAAACCCAAATGAAGCCATTCCATTGATTCAACATTTAATATTTTAATAAAACCATAGTTGATATCATTATCTGCAAGTGTTAGACTGATAGTAAGGACAAGAAAGAGCGTGTGCGTGTAGACGGTAGACGGTAGAGGGTGGAGAGCGTCAGTATCTGGCGGCAGAGAGTAGGCGATGGCAGAAGAAGAAAGAAAAGGGGTTTGGTTTGGCCTTGTAACTTGTAAGATGTAAATGAAGCCGTAGCATTAAATGCAAATTCATCATTAATTTCTGTTTTCATCATTACTCTGATATGATTATTACCAAATCCCCCACACCCCCAAAAAAGAAGGCTAGACAGACAAGACACACTCTGACACTCACTCTTCTCTTCTCTTCTCTTCTCTCCTCTCTCTTATAAAACCAATGTTCGCCTCTTCATTTTCCCCATCATCTTCATCATCATGCTTAACCCAAACGCCCAACCTTTCTTCTATTCCAAACCCAACCCTCCGCAACCGCTGTATTTTCCTCGTCCTATCTGTCACTACGTGCCTCTTACCTACGCCTTTTACCCTCCTCCTCCAGTATATCCGTTTCAGAACGTCAAAACGGATCATAAAGTGTGGCCCAAGAGAAACCGGCGTTACCGCCACCCCAGGTTTCATGAAGAAGAAACAAAGCTTCCACTTCCACAACAGAATAATAATAACGGTGTTCCGTTCCCAAACACCGTTCAAGAAGCTGAAACCTCTTCCATCACCACCGTCATGATTCGCAATATCCCTAACCAATTCAAGTAACTAACCACTCTCTCTCTCTCTCGTGTATAGTGTGAGTATTGTTTTGAACATGGTTTGTTTGTTTGTTAGGTTTGAGGACTTAATACTCATACTGGACGACCATTGCTTTCGACAGAACAATGGCGTTGTTAATCCCATGGATTGGTCCAAGTTTGATTTCGTTTATTTGCCCATGGATTATAGGTAGGGTTCAGTAGCCGAACCATGTATTTGTTTGTTACGATTCATGTGTGTTAATGTTTGGTTGTTTTTGTGTTTTAATTAAGGAAACAAGCGGTAGAGAAAAGGATGTCGAATTTGGGATACGCGTTTGTGAACTTCACCACTCCTGCTGCTGCGTTCAACTTCTACCGCGACTTCCATGGTTTCGACTGGGATGTCACCAAAAACAACAAGATTTGTCAAATCAATGTGGCCCAGTATCAGGTTAGGTTCGTTGTAAAAGTT
The DNA here is from genome assembly GCA_014843725.1 of Amphicarpaea edgeworthii. Taxonomy (NCBI): domain Eukaryota; kingdom Viridiplantae; phylum Streptophyta; class Magnoliopsida; order Fabales; family Fabaceae; genus Amphicarpaea; species Amphicarpaea edgeworthii. The sequence continues at coordinate 20,564,388 of CM026321.1, forward strand.
ACTAAAAGATATCTTAATTTGCTTATACTCAAAATCCATTTTTGACACAATTAGTTTCTCAAAACATGTGAATATTTATATAAAATCGCGTTTGACATACATTAATTGTGGGTTTGGTTTGACCCTTGGATTCAACTTTGATCGGACTTGATTTCAGCTTTCAACATGTTTGACAACGTTGAACCCAAAATTTTCAATTGAATTTTACCCTTAACTTATTTTATATTACAAACATATATCATAATGCAAAATCAATTTCATTCAAATTAATTTTGTATAAACACACGAATTTAATTGATACTATTTAAAAAACAAGACTCATTAGTAAGTACAAGATTAATGTTAGAATCCTCGAATAAAAGCTTTGAAATTTTATTTGAACTGAAACCTACCGAATGTTTGGTTTCTATGATACTTAAAACTGTATCACAAATTTCAGTATTTTATGATGAACTTGTAAAATGAATCTGTCTTATCATAAATAATATAAAGGATTTATTGATTTTGTCTGTTTCACCTCAATTGTTATTTGCACAAATAATCAAGTTATTTGACCAAGAGAAATTCATATTAAGAAAGGAAACTGAACCATAGCATAAGAAATGCCACTGATTGACAAAAGGTCTTGTGCAAAGTTTGGTTAAAGTAGAACAAATAAAGTATCAGAGAACAGATCCCCTCCTGATCCCTATGTAGATGTTCTATTTTATTTTAATATAATAATAAGAAAGCTTATGTTAGTAGTTTCTTATACTCCTATAGTTCTATGTATGTATTGTTCCATGGTTTATAATGGTAATGATGTCACTTTGGCTTGTGCTGCAGGGAAGAGATACTCTGAAGAGGATTTTCCAGGCAAAAGTTTTCCGGTGCCCGAGCCGAGATTTTTTGCCCGTGCTCTACTCTCAAGGCCGTGATGGGTTGAACCGTCGAATCAAGGGAACCAATGTGGGAAACCATGTATGGGGTCTTCCACGAAGAGCCATTGGAACCCGTGCCTTTTTCTTAAAAACTTTTTCCTAGGTTGTAGCACTTCTTTGTCTTGGACTTGGATCATGGTATTGGTGAATCCTTGCTGGTTTAGGATTAGTTAGGTTTGATGCACATCCCACCCTTGCTTCAGCTTCTGAGTTCTGCCTGCAAGCATTTTATTGTAATCTTACCCTTTTTTTGAGTGTGGGATTTAGGTTTCATGTGGGAACAACTTTACTTAGGTCCTAGGATGTTTTAGATTGTAACCACATAGCATAGTATCTCTCCTTGTCTTTCTTTCCTCTTCTCAGTTTTAGGTCGGAGTAATCGTCTAGAGTATCCTGTGTTTTCATTCTCCCCCTGGAAATGGTGGGGTCTTCCATGCTATACCGTCTGGGGTGAATTGGAAACATGGGTTTAACAATTTAAGAATTGCTCTGCCCAAATGTTTGTATCGTTTTCTATTCGCTTGCTTTGTCTACTGCTGTAAATTGTACTGGTCTAATACTACCTGTGTCAATCCTAATCCTCCAGTGCATGGTTCTCAATGGAAAATAACATGGTGGTGGTGGTTTTTCATGTTATTGTTCCGTTTTGTATTTCTACTATATAGGTATTGAAGAACTAATAATACATGAAATTTTAATGAAAAATAACATGGTGGTTGTGTTTTTTCATTAATTATAATTTAAGGATTAAATCGTATATTATTTAGTGGTGTAACAAAAAAATAGTGGAAGAACTTTTTAGAAAGGGTGAGAAAAGACTCCTAAGAAAAGATTGTTGCTGTACTTATTTTAGCGTGGGATCGGTACTTGCTAATTGGCTAATTGCCATCACTTTATTTTGTTTGGATTGTTCAGAATTGCATTGAATGGCTTCTGGTTCGGTTTGTCTGGTCTTGTTATGATAAGATGTGAAAAAAAGGTCTTTTTGCGGTCAAATAGCAGTGCTATTTTTGGAGTTGACAACTGAAAATCATTTGAGGGTACGGTTGTTGAAAAGGAGGCCGCAAAAATTGAAGGATGTAAAACAAACCAAATTTCTCTCTTTTCCTTCTATTTCTTATTTATTTCTTTCTTTTCTCATTTACCTACTTCATCGGTTTAAATTTCATTGCAACAGTTCAAATTTTCATTTTTTGTTTTTACAAATTTGCAAGGCTTTTGTTTTTTTGTTTTTTTTATACTTTTTTTTAATTTTCTTTAACACATTCCTCTTTTTTTTCTTCATATATATTACTCTTGGTTTTTTTTTTTTATATTTTTTTTCAATTCTTTAATACATTTTTCATGTTTTTAAAATTTTCATGTGAAATATGTTGAAAATATGAAAAAAAAATAGAAATGTCTTAAAATTTTTTTAAGAATTAGAAATTTTAAAAATGTAAAAATAACCAATGTAATGAACTTAAAAAAAATGAAAATTTTAAAAACTATTAAAAAATACGTGAATTTAAGGTTTCATTGGTTTCATCAATGTAGCTTAAATTTCATCATAAATATTTAAAATTTGATAAATAAAATTATAAATTAAAATCATTAATATTTAAATTTTTATAAATAAAATTTTAAATTTCACCCGTATATGTTTAGGTTTCATACCTAAAATACTAAATTTAAGTCACTAATGTTTAGGTTTCAATTATAAAATCTTAAGTATTTATTATTTAAATAAATTGAAATTTTAAATATTTATTATATTTTAATAAAATCCTAAATTAAAACAAAAAATAACTAATAAAATTTTAAATATTTAGGATTTCATAAATAAAATATTAAATTTAAAACCTTAAATATTTAGGATTTTATTAATAAAATTCATATTATTTAGGGTTTCATAAATAAAATCCTTATTATTAAGGGTTTCATTAATGAAACACTAAATTGAAATAAAAAATAATTAGTGTTTCATTTAATGAAATATCAGATATTTAGGGATTCATCTATAAAATACCATGTATTTATTGTTTAAATAAATTGAAACCCTAAATATTTAACATTTCATAAAAGAAATCATATATTTAAACCCTAAATATTTGGAGTTTCATAAATAAAACATTAAATTAAAACTCTAAACATTTAATGTTTGATAAATAAAATCCCAACTTAAAAGCATAAATTCTAAGAGTTTGATAAATGAAACCTCAATTATTTTGGATTTTATTAATGAAACCTTGAATTTCACCATAAATTGAAATCTTAAATTTTTGAGGGTTTTATTAATAACAACATAAATATTTAGGGTTTCATGAATGAAACTATAAATATCTAGGGTTTCATAAATAAAATCTCAAATATTTTTAGATTCATTTATAAAATCTTGAGTATTTATTATTTAAGTAAATTGAAACCCTAAATATTTGAGGTTTCATAAATAAAACATCAACACAAAATCCTAAATATTTAATGTTTCATAAATAATATCCTTATTATTTAAGGTTTTATAAATACAATATTAAATATTTAGGATTTAATAAATAAAATATTAAATTGAAACCCTAAATATTTAAGGTTTCATAAATAAAACACACATTATTCAGGGTTTCATTAATGAAATCCTAAATTGAAATAAAAATTATTTAAGGTTTCATTAATGAAGATTTAAATATTTAGGATTTCATAAATAAAACCCTAATTATTTAGGATTTCATTAATGAAACCTTAAATATTTTTGGTTTCATAAACAAAACATTAAATTGAAACCTTAAATATTTATGGTTTCATAAATAAAATATTACAATCAAACCCTAAATATTTAGAGTTTCATAAATAAAACCCAAATTATTTAGGGTTTCATAAATAAAACCCAAATTAGGGTTTTATTTATGAAACCCTAAATTCAAACAAAAAATATCTAGGGTTTCATTAATAAAGCCTTAAATATTTTGGGTTTCATAAACAAAACATTAAATTGAAACCTTGAATATTTATGGTTTCATAAATAAAACATTACAACCAAATCCTAAATATTTAGAATTTCATAAATAAAACCCACATTATTTAGGATTTCATAAATAAAACCTGAATTATTTAGGCTTTCACTAATGAAACCCTAATTTGAAACAACAAATATTTAGGATTTCATTTATGAAACCTTAATAGTTTTCAGTTTCATTAATGAAACCTTAAATTGAAACCTAAATATTTAGGATTTCATAAATAAGAATCTAAATATGTAGGGTTTTAATAAATGAAACCCTAATTTGTATGTATAAATATTAAGAGTTTGATAAATGAAACGTCAATTATTTGAGATTTTATTAATGAAACCCTAAATCTTGCCTTAAATTTGTTTTATTAAAGTCTTAGTCCACCCAAGATTCAAGAGAAGGACCAAGGGAAACCCAACTAGGTTGGCACCCCCAAGGCTCACTATCATAACCAAGGGTTGCTATAAATTGCATTTATAAAATAAAAGCTACAAAGAAAAATGGGGGCCAAGCCAAACCCATCAAGTAAATATGTCAGAAGTTAATACTTAGGGTTTCATTAATGAAATCATAAATATCGAGGGTTTCATTTATAAATCCTAAGTATTTATTGTTTAAGTAAATTGAAACCTTTAATATTTAGGTGTTCAAGTTAATGTTTTATTTACGAAACCCAAATATTTAGGATTTTATAAATGAAAACTAAATATTTTGGATTTCAATTTATGGCATCTTTAATAGAATGCTAAATATTTATGGTTTCATTAATGAAACCCTAAATATTTAGGGTTTAAATGATGAAATTTATGGTTTCATTAATAAAACCATAAATAATTTAGGTTTCATTTATCAAACTCTTATTATTTATGGTTTTAAATTAGGGTTTTATTTATCAAAATCCTAAATATTTAGGGTTCAATTTATAGTGAAATTTAAGGTTTCATTAATAAAACAAAAAAAATTAGGATTTCATAAATGGAATCCTAAATATTTTTTGTTTCAATTTAGAGTTTCATGAATGAAACCTTAAATAATTAGGATTTTATTTATGAAACCTTAAATTATATCGGTTTTATTTATGGTTCCCTAAATATTTAAGATTTCGATTTAATGTTTTATTGATGAAACTCTAAATTTAAGGTTTAAATATATGGTTTCTTTTATGAAATCCTAAATATTTAAGGTTTCAATTTATTTAAACAATAAATAGGATTTTATAAATGAAATCGTAAATATTTTGGATTTCAATTTAGGGTTTTATTGATGAAATCTTAAACATGTATGCTTCATTAATGAAACCCTAAATATTTATGGTTTCATCAACGAAAGCCTAAATATTAGGGTTTCAATTTATGATAAAATTCAGGATTAATTAATAAAACCCTAAATAATTGAGGTTTTGTTTATCAAACGCTTAATTTTTTGGTTTCAAATTAGGATTTCATTTATCAAAAACCCTAAATATTTTGGTTGTTATTTATGATATACTAAATAATTAGGTTTCAATTTAGGATAAAATTTAAGGTTTCATTAATAAAATCAAAAACTATAATTGTTTCATGAATGAAACCTTAAATATATTTTTTTTCAATTTAAGGTTTCATTAATGAAACCCTAAATAATTAAGGTTTTTATTCTGGTCTAGAAATTATTAGGTGATAGAAAGACTAATTAAAGCATATGAGAGTAGAATCTACTTGACTCTATGGTCATGCCTTGTTTATATAAGAAGTTTGGAGATAAAAATATTATCTTTATCTCTTTATTTAGAGATAAAGATATTATCTTTATTATATATAAAACAACAAATTAATTTCAAAGATAAAGATAAAGATAATATTTTTATCTTTTTTTAATTATCCTATAAGACTATTCTCTTAATTATCTTCATGATATTATCTCTTGGGTAGAGGGCGGTTAGGATCTTGTTCAGCAATAAGTACATCAGCAACCGTCCAAAATGATCAGACGGTACACAATTTATCAACCTTAAACGCGTAGCGCAAAAAGACTAAAGTTAGTCTTGTTCAAGTGGTCAGTTTTTGCTTATTTGTTTTCAGCGTTTGTTTAAATAACGATCGTCCGATTAACAAAATGATCGAATGACACAGTTTTACTGTGAAACCCTAAATATTTAAGGTTTCGATTTATTGTTTTATTTATGAAACCTTAAATATTTAGGGTTTTAATTTAATGTTTTATTTAGAAAATCGTAAATATTTAAGGCTTCATTAATGAAACCTTAAACATTTTTCTTTATAAGGGTTTTATTTGTGAAAAATTAAATATTTAGGGTTCGATTTAATTTTTTTTTTATGAAACCTCAAATAGTTAAGGTGTAAATATATGATTTCTTTTATAAAATCTTAAATATTTAGGGTTTCAATTTACTTAAACAATAAATATATGGTTTGAAATTTTGAAAAAAAAATAGAAATTAAAAAAAATGAAAAGACCAATATAATGTTTTAAATTTTTTTAAAATTATTAAAACACAAGAGGAGTGCCTTGAAATTATAAAAATTAATTTTTTTAAAAAATATTAAAAGACAATATGAATGTATTGAAAGTTCGAAAAACAAAATGAGAATTTTTAAAATACGAAAAAAATAATTCCTTTAAATTTTGAAAAAAATGAGAAAATTTTAAAATATTAAAAACAATTGGAATGTCTAGAAAATTATAATAATATGAAAAAATAATATTAATCTTTTGAAATTTTTAAAATGAAATTGAAAAAATTCAAACTAATTATTAAAAACAAGTGGAATGTGTTTAAATTTGAAAAAAAATATGAAAAATATGAAAAAAAAATAAGTGCAAGGTCCTTAAATTTGAAAAACAATGAAAATTTAATAAATATAAAAAAAAAAGTGAAATGCCTTGAAATTTTGAAAAAAGTATAAACTCTACAAATATAAAAGACAAGTATAATGACTTGAAATTTTGAAAAAATAAAGTATTTTAAAAATATGAAAATAAAAGAGTAATGTGTTTAAAATCTTTTAAAATAAAAAAAATAAGCCTAATGTTTTGAAAATTTTAAAATAAATCAAAATTTTATATAAAAAAAAAAACAAATGGAATGTCTTGATAATTTGAAAAAATATGAAAATCAGGTGTAATTTATTTTTTAAGAAAAACTGAAAACTTTAAAAAATATGAAAAATGGAATAATTACAAGATAAATGTCTTCAAAACTAAAAAAAATGAAAATTTTAAATATATGAAAATAATCAAAGGAATATCTTGACAATTTGAAGAAAAAAAATTGAAAATTATATCATGAAAAAACAAGTGTAATGTCTTGGAATTTTTAAAAAAATATAAATTTTTAAAATATAAAAAAATAAGTGAAATATCTTGAAATTTAAAAAAAAAAAGAGTATTATTTTAAAATTTTGAAAAAATAAAAGCATTGTCTTTAAAAATAAAAAAACAAAAAACGTGGAAGTGCAATAAACAACATGAAAGTAGAATAAAAAAGTTAGAAGGTGTTGAAAGAAAAAATAGATCAAACACATAGTTGAACTTAACTTCAAGTAAAAAAATATCATATTTTAAATAAAGAAAAATAAACTAAAAAATTTGTAAGAAATAAAAGTATATTTTAGTCTAATTAATAAAACAAAATTTTAACTAATATTAAAAAATATGTCAAAATAAATGCATTAAACAAATATTATTAATAGAGCGCAATGTTATCCTTTATTGTTATAAATATATGACATATTTCAAATGAAAATACTAAAATAAAAAGATGATAACAAAAAATTAATATTTTAGATTAACATTAAAAATAATACATAATTGAGATTTTTCATTAATGCATATTGTTCGTAAATCATAACTCTCTTCGTATAAATTTTTCTTAATTTAAATTAATTAATTTTTATAAAATTCTCTAAAAAATTATGGAAAGTTGTAATTAAGTGAACATTAAACTAAAAAACTAATTCAAAAACGGATTTTTAATGTCGGTGGCATATTTTATTTTATTTGTGATCTATTAATTAACAATTGTTCTCAGCATTATATATATATTTGACTTTATTTGTAAACTAACATGCAGGTCACAAGTGCTTATTCCTTAATCATGATTATTGATCACACACAATATATACTACATGATATGGAAGTGGAGACCCCACTATAAATTATATGTAAATAGAGATTAGTTAATAATAAAACTGATAAATATACTTGGCATCGGCACCACATGGTGACAAAAATAACAATATTCATATACCATATGCATGATATTCTCAGAGGAGTGAATCAACTATGAGGCTGAATTCGTCCAAGCTCACAGCCCCATCTCCATCCGCATCAAGAGAAGCAACAAGATGCACACAATTTTCGAGAGACAAGTAGTCCAGACCCAAGTTTTGCATGGCCCCATGCAACTCTTCGCCGGTCAGAACCTCGCTGCCGTCTTCGTCCAGCGCCTCAAACGCGGCGCTGAGTGCGGTAGCGAGGTTCTTTCCACCACTGCCACCACCCTCCAAATCCTTGGTAGTGTTCATCTCCAAGAACTCGTGGATGCTCAACAAGCCATCCTTGTTCTTGTCGCCGTGTTCCATCATCGCCGTCACCTCTTGGTCGCTAGGGTTGTTGTAGCCGAGTGAGCCCAAGATTCCTCCCAGCTCCGCCTCTGTGATGCGGCCGTCGTTGTCTGCGTCGAATGCTCGGAATGCTTCCACTAGGGATAGGACATGGTTCAGTGTCTCCATTTCGGAAGAGAGGGAACCCACTTGTTGAGCCATGTTGGAGAGTGGTGTGTGTGTTGTGCTTTGTAAATTCTAATTGTTGGCACTCTCTCTCTCTCTCTATATATATATATAAATAGTTCGCTAGAGGAGGGATATGGACCAAGGAATATTAATGCTGTTTTTGCATTTTGTGATGCTGAAGATTATAGGAATAGCATCTAATTAATATGGTTGTTGTAATAAAGTTTATTCGTTCTGATAATCATACCCTGCTTTTCTTTGGGAATAAAGTTGGGAAAGTTCTATTCGTTCAAAAATAATAATTTGTGTAAAATTGATGAACGTGTCGTATTTCTATTTTTAGGAATTGTTTTTATTTATCAAAATGCAATTTGTCAAAGTTGCTTAGACAGTTTGTAGATGACTGACTATAGAAGGCAGTGGAAGGCGCTATGTAGAATGTGGAATTGAATAAGGTATTTTTAAACGCAGCACGACTTCTAGAAGAAAAAAAGAAAAAATGATGAAGATGAAGATTAAGATTAAGAAAAATAAATGAAATTATCTAGATAAAATTGTCTTTTTTTAATAGTTAATTTTTAAAATTCTTATAGAGATAAATATATATGAGTTTAATTGATTTGGAGAAAATAATTTTATCTTTTAAATAATTTTTTTTTTAGTACAGTGCTTCTAAACATACTTAAAAATGGAATAGAAAAAAGAGTTTAATATCGGTGAGCGTACAATTTAACTTATTCTTCGTAATCATTCTCTTTTTTAACCTTACTTTACTTGCAAATGAACAATCCATCAAAATTCAAGTATTGATGATGCTACCCACACCCATGTAATATAACCTCATGGAAGAACAAGTATTTAAACATAGGCAACTACACTTAAAATGGCATAAATAAGATTTATGTCCTTTCACATGCTTATTGCCTGTTTGATCAGTGTCTTTCTTTCACATGTCTATTGGCTATTTCTTTTATTATTTTTTTCAAATATATTTCTTTTTTTTTTATTGTGGTTCGTCTTCTTTATTGATGATTTTGTAAAAAAAAAAAAACATGCGGTCTTCATTTTGTAAAAAAAAATAAAAATTGAGGTCTGACTTCCATTTCTCTCCATAAAATTTGTTGGGTTTGCAAATGTGTTGTTTTTACTGAATAGCTAGATTAGCTGTATCATAGTAATGGTTATTGAATCTCTTACTAATAACTGACTCACTAGTCATTCAAGGTTTTACAATCATTAGCCTTATTAAAACAACTGACTCACCATAACGAACACGAACGAAAATATTAAAAATAATGGTACGGAACATCTACATTTACTAATGTATGTATCGGTCCATGAAATATAAGTGGATTGGATTGTTAAAGAAAAAAATTAAAGAAGAAGGAAAATGAAGGATCGGATTCAAGTTCCTCAACTTTTTAAAAAGATGTATGCGCCGGCACATTTTGTCCTGGGATCACGTTTTCTTTCTTCATCGAAAAATTCTCCCCATTTTTTTTTTCTATTTTTCCCTCACACCCTTATCCAGTTTTCTTTTTTCTGCTTTATTATTTTATTCTTTTTTTAATTATTTCACTCTTACGTACGTTCCCTTCTCTTTTTCCTCCTTTCATGTTACTTTCAACTTTATTTCACATTTGTTTTCCTTTTTATATTACATTTTTCTTATAATAATTACTTTTTTATTTATATTATATTATTATAATTTTATCAATATGATATTTAATTTTTGTTCAAATATTTATAAGAATAATATGCTAAATATAATATTAAAATGTGTTATTATTATATTAATTGAATGATAAATTTATATAACTATTTATTAGAACTAAATATAATTAGATTAACGTTAAATTTACGAAAGGAATGTGTTGAAAAATAGCAATGTGTTGAAATTTAACTATTTTTTATTTAAATATAAAAAAAAAACAAGAGTAATACCTCTAAAATTTAAAAAACAAAAAAAGAAAAATTCAAAAGATATAAAAAAAACAAGAAGAAAGTCTTGAAATTTGATTTTTTTAAATATGAAAAAACAAATAGAATGTATTAAAATTATGAAAAAAAATATTAAAACACAATAAGAATGTCTTCAAAATTAAAAAATGAAAATGAAAATGATTTTTTTGAAAATATGAAAAAATAACATAAATGTGTTGAAATTTTGAAACAATATGAATATTTAAAAATATTAAAAAAGTAAAGGAATGTCTTGAAAAATTTTAAAAATATGAAAATGAAAAGAAAAATCAAGACTAATGTCTTGAAATTTTTTTAAAAAAATATGAAAAAACAATAATAAAGTCTTGAGATTTTGAAAAATATAAAAACAGAAGAACAATGTCTTAAAAACTTGAAAAAAAAAATTATTATAAAAAAATGAAGAAAAAGGAGGAATCTCTTGAAAATTTTAATTTTTTTTGATATTTTTTTTTCACATTTTCAGGACATTAATCTTGTTTATTTTATATTTTATATTTTTTTATTTATTTCTTAAATTTATAAGAAATTATTCTTGTTTTTTTATATTTAAAAAAATCATTTTCTTTTTAATTTTTTTAAGACATTATTTTTATTTTTTCATATTAAAAAAATCATTTTGAAAAAGTTTCAAGACATTATAATTGTCTCTTCATGTTATTAAAAATTTAATTTTTTAAATGCTTTCTAGAAATTAATATTTTTTATTTTCTCATATTTTTTAAAATTTTCATGAACTTACTCTTTTTTTTTATATTTTTTAAAATTTTAATTATTTTAAAAAGTTTCAAGACATTACTCTTGTTTTTAAAATTTTTTTAAAAAATTCAAGAAATTACTCTTGTTATTTCAATTTTTTTATGAATTGGAATTTTTTTAATTTTCATATATTTTTTTTCAAATTAATAAGGTATTATTTTTGTTTTTTCGTATTTTAATTTTTTTTTAATTATTCAAGATATTCCTCTTTTTTTTATTATTCTTTTTAATATTTTCAATTTTTTTTCAAATGCTCAAGACATTATTCTTTTTTTTTTCTTTTAAAAAAATTTTAAATTTCAAGACATTACTCTCTATTTTTATTATTTTTAAAATTATTATTTTTTCAAATTTTCAAGACATTCATCTTATTTTTGTATATTTTAAAGAAATTTTCATTTTTCATTTTCTATTTTTCAAGACATTGCTCTAATTTTTTCATATTTTAAAAAAATCATTTTTTTTTCAAATTATCAAATCATTATTCTCTTTTTTTGGTATTTTTAATTTTTTTTATTTCTTTTTTAAATTTTCAAGGAATTATTCTTGTTTTTTTATATTTTAAAAAATCCTTACTCATTCAAATTTTCAATGCATTACTTATTTTTTCATATTTAAAAAAATAGATTTTAAAAATTTTCAACACATTTATCTTATTTTTTATATTTTGATTTTTTCAAATGTTCAAGATATTACTCTTGTTGTGAAAATTTATTTTTTAAATTTTCATTTAAAAAAAATCAAGACAATTATCTTTTTTTTTCATTATTTTTCAAATTTTCACTTTTTCTTTAAATTTTCAACGCATGTAAGTGGTTTTTAGAAAAAAAAATACTTTTTCAAAATTTCAACAAATTACTACTATTTTTTTTATATTTTTTAAAATTAGTAATGAAAAACAATTTCTTTATTTAAAAAAATAATATACTTTTTATTTTCTCTAGACACCACAAAACTATTATTATTAATAGAAAAATAATTTTATTTTTTAAAAAAATAAAATTATATATATATATATATATATATATATATATATATATATATATAAAAAGGAGCGTTTCAATTGAGAATAGCCTTTAAATAAGAATAATGAGAACAAATAATAATAACCCTTAGATTAAAATTAAAAATAATAAACGCATTAGATTAAAATCTCAATTTTAAGTACATCACAATTAAATTTTATTCAAGAGTTGTCATGAGATCCTAATTTTAAGTGTATTATCATGAAATTGTAAGTAGTGATGATGACGGTCGTAACCATATTTGTAATTGTGAAAGAAAATTAAGTGATTGTTTTGTCTATGTGATTGTTTTGTCTCTATATTTATGCTGGAAAAAAATATAAAAAAAATAAAAAATTAACTAACACATAAGGATAAGATCTCATAATGATGTACTTAAAATTAAAACTTTAATATGATGGATTTATTATTTTTAATTTTAATTTAAATATTATTATTGTTTGTTTGTTGTCATGTTCTTGAAAAGCCATATATGTTTTCAGGTTCCGCCATGTATATTATTTGTTTATTCTACAAACAAATTGTGGCATAGAGATCGACGGGAGACACATAGATACTTAAAAAAAATTGTTAAAAGATATTCTTCCTAACTCATATTATATGTCTTTTCACATATTAATTTATTCATGAAATACTCCAATAATTGTTGATACATAGACAACAATAACAATACACATACATGCCCTAAAACACAAGTAAATCGTTCTGGATATCGTATCCCATCTTCTCCAAATTAGGTTGCACCGCGAACTGAATCATGGGTGGTGGCCCACACGTCAAAGCTAAGGCATCATTTGACGCTTCTGGAAGATGCTCCCTCATGATACTCTCCGTGATGAAGCCCACACTGTATCCCCACCCTTCCTTGGGAGTTTCCACCACGTACCACACCTTGAATCGGTTACCGTGTTTCTTCGCCCACGCATCCATTTCTTCCTTCAACAAAATATCATCCTCTGTTTTGTTCGCATAGACTACATGCATCTCGGTGGGGTCCTCTGGGTCCTTCAGAATCGCTTGCGCCACTTGGTAAATTGGTGTGATCCCGGTCCCCCCAGCCAACATGGCTAGCTTTTTCGCGAATCTTTGTTTTCCGTGAACCATGAAGTTTCCTTTTCCGGTGTACTCTATGTGGCCCAATGGGCCTTTCACGTCCAACACAGACCCAATGGGCTGAGAGTCCAAATGCTGAGACATGAGTCCTCCGTTTGGGAACTTGGGATGCACGCCTTTGAAGTACACCTTGATGAGTAGTTCGAAGAACCCTACATCGTCCACGCTACTTGTTGGAGTGTAGGCTCGCATGCATAGCTTGTCGTTAATGGTGGCACACAAGAAAATGTGTTTCCCCACTGGTAATCCCAAGAGTTGGTCCTCTGAGGGCAATGCAAAACGGAAGAGCCTCACGTCGTGTGAAATCGATTTCTTTGACACGAGCTTGCATGAGATTTTCTCACGTGTTTTAAGTGCCACGTTGCGTGGTTGTGGTGTTATGATGATTTCCTTTATAAGGGGCAAATGAGCTGTGAATTCAGAATTCCCATGCACGGAGTTGTTGGGTGATGAGTCTGAGGTGTAGCCTATTCATCCATAAGATAGAGATGCATTAATGATAGTTTTAATGAACTTTCCAAATACTACTAATAAAAGCATGTAACCTTGTGTATATATAGTATATTACCTGTGGTCATGAGTTCGCCAATTCGGTAATCTTCAAGCATTTTCTTTGCTTTGTCGGAATGGATGGCGTCAAACTCTTCGGTGCAGTCGGTGCCGGCATTGATGAGGATGCTATCAACGCCGCCGGGGTGGTCTTTGAGGAAGCGGGTGCAGTCGTAGACATGGCCATGGATGATGATCCAAGTAGAGTCAGAGGTGCAGTGTTTTTTGATTTCAGAGATGGTGAACATCTTTGAGGATGTGTTCATGGATGGTGTTGAACCAGTCCTTTTGAGGGTTGGTAATTTCTCTAGTGTTTTCTCCAAATGTTTTTCCTTTACCATCCAACCACCGGGTTGGTTTGCTGGTTGGGTGGGGTGTTCAAACACTATGCCAATCTCACCCTTATGGGGCTTTGCTACATTTGTTTTCACTCTGAACCAGCAATTGTTCATCATGCCCTACACATTATTATTACATTCCCAAAACATAAAGCAAAAGTCTTCATTAGACTTCCTTTACAGATGAAATAAAAACGAGTAAAAAAAAAACGAAGTTTCTGAGGTGTGTTTGTACCATAACATTCCAAATGAGGTGTTCAGGCTGGGTGTTGAGGCCTTCATCCCAAGCTCGAACTGCAATTTCTTTGGTCCCAAGCAGGTCCATCACCTCCACCTCCAAAGACCAGAAGCACCAGCACCAATACTTGCCATATTTATTCGGTTTCTCAGCACGCTCCAATTCGCACACACGCCACGTTTTTCCACCGTCCACTGTTACTTCAACACGTGTCAGCTTTCTTCCACCACCTGTATGCATGCACAACAACGACACACACAGTTACTTTCCAGCATAAACACAGTAATACTCATGTTATCTTAATTTGTGAAAATTGTGTGGCCAATAATTCACTACACTATAATAGTTACATGTTTTCTTTTAATTATGGTATTGTTACCAAGTAACTATTATAACAAATAATGACTAATCTTTTATCAAATCGTGCATAGAATGTGAATATTTTCTTACTAATTTTATTTTATATTCAAATTTACCAAATACCTGGACTATTTAATTAAGGGACAAGACACTATAAGTCTATAACTTGTACCGAAAGTTGTTTGTTTATAGTTCCTTGCCTTATGTTAATTGATAAATGGTGTTAATATATATAACCGTGTTGTACTTGTTCTCAGAGGAACATGAATCAAAATTAATCACCAAAACTACTCACCGGTGTATGCGTAGCCTCTGAGTATATAAGGCCTCTGCGTAGTCCATGAGTTGATGGGCAAGATCTCCTGGTGACACGGCGTCGTTATCACTGAGTTTATGTTCAACTCGTTTATGATATACTCCGGCTTATACCACCAACCTGCAGGGACAGACCAATAATAAATCAAACATTCATTCATTTGTGTCCATCAAAAATTCCTTGGCAGAAACATGTCATATACAGATATACTCACACTTAAGTTAATATCATCTCATATAAAAAAAAAAAATTATTTAAATTTTCTGATTAGTTATGCTGTTTCTTTTTATTCCCTCAATGAATACTTATTAAGAACTTTGTCCAAACAAGGTGTTAATTAGCATATTACTTTTTAAAAGTTGTATGGTAGGATAAAAAACATTTACAAGTTTCTATATTTTGTTCTAGAAGCAAAAAGAAAAGAATGAAATTATATAACAAGATAAGTGAAGATTTTAAAAAAAAAAAAAAATCAACATTTAAATTATATACATGTTAATATATTATAAAAAAAATATAGAAGAAATATAGATGATAGATAATATGAGAAGATATAATATAATTAAAAAAAAAAGAAATAAAAAAAATATTAAGTATTAAATAATAATAAAAACGTGTCTAAATTAATATCATATCACTGGCTAAACTCTAAATACCATTTTTGATTTTAAACCTTTCATGCAATATCCTTTGGAAAGCTAAGTAACAAAATTAAAACTCACAACAGTACAAAGAAAGATACCTTCATTGGTAAACTACGTAACAAACAAACGTGCCTAAATATCACTATCCATTCTCAACCTCCCAAGCAATATCCCTCTGCAAGTGGAGTACGAAGAAAGAAAGTTACCTTCTGCATCGGCATGATCAGAGTCAACTTGAGAAGGGAGAACTCTGTTATCCTTATAATGGTAATAACTCTCGGACTCGTGTTCACTAACGACAATGCGTTTCAGCCACTTCACCATCCTTCCACCGATAAACCCAGGAATAATCATGCGCACGGGGAACCCGTGATCCGGCGCAATCTCCTCGCCGTTTTGCATGTACGCGATGATGATGTCACGCGAAGGATCCATGGCGATCTCCCTCGTGACGCTGGTTCCGTACTTGCACCCGCCGCCCCCGGGGAGATCCTCGGCGCCCTCGAAGCACACGTGCTGCGCTCCCCTGGAGTGCGAGAGGATGCCGCAGCGGCGCAGCACGTGGCGGAGGGGGACGCCGCGCCACAGGGCGGTGGAGGTCCCGCCGCAGCCCCAGTTGAAGCCGTTACTCTGCTTCACCATGTTCTGCTCCTTGCGGCGGTTCCCGGCGCAGACTAACGTCGCCGGGAACTCGCGGTGCGGGAACTCCCGGATTAGTTGCTCCAGGGTGAACCGGGTTGGTCGTTTGACCAAACCGGTTATTTCCACGGTCCACTCTTCGTAGTTCTTCGCTTTGAAGACCGGACCGTGGCTGCGGACGTAGTGGAGTGGGGAAGGAGTAATGAAGCCATGGTGCATGAGGCGCGGGAGTGGAGCCTCCGCGTTGAAGGGATACTTCCCTGTGAGACGCACCATGGAGGCGTTTCGTGCGACCCACTCATCCGCGGTTCCCTCGTGACGAGGGTCCAGAATCGAGTCCTCCATTTCCGCATTTGCTTTCTGTATCAGCAGATTCAGCTCTTTCAGATACGAAGCATCGTCGTTTTCGTCCTCGTCGTCGGAAGCGTCCAAGTCGAAACGCAACGGCATATTTCCGCCAACGACGTCGTTTATGTTGTTGCTGCTTCCGTATTGACGGTTGTGAACGGAAGCCGCCATTGTCAGAGGGAATAAGTTAGTTAGTTTTCTAAGCAGAAATTTATATATAGAAAGAGGAGATACTGAGTGACTTATACTTACGGAACCCTAGCACTACGCCATTTAGATTTTTTCTGTCAAATAAAATAAAATCATATATTTAATTTTCGCACGATGGTTTAGTATAAAAACGTGTCTAATTAATATTATCACTGTTCATCTTCAACCTCTCACGCAATATCTCTTGGCAAAAGAAGAGACAAGATTAAAAAAGCTAGATTACAAGAGAGACACCTCCTTCATTGGCACGTTCTGCATCACGTGGGAAGGGAGTATTATATATATTATCCTCACAATGATACGGATATCTGTTAATAAAGCTTTTTGGTCAATTTTATGTTGTGGTTAAAATGAAAAAGTGGACCAGCCACAACAGTCTACATTGGACCACTGTGTCCCCCATAGTAACGTATGGTCATTGGCTTCGATCCAGTCAGCAATAGTAGCAGTCCCTCCAGGATCCAGTTGCAGACCTACATGGTGGCCATGGGTGGTGCACTTGCAGTTGCACCTCGTCATTCTTTAATATTCTTATATATATCAAGGGACCACTGTGCCTCTTTAATTTACAACACTTTACTATTTGTTTGAGTTTAAGATTGCTTCTTTGATCATCAATTATGTTTTCTCTCATATGAATTATTAATATTAATTATTTTTTATAGTGATTCTGATTTATTTTAACTATATATGTGTGAGTATTTTGACAATTCAGAGACAGAATAAACAATTTAACTATCCGAATCAGTGAAACCTTTCCTTAATTATTATATATTTCTAATCTATATTCCAATTAAATTAACATGATTAATTGTTTCATTTCACAGTGATGATTAAAGCAAATTTGTGTAAATTTAAGAAAATCAACAAGGTCCAACACGGTTATAGTAGATGACCATATATATCCCTTAAGTATATGGTTAATTAGTCTTATAATTTTCGAGTATAGAAATATTTTGCTTTCATAAGAAGATAAAAAAGCAACGGTACAACAAATCGATCCAATCAAATGGGAAACATTTAAAGTGAAAGTAAAGTGCAAATGTTTAATGACGATGCATTGTTATTGTAAAGAATTCTACACTTAATTAGAACTAATTAATAAAAAAAAAACATTGTTCAAGTGATTTTTAACATATATTATAAAATTCAATAGCATAACAATTTGTTTGTGAATAAATGAAACTAAAAATTTTTGAAAAATGTTTGATGGACACCCACTAGGTTATGCAACACCCAGTGAGTGAGTGTCAAAAGTGAAAAATTATAGGTACAATAGAGTTTATGATGAGATAAAAAAAAATGAAAAGTATTTGTAGGGCATTTAAAATAATGAGGTAAACATAAGTTATGATTTTTCAACCTTCAAACTAACAAAAGCTTACTTTTAACATTTTCTTATTCTTTTCATTTTTTTTTTCTATCAAATCATATCATTTATAATATCTATATTTATTTCTTTTACTCTAGAGATAACAAAACGGGCTTGGACCTGTATGCCAGCTTGCCAAAAATTAGTAGGAATAGTGTCTAGAACCTTCAACCCGCTTTGCCAAATCTTTCAACTCATGCAGGCCAGCCCGTCAACGAGCAAACCAACCTATCAATCTAAAAAAATTAGTTAGTCTAGAAAATTTCCATAAAATTTCAAAAATAAATAAATTCATACTCATGTCTAAAAATTTTATAACAATTTACGCATTCTATTTAAACCAAATATATTAAATTAACTAACAACTAACAACCAATGTTTGATTTGTAGTAAAAAAAAAAAAAAAAGAAATAATAAGATTGAAGGTGGTTAACTCAAATATTTTATAAACTTTTTGTTTTCTATAAAATAAATAAAACTTAAATATGTTTTTTTCATGTTGTATATTTCTTTTTTTTCTTTTTTTTTATCATATTTTGACTCTTAAATAAAATAATTTTTTTCTTACCCTTTGGTCCTTAAATAAAAAATTATTTTGTATTTATTATTTGGTCTATGTTGTTGTTATATTAACTTGTTAACTTAAATATTATTAAATTTAATATCTAAGAATGAAAAAATATATTATATATAAATATAGTATTTTTTTTTTCAAAAAATCAAATTTAATAGTTGAAAAAAAAATTAAAGTTGATGAGCCGACGAATCAACTCACCAACTTGTTTATTGGTGGGACAATCTAAACAATTCAATTTACATTGGTTATAGGTGGACTAACCCTCATTTTTTGTGAGCTTTAGGTGGACCAATCCATTTTTTGTAAGTTGACCTGTTATGTCATTTATATTTTTTTTCTCAAAATGTCAACTAATATTTTAAAGGTAGAAAAATTTTGAGGTATTAATTAAATGTTTAAAAATACGAGGGTTGAAATAACAACTCACTAATATATAACGTATTCAAATCATATTTTAAAACTACCTATAAAGAATATCAATGATATCAATGCATGGTGCTAAAAAATAGGAAAAAAAAAGAAGGTTAACCGATTAAAATATAAATATCAATGGTTCTTTCTTTCACCCTAACAAAGAATGAAACAAACGATACTCCAATAATATCAAATATACAAACAACAATAACAGTACACACATAGATAGACAGCAGAGTCTAGTAATCTACTTCTCTTACTCTAAAACACAAGAAGATCATTCTTGATATCATACCCCATCTTCTCCAAACTAGGCTTCACTGTTAAATCAATCAAGGGTGGAGGCCCACACGCCAATGCCAATGAATCCCTCGAAGTTTCTGGAAGATGCTCCCTCATGATACTCTCCGTGATGCGTCCCACACTGTATTGCCACCCTTCCTTCACAATTCCAACCACATACCACACCTTGAACCGGTCACAATGCGTCTTCGCCCACGCATCTAACTCTTCCCTCAACAATATATCATCCTCGCTGTGGTTAGCATACACCAAATGCATTTCAGTTTGGTCTTGTGGGTCCTTCAAAATCGCTTGTGCCACTTGGTAAATCGGTGTGATCCCGGTCCCACCAGCCAGCATGGCTAGCTTTTTCGCAAATCTTTGTTTTCCGTGAACAAGAAAGTTGCCTCTTCCAGTGTACTCTATGTGGCCCAATGGTCCTTTCGCGTCAATCACAGACCCAATGGGGAGAGAGTCCAAATGCTGGGACATGAGTCCTCCCTTTGGGTACTTCGGATTCTCTCCTTTGAAGTACACCTTTATAAGAAGCTCAAAGAACCCCACTTCGTCCACGCTACTTGTTGGAGTGTAGGCTCGTATGCATAACTTGTCCTCAATGGTGGCGTACAGGAAAATGTGCTTCCCCACGGGTAAACCTAAGACTTGGTCCTCTAATGCCAATGCAAAACGGAAGAGCCTTGTGTCGTGGGAAATGTGAGTCTTTGACACAAGCTTGCATGGGATTTTGTCACGTGAGTTAAGTGCCACTTTGCATGGTGGTGGGGTTTTTGTGATCTCCTCTATAGGGCCCAAATTGGTGGATTCGGAATTGTCATGCACAGAGTTGTCTGGGGTGTAACCTATTCATGCATAATTGGTTGACGTATAAAAAAAAAGCATCAAGTCAAACACATCTTATAAGTTTTAAAAAATGTTCTCCTCGTGCTAAATAGAAACCTGCAACCTATGTATATTTATTACCTGTGGTGATGAGCTCGCCGATTCGGAAATCTTCGAGCATTTGCCTTGCTTTGTCGGAATGGATGGCGTCGAACTCTTCGGTGCAGTCGGAGCCGGCATTGATGAGGATGCTATCGACGCCGCCGGGGTGGTCTTTGAGGAAGCGGGTGCAGTCGTAGACATGGCCATGGACAATGATCCAAGTAGAATCAGAGGTATTGTGTTGTTTGATTTCAGAGATGGAGAACATTTTTGAGGTTGTGTTCATGGATGGATGGGAACCACTCTTTTTGAGGGTTGGTAATTTCTCTAGTGATTTTTCCAAATGTTTTTCCTTATTCATCCACCCACCGGGTTGGTTTCCTGCTTGAGCAGGGTGTTCAAACACTATGCCTATCTCATCCTTCTCAGGCTTGGCCACATTTGTTTTCACTCTATACCAAGAGTTGTTCATCATTCCCTACACACAATTGTTGCACATAAGAATTACAATTACAAGATGGTTTGATAGTCGAAGGAAAAATGGAAAAAAAGAGATCGTGGATTTAACTCTTTCCTACGTACCATAACATTCCAATTGAGGTGTTCAGGTTGCGTGTTGAGGCCTTCATCCCAAGCCCGAACCGCAATCTCTGTGTTCCCAAGCAGTTCAATCACCTCCAACTCCAAAGACCAGAAGCACCAGCACCAATACTTACCATATTTGTTGGGTTTCTCAGTATGATCCAATGTGCACATGTGCCACGTTTCACCACCGTCCAATGTTATCTCAACACGTGTCACTTTTCTACCACCGCCTGCACGTATACAGACCCTTAATTTTTTTGCTTAATAGATTTTCTCTATTTTTAATAAAAAATTATTAATTTAATGTTAAAAATATTCATAATATATGATGGGTTTGTTTAAGATTATAATAAATATTTATAAAATAATTAATTATTTTATAAATTAATAAAATTTACTTCTTTAAATAAGTAAAAAATAACTTATTTTAAATAAATTCAGACAAATATATTAAAAATATATATAATTATTTATTTTATTAAAATAAATTATTATTTAATCAAATAAACTTAAAAAAACTAATCTTATATCTTATAATGTGAAAGTTAATTTTGTGGTGCATAAATAACTCCATTTTATGTTATTGGGTGCTGTATTGATGTATACATGTTCCGCTTAGGAACAGGAATGAAAAACACGAAAACTGACCGGTATATGCGAAACCTCTGAGTTCATAAGGCTTATTCTGCATAGTATATGAGTTGATTGGCAAGATCTCTTGGTGAGAAGGCGTAGTTATCACTGAGTTTATACTCAACTCGTTTACGATATACTCCTGCTTATACCACCAACCTGCAGCCACGACACACAACAAAAATTACAATGTAACGAACATTTCCTTCGCAGAAACATGTCATATATGATATGTTGTTCAGACACATGCAAAGTTAGAATAATCCACTAAATTACCTCCTAAAATTATGAGTACATCGTTTTAAATTATAAATAACTACTTTAGTTCTTTACCTATCATTATAGTCTTTCAAATTATAATTACAAAATAAGTGGTCGTATTCAACCAGGGACGGATCCACATAGACAAGCAGGGCTTTAGCCTTCCTCTCCCTTAAAGACTTCTTCATACAATAGAGAATTTCATCTTTGTTGCACCAAAATTCTTAAATATAATTAATTATTTTTGCTTTGATATTGCCTTAATTATTTACTGAGAACACTCCCCATGTAACAATGACATGTTCACGCAACCTATTCTTAGTAGGTCTCTTTTTTCTGTAAAAAAGGAGAATTAGTGAAGTGTTCCAATCTCCACAATTGTTTGACCATTTAAAAGAATATATAATTATAATATAATTGAATTTTTATTTACTTATTTATATACTTTATGTATTAAAAGAATTAATTCTAACCCTAATTATTGTTATAATTATTTTGAATTGAAATATTTTATATTTTTTAATGAAAACAATAATTACACAGTTCTAGAATTTGATATATTTTTTTTAAAATTATAATAAATTATAAAATAAATTATCGCATTAAATACCTATAAAGTAATAAATAATTTTTTAAAAATCATTATTTACTATATGATTATTTATAGAAATTAAATATTTAAATAATTGTAAAGAAAGAAAAAGAAGACTCCGCCCCTTTGATGAGTTTCTAGATCTGTGTGTGCCAACTGATGCAGTATCCTTGCCAAAAGAAGTAACCAAATAAAGACACGTGGTTACAAAGAAAGATACCTTGTTCATTGGCAAGATCTGCATCAACGTGTGAAGGGAGGACTTTGTTATCCTTATAATGATAATGATTGTCGGACTCATGCTCAGTAACGACAATGCGTTGTAGCCATTTCACCATTCTTCCACCGATGAACCCCGGAATAATGAGGCGAATGGGGAACCCGTGATCCGGCGGAATGGCTTCACCGTTTTGCATGTACGCCAGGATGACGTCACGCGTGGGGTCCATGGCGAGATCCCTGGAGACGCTGGTTCCGTACTTGGACCCTCCGCCACCGGGGAGATCCTCGGCGCCTTCGAAGCACACGTGAAGCGCGCCATTCGCACGTGAGAGGATCCCGCAGCGCCGCAGCACATGCCGCAGCGGGACGCCGCGCCACAGGGAGGTGGAGGCTCCTCCGGCGGTCATGTTGGAGCCGGATGTCTGCTTCATTATGTTCAGCTCCTTGCGGCGGTTCCCGGAGCATACTAGCGTAGCCGGAAACTCGAGGTGTGGGAAATCCTTCACGAAGTTTTCCATTGTGAACCGGTTTGGCCGTTTGACCAAACCGGTTACTTCGACGGTCCAGTCTTTCAGATTGGCTCGGGGGACTGGACCGTGGTTGCAGACGTAGTGGAGTGGTGCCGGGGTGATGAAGCCATACTGCATGAGGCGCGTGAGTGGGGCCTCCGCGTTGAAGGGGTGTTTCCCTGTGAGTCGCACCAGCGAGGCGTTCCGTGCGACCCACTTGTCTGGGATTCCCTCTTCGCGCGGGTCCAGAACCGAATCCTCCATTTCAGCATTCGCTTTTCTTATCAGCTGATTCAGCTCTTTCAGGTATGAAGCGTCATCGTTTTCGTCCTCGTCGCTGCTTGAGGAATCCAACGTGAGTGCCGGCTTAAGGTCCACGCCGTTTTTGTAGCTAGCTGCCATTGTGAGTTGAATGGTTTTTCTTTCTTTACCTTCTTCTCTGTGTGTGGAAGAGAAAAGGGAAGTTGGTCTTCAAAATGAGAGGTTTGGGGCATTCATATATATTGAGAGGACTTACGTACTTACGTATCTCCACGTCGTTTAGTTCTTTTCTTAACTCACATTCCTATTATCACTTTCTTCACTAAATTTTTTTAATTTAAAAAACATGTTACTCAGAAGTCTTACCTAAAAATGTATAGATTAGGGTTTAAGATATATAGATGAAAAGAATGTAACTGGGAAGGTGGTTTGAATTGCATTTTGCAACAGCGATTTCTTGTTGGAATGTTAGTATGGTAACTTGTAATATAACTATATAAAAAGAAATTAAAAAAAAATAACAAATGGAATATTGTTGATATAAAACGTGTCTAAATATTATCACGGTTCATTTTCAACCTCTCCGTCTCATGCAATATCTATCCCTTGCCAAAGGAAGTTATAAAATAAAATAAAATAAAAAATCACTAGAGTACAAGAAAGATACATTCTTCGTTGGCAAGTTCTGGATCAACTTGCATGGCAAGGGAGGGACTTTCTCAATTATGCATATAATGATAATAACCCCATTTTAGTTTTGATAGCAAACATTGAGTGTGGTCTTTTTAATAAAAAAAAAAGCCCAGTTCCAGAACCAATGATCATGTTATATATATATATATATTAAAAAAAAAATAGTAATAATTAAAGTGTTAGATTGTAGATTGTGAAGATATATATCACACACACCTAAATATAGAATTTAATTACTGTGGGTTTACGGGTTTAATAGGATTTTGATGGTTATACTGCTGGTTCCTTTAATTAGTTTTAATTTTTATTTTATGATGGTATAAATAGAATCTAGCTAGAGGCATTCAGTTGTTAGTACTTTTTTTTATGGGTTTTAGGTAACTTGTATTAACATATTATATATTCTTTGTCGATAAAAAAATAAAACACTTAAAATGGAGAAAATATGTTCAAGCCACTGTCAACCAATTACATGTTGCAGCCGCAACACCAAATCCAAATTTGGGCTTTTATTCGGTGCCAGCCACTTGAAAGAGAGACCAGACATAATTTTACTTTTCACATTTATTTATTTATTTATTTATATATATATATATATATATATATATATATATATATATTATTTTATTTTTTGTTAATATTTGTTCAGCCAATATATTTTTATTTTTCTCTGTTTATGCATGTGTTAGCCTTATTGGATAAAAAAATTGTGTTAATTTATTTTCCTTAATACATTTTCCCAAAACTTACTAAAATTATATTTATTTAATGTTTAAAATATCCGTATTATCTTATGTTGTGAGAATTTTGTGGCAAATAACTGAATAAGTGACTCCATCAGTTCCATTATATTAAACGTGCTAAATATTGTTCCTGAAAGGAACAGGAATGAGAAACACCAAAACTCACTGGAATATGCGTGGTCCATGAGTTATGAGCAAGCTCTCCCCGTGACACGACGTAGTTATCACTGAATTTATATTCAACTGTCTGATTTTTTTTTTAAAAACATAGAAGTATTTGATGCAATGAACTTAATATTTTTTAACTTGTACCACGGTTAAAAAATTTGAATATTTAATATTTAATATATATATAAAGGTCATCTCCTAAAAGAGAAAATATATATACACACAATATTTTGCAATAGTTATTTTATACAATTTTATATATTACAATTCTTTGATCCATATTTTTCTCGTCTTTTCTCATCATATTTCATCTCACATTTTCCACTCTTCTTGAACAGTTGGTTTAATCTTATTTATTTATTTGTTTTCTTATGTATTTGTCTAAAACAAATTATTTAAAATAAACAATTTTTTATTTATTTAAATAAAAAAACCTTATTTATTTATAAAATAATTTTATAAATATTATTTTAATTTTAAACAACCTAATCCATTTTCTCCTAAAAAGTATATATATACAACCAATTCTTTTTCTCGTCATTTTAGATTAAAATTTACATATACTTTTATTCTTTATTATAACTTTTAATTTTATTTTCTCTGGTGGATGGTTAATCAAGGTATACCACCACCATTTTCTTTATATTTTAAAATTTTAATCAATGTACTTTTTA
This sequence comes from Amphicarpaea edgeworthii, assembly GCA_014843725.1. NCBI lineage: Eukaryota > Viridiplantae > Streptophyta > Magnoliopsida > Fabales > Fabaceae > Amphicarpaea > Amphicarpaea edgeworthii. Next base: position 20,590,475 of record CM026321.1, read on the forward strand.
CAATTTTGTTTTTGTTCACTACATACCACCTTAACAATATTATTCTCTAATAGAAAAACAATGTTCATCTTTAAAATATATATATATATATATATATATATATATATATATATATATATATTATTTGTTATTATTCAAACAAATTGTGGGATAGCGATCCACCGAGAAACATATGTCTTTTCACATATATTAGTTTATTCATGAAACACAATAATAACTTGTGAGTTGTGATACACAAATAACAGCAATAATACACGTACATACAAAACACAACAATAACAATACACATACATAAACGCCTTAAAAGTTAAAACACAAGTAGATCGTTCTTAACATCGTACCCCATCTTCTCCAAATTAGGCTTCACCGCTAAATCAATCATGGGTGGTGGCCCACACGTTAACGCCAAGGTATCCATCGACGTTTCCGGAAGGTGCTCCCTCATGATAGTCTCCGTGATGTGGCCCACACTGTATCGCCACCCTTCCTTCGCAACTCCCACCACATACCAAACCTTGAACCGGTCACAATGCGTCTTCGCCCACGCATCTAACTCTTCTCTCAACAATATATCATCCTCAGTGTGGTTAGCATACACTAGGTACATTTCAGTGCGGTCTTGTGGGTCCTTCAAAATCGCTTGTGCCACTTGGTAAATCGGTGTGATCCCGGTCCCACCAGCCAGCATGGCTAGCTTTTTCGCGGATCTTTGTTTTCCGTGAACCAGAAAGTTTCCTCTTCCGGTGTACTCTATGTGGCCCAATGGGCCTTTCACGTCAATCACGGACCCAATGGGGAGAGAGTCCAAATACTGGGACATGAGTCCTCCGTTTGGGAACTTGGGGTGCTCTCCTTTGAAGTACACCTTTATAAGAAGCTCAAAGAACCCCACTTCGTCAACGCTACTTGTTGGAGTGTAGGCTCGGATACATAGCTTGTGGTCAATGGTGGCGTATATGAAAATGTGCTTCCCCACGCGTAAACCCAAGACTTGGTCCTCTGATGGTAATGCGAAACGAAAGAGCCTCGTGTTTTGGGAAATATTGGTCTTCGCTACAAGCTTGCATAGGATTTTGTCACGTGAGTTCAGGGCCACCTTGCGTGGTGGTGGTGTGGTGATACCCTTGTTAGGGGATCCATGGGTGGATTCGGGTTTTTTATGCGACTCATGGTCTGAGTCGTAGCCTATTCATGCAAAATTAACAAGCCATATAAATCTCTACATAATGAAATAAATTAAAATTTCTAACAAAATAAAATTTGAGATAATAAAATGAGTTAAATGATACTAGAGAAATTTAAGGATGCTGGTACTTTTGGGTCTAAACTGGATAAATTTGAGCATACTGAAGAAAAAATGGGTAATTGCATACTGGATTGGGAGAATCTATCAAAAAAGATTTTTTTTTTGTTACATTTTTTTTCATTACATTGAACGTATTAGATTATTTAAAGAAAATTTAAAGTTATCTGAAGTTCATTTTATATTTTAAAAAATGTTATTAGATAATTTAGAATCATTACCAAATATTTTAGTGCTGACTAATTTTTGCATGACAAATAATTTAATTTTTTTAATGTATGATTTAGAGTTAATAAAATCCGATTATGTGTCACATAAAATTCATTTAGATTAATATTGATAGTTCCAAATAGTGTTCAAATTTTATATGTGAATGATAAAAAATGAGTTTAGTATATTAATTACCTGTGCTGATGAGCTCGCCGATTCGGAAATCTTCGAGCATTTGCCTTGCTTTGTCGGAATGGATGGCGTCGAACTCTTCGGTGCAGTCGGAGCCGGCATTGATGAGGATGCTATCAACGCCGCCGGGATGGTCTTTGAGGAAGCGGGTGCAGTCATAGACATGGCCATGGACAATGATCCAAGTAGAATTAGAGGTGTTGTGTTGTTTGACTTCAGCGATGGAGAACATTTTTGAGGCCGTGTTCATGGATGGATGGGAACCACTCCTTTTAAGGGTTGGTAGTTTCTCTAAGGATTTCTCCAAGTGTCTTTCCTTATTCATCCACCCACCGGGTTGGTTTCCTGCTTGAGCAGGGTGTTCAAACACTATGCCTATCTCACCCTTCGCAGGCTTGGCCACATTTGTTTTCACCCTATACCAGGAGTTGTTCATCATGCCCTACAGATTAAATATTGTAACACACATAAAGCTTCCTTTAAACAATATATTTATATTTAACATTCCATGCTTTCTGATAAATACACAAAAATACTTAATTATTGTACGTTTGGATTTGTTCAATATATTTATATTTAAGGATAAAATATGTTTTTTACTCCTTAATGTTTTAATTGATATTAAAATATTTTTCTGTTTTATTTTTAATCGTTTCGTTAGTTAGATGATATAGATGTTTTATGTCTCATTAATGAAGTAATATATTTTAAAATTATTTTAAAAAAAAAATTAATGTCACATATCATTAATTAAGTAACATGTGGTATTAAAAAAATAATTTTTTTAAATAAAAAATAAAATTAATGTCATGTGTTAGTTAATTAACGAGACATGTGACATGTTAGCTTATTAGTAACCAAAAATCAAACGAAAAAATACTCTAACAACCAAGACCAATCAAATGAAATATTAGAAATTATAAACGAAAATGTTCAATACATTAGAGTCCAAAAATATATTTTACCTTATATTTAACCTTTCATTCTAATAAGTACAAAAAAATACTTAATAAAAAAATAGTTAATGTATGTTTGGATTAACTTTATCATAATTAAATTTGAATAAAAGTAATTTTACTTAAAATTAATTTAAAATGATATAATTTAGGTTTGAATGATTTTTTTTTTTGTTAGAATTCATTTTGAAGTTTATTTAATGTAAATTTTTTATCCAACACAAAAATTATTTTTTAGGTCAGAATCAATTCTCAACTTATAATTAATTATAAATTCTTATTTGAAAAATCAACATGCACATTTATTTATTTGTATCTCTCAACTCTTCAACTCACTTATTTATAATATAGGGTGGATACCAAAATTATAAATTACAATTTATTGAAATCCAATTTGAATATGGATTTTTTAGAGGGATTTCAATCTATAATTCAAAAACATTTATCTGAGTGTCGTCTTTATTGTTTTGTGAAGAAAAAAGTGACACTGTAGACTCTATTATTTCTTTTTTATATATATAATTTTAAAAATATTGTAATAAATCTTCACTATTTAAGTTTATGATAAAAAATATATAACATGATTTTATATCAGCTCAAATTTAACTATTATCATGCTCATGCATAAAAAAATCCGTAATAAGTTTGGAGTTTAAAACATCAATATTAGTAGTTAACAATTTTATTTTTTTTACCAAATTAAATAGTTAACAATTTATCTACTCAGCAAGGCCTTTAAAAACTTAAAATGACATGTCAAGTGAAGTGGTCTGAAGGCACTTTCGGTGCTCTGATTGAGGAGATTTGTATCATCAAGGACCGTTTGAAGCAGTGCAGTGTAGTCCATGTTCATATATAGAAAGTGGTGTATGCTTGCAGATTTTTTGCGAAGCATGGGTACGTTATCTATTTGCTGAGATTATGTTATATATGTTTTATTCTTTGCCTAATTTTGCTTACATATAAATACTACTTCATGGAGAATAGTTGTGTACGCGCGTACCATAACATTCCAATTGAGGTGTTCAGGTTGGGTATTGAGGCCTTCATCCCAAGCTCGAACTGCAATCTCCTTGGCCCGAAGCAGGTCCTTCATCTCCAACTCCAAAGACCAGAACCGCCAGCACCAGTACTTGCCATATTTGTTTGGTTTCTCAGTATTGTCCAATGTGCACACGTGCCACGTTTCTCCACCGTCCAATGTTATCTCAACTCGTGTCACTTTTCTCCCAGCACCGGTATATGCGAAACCTTTGAGTTCATAAGGCCTCTGCGTAGTATATGAGTTGATTGGCAAGATCTCCTGCTGAGAAGGCGTAGTTATCACTGAGTTTATACTCAACTCGTTGATCATATACTCCTGCTTGTACCACCAACCTTCAGCCACAACAACGTAATAGGTCATTAATCTTAATAGCTAGATTTTAAGAATGAAGATGAAGTGTAACTACTCTCGGAGATAGATACCTTCTTTATTGGCAAGATCTGAATCGACGTGAGAAGGGAGGACTTTGTTATCCTTATAATGATAATGATTGTCGGACTCGAGCTCAGTAACGACGATGCGTTTGAGCCACTTCACCATTCTTCCGCCGATGTACCCCGGAAGAATGAGGCGAACGGGGAAGCCGTGATCCGGCAGAATAGCCGCGCCGTTTTGCAAGTACGCAAGGATGACGTCACGCGTGGGGTCCATGGCCATGTCTCTGGAGACGCTAGTTCCGTACTTGCACCCACCTCCCCCGGGGAGATCCTCGGCGCCCTCGAAGCACACGTGCAGCGCGCCCTTGGCGCGTGCGAGGATCCCGCAGCGGCGAAGCACGTGGCGGAGCGGGACGCCGCGCCACAGGGAGGTGGATACGCAGCCGGTTGTCATATTGGAGCCGGAGGTCGGCTTCATTGTGTTCAGCTCCTTGCGGCGGTTCCCGGAGCAGACGAGCGTCGCCGGGAACTCGCGGTGTGGGAAATCTCTCACGAGGTTTTCCATTGTGAACAGTGTTGGGCGTTTGACTAGACCGGTTACTTCGATGGTCCAGTCTTCCCATTTTGCCCTCGGGACCGGGCCGTGGTTGCGGACATAGTGGAGCGGCGCCGGGGTGATGAAGCCGTACTTGATGAGGCGCGTGAGTGGGGTCTCCGCGCTGAAGGGGTGCTTCCCTGTGAGGCGCACCAGGGAGGCGTTCCGTGGGACCCACTTGTCTGGGATTCCCTCGTCGTGCGTGTTCAGAACCGACTCCTCCACTTCAGCATTCGCTTTTCGTACCAGCTCACTCAGCTCATTGAGATACGAAACGTCGTCGTTATCGTCATCATCGCTGGAGGAATCTATCGGGAGAGGAGGCTTGAGGTCCGCGACAAAGTCACGAACGACGCCGTATTTTAGGCTTGCCACCGCCATTGTGAGAAAATCTGTTGGTTTTTCTTTCTTTCCCTTCCTCTCTGTGTCACTTTCTGGTGCAAGAGAAAATTAGGGCTTTGGGATATTCATATATAGAGAGAAAAAGAGTGACTTAGGCTTGCTTGTACGGTAAGCACCAGCCTCGAAAAAAAATAAAAAATTCTTCATAAATCTTATTTGCTTACGGAGGCATATCTGGATTTGGATTCTCTACTACCAAGTTGAATCCACTCATGCAGCATCAGCATTATAAATAATTAGATATATCTAATGTTTAAGATTACAAATATAAGAGTCAAAGCAAAATTTTAGTCTCCTTCTCTTCTCTTGAGGAAATAATTGGTTATAAAAAATGGTGAAATATACTGACCGTCTTCTTAATTATTTTTTCTTTATTAATTGTATTTTAACTTTTATATAACGATATAAAAGTTGGTAATGATAACTTATAATATAACGATATAAATGGACTGTTGATATAAAAAACGTGTCTAAATATTATAACTGTTCATTTTCAACCTCTCATCTCATGCGCGCAATATCTATCCCTCGCCAAAGTAAATAATAGAATAAAAAATCATCAGAGTACAAGGAAGATACATTCTCCTTTGGCATGTTCTGCATCAGCTTGCATGGGAAGGGAGTTTTCTACTCTGTCTTTTTCAAATTTCTTTCAATACTCTTTATATATTTGTCTAATTAATACGTACATTCATGTATAGTTTTTTTCATTTTCATTAATTTCTTCAAGAGTGGTTAATATTATAGATAAATTAATCTAATGGTCAATCAATAAATAAATAAAAAAAGAAACATGTTAGTTATGAAGAGAGAGAAATAACACTACCAATAGTTAATAGCTAAGGAGATGAGAGAATTGTGGAGCTAATTAAAGTAATGATTTTGTTGGTTGAAATATAAAATTCTTTTAGAACATTTATAAAGTAACATAGAGAGTATTTGTAATAGAAAAATATTAAATAATACATTTTCATTATACTTATTTATGTGTATATTATATATTAAATAAGTTACACTAAAAGTATTAGTATTTTTAAGATAGTTATACTTTATCCTCGTTAATTTTTTTAAAGATTTAATTATTATTTTCTAATGGTTAAGATAAGTTATTCATTATAACTATTAAATCTTAATAAATGAATTATGAGGATGTAGTGTAACTCTAAAAAACTTCTTCTTTTTTTTTTTATAGTAAACGAACACAATATTATAGAGATTATTCATGGATCTTGCTTAATCAACTTAACTATATTTATATGTAACATGATACCTACTAATTAAATATTTAAAGAATAAACGTTTAAAGTATTATCACTATTTTTTAAAAAATAATTATCACTATTTTATGTTATTATTATCACTTAAATATTAGTTTAATTTATTATTCATTCAAATTTACACATATTGACAACTATTATTCTTTCTAGCTATAATCATTTTGATGTTAAGTTGACTAATATAAAACAAGTATGTGCTGCCAAGATCGTGCTTTTGCACGAATGAACACACATAAGTCCGCAGATAAATTCGAAAGAGTCTCCCCCCCGAAGATATCAAAACAGACTTACATTCAAAGTTCGTGTTAAGATGTGCATGGATTCCGCTTGAATCCAGCATACCCTTTTCTTCTTTTTTAATTAAAAAAAAAGACTAAACAACATTTTTTGCATATATATCTATCATATTAACACGCATTGCTTTATTTATAGCTATTTTCAATAATTGACATCATGCTAACATCGTTTGCCTTATCTATAGTCAATAATGCACTGTTTATTTAATAATAAAGGTGTTGTCAATTTGAAATAAATTAATAACATTTTGATTAATCAAAATTTAAAATAGATGATTAATTTGACTTAAATATTGAATGACTATTTATTTAAATTTTAATTGTCCATAAAAGTGAAATATCATTTTAAATGGGAATAAATTAATTTTACTCAAAATTAACGTCTTTGACCAAATAAATAATTATAATAATAAAAATTAAAGCAATTAATCAATATATAATTCTAATTTGAATTAACAAAGTTATAGGATTATGTCTTAAAATATATTATTAATTTAAAATGGAAAATGATGAATTTTTTTTAACAATTATGACACGTAAAATTAGGAAATTTATTCACATTTTTATATTCTGTATGATGAACCATAAATTAATATTGATGGTTAAGTTTTAATAGACCACTAATTTGAAGGAAATTAATTATAAATTATTGTATTTCAAATTTAAAAGAAATTAATTATTTCATTGTCAAAAATGAATGTGACATCTGATAAAATTTAATTTCACCAAATACTAAAATCTGATAAAATTTAATATAAATGATACTGTAAAGGTGTTTAATAATTTAAGTATTTTTTTGTTAAGTTTGCATTTTTTTTCATTCATTTACTTAATTTTGTTTTTAATATTGTTTTACAAGGTGTTAATGATCTCCGTAAATTAGAGTGATTGTAATGGATTTATCTATGAGTTATTTTCTATAAAAATAATTTTATTATTATTTTCATTTGAGTTTTTTTTTTTTTATGTAATTCCATTTGTTTATACAAACTTCTTTTACTTTAGAAAAATAATATTGTCAAAATTAAATTTACAATTTTATTGAAATTAATCACATTCAATCTTCTATTTTGTTTTTATTAATAAATAAGTTCTATATTATAAACATTTAAATTGATTATACATTATTTTATTAATATAAAAAATTAACAAAATTCTCAATATAATGTTTTAATGTTTTATACAACTCAAAAAATTCCCCTCTCAATTTACCCGTACTATGCACGAGTACTATCTAGTTTTTTTTTTTTTTTTTAACTAAAGATATTAGACATATATATATATATATATATAATAAAAAGAAACAATAATTGAAGTGCTACATAGAGAATTCGCCACGAGCTTTGCGTGCTAGATTGTGAATATATGATACAACTAAATTGTAAATATAGAAAATATAGAATACAACAATTACTTGTTGAAGCCGCAACACGTACCAATCCAAAATGGTGTTTTTTTTTCAGTGTCAGCCACTTGAAAGGGAGACCAAACATTATTTTACTTCCACGTTTTAGATTAAAGCTTACATATCTTTGATTATTTATTAATATATATAATAATTTTTAGTTTTTTGTTTATTTTTTGTAATTTGAGAAGTTTTTATCATTGTCTATATAAAAAAAACACTTTATGAACATAACACATTAAAAGAAAAGAAACTAATAACCAATAAAATATATATTTCTAATTACTTGTCATATTTTTATTTAGTTAAAAAAAAGAAACATAAAATGCGATAAGATAAACAATTTTTTTTATAAAAAAAAAGATACATAGAATAACATTACAAGAGAAAGATTGTGAGTAACCATGTTAGCTTATCTCCTTACATAACTCACTCTAGAGTTAAAAATTGAGAAGAGACTAACCCTACAATTTTATAAAATTAAATAAAATGAATTTTGGCCCGTTGACGATACAAGGTTGAAGAAATTATGAATAAAGTGAAATATTATATTATAAGGAAAAAACACAAATAATTTTATATATTTTCTTACGATTGAAAAAAATTGACAATTTTTGCTATATAGATAATTTTCATTATTTGATCATTTGACATTTAACATTATTTTTTCCAAACAAATATATATAAATATATAACATCATTTTCATTAAATATATAATTAATAAAAAGAAACAACAATTGAAGATATGATGCACCTAAATATAGAAAATATAAAAAATTTCTTCAAAATAGTTACTTGTTGCGTGTGTACCAATCCAAATTGGTTTTTTTTATTCAATACCAGCCGTACGGGTTTAAAACCTAAAACGATCTAGCCGATCAAACCAATCCAATCAGAAATCGAGGTGCTAGTTAGGTCGGTCAGGTGATCAGATCGGACATGCTATTCAATCTTATGTGAATTAGTTGGTTTTTATGGTTAAACCTGTAATTTATTGATCCGGACCGATTCTTTAACCCGACATGAGGTTTTAAACCTAGTACTTAGGAGTAAGCATAGACCTTAACCACTGACCTGTAAGCCATTATGCATGTGAAATTTGATATATACACATTAATATATTCTACTTAAGTTATTACTAAATCACCATCTTTAAAACTAATATTCTAACAAACATATATTAGATATATCTTACACTTATTTATATATCTCTTTAATTCATAAATATTATTTATTATTTGAATTATATTAATTTATGTGGGTCAATATTAATTAAATAAAAAAAATACATAATATCATAATCAAAATAATAATAAAAATTCACATAATAAGTTGTATAATTAAATTATATTAATTTATGATGTATTTTTTTTTTTCAATACCAAAGTATAAAATCTTTAATTTTTTTTAATAAGGATTACTTTAATTTTTTTTTAATAAGGATTAAGTTATATTCTTCACCCGCGTGAAAGTGAGACCTTTCATATTTTTTATTATTATCCTTAAAACGAGACAATGCAGGCAGCTACTTACAGTTAATGGATATTCCACGTTGATATTTTGTAATAATTTTTTATTTTATGATTACTATATTTGAAGTTTTGAATTTTTTTTATATCAATTTATATTTTTCTACATTTTCTATTTGCAGTCTAAAAATATCGTTCAATCAAATAACAATACCCATGCTTAAAATGACAAACCTATAGGCTTTTGTCTGCATGTATAAGGCTTAATTATAATTTTAATATTTATATTTTTATAAAATTATAATTTTGATTAACTAATTTTTAATTAAGATGTTTAATTTCCTATTTTGTAAAATTGAAAATTTTGGTTCACCCTTAAATAATACTAGCTGATTGTAAAATTTTAACATTGATCAATCATTTGTGACATGACATCCTTATCTTTTGGTCATTAATGAATAATTCTAATTAGGTTTAACATTAATGAATAATTTTGTTCTCCTAAATTTTAATTCGAACATTTAATCATTTATTTTGTGTAAAATTTATAATTTTGATTTAACCGTTTAATAAAATAGTTATTAAATTTAATATCTATGGTGAATAATAAAATTGACTTAATATACTTTTACAAAATCATACTTTTCATCTCTTAATTTTTACTAAATTTATAATTTTTCTGCAACAGTTAAATTGAATGTCGTCAAAATCTTGACATATGAAAATTCACTCAATGCATAGGTTAGTAAAATGAGCGTGCCGTCAGCGAATAAAAAGTAAAATGAGCGTGGATCTACAATTGACTCCGCATATTAATAATTTTTTTACTTATTATTTTATTTGTATTATATTTAAAATAAAATAATAAATATGTAATCTTGCATTTTTTTTTTTTTGTGTGTGAACCAGTCATTTTTATAAAAGCTTCATTTCATACGGTGATTTTAACCAATTTTATTTTAAATGCCATATTATTTTATAAAAAAACATGCAAGAGCTTTTTAGAAAAATGCCTTCTCTCATTTTTCAGACTGGTTTCTTTCTTTACCATACACTGTCACCAAATCAAGACAGCCGCCACTCCTCCACTTCTCCGTCGGAGCAGAACTGGACCACCACCACTCCTCCACTTTTTCGCCGGTGCAGATTTACGTACTCCTTCGCCTCACTGCGCGGTGTAGGTCTTGTGTTTATATTTTTATTTTTATTTTGTATTTATTTTCCGATTAAGATGATTAGGTTGCATGCAAGTCCCAAAATGTTCACGGTCAGCTGGCTTATGAATTATGATAATTTCAAAACAATCTTTTGTAATTTTTTATGCCTTCTTTTTGGTTGTGCACAGTGCAGTGCGGGTACTCCCAGAATGGTTCTGCATTGCATTGGCCTCTTCGTTGAGCAATGAGACCGATTTGTTTGTGCTTGAGTTTGTGAAAAATTATCCGTTGTTTCTTCCGAAGCACAATTTTTTCCTCCAAGATTGATGGTTAAGCAAAGTTGCTTATACACACCAATGATAATTTTATTTAATGCACCTTTCTTCACTTTAAGCAACGATATTAACTCACCGGAATATGCGTGATCCATGAGTTATGGGCATGCAAGATCTCCCCGTGGGCCGTGACACGGCGTAGTTATCATGAATATATATTCTAAAAAAAACGTGCTTAATATTTCATGCAATGAACTTAATAAGTACGGGTGAGCTTGTTTAAAATTAAAAAAAGGAATAGATAGGATTTTTTTTAAAAATAAATATAAAATTATTTATTTTATTAAAATAAGTGTTTATATAATTAAATAAGTTTAAATAAATCGACAAAAAAATAAATACTTAATATCATGAATATTTAATGTTTAAATTTGATTTTAGTATTAGATATGTGATATTACGTACCAAAAATTTATAATTTGATAAATAATAAATATTATTTCAACTAAATAAAATTATAATAATTATAATAAATTGTTTAATTCGTATGGAAAACTTCAGATTAAAACTCACTTTAGTTTTAGAAATATGTTAAGTGATCAACTCATTGTAAAAATAAATCATTTTTATAATTTTATACAAAGAAATTTAATTTAACCTCAATATTATTAAAGCAGTTTTATATAAATTGTTCATATATCTCGGAGAGTTAGTTGCATATTTCTATACTTATTAAGTTCATAAAAACAATTTTTTTTTTTTTTAGGAAATATGTGTTGAAATAAATTCAAAAATTTGGTGACCAGCATAAAATTTTGATGCTATAACAAGTGAGTTGACCATTCAATTGACTTGTCTCCTATTAATAAAATGCACCACAATGTTTTGGAATTGATTAATCAACTGTTGACCGTTTGAAAGGATAGAACCCAAATTCAGTATTGTTAATTTGGACATAAATTAGAAAATAGAAAGTGCATTCACAACTTGCTTTCAGTCCAACTTAATAACGCAGTTATCAATATGGAGGTCCTTGATCCAAGAAAGAGCTTCATAGATGGCCATTGATTCTGCTTCTACAACTAGTGAAGAGCCCAATATTGCAAACTTTATATAAGTAAATGTCAATGTGTAGAAATTTTTTTTTACATAACTAAAGGAAATTTTCACTAATTTATAAAAGTGATAATAAATAAGAAATGAATAATATTTTTTTAAAAAAATTGATCTTAAACATTCATTTTATTTCTATAGGATTTTATATAAAAATATATAATTTATTTTGTATGATACAAGTTATTAAATGAGCTACCATGTTTAGATGATTGTTGTAAAATTCATTATGAATATAATTGATTTTGGTTAGAATAAAAATCAATATAAAATTTTACATCCAACGTAGAAAAAAACTATTATTATTTATTTTAACTCATAATTAATTTTAAACATTTACCGGACTTAATATTTTTCTTTTTTTGGTTCATGGAATAGCTACAGAGGTAACTTAAGTTAAAACTACTTTTGAATTTTTCTTTTTATATAAAAAAACTACTCGTATTTAATATTAAACCCATATTTCCTCTCATCTTCTGTGTTGAGCCCATCCGCTAGTTTCGTTCAAGGAAAATAAAGCCCATCTGTTTGTTCTGGTCACAGAACGCACCAGAAAATATCGTTCAGCCTGCTCCAAATTCTTATGGTACGAGCCTATAGTTAATTTGCATTTGCTTCAGCCACTTCAATCACATGTCTCAAACTCTGATTTACATAAATTTATTTATATTAGATTAATTTTCATTATAGCATCCGAAATCATTTTCAGTTTTTGTTTTTTAATTTTCAATTTATTCAGTTATTAAGTTGGTGATTCAATTATTGTGATTCGCATTGAATTAAATCAGTTGATAAACACTTCTATTTCCAAGACTGTGGGAGGCTTAGACAAATGGGGTAACTATTTAAGGCCTTAATCTCATTTAAGGCTTCTAAAAAAATTTGTATCTTTAATAAATTTGTTTTATTATTAAATGTAATGATAAGTTTTACTATAAGACATCATTATTTAATTTGTTGAGTTTAATTTCTACCTAAATTATTAATCTATATTCGGATTCAATTAACTTGATCAACTGTTCCACGTACACCCAGTGGTTAAGCTTAAGGTACATTAATGAATATTTGTGTAAACAATTAAATTAAAGAAAAGCAACAGCAACCGATCCCGTCAAAGAGAGAAATCCTAAACAAAAAAGTATACTATATAGTTGTATAATATTTGAAACGATCAACAAATGGTTCCTTTATTTTATTTTATTTTGACAGCATGATTCAATGATTCTGAAAAAGAAGAAAAAGGTTAATTTGATTAATATATCTATAGACAGTTGATATTCGTTCGTACGTTCACGGTTCACAGATTCTTTATTTATTGAAAAAGCAATGGAAAATATTATGTTTTATTTAAATACATGTACTATCAGTGAATGAATGATACCTGTTTGGAGGTAGCTAGATTCGAGATTCCTTAATAGGACAAAACAAAAGCAACTTAAGTGAGAAAGGACACACGGGTGTTGTGTTCGCGGAAACTGGATCATAAGGGTGACCTTTCCGCGCACCAAACAACACCTTAGTTTTCTTGACCCTAACCCTAACGCTAACGTGAAGGGTAAGGCCATGCATTATGCATCGCTCGTTCGCTGCTTCACAGTGTCGTTTCATCCTGCACCCAACCCTCAATATTTTTTTTTATTTTAGAGATTAAATTTCTGATCACATGTTTATGGTTAGGGGACGAATAAAAAATTAAAAATCCATTCATCACATATTTCTGATCACGGAGAATTGTTTTTTTTTTTTTTTATTTAGTCTTAGAGAGTAAATGTATTATTACGTATATACACTGCAAATAAAAATCCATGAAAATCTTAGAGAAATAACCAAGAGACTGAAATTAAAAACCCTCAACTAGGTAAAAGATTATTTTATCTTAATTTGACAATCTTTTGACGTAAAACATATATATGTAATATGTGAACATCCATATACATGCCATTCACTCTAAAGCAAATTAATTCTTCACAAGAACCAAAAAACAATTAAGAGAAATTATTTGTATACAATAAATTAATATTTACAATATTCATTCTTAGAATTAAAAAAAAAAACCTAAAAAAAAGAAAAAAGAAAAATTATGAAATCAATAAAATAGATGGTGAAATGAAGAAGAGATAAATAGACATATATAACTTTAATTTATATTTACACTAAAATAAAGTAGTCAAAAAATCTTGACATACCTGTCTACTACATCAGTCCATATATAAATTTTCATTTTCTTGATTTTTCACCCTTAAAAAGAATGAAACAAACAATAATACAATCCACATACACAATCAAAATCTAGTAATTAATCTACTTCTTCTCGATCCATTACCTAAAACACGAGCAAATCGTTCTTGACATCATATCCCATCTTCTCTAAATTAGGTTGCACCGCGAACTGAATCATGGGTGGTGGCCCACATGTCAAAGCTAAGGCATCATTTGACGCTTCTGGAAGATGCTCCCTCATGATACTCTCCGTGATGAAGCCCACACTGTATCCCCACCCGCTTTCCTTCGCGGTTTCCACCACATACCACACTTTGAATCGGTCACTATGTTTCTTCGCCCACTCATCCAACTCCTCCCTTAGTAATATATCATCCTCCGTTCGATTCGCATAGACCACATGCATTTCGGTGCGGTCCTCTGGGTCCTTTAAAATCGCTTGCGCCACTTGGTAAATTGGTGTGATCCCGGTCCCACCAGCCAGCATGGCTAGCCTCTTCGCGAATCTTGATTTTCCGTGAACCGTGAAGTTGCCTTTTCCGGTGTACTCTATGTGGCCCAATGGGCCTTTCACGTCCAACGTAGACCCAATGGTGAGAGAGTCTAAATGCTGAGACATGAGTCCTCCGTTTGGGAACTTGGGGTGCACGCCTTTGAAGTAAACCTTTATGAGTAGTTCGAAGAACCCTACTTCGTCCACGCTACTTGTTGGAGTGTAGGCTCGCATGCATAGCTTGCCGTCGATGCTGGCACACACGAAAATGTGCTTCCCCACTGGTAATCCCAAGAGTTGGTCCTCTGAGGGCAATGCAAAACGGAAGAGCCTCACGTCGTGGGAAATCGACGTCTTTGACACAAGCTTGCATGGGATTTTCTCGCGTGGGTGGAGAGCCACACTATGTGTTGGTGTTGTTGTGATTTCCTTAATAGGAGCCAAATGAGTGAATTCAGAATTGCCATGCACGGAGTTGTTGGGAGATGAGTCTGAGTTGTAGCCTGTTCATGTATAATTAACAAACCGTATAAGACACTAAATAATGAAATAAATTAGGCTTAAACATTGTCACGTCATCACTCATCAAGCAGAATAGGGATGAAAAAAACAATATTATTATTACCTGTGGTGATGAGCTCACCAATTCGGTAATCTTCAAGCATTTTCTTGGCTTTGTCGGAATGGATGGCGTCGAACTCTTCGGTGCAGTCGGTGCCGGCATTGATGAGGATGCTGTCGGTGCCGCCGGGATGGTCTTTGAGGAAGCGGGTGCAGTCGTAGACATTACCGTGGACGATGATCCAGGCGGAGTCGGGGTTGCTGTGCTTTTTGACCTCGGAGATGGAGAACATTTTGGAGGTGGTGTTCATGAATGGCGTGGAGACACTCTTCTTGAGGCTTGGTTTCGGGTCTTGTGATTTCTCCAAGTGTCTTTCCTTTGCCATCCACCCGCCAAGTTGGTTGCCTGGTTGCGTCGGGTGCTCGAACACTATGCCGATTTCGCCTTTGTGGGGTTTGCACACATTTGTTTTCACTCTAAACCAGCAATTGTTCATCATGCCCTACAACATCATAACGATTATAACACAAAAAGCTTCATTAGACTTTCTTTATATATATATATATATGATCCACCAGTTACAAAGAGTAAAAGCATATTATAAGAAATTCAACAAAGGTTTCATATAGAAAGGATGGAGTGAAATACTGTGTTGATTATTACACTGTTACAATGAAATTTTAAATAGAGTAAATAATAGAAGAACAAAAAAAAATGTTTATGTTTTAAATTAGAGATTAAAAATATATTTAAGGGTAAATAAAATTACATTAAAATTGTAAATGAATTTTATACTTTTATTTAATAATTAATTATCATGCATAATAAATTTATTAATTTTATAATAATTATATTAACAATATATTTATTATAATATTTTAATTGGTTGATAATATAAAATTTATAATAAAAAAAAAAGTTAAAAGAGAGGAATATAAAGATAGAGATAAAGAGGATGCAAGGTGTTTATGACAATTAACTAAAAAATTCAGGTGAAAATGATTGTTTTCAACTGTGTGTTTCGGTAAGTTAGTTCAATCGAAGTAAGCCACAAAATTACAAAATTAATACTATTGGGTCATTTTCTCCATCACTGTATTGCATTAAATTATATTAAGACGTAGTGACTTATTTGTTTTAGAATGATAATTTATTATTATTATTTTTATAAAAAAATTACAGCTACTCAACCAAGAGAATCTTATATATTTTTCAGAGTATTATATAAATGAGATGTCATATTCATACACAATAAAATCAGATAACCATTTATATAAAGCTTTTATTTTCATCATGATCAAATCACTGAAACACTGTATAAATAAACTCTATATAAATTCATAAAGAAACATATAATATAAATGTATATCAGATTAAATTTATATTATTATGTATAACAAAATTCAGGTCATTAAGATAAGTTTGACGTTTAGAATATTAACAAAGATTAACCATTATTTGTCCACTCAACGAAGCCGTGAAAATGACAGGTGTGTCGACTGTTGACGTCAAGTGAAGCGGTCATTTATTTATTTATTTTAATTTCCACATTCTGAGGAGAGCATAAGATCCTAAATTTGCCAATTAAAGATTACTGTGTGTCTCAATTGTCCTTTTCTCCATAACAATTATTTATTTTTTCTTGCTAGCTACCTACCATTGAGTACTCTACAGACAAAATATATTATCACACCAACCAAAAGCACCAAACACTTCGAAGTTAATTAGTGTTGTACGTACCATAACATTCCAAATTAGGTTTTCAGGTTGGGTGTTGAGACCCTCATCCCAAGCTCGAACCGCAATCTCCTTGGTCCCAATCAGGTCCAGCACTTCCAACTCCAAAGACCAGAAGCACCAGCACCAATACTTGCCATATTTGTTCGGTCTCTCAGTATGGTCCAATATGCACACGTGCCACGTCTCTCCACCATCCAATGTTACCTCAACACGTGTCACTTTCCTTCCACCACCTGCACGTATAAACAACATTACAACGACGTACACTCACTTTACATCCAACTATCCAAGCATTGAAGCATAACACTGTTTTCTTTCTTCAAGTCACTTTCTACCCAATTGCATGTTATTACAGCCACAATTCCATTAAACCAATCCAATTTTCGGGGTTTTATTCGGTGCCAGCCACTTCAAAGTTGAAAGAGAGACCACGCATTATTATTCTTCTCTTTCACACTTGTAATTACTGTTTTATTTGGCTAATACTTGTACCACCAATTTTTCCTTTTCTCCCTTCAACGTGTTCATTATCCATGTATCATCATTAAATTCTAATTAGTTCTCTTATGTTAAATAGTGTTAATATTGATCGATGTACTTGTTCAGGAATGAAAAACACGAAAACTCACCGGAATATGCATAGCCTCTGATTACATAAGGTCTCTGTGTAGTCCATGAGTTGATGGGTAAGATTTCTTCGTGACAAGGCGTAGTTATCACTGAGTTTATATTCAACTCGTTGATGATATATTCCGGCTTGTACCACCATTCTGCAGTGACACACACCAAAATAAAATGTAATTGATTTTCTGTCCAAAAATATCATGGACTACACAGAGACTCATTATCATTATCATTTTAGACTTGCAAATTGCAAAGAAAAAGTAACAAATATTTGATGATTATGTCAAAATGCCTTTTTTTCTTCAAAAAACTAAACCAACAATTAGTCCTCATAATTTCTCAAATTAATCTAGGCTCTAGTTAAATAAGTTTTTTAAGAAGTTCTTATATAGAAGAAGAAAAATAATAAAATAAAATAAATTAAATTTCTCGCTTAAGCTAATATCAATTTATAAATCTGAGCTTTTGTAGAAATTTTCTAATTTAAACTTTTTAGAAGTGTATAAATTAATTTAACTTATTATAAAAGATTATTTACTTTTGTTATGTCTTTTTTTTTCTTATTAATAACTTTGTCCAAACAAAGTGTTAGTATTTTACTATTAAAATTTATTTTTGAGATCAACATAAAAAAAAGTTATATTTTAGAAAGCAAAATAAAAGGTTAATTTGTACAAGTTTATATATTTTTTCTGACAAGAAAAAAATAATGAAAACATAAAATAAGTGAAGAAATGAAAGAAAAAGAAACAATTAAATAATAAGCATACTATTAAATAAAATGTATATATATAACTCAATGTATGTAGCATTTCAACAGAAAAATAAAAGAAATTTGACTTCTTAATAATATATGACAGCCAGAAAGAGAGTGAAAAGTAAATATAACTACAGTACACGTAAGATAAATACTCTTATCGATCACTGTTCATTTTCAATCTCTCATGCAATATCCATGGGAAAAGAAGGAAGTACCAAAATTAAAAAACATTGGAGAACGAAGGAAGAAAGTTACCTTCATCATTAGCAAGTTCTGCATCAACGTGAGAAGGGAGCACTCTATTATCCTTATAGTGATAATGATTATCGCACTCATGTTCAGTAACGACAATGCGTTTGAGCCACTTCACCATTCTACCACCGATGAACCCGGGAATAATCATGCGCACGGGGAACCCGTGATCCGGCGCAAGCGCCTCGCCGTTTTGCATGTACGCGATGATGATGTCACGCGAAGGGTCCATGGCGAGGTCTCTCTTGACGCTGGTTCCGTACCTGGACCCGCCTCCTCCCGGGAGATCCTCGGCGCCCTCGAAGCACACGTGCAGCGCGCCCTTGGCACGTGAGAGGATCCCGCATCGGCGGAGCACGTGGCGGAGGGGGATGCCGCGCCACACCGAGGTGGAGGCCCCCGCGGCGCCCCAGTTGAACCCGATGCTCTGCTTCACCATGTTCTGCTCCTTGCGGCGGTTCCCGGCGCAGACGAGAGTTGCCGGGAACTCGCGGTGGGGGAACTCCCGGACGAGTTTCTCCATGGTGAGGCGGGTTGGGCGTTTGACCAAACCGGTTATCTCGACTGTCCAGTCTTCCCATTTTGCCCTCGGGACCGGGCCGTGGTTGCGGACGTAGTGGAGCGGGGTTGGGGTTATGAAGCCGTGGTGCATGAGGCGCGGGAGTGGGGCCTCCGCGTTGAAGGGATGCTTTCCTGTGAGTCGCACCATGGAGGCGTTCCGTGCGATCCACTGGTCCGCAGTTCCCTCGTCGCGCGGGTCCAGCACCGACGCCTCGGTTTCCGCGTTCGCTTTTTGTATGAACTCTTTGAGATACGAAGCGTCGTCGTTTTCTTCGTCGTCGGATGAGTCCAGCTGGAAATCCAACGGGATAGGAGGTGGCTTGAGGTCCGCCGGGACGCAGCCGCGAGCGACGACGACGCCGTTTATGTGGCTGCTGCCGTATTGACGGTTGTCAACCGAAGCCGCCATTGAAGGAAATTGGTTGGTTTTGTGTTTTCTTTTCCTTTTTCTTCTTTGTGACACTGCGGTGAAAAGAGAAGAGGAGAGGAAATTGGTCTTCTAAGAAAGTGGGTTGGGGTATTTATACATAGATGGAGGGGCGTGTGTATGAGAGAGAAGAAAAGTGACTTACGGAAGCGTTACCCTTACCCCTACTCCCTACTACACTGACGTCATATCTTTTTCTTCACTAAAATATTTTTTTATTTTTTTCGCACGATAATTACTCAGGTGCGAATTTTAATTTAATTTCTGGATAACACTCATGTACGAATTTCAAACCAGAGTTAAGTATGTACAGTACAACTATTTTTTTTTTTTTTTCGTTAGTAGGATACAATTAATAGTTGTTTTAACCATTTGAGATGACATAGATTATTATTAAATAAAATAATTTCTTAATATTTTTATTACACTCTAAAATCTCTAATTGATATAATTATACTTGAACTAAAATATTCTAATTTAATATATTGATATTGATGTCTCCCACTAATAATGAGATATATATCTAAAGATATAACTGAAAGAAGAAGAAAAAAGTTCAATTATGCTTTAAATTGCTAGGAGAAACTCTGATGGAAATCGCTTAGCTATAATACATAGGTTGCTTAAAAATAAAATATTATTAATATATCACATGTGATTTTAAATTACAAATAATATTGAATAGAGTTATCTATATATAAGTAACTATTTCTCGTTGTTTGCTTAACATTTTCTATTGTACATGCAAGACAAAACATATGAGATGTTGAAGAGAAAGAAAGAGAGTGAAAATTTGTGAGTTAAACTTATAATTGATATAGGAACTTCCACGGGAGTAAAAATTGACTGAGATTTGAGAAGCTCAAAATTGAAGTGACATGTATTGATTGAGTCTATGTCTGTTATATTAGTTTTTGGTGTTTTAAACCTCACATTCATCTTTTTTACTCGAGATTTTTGAGTTGTGTACTTGGTAATTTTAAGGCAAACTACATGCATCTTAGACCCATAGTGCTAAATTAATTGACTTATCACCAAATACCAAGCCCGTTTCCTAAATGTGTATTAGGACCTCTACCCATATGAGCAAAAGATAACTTTTATAATATAATAACATGATATTTAATGAGTTACTTAAAATTTAAGTAATATTGTTTAATTTTTATTTTATTTTATTTTATTTTGTTGGAGTAAACGATGTTGTGTTGTTTATATAAATAATTGATCATTAATATATAAAACTATATCATAAATAATATATTTTTATAATATTGTAGGATCTATACAATTAGTATTGAATTAAATTTTTATGTTGAATGTTTAAATTTATGTAAAATTATTAAATCTACAAAATAAGATAAATAGCTCTTATAAGTAATCATGTTCTAAATATAATTTGAATTATGGCAACCAGCCAAGTTTAGAAATCCCCTTTGGATTTGAAAAGGGAAAAATATATACATTTTTGAATGATCTAATCCTAAGCAAAACCCAGGTCATTAATTTTTTGGAAGTATTCTTATGAACGAAAAAAAATTAGAATGTGTATCGAATAATCATAATAGGTGATCAACTCTATTATAAGTGTAATATATTTATATCTTGAAAATAAAGTCAGTACATGTGATAAAATTTTACACGATTACGATTAGGTAATCACAATATTTATAATAAGTTAATTAATTTTTATAAAATTATTTTAAAAATTATATAAATAAAATATTGTATTGGTTGGCAGTGTAAATGAGTACCTTATCCTTATTATTTTATATTATACTATTATACTGTTTCGTGTCATGAGAAGTAAAAGTATAGCTTCCACGTGACTGATATATATGTTCGGGGAGATTCTTCTGGTGAATCCGTGAATGTACGTAGTAGGTTATTTATTAGGATTTCGTAAATTATATTTGTCTTAAAAATATATAGTAATTTAAAATATTATTATTTTTGCAGTTAAAATATCATCAGAACATCAATGTGAATATCTATCCGTCCGTTTTTTAATAACTAATTTTCATTAAAAAAATCTGATTAACGACCTCTCTAGTGAAGTCTGTCTGCATAATAATATTTAATCTTACAAATGTATCTTTAATCGTCATATCTAATGATTTTTTTTTCATTTATAAGCTTTTTAACAATTAGTGATAATTGTATCCATCGATTTTGAATCGTAAGTGTATAGTAGTCAATTGAGGGTGCCTGTATATTACTCTAATGCCGGTGGCAAGTGGCAAGTGGCAACTAGTTTTAAGTTGGCTGACTGATTAATTAATCCCTACATTAAGGTTTTCTTTAATGCAAAAAGGCAATTGGTGTCAAACCACAACAAGATTCCCATAATTAATCAGCATTATCTAAATAAGTAATGAAAATTTATAAAGGTCTAGTTGAAAATGTCCACCCAGCATTTATGGAGCAGGCGTTTATTACCCAAACTTCTTTTTTGTTTTTTCTGGTTATTACCCAAACTTGAATATAAGTAAAAAAAAAATAAAAAAAAATATTTGTATAATGTAAGTATAAAATTATTTTACATGATTAGTTAATTATAACTTATTATTGTAATGACTTTTAAAATAATTTTATAAAAATTAACTTGTTTTATTATAAACATAGGATTATAATAGGATTATAATTGACTATGTAAACTAACTATGGATAAACTTTTTTTAAAAAAAAATATAAGTAAATTTTAGCTATCTCATCCTTGTTTAACAACTATCTTTTTTTATATGCAATTAAACGTAGATATACTTTAGAAAATGAATCGTTTTTTTTTTCATTGAGATTATGAAAATTAAGTGATGATAGCTTATTTTCTTAATAAAAGTGAATTAGTTTTTTTATTTGTTTATATTTCAGTCTGAATGTATTAAATATTTCAATAATTTCATAACACTAAATTACATTGATTTATTCTAAAGCACTCGTAAGACAAAATTAATCATTACATAGGATATTTCAATAACTCATTAATATTTTTAATTACTTGTGAAACATATTTGATCATTATTGCCCAATTGAAGTAGAGGTTGATATTGTATACACAGTCACATAACACATGCAATTACTCTTAATTACATGTGAGACAAAATTAACTACTACTCCCTCAATTTCAAAATGGTTGGTGTTTAAATTTTTTTTTCTCATAAATTAAAAAAATTAAGTATTTTAAGAAAATAGTACTTATTATTAAAATACAACTTGACTAAAAATATTTTTAGTTTCTTTCTTAATTTGATAAATAAACGAATTGTTATGTCTTTCAAGACAATAATATTTATTAGAAGTAAAATTAAAATAAATGTTTCAATATCTCAATTAAAATTAAAAATATTAGTCAATTTTTTCTATCGACTATTAGCTGATAAAGTAGAACTTGTTATATCTCTTTTCTTTCCTTCTACTTTCACTATTCAAGATATCTTATATCTTCATTTTTACTTGATCTTAATTACTTGTGAGAAAAAGTTAATTATCATTAGACATTTTAATAACTCCATTAATATTATTAACCACTACGTTAACCATCACTCATAATGAATGGAATGCATGAATATATAAAATTAAACACTAATGGACAAAGCAATGGTAAATTAAAGTCCAAAAAGGAGAATTGAAAAAAGTGACAACCGGGCTGAATAATACTACTACTAGTCCAAGCTGTTTTGAAGTTTGGAGAAGAAGCACTTAAACATAAGAAGGGGCAATTTAGCATATGCGAAGTGGCGCATCGTGCTCCCAATAGCCAAAGAAACCAAAAACCAAAGGAAGTGAAGTACGTACCTAGCTAGGTTGTGGTTTAGAATTTGGCAACAATTTTGGAAAGACACAATAAGCAACTGGGGTAGGCAACTTGGGTTACTCTGTTCGATGGGGTTAATAATAACCAAACTTGAAACTTGGCTCTTAGGTGAAGCTTGGAGTCACCTTGGTATATGTGGTGGTGGCCACTTCACTCTGTCACTAACTTTTTATTTCTTTCTTTTGTTTTGTTTCCTTGCCAGGTTCAATTCAATTCAAATACCCTTTTGTATTAATTTTCCTTGTCTTCCAAAAGTTTCCAAAGTTGTTACAACAAACATTTTAATTTTGGTATATCTAAAATCAGGTACAGTTACATAAAAATGTGATCCTCGAATTGTGTCTCTGGCGGCTCGATTGATTCGATGATAGTCAATTATTTATTATGAAATTGGAAATATATACAGTGGTCCAGGATGAAAACCTTTTGTTGTTTTTCCTTTTCCAGACTCATAAATTACTTTTTTTTCTTTTAAATCTCTTATCTTCTTTATTCACAAGATGCATGCTGTCCACGGGCTCTTGCTACAGGCTTTTGTGAACCAAACAAAGTGTAAATAAATTGATTTTATTATTATTATTATTTATATATAAGTATTTATAAATTTGAATGAGTATCTTAAGACAGAATAAGTGACAAATAAATATCTTAAAGATATGGTTAGAAACCGAAATAAAAATTAAATGTCTCCTAACAATGTGTTTTTTTTCAAAAATATAAATTTATATTTTTATGATAATAAAATTTTAATAGTTGATTGAAAAGAATTGAAAACAAATAAATAATTAAATTGGTTTTGGATTTGATTCCATTATTCAATGCAACAATCAATAAAAGTCAATTTCATTACTTTAGAATTTCAAAACCCTATAACACAGTGCCGATTAATCCTCATAACTTTGGTGTGAGATTTTATTTTTTGTTTGTCCATTCAATTAATGCTGCTTTTGTGGCCACGCATGTTCACCTGTCACTCCCGTCGGGTGAGTGTGTTTTATCAATGTCTTAATCAAAAAAATTATAATCCATTATTATTCAAGGAAAATAATCAACTTTGTCCATGATAATATAGGCCATTAACACAACCAAGGCATGCAAGAGTGGCTAAAGTGGATTTTTGGTGTCCAAATATTTGAGACTGTCGCTTTTTGGCGAAAACATATACCGATAATTAAAATTTCAGATCATTGCTTGATTTTCTTGCTATCAATAGATTGCATATTTGAGACTCCATGCATGTACCTTTTAATTTCTTTTCTTTTCTTTATGTCTATTTTCTCTATCTGTTGAGCACATCTCATTCTCATGTAAAGGAAACTACAAAGGCGTAATATGGATTACATGACACAATATGAGGCCATGTAAAATATCTGTTTGAATTTTGATATTTCAATTCTTGAAAAGTATGTGCGTTTGGAGAAAAAGATAAAGCACGAGAACGAAGACAAATTAGAACTCGAGCCATGAGCAACTTGGTCCACAAGTAACTTGTCGTAGTTACACACATGATCTTTTTTTTGTAACATGTTACACAAGGTCTACACTGTCCTCATTTTTTTCTTGGAGAAGTGATTCTATGTCCAACTCCACCTTAGAGGTATAGCAACTTATATATACCATTAGTGTGTCATCTCAATCTGAAAGTTTTGTTAATAGACGATATGAAGTTGCGGATTCAGGACCAAGAATCAGTGGGCAAATTTTTTTTTTAAAAATATAATATTTATTATCATACATATGAAAAAGATATAAAATAAAATGAAAATTTAACTAAATAAAATATAAAAAAAAATAGAGAACATAGAAAAAAACTATTAAAAATTGACAAATACTTTTTAAAAAAAATTGAGATAGGAGCGTCAACTTATAAAACTAGGATTGCAAACAATAATAACACTAAAAAAAATTCCTCCCTTCCTCTCCATTTCAAGGGGTGCAATTGTACTCTTAATTATTCTTGGATTTGTCATTAACGATATATATTTAGTGATCATAATTTTTTTTTTTGTGGGTGGGGAGATCACATATATCCTCTAATCCACCAAACCTTTAAGTTATCGTAAAACATATTTAAATTTATAAAGTGACGAGATCTAACTCACCTAAACTTTTATATAAGAAAAAAAAACATAATATTTATTCTAACATTTATTTTTCATTAATGAAAGATAATATCAATTGAGACAAAGTAAACACCTAGTTTTTTTTTCGTTAGCATGCGACATTTTTTAGTGTTAATAAAAAATATTTTGTATCATTTAATGGAATTAAAATTAATAAAGTTATTTTGTAATAACTAAATTATATAAACGTGTATGTAATAAATTAAAGTGCATAAAAATCAACTTTGACCATAATAAATTATCTTAATTATTAGTTATACTTTCTTGCAATTTTGACCTTGTACAAGGTATTTTTATTCTAAAATAAGTTGTTGCCACGAGGATCTTCGCTATCTTGTTGTTTTCATAACAATTCATGATCTATGAATGGGGGAAAGAGATCTTGTGAAAGTTCATGCACCTTATTATGTTCTAAAAACAAGACTCCATTTTCAACAAAATCTTCAATCTCCACAATTCTTTGTTATTTTGCTTCGTAATGGTTGAAAAGAAACACAATTTGATGCCCCATTAGAGTGAAACTTCTTCCATTTTTCAAAATCACTCATCGCATCAACCAAAGAAATGGGATCAGAGAATCAACAAAGTGAGAACATGCAAAACAAAACCCCTATTACTATTACAAAGGGAGTGGTGATCACATTCTACGTAGAATCTTCGCCAAGAACTCGTTCAGTTAAATCATCAAATTCAAAGGATCAAACAAAGAAAACTAAGCCAGATGTACCACGTTTCAAAATGCCACAAACTACAGGATCACAAGGCTATGATCGTAGGGCTCAGCTTCTTGCTTACTCTAGACAACTCAGAGAAATTGCACGGTCCCCAAACAATGTTCAAGTTCATCATCAATCGCCCCATAATCAGTCACAACCTAGAAACAAGGCAAGTTCTCCCTTTTCATCTTTTGCAACTACTTGGTTTTCTTCAAACGCTAAAAAATGGTTGCCATCAGATTTTGGAATTGATTTTGCAAATCTTGTTAGAAGCGGTTATTGTTGGCTGAACCGGTTCGAGTATGCTCGCCTTCAACCCAAATGCTACCAAGCTTCGGACATGAATGTGAGGAACACAAAGGGAGCGAATTAGAAATGAACTTGTGCAAGAAGAGAAAGGGAAATGGAAATAAGTGTTCCACGGTTTTGGTAACGTATCATATGACTAAGCATATATATTGTGTTTTTGTTATGTTTCATTTTGTTACATTATGATAATATATATTGTATCGTTGTGTGTTTTGATTTTGAGTTGTTGTCCCTTTGCAGAGGAAACTGAAGAGTATGTTGAAAAAAATGTCATGTAAAGAAACCGAGTTTTAATTAAAGATGATTAAAATTGTGGGGGCAGTCGATATATAGTTTCAATTCATTGATGTCTCCTTCTTTTTTATTTCTCATTGTCTTGAAACTCATCATTTGGTTTTGATGTTGATTATGGTATCTTTGCTCTTACAGTATAGCTCCTTGATCTTAAGCATAAGAAACAAAAAACGAAGTGTAAAAGTGAATATTATAGTGTTAATGGATTAGTTGGAACTTGGAAGAGTGATTATTAGATTGGTTAATTTTTTAAACGGTTGGAGTGATTGGTTCTATAGTCATTCATGTCATGGTAGTTCTTGATCCAAGATTTGGAAGGTTGCAAAAATGGGAGAGAAAAATGCCCGTTCATGTGTGTTTGTTTTTTCTTTTACCAAGAAATATGGTATGTAGTTACCTGTTTGAGATTTGAGAAATACTAACAAAACGTGTTTTACGAATTCTTATTTTGTCTTGAAAAATATAACGTATTTTTAACCATGCAAATATAACGAATTCTTATTTGTC
The DNA here is from genome assembly GCA_014843725.1 of Amphicarpaea edgeworthii. Lineage (NCBI taxonomy): Eukaryota > Viridiplantae > Streptophyta > Magnoliopsida > Fabales > Fabaceae > Amphicarpaea > Amphicarpaea edgeworthii. Next base: position 20,617,947 of record CM026321.1, read on the forward strand.
TCAGAAATGTTATAAGTCAGCTTTTATATATTCGTCACTTTTTTCATAGTAAACTCATACAATGTCTTAAATAAATAGTGCTATGCAGTACGAGTACATAGTGAAGACTGCAAGGTAGGATGTGAACGAAACAACATTTAACAGTATACAATGCAGACAGTCAAACACAATTGTTATAAACACACGCCTCTGGATGTTGATGAGTAAAATCAATGCACAATTGTTACAAACTCAACTGTTTTACATGATTTACAAGATTGATAGAGCAAAACAAGCTACAAAATTTAATCTTCAAGGAAAACCAAAGGAAAAACTACAAAAAAAAAAAAAAAAACTCAAAAGTGGAAAATTCGACTATCCAATATAAAACATTGGACAACTATGTAATAACTAACAATGACCATGCCCAGCCTTGGTTACTAATGTCTTAAGGAAGTCTAGATGGCTAACAGCAGACAAGACAAGAAATTTCAGATAAAATACTATCTACCACATTCTTTAATGATGAGATAAGTGAATGACGGCTATTAACTCCCAGCAGAGGGAATGTCATATTCAATTTGGGGTAACTTTATATTACTTGTGGAAGAACGGGAATGATATAGTTTTTTCTTTATTCTTGGCATGAGTCTCATTCAAAACATGCAATTGAGTTAGTGAAAGGCATGCACCGAGCAACAAACCTAATGATTCAGTTGATCCAATCTATTAAAGAATTTGTGGTTCACGGAGTAAGTTACACATGGAGATATGTCAGCCAAGAATCAAACATGGTCGTGGATGTTTTAGCTAAATTTGGCTTCACCTTTAATGGAGAGTGTGAGATTTTTTATTCGAGTCTTAGTTTATCTATACCATTTTAATGAATGATGTAAGTTCTGATATTTGTCAAATTTTTTAATAATAATATTTTTAAAAAAAATCAAAAAGCCAAATTTAAGTCAATCAAGGGTCAAGCTCCCCCAAAGATAAACTCAATGAGCAGAGCCCATATAGCCGAAAAAGGCCCAACTCGGTGACAGTTAATCCTTACAAGATAAAAAAATTAAAATTTAGACTCTGAATGTCTAATCAACACAACAAATTTGTTCATTCTACCGTTAACACTTTCCAGGACTTAAATGAGTATTTACCCATTATAAAATCACAAGTAAGACTATATATTAAAACTTGAAAATTTTATAATTTTTAATAAATTTCCATTCTAGCTGCAACTGCACAGCAAATCTGTCCAGTTTAACCAAGGCTTTAGGAAGTTTTTCACACTTCAGATTTAGAAATCATTAGTACAAAAAGCTTTAAAACAAACATTATGTTATGAGCGAAAAGCAGATATCGAATATAGGTTGGTTCAATTATAGATAAATTCTTCCAGCGAAGAATAGACCGCAACTATGCCACGAATGATAGAAAACATACAACACCTTATTCATTGCATCACTTGTTTAAAATTTGAACACACAACAAAACCTAAAACATGAAAGGATAAATAAAAAGAAACAAGGTTGAAAATGAGAACAAATTCGGGAACAAAATAAAGATATACGCAAACAATTGCTTTCTAATGAAGGTAATATATATGTACAAATAGCATGGTATCCAATCCTTACTACTACTACTGCTCCCGCAGGTTTAGCCTAAGAATTATTTCATAAGCTAACTAAACAAAAGAGGAAGACTCTGACAACCTGCTACAACGTTGATATTTAAGACTGCTACAACAGACAAATTATCACATTAATTAGATAACACGTGGACCATAATTCTCAAACATGACATTCAAGCCAAAGGGTGACTTATCTCTCTGGAGTGCCATATCAATTGCTAGATCCAAAGCAGTGCTTAAAAAATTGAGTAAAGTTACAAGCAAGAAAAACCCTGAATTCCTAAGGCACAATCAACTAACTATTGTTACAACAATGCACCCCAGACCAACTCTAGCAACTTGAAGATTGAACATTGGGGATATTTTATATCCAATGAATGTCAGATCTGTCATCAAAAGAAAAGAATCAAATAAGCCAGTGAAGATCAAATCAACCCATGCTGCAATGATTTGCATAAATGTAACTAGCCATTTCGAGTTCCACTAGAGACAGTAAGACAAAAGGTTTTGCTCCTCTTCCCCCTCGTATTTCAGAAATTAGTTATTAGCATCAATATTCACCCCCAAATATGAATGACACTATATTTGAACCCTACTCAATAAATGCTTGAAACTAACATTTCAAGCATTTTAAATTTTGTCTCCATCCCAAATGCGTCATAGTTTTCAATATGATTTCAAATATCATGATAAAATGAGATAAACATGGCAGAAAAATGAGATAGTATGTAACAATATGTACCTTCATTATGTTTTCATAGTTGGAGGTGACAACTTTAACCCCTTCGAATATAAGGAGATGCCGAACCAGAGGACTGGGAAAGTAGTGGCCTTTGGACAAAGGTATGGTTTAAGAGTTGAGCAGCACTAGGACGTTCATCTGGATTAACTTTGAGACATTGCAGGATAAAATCTCGTGCATCTGTTGAAAGAGAATCGGGCACAAGAGGTAGCTCACCTTTTCCAATTCTAAACAATGCCTGCATCTGTTGTCCAAAGAGATTTATCAAAACTCAAAAGTCAAACCAAGTAGAAACGCAATGACACGATAAAAAGTAATTTTTATAAGAGTAAGATAAACAAATTTAAGTCATACATGATACAACTATACATGGATGATCAAGATTAAAAGTTTTTTTTAAGTTATATGATTGCTTAAAAAATGAAGACATTTTGAAAAGTCACATTACTATGTATTTAAATCTTGACCATTCATGATAAGATCTAATAATCAATATTTATTTTTCACATTCTCATAAAAATGGTCCTCTCTTTCAGAGAGAGAGAGAGATTGGAATTAAAATCTGAACTAAAATTGTGAAAATTTATGAACATTTGAGACGAGGAAACACATGGTAAAATGGAGAAACAAAGTTGGGTTATATGAACACCCTTATCATGAGCTGGAAACGGTAATGAGTAAAAGTGGCAGTAATACAATACGTACACATTCTAAGTGACAGTATGGAATTTGGCCCGTTAACATCTCCAACACAGTACATCCCAGACTCCATATATCAGCTGAAAGCCCATAACCTGTATTTTTCCCTTTTACAACCTGCATGTGAGAGCATTACAGCTTAATAACCACTAGCTACATGCCATTAAGAAATCAGAATATACATCCCAATAGATGGTTTTTTTTGTGATTGCAAAGTTTCTTTTCTTTCTATTTTATTGGGTACTATGGAGTCTGCTGAAGTCATATGAGTTCAAGGTTTCTAGTTTCAATGACAGATTTTTCTTTCTATTCATGGAAGCAGTAATGAATTCTTGAAAACAAGCATAACTAACTAATGTTGATTGTGTTAATTGTAATTACTTTTATTCTTTCATATTTTTCCATAGTTTCTTTAAATAGTTTAGGCTGACACTGATTTCAATCCCAAAGAAAAGCATAAACTCCATTATTAACAGTTAAAGAAAAGCATAAACTCAATCTAGAACCATGGATCCAGCAAAAAACTTAATTATTAACCATTAATTACAAGCAACCATGTCTACTCCATTAGTACATATGTTGGTCCATTTTTCAATAACTTTCTTTAGAAGAGAAGATTTGAAGGCAAAACCTCTGGGGCCATCCAAAAAGGTGTTCCCTTGCATGATTTAACATCATTAAATTTGATTGCCTGAAAAACAATAGGAATAAGGCAATATTAGAGAATTGAAAGATAAACAATTGAAGATTGTTCAGAAATAAAAGCTTGACAGAAACAAAAGACATAAACTAAGATAGGTCACCTTTGCCACTCCAAAATCAGCAAGCTTAACAGATCCATTTGCATCCACCAATATATTTGCACATTTAATATCCCTAAAATTGATAGGAAGTAATTAGGTAATATATACAAAGATTATTTCATGACATTACATAAGTGAAACAGAAATACAGAAAACAACATGTAACAGAAATTATGAGCATACTGCACAATCCTGGATATAAACACTAGCCATTAAACTTTCCAACATTGAACCCACATGTGACATGTATGGTTTATGCAGTTCGAGTTCCAAAGTCAAAAGGAAATGTCCTTATACTCTACATCTAGAGCTTAAGTACTTTTTTGTCTTCAGGTAATTCTAATCTTTCCTTTTGGATTTAGTTAATCATTCAACCTCTCAGGCTTAACCTGGTCCAATATCAAAGAAAATCATTTTCCTTTTTGAGAAAATGTACATCCAACAATTCTGAAGTAATAAATAACAGAAAAAACATTAAAAGCCCAACACAATAAAAATTTCAAGATACATACTCGCATTAAAAGGTTTTTGTTTAAAGCAAGAAAAGGATAGCAAGGACAATTACTGGATGAGAAATTCGCTTCTCCCTTGTATACTTTTCTTCTTTCCACTCCTCTCTAGTCTATTCTAATGCCAGATTTATGGACCCATTCAAAGTCCTCACATGGAACAAATCCTCTCATGTGAAATTTTTGCATGTCCTTGCCACGTGAAAAATATGTTCTATATCTCTCAATTATTTACAAATTTTGAGAAGTCTTCACATATTTAACATCTATCAAGGTCATGTGAAAACTCCAGATGAGAGAATCCTGTCCCCAAAAATATGTAAATTGCATTCCACTAAATGAAAGTGAAGAGATGTATGCCCAAAACAACAGAGTCTAATAACAAGAAAAAGAAACACAAATACAACAAAAGTCACTGTCAAAGGATATTTATATAGAAATTATAAGACAGCATATGGAAGTTTCTTGTATGCAAGGTCAACAAGAACCATAAACATCACTCTTGCCAGTGAGTATCAGAAAACCAGAAGAGGTCTATATCACAGAGGAAAGCTAGATTATAAATAAATAAGTTGCTCACCTGTGAACAATATTTCGATCATGAAGATACTTTAAACCATGCAAAATCTGTCTTGTATAGGCAGATACTTGAGAATCTCGAAGAGTAAATCTCTGGTAGAGGCTTCGAAGGGAACCTTTCGTTACAAACTCAATAAAGATATACAGATTTGATGCATCCTGCAATAAACAACATGCAGAATGTAAATTACACAATACATTTCTCACAAGAGATCAGTTATAGTATGAAATTACAAGCCTTACAAAACAAATTGAATGATGGGAGCTAAACTGTTTATAGCAGACAAAATCTGAATACAGCCAAAATATTGTAGCATAACTAACGAGAATAATTGATGGGATCCTACAGTATCCAAAGTTTGAATTGCAACATAGAACCTAAGGTTGGTTACTAATTTTTTATAAAAAAAAATAAAATAAAATTGAAAAGTAGTTCCTACCCCAAACTCCACACATAATGTTCAGTTATTTGTCACTTTGTATTGCACTGAGGCCCACAACACCCTGGCAGTTGAACCAAATGCAGGAAAAGTGATCTCACTTTGAATTATATGCTCTACTCAGTTGGATGCAAAAATATAGACGATAAACCTCACTCACCCAGAATAAAAAGTTTACAGTTTCCTGACTTCCAGGTGGTCTGACTTTTTGCATTCTTAGTTATTACAGTTTTGTGGATCCTAAGTGATATAAATATCAGACATTTTATGGCTTACAATGACATCATTTAAATCTTAAATGTCATGCAAATACTCTCATTTCTCATTCAGAGGGGTAGGCACTGTCAAGCATATAGTATAATCCTGACTCAAGCTACAATTTGTCCACTATACTGAAAGCATCCAGTAAAATGTTTCAGATGTGCGAAGGAAGACCAATTACATTTAAATACAGGTTGTCATGGAAACTATCAACATAGATCCAAGAATGATACATGACAAGAAAATATCAAACTGAACACAAAGGGCAAAGGAGAAGACAAGAAAATACCATTTCAGTGCCAATGTATTGAACTATATTCTCATGTTCAAATTGACTCAAAAGTACAATTTCCTGAGAGGGAAGAAAAAGCACAGTGAGTGAAAGAAATATAGAGGGAAAAACATTAAGGATAAGTTAAATAGACTGATACAGTTAATCAACTTTCAAAAAAATTGTAAGATACTGCAAAAGATAACATAATATTTGGGGCTGTTTGGTCCAAGAAAATGTTTTATCTTTCCACTTTCCTGTTTTCAAAATTTGTAGTGGAAACAGTGAAAACAAATAACAATATAAGTTATTTCCACTTTCCTATACAATCCTCTGAAAAGTAGAAACAAATGAAAACAAGGTGTTATATTCGTAATTAAAAGTGAAGCAAAAAATGAAAAGAAACATTTTTTCTCGAACCAGACATCCCCTAAATATGAAGAAATTACAAAGCAATAGAAAGAGTAATCCCATGATTCCATCTCACCTGTTCCAGTTGATACACACTTTGCCTTCCCTGATGACTCCCTTGATCAAGTAGTGAAACTTCTTTTACAGCAAAAAAGAATCCATCTCTACAGAGGAAATCAGAAGATATAAAAAAAAATAACAAAAGGAAAACACTGGCAGTTAGCACATAAGTAACTTAAATAAATAATAACCATAACAGGTTCAAATATAAAATCCAAACCCTATAAACTTCAATTTATTTTGAGCTTATCTCCAAGGGATTTGTAGAGAAACAAATCTGAAAGATGAAGCATTTTGAATAAAAGATATATAGAAGACGGTAATTTAATTAAGTGGCGAAATGAACTTAATTTCAGCATTCAATAAGGGGGAACAAAAGATTACTCATATAATGCTCACGTGCATTTCCATATCAGGATGAGCAACAGAACAAATATATTTTTAGCACTCAAAGACTACTTATAACTGTTTGAAAAAAGGCACCGTATTAGAGGGAAACCTAAACCAGAAGGAACCACTGAAGATAAAAGAATTTGGTGAAGAAAAAAGTTAATAACAATAGTAAGATCATGCCCTTCAAAACTATGATTATTATATTGCCTATAAATCAACAGCCGAGGGTACAAAGGCATGAGACAACACATTCAACAAAGGGATGCACTAGTCATACTCTTAAGTAGATTTTTTAACCAAAAGTACAAAAGGGGTCAAAAGCACTCAAGTCTGGCTCAAGGGTGAAGCAAGTGAAGCCCTCGCTTTAGGCTCACCATAAAAAAAATGTTATTAGTTTTTATAAAATAAAAAGGCCTCGCATATTGGAGATAATTTTACATATGTTGACAAAAAAAAAGCCTATTATATAACTATCTCCTTTAAAATAAATTATTTCTCTTAAAATTTGTTTTAGGCCTCACTCAACATTGGGCTGATCCTGAAAGGACTGTTAAGAAAGGAAAGAATTGACCTTATTATCTATCATGCCAAACATTTTCCCAAAAACCTCAGCCATCCTTCAGCAGACAAACTGAAAGCTTCAATGTTATTATTAATTCAACAAACATTGACCTATTGAATTCAACAGGATCATTCCATTTCCTACTTTCACTCCCCATAATAAGTAGCTTCTGTTCAAGAACATGTTTGGTTTTCAGGTGGAAAAATATGTTTGAGGCACAAGTACTTGCCAACGGATCAGACCCTTATTTTCATTTTGCTTTTAGTCATTAGATTTACATTGGAACACGCAGGCAACATTTCCAATTTTAAACCAATGCACTAAGTTAACAAGAATACTCTATTTCTCTACCATCTTTAATTAGACAGATGCTTGAAATTCATAAAATTGCGGAGACTTTAAACTAACTTTCCCAATCTCCAAATCCTAAAATTAATCACTCCATACCTCGTATCCTACATATTAGATCTCTTATTTTAGTAAGTTAGGAGAAAGAGAGAGAATAATTGTAATGTTTACTTGTTACCGCAGCATCTGATTCCCTATCCTGTAGCCCTTATAAGGAAAACAATAACACCACACATAATCTAATAATAGAAAGGATCAAGAACAAGTGGAATGAAGTGAAGGGTACAAAAGAAAGCACTTACTCAGAAATCCCTTCATACACAGAACCAAACGAGCCACGCCCCAAAAGCTCACCCTTCTGCCAATTACCCGCAGTAATAACACGCTTGATTCTCCCATTGGGAGATATATTATTAGAACCCGTGGTAGTGCTGGAAGAATCATCTTCATTCGAAGTAGAAAACCCCGAAAAATCATCAATCTCCGCAATCCTCGCCGCATTTTCCTCTTCTACACTCTCCACTGTCACTCCACCAACTTCATCTTCCTCTTCTCCCTTCTCTTCTCGCTCATCATCATCAGAAGAATTTAACTCCGCGTAACTCTCCTTCCCTCCTCCTCCTTCCGCTTTCGGCGCAAAATCCCGCATCAAATCCCACGTGGAACACGTGGCGTCGTCCACCACCGAAACCCTAACCCCCGGCGGCGGCTTCAGCAGCATCGGAGGCCGAAAACCCTTAATTCCACCACCGCCGCCGCCGCCGCAGCAACCACTGCTCTCAGCAGGAACAACACACTCATCCAAAACCCTAGCTCGATCCTCAATTTCCAATACTCCAATTTCCTCCTCCTCTTTCTCCTTCGCATCTTCGTCGAACTCCACTCCGCCGTGCTTCGGCCACCGCGGCAGGAGGTCGGACGATGACCGGAGCTTCATGGCCTCCCAGGCCGCCGGCGGAATGGAGAAGTCATCCGGGCCGGAGAGGCCGAGGCTGAGGCAAATCCGGTCCAGCTCGCCCTCAACGCCCTCGATTCGGAAGCTCTTCCGGTCATACATCTCCATCGAGCGCGTGTAGTGCAACGACGACGAAGACGACGACGAGGTCGATGCAGCAGCGGAGTCGCGCGACGAGGGGGACGATCCGGCGTCGTATTCGAAGTGCTTCGCGGCGTTACGCCGCTCGAGCTTCGGCTGCTGCTGCTTCTTACTCCTCCTCTTCGGGTCCATACTGGAGGCTTGTTTCTTTCTATGCCCGAATAATATTCGAGGTAGGTGGTTCATCGTGGGTCGCTAAATCCATCTAAAAACGGTGTCGGATTTGAAAAACGCGCTTTTTTTTAGTGCGAATTGGTATTGCTGTTGGTGGTGATTGAGAGTAGTTGTAGTAATGATTAATGAAGAAGAAGGTTAGGGAAAGGAAAGGGGAAGGTTGAAGAAAAGTGAGAGCGTGAGATAAGAGCTGGGTAAACGCCCATGTAGAAAGAAAGCAGACAGAAAACGCGGTGACACGTGGACCATGATGACTCTGATTGTCCAACCTGGACTAGCTTTTCGACTTTGTACTATGTTTACTGTTTAGCATTGTTTCTCACTTGGTCCGGCCGCCTTAGATACTGTCAGAACTCACAAGTGTCAGATTCTAAATTAATTCTCTGCTACTCCCTCCTTACCTGTTATGTACAGTAACATATTTCATGATTTTGTTTTTTTCGTTTTTCATTAAAAAAAAAATTGTTTTTCCTCGATATTAATTTTTTTTTCTAAAATACTATCATTTATTGATGAGAAAATATAAAAAAGACTTTCATTATTTATATGATTCATTATAATAATGTTAAAACAAATTTTTAAAAATATTACTTTTAAAAATAACTATTTAAATTAATTATTTTTCCCTCTCATTTTAACTGCATTTTAGTGTCTTTATACAAAGATTAAGAAGAAGAATAAATATAATATTTTTTAATCAATTTTATTAAAAAAAACTCTTTCTCTCAATAAATGCATTATGTTTATATGCTACATACACCATAATTATCTAAGGACAAATTAGGAAAATAATAATAAATATTTTATTAAAAAGTGACCACATTAGTTATTATTGAAAATTGCGAGACATTTTTTACTTAGTCAATCATGACTTATAATAAATGACGGAGGGACTACTATCAACAGCTTGTTTATTTGGTTTTAGTCATTCATATGGGCAAAAATTGAATACAGGTGTGCTTATTTAGTTTTAGTCATTCATATAATAAAAAACTGAATGCAGATAGAACTCAAATCAAAGACATGAAGAATATACTCTTATCAAGCAATAAGCAGTTTTGAATTAATCTACACTTCTCGTGCATTGTTTCAGAATCTCACCCAAACTCATTATTATGAAACTTTCATTCCTTTTTTTTTTTTTTTTCAATTTTAATCTTTATAAATTAGTTTTTTTTTTTTTAATTTTAGTACTTAGAGCACGAACTTACATGAACTAAAAAATTTGAAATCATAAAGAGACTATGATTAAAAATTCACAAACTTACAAATACTAAAAATAGACAAAAATAAAGACCAACTTTTTTTTAAAAAAAATGCGGACTTGATGAACTATAAATGAACAAAACCACTTACAAAAACTAAAATTGAAAAAACACTTGCAATAACTAAATTCATATTTAAGCCTTAAATTAATGAGGTAAGTATCTACATACTCTCATTGTCATAGGCAACTATTTAATATTTATTTTATATATTTAGGAAAAACTTATTCAAAAATATATTTTAATTTATTAAAAATGATTTATACTTTGTTTAGTAATTTTTCAATATAACATAAGAACTTAATTATTTTAACAAGTCCACTGTATGGAGGTTTTACGGTTAATTGTGCTGTTCCTTTTAAATTAGAGTCAACAACAGCTAGTGACAGATTTGAATAGAAAAGAGATACTCCATCAAAAATACTTGATAGAAAACAAGAGCGGACTACTATTTTTTATCTCTCGATTTCATTGATGTGATTTTTGACAGTGCTGCGGGAACCCCAAAAAGATACAAGACTTTTAATAATAATCATATCAACATGCTATAAAATTAAAATAAACTTTTAATTTCCCTTTTTTTTTTGTAAAATTGACCAAAAACAGCATAACCTTTTACTTTATCATGTAGAATCAAACCCTCATGAAAGAAAAGAAACGGATCAAAATACCCCAAAAGATGCAGTGGCCGAGCACCTTACCTTTCCAGACAAAATAGCCCCTACCCTACCAACCAACCAACCCTATAACCTTTAACCAAAAAACAAAAAGGAAAAAAATTTCCCTGTAAACCAGGCAGGATTGAGGCACCTGTAACTTATTGCAATATTTGCAAAATGCAGGGTTCCAATCAAAACCCACCCCTACCCCTCTCTTCTTTCACTCTCAAATCATTGGCCTTCAGAACAAAAGGAATGGAACTAGTAATCATCAGCCATCAAAAATTGAAACTTGGATCTAACTATTGATTAAAGAAACAGTACATCAGGCTTCAGATCCGTGATCAGAAGAGCTCAACTCAGCAGAAGATTCACGCAAGTTAGATGCATAAGATTCAAACAACTTGGACAGCTTTGGCTGAACACCCTGGCATAGCTTGAATGTACTTGGGTCCAATTTCTTGCACTGGAAAACATAAGCCGACAAAAAGTAAGTAGACAAACCCCATATGGTCACAGCAAGTTGCATTAAAATGTAATTTGGTACAGCAAGAAAAATCAATGTTTAGCAAAGGAGTTCAGTGAAGCAACATGAAATTTGAACCCATTTCGTAAAAAACAAAAGGCAGTTAAACAACACAAGGGTCAAAATTCACACAATACATCACATTGATGCATGAATAAACTATGCAAGTTTAAAATGTAATTATCACCTCCTGATAGAAAGCATTGATCTCCTCCTCTGTAAGGCCTTCATCCTCATCTGAGTTCTCCTCCCAGCCAAGAGAACGAAGGAAAGCAGCTTCTTCCTCATCTGGATATATTGTAACACTGGGATTTGATTCTTTCTCTTCATTATCAGAAAGTCTGTGAACCTCTCCATGAGCATGGGTACCATTGCTCGTCAGTTCAGTACCATTTCCATGAGACTGAGGACTTACAGAAGGGTTAACTATTTCCATATTTACTTCACCAGATTTCTCCATCGCTGGAGATGAAACCATCAGGCCAGAATCTGGGAGAACTGCAGAGGAGTTCATCAATGTTTGCTTCTTAATGAGATTGAAGAAATCATTACGGCTCTGCACTTGAGAGATGGAATGTTTCTTCTCCAAATTGGAACCTAATTTCAAATCCACAGAAGCTGACTTCCGCTCTGTGGAGGATTTTAGATTATTGAGGTTCCTCAATGGTGCAGAAGCAGATCCTGAAGCAACAGCATGTTGATTTCCTGGTTTGCTGTTAGAATGATTTGTTGGATTTGATACATCCTTGGAAGTAGGGGAAGCCCCATTTTCCCACACTACTGATTTAAGATCAGTAAACTTTCCAGATGTCTTTGGAGCATCAACTTTGGTATTTACACTGCGAACAGATTGGCTTGCAATGTGCAATACAGAGGGTTGCTGTAGCACACTCTTGGTAACTACATTCATATCAGCATTTCTGATAGCTGTTTTGGGCTTTGATTTCTCAGAATTATGAACCTGAAAAGAAAATTAGAATAGATCATCAAAGACTTTAACAGAAAAAAAATATATAATCTTTTTATCTTTTATTGAACATAAGTAATATACACATAATGCTAGAGAACATGAACTTCCAAAGTTTTGGAAGGATGCCTAGAAACATATCCAATTTTGATTTCATTGACAGATTGAAAACAAAAAAAATGCATCCTATACATAATCCTTATTCCTCCACAGATTTCCATATATACATGGAAACAAATGGAGCATTATGCAATCAAAATCTCTTTCGATAGTAATGAAACATTAAGACAAAGCCTGCATATATATCATAATAACACAGTTCACACAATCAATTTTATGTAGCCTCTAAGGAAATCACAAATTTCATGTATGGTATAATAGAGACATCCATAAATATATATGTGCAAGGAGCATACAAATATCCCTAATAAGAAACCACTTAAAGATATTAATGATATGCTTCATGACTCAAATTCCAGCCACTGAACCAATGCTTAAAAAAGGACAAATAGAAAAACAAAAAGCAACATTATTTACTTGACTAAATTAATCATTCCTATTCCAAATACTAGTACAAAACAAAATTCTTCATACTTAAGAACTCAAGTTGCAACCAATATCTTTTCAAATTTTGGTGAGGATAGAAAGACTGCAGTTTCATACAGCAACTTAAACAGACTTCAAATGAAGAATACCAAGATATCTGCATAAAAAAGAGCCTTTATCCCATCCATTAAGTGAGGTCGGATACATGAATCACACATTGTCATTTGGCTTGGTCAGAGGGGGCAGCTGAAAGGGGATAATAACTAAAACAACTTGGGACTTTCATAAACAACACTCTTGTCATAAGTTCACACATTGCTTAACAAGGAGTAAAAAAAGATAGCAAAGACAAATCTGCAAGTGAAGCACCAATTCATGTTTGAATTTCACATGCAAAGCCAAGAATAAACACTAACAAATACTCATTAAAATAAGCCAAGAAAGAAATGAAGTGAAACATTTGTTCAATAATTATGCTTGGTGTTCCTTTTATTTCACTGAAATATGAAGGTAAGAAAGCTGTACAGGTCAGAGGATTAAAAGAAAAAATCATTCTAAAAATTGTTTGCTATAATACTAAAAGGATAAATAGCTTGCTTAGTCCTTGAACTATGCATTCGCTCTAACATTAAGTGTCATACTTTAAGGACCAAATTCTCAGTATGTTTAACGGTTGGAATAATTTGTCACAACATTTGCACATTTGTGGACTAAATTGGTCATTTAAAAAATAAGGGGACTAAATTGTCAGAAAATGCATAGGTCATAGATTAAATAGGCTATTTACCCATATTAAAACTTAAAATAATAAAGTGACATGATTGCAAGAACTAGTTTGTAATTAGACACTATGTCACATCACTACAACATCTGACCATCACTAAATGATACAACAAAACATGGTGCAAAATGATGTTAACAAAAACTTCTTACAACTTATTTCATTTATATGATATCTCGTGTCTATATATCTGTACTGTACCTGGCCATCATTAAATGACACAAATAATACAAGGAACAAAAGAAAAAATAAGGCTTACCTACTTATCTCATCTACCCATTTCATTAATATTTACTACTTCATCTGATAGTGCGTAGACCAGAACACACTCTCAACTATCAAAAGCATTCCAGGCAATTCAAAACACTCAACCTCAACTAAGTTGTTTACCACTAAATAGCACTCCAATGCAATTGCAAACAAAATAAATAAAAGGCTGAAGTACAAGTCTAACTTCACATGTTGTTACAGTACAGGCTAGTTATACACTACACTAATAAAAATTACAACAAACATAAAATTCAATATACAAAATATCAATTAAAAGACTAGCTATATATGGATATAGATGAACTGTAAGAAATAAAATTCTGCTATGCAATCTAAAACAGAAAAAAGTTTGCAAAAACAGCAAACTATAAACAGTATTTCACAAGGTAATTCTCTTACCGAAGCTTTAGGCATTGAGGGTGTTACTGGAATCAACTGTCTTGACTGCTTGATAGCCAGTTCCTCGAGCCTTTGGGTTTTGACCAGCACCTACAAATGATTAGGGTGTTATTAATGACCATGGATATAAGTAAAAGAATAATAATAAAGAAGCTAGTGACTCAGGCAACTAACTCAACTACCTGGGGAGCAGAACGAGATCGGGATGGAGTCTGTGCCAATGCCTCAGCCATATTAAGACCAGCTGTTGTACTTGATGCTACAGATCCCAAACTTGTATTAACAGTTTGTTGCACTGATAGAGATCCAGTACTGTGGCTTCCAATTATAGCAGGTACCTCTGCTAATGCAGATGTCCACCCCTCCCCTCCAATCAAAGCTGAGCTACCAACAGGTAGACTCTGACTAGCAGCAGCCCCCAAACCAGGAGATGAAACCCTCGCCACTTCAGCTATTCCTTGCTTCTCTTCAGTACTAAGTGATGGAAAATCCTTGTCAAATACAGCTTTCTGAATGCTACTAGTAATATTACTCCCAGAAAGTATGCCATTGCTGTTGTTCTGATGGCTGCCACCAGATTTAGTATCAACTGCAACTCTACGAGGTATAACCTCACTCTGTTTCCTGGAAACCATTGAATGAGAACGTCGCAATGTATCCCTCTCCATCCTTCCAGGAAAGAGGTTGGCCAGTGGGTCAGAACCATCACAGTCCCAGTGATCTCCAAAACCGGATCTATCTTTCTCTCTGTCACGGTCCTTGTCACGATGACTTCTGTTGAAACTACTGTAGGCATGCTTGGCAGAACCATTTATAGAACTCCTCCGGGAATTCGATGAAGATGTTCTTTCAAGAAATACAGAACGGGCAGTATCAGAATCACTACCATTCTTAGAAGATCTATTCCTTGCGTGATTGGTTACGGAAAGAGAATCTACACAACAATGTCAAGATAGTTATTATTGTGTAAAACACAATAATAAGCGTAATAGACAAAGTTTTAAATTGTGTAACTTGGCGACAAATTTAGCCAAAATTGCGGTCGAGAGAGACAAAAAAAACATTGGAGTTACAGATTGCAAACAGTTTTTTAGAACCTTGTCAATACCCACTTTTTCTCACAAGTATGAGCGCATCTTAAATGAGAACACGACATTCTAAATTGAATCAAACAAAAGCATTAAAACGTGCAAAAAACACGAGAAAATCATTGAAAATTACCAGTATGAGCAGAGGAGGAGGCAAACTGTTGGGCCGAACTGCCAGGCCCGGCAACACTTCCAGCACTTCTCAACCATTCTGGAACTAATGCAGGTTCACTTCTGTCCATAACTAACACTGAACATCATCAGAAACAACAAGAAAAATCGCGTGCACCTCTTCACTAACTCCACCCGCAAGTAAGCTCTATCACACTTGTTAGTATGGTGTACAAATCTCCCTTCTCTACCTTGCTCCACTCATCAACCTAATCAATTAAAACCCGCACGGAATAGCAGCACTTCCACACTGAAATTCAATCACTTCACAATTCACTATTCTTCAACAGTGATTAAAACAATCCAACCTTCCCAATCAAACAGCCTGCTATCTAATCAACAAAGACCATAGCAAATTCAACAACTTCTCCAAAACAAACCCTATTTTCTCCCCTAAAAAGAAACCTGTGTCTTGAAACACAAGACAATGTTGCGAAGGAGGAGCTCCTCTAAGCTACGCCTCCATCGTTAACCAAAAACACCGATTTCCACTATAAACCACTCAGATTTTTCATCTCTCCAACACAATTGAAGAATTAGGAAAATCAAAGCACAACTACGGCAACAATGGCAGAACTCAGCATTGCAAAAAAAAAAAAAAAAAGCCCTAAAAAGGGCAGCGATATATTCAGTGTAGAACACGGAGAGAATAGGCAAATGATAAAACCAGAAAACCCGAGAAAAAAAAAACCGCACGTGATTAATTGACGGGTGTGGGGAAAAGAAGAAGGTCCTCCGGAAGCTAGGGTTACAGAGGAAAACGTCGATTTTTTATTGCAATAGCAAAAAGAGAAACACAAGAAAGGGGAACTAACAAACCCTAGAGGTAAGGCAGTAAATGATTATGAGAACCAAAACGTCGACGTTTGAATAACCGCCACGCCTTATCGCCGAATGCGAGAGAAGAAGAAGAAGAAAAGAGGAGAGTGTTGTTGTGTTGGTTAGTGTTTGGTTCGGAGTTGTAGAGCGAAAGGGAAAATGGGAGTGTGTTGTGTGTGTGAAATAGGAAATAGGAAATAGGGTTTTGTTTTGTGTAGTGCGATGTGTGTTGTGTAAAATTGAGGGGAGGAGAGAGAGACAAGGTCTAATTTTTCTGTTAGTTTTGGATATTGAGAAGCAGACGTATGAGTTTTGACGAACACTCTGTTTCTATCTTCTTTTTTTCTTCAAATATAAAATTATATGTTTTTATTCCTCGTATCTAAATATGAATGAATTATAAATGTATCTTTTTATTAGTTTCTTGTAAATTTAGAATGTATTATTTATTTTATCTTGAATCTATCCAACCTTATATTTTAAAGTTAAAATATGTTTATATGATATTTTTATATAAGTTTTAATTTTATTTTATAAATAAAAGGATGTTATAATTTTATTTTTTTTAATAAATTTAAAATTCTTATAATTTTTTATTTACATAAAAAATTATTTTTATTATTTTTATTTCACATATTATATGTTTTCATAATATCATGTGTTCTATTACTAATCTTATTCTATGATTTCAATTATTTTAAATCAAAATTAAAATAAAGTAACATAAAATATTTAAATAAACAATATACTTTTACTATGTAAAATTAACATAATATTTCAAATAAATTGCCTAACATGTAAAATTGTTCAAAATTAAAAAAAAATATATAGCAATTATCATTTTTAATTTCATGAATTATAATGAAAAAATAATATATTAAATATAAATGAGGGGAGATTTCACCAATAAGTCTTGAACACACCAACTTTAAACCACATTTTAACTCAAAATCTTAAAACTCAAATTTATGAGTCTTTTCCTGACTTATATGATCCTGATTCTTCCATACCTATTCAATGTGGGACTTCACATTCGCATTTGTATTCAACACTCATAACACATGTACTCCATTAACTTTTAAACGGACCACTCGTGTACTTCTTAACTTTTAAAATCATTACACGTCACACATGTATTCCTAAACTTTTTAATATATTACACGCGCATCTTTTATATTTTAGAAATATTACATTTACAAACTAACAAAAGAAACATCTAAAAATAAAACGATTCTTAAGTGTAAGAGACATTCAATGAAGCTTGTGCAAATAAGCACAAGTGAGTTCTTCAATAGCTATTTGAATAATGGAAAAAGAAAATATGTAACCAAACATTATGTCTAAAAAAGAAAATAATGACATTTTTCAGAAAAAAATATTGTAAGAGTCATGTGCTAGTAAGATAACATAAAAAGTTAATCGAGTTAACTCCGTTTTTAATGAAAGGGGTGCAAATGTAATGAAATCCCAAAAATTAAGAGATTTTTGTAGAGATAATATAACTCCGTTTTTAATGAAAGGGGTGCAAATGTAATGAAATCCCAAAAATTAAGAGATTTTTGTAGAGATAATAAAAGAAGATGCATGTATAATTGAAGTAAATATTAAGAGGTGTTATTGTAATTTGCTCAATTAAATATTATAAATATTACAGTATACATCCTTTGTTTCTTAAAGTAATGTACATTGGTATAAAAAATTTCCTTCCAGGAAGTTAACGATCGTATTAATAATTTCAACTACCAAAGATATTAAAATAGTCACAAAAATGAATTAGAAAATTAAAAAAAATCAACAAATGTATTTATAAGAATTTCTTTCAATTAATAAAATATAACGTAATTAATAAAAAAAACAAATTACAGCAGCACTTTTCTGAAGTTTGCTTTAATTACATATGTATCTTTTTTTTTTTTTACCTACTTTAACAATGTTAAATTGCTGTTAGTTTTTTAAATGAATTTATATTTAATTTTAATTAATTTATTTAAAATCTCATAATTACCCTTTGACCTAAAAAAAAGAGAACGGTTCTTCTTCCTCTATTTCGTATTATTGTTCTTCTAAAGGGGGAGAGAAGGGTTGTTATTCTTCTATTTTGTACTACTGTTCTTCTAAAAGGGAGATAACCATTCATATTCCTCTGTTTCGTAAAGGGAGAGAACGATTCATATTTCTCTTTTTCATACTACTGTTCTTCTAAATGGGAGAAAGGGTTGTTCTTCCTTTCTTTCGTGCTACTATTTTTCCAAATGGGAGAGAATTGTTCCTCTGTTTTGTACTCGACGACCACATTTGTGGCAACTTCTAACCCTAACGACGACTCTTTCCATGGTAATGACGATCCCATCTAAAGGGGAGAGAAAGGTTGTTCTTCTTTTATTTCGTATTATTGTTCTTCTAAAAGATGGATATTTTTCTTGTACGTAAGTTCTCTGTTTCGTGCTCGACGACTACATTCATGGTGACTTCCAACCCCAATGATGACTTTGTCTGTGGCAATGATGATCTCATCTGCAACTTGTAACTTTACGACAACATAAAAAGAAAATAAGGGCATATTTGAGAAAAAAATATTATAAAAGTTATGTGTTAATCACATGATATAAAAAATTAAGGAGTTTTGTGTAGAAAAAAAAAGGGATACATATATAATTAAAGCAAACATTAAGAATGTTATTGTAATTTGCTCTTAATAAAATATAACGTAACATTTTCTTTCAATTAAATATCAACAAAGTTCTAATCCATCCACAATAAATCATTTATTAAACATCTAGGCTAAACTTTCTCATGTACTAAAGAAAGAAATAAGACTAAACTTTCTCACACAAATTACAAATTATAATTAATCAACGTTACCAATTAGTTCAATTTAAAATTAGAATTACATGTGTAAAACAAAATTAGAATTCACAATAATTTAAATATTAATTGTAAATTAAAATTTCAAAATTTATAAATATATCTTTTTTGTTGTTGAATATTTATACATATATCTTTTTTATTATTATTTGTAACATATAAATTTCAGAATAAATGAAAAAACTCTTTCAAGTTAATTAACAATTTTGTTAAGTTCTTTCATATTTTAATGCATAAATTTCCAAAAATTAGTTGAAGATTGAATAACTTTGAAATTATGATATTTTTTTAATATATAAAATAAATAAAATTTTAATATAAATAATTTATTACTTAAAGAAACATACCTAAGCTTAAAACTTTCACCTCCAAATCTTGAAGGATAAAACTGTAATTTTATATTCTACAACCAATTTTCATAATAATTTAAATATTAATTGTAAATTTAAATTTCAAAATTCATACATATATCTTATTTTATTTATTTATAGCATATAATTTCATGATCAATGAAAAAACTCTTTCAAGTAGGGGTGTCAAACACAGGGACGACCTAGCTTGTTTGGGCCCGACCCGTCCTATGGCCGGCACAAGCTGGCTCACCAAACTTGAAAAAAGAATAATAATTAAAAAAATTATTATATAAATATTTTGTTTGTGTAATTTTGTTATCTTTTCTTGGTGTAGTTTAATTTAAACACTATAATTTGTGAAAATGTAATATAAAAGACATGAAGTTGGATGATAATTTTGTCTTGAATATTTTTTTAGCATAAAAAAATATTATTATGAAGTTCATAAGAATTAAGAAACTTAATTAGTTAAACTAATTTATAAAAATAAATAATCAAAATCTAGACAATTACACAGATAACAAAATTAGAAAGTTCATATGCAAACATAACTTCAAGTTAAAAAGTTCATATCAGGCGGGCTACGAGCTAGCGAGCTAGCCTATGCGGGCCATGGGTTGAGGGCGGGCTAGCACTCCCACCTTGTCCCGCCATTTTTCACGATCTAACAAGTCGGTTCAATAGGTCCAAACCCGTTTTGACACTTTCAAGTTAATTAATAATTTGTTTACAATTTATTTATATTATAAATATATTTTTTTAACTAAAAAAAATGGGTTTGCATAATTATTTTTAGATGTACTAACTTTAACTATGGAAAAAAATATTTCTTGAAAATTTATACTTTTAGACATTTATTAAATACTTTATTGAGATTTAATAATTGAGAATATATAAAAATAAATTCAAATTTATTAAAATTCAAAAATAGTTGTAAATACTTTTATGCGATATTAAACTTTCAAAAATATTACCAATACTTTCTTAATATTTGAAATTACTAAAATAAAATATTTAAATTAATATTTAATAAGTTTTAAAGTTATAAATTTTTAAAATTACTAAAATGTTATAAGTGTTTTTTAAAACTTATAATAGTTAAGATTAAATAATGAAATTCATATTTATTAAATTTAATTATTTAAAAAATTTTATAGTGAAATTTTTAAATTTCTCTTTATTATAATTTATTTTTTAAATAGAAAATAATTAGTCTTAAGTTAGTAACTATAAATACTGATTATTATTTTAAAATAATTTCTTATTACATAACTCATGTAATATTTTAAAATTAAATATATAAATATATAAATTTATTTATATATCATCTTGCACATCACGTGGGTCTATGCACTAGTAATGTAATATAAAGATACATATGAAGAATAGTGAAAACAAAAATAAATAAATAAATAATACAATATCATTTTATTTTTAAAAAAAAGTAACAAAGAAGAGTTAATAAATGTTTTAAGATATAAATTGAATAAAAGTAAAAAACTAGAAGCTAAGGTCCCATTCGGAGTAATTTATTATTTTTAGTTTTAAAATTTTTAAAAATTGAAATCAGTTTGTTTTGAATTTTGAGTTCTAATTTATTATTGTTGTTAATTTATAAAAAAAAAAAAAAAAGTTTTGCAAATTGAAGGTGAATAAATTCATAAAAAAAAAATTAAAGACAAATAAAATACATTTAAATGAAGACAGTGATGATGTTGGCGTTGTCACAATGGTGTGGTGGCGGTAGCAGTGCTAACAATAATGATGGTGACGTTGGCGATAAAATAGTAGTTGTGATGACAACAATAACTGAATGGTGGTGGCGAAGACAACCACGATGGTAGTGATGGTGGCGGTGGTGTGGTGGCGGCGGACGTGATGGTAGTAGCGATGACAAAGGTGTGGTGTGGTGGTGGTGTCAATTGTAATGATGGTGTGGCAATGATGGTGAAATGATGATTGTAATGATAATGGTGGTTGAATGGTAATTACAAAATGAAAGTTGTTATGGTAATGAAAATATATTATTTAAAATTAAAAACCAAAATTAGAAAACTTTTGTTTTTATTATTTTGAAAATAATGCAAAACTCTTTGAAAGTAAGTTAAAAACTAACTCAATTCCATTTTTTTATGAGTGCGTTTTGTTTTAAAATTACATTTCAAAATTATAAATTGAAAACGGATAATCATTTCAAACAAAATCTAAAAGCTAGCATTTTTAAAAATCACTGCTCTAAGTATCATTTCAAAAAACGTTAGAAGGTATTGAAAAAAAATTGCTTATCAATACTCAAACTAGCTGAAAAATTATTTAGAAAAGTTAAAAACTAACTAAAATAACTTGTCTAACATAACCTATATCAAAATTTATTAGTTTTTTGTTCTCATCAAAGTGAAATATGTTGTTTTTTATGGCTCGGAACTAAATTTGAATAATCCAAACTTATGATAATTGTTCCAAGAATATGCATGTTGTTAATATCCATTATAACTCAACTCATCGATCTTGGAGTTGGAACATAACATGTCTCTTGAGTCTACAAAGAATTACATTACATCACTGGGGTTATAAGGTGAGTGTGCGGTATGCGTGCAGGGTTGTAGAGTGCGCATTGATTGTGGTGGTCACGATGGTCACGCAAATCTAATGGTGATTTGTAGGTTGGTTGGTTACAGAGCAATAACGATGTTAAAGTGGTTGGAAAAGAAGGTAAGAAAAGAGGGTCCCAAAATTTATGTGTTTTTTTTTTTTTTTTCATTTTGTGGCTATTTTGAATTCCTATAAAACGTATTTTAAAATTTAAACTAAAAATTATACTTTTGGATTATTCAAAGTTTCAAACCTAGTTTTGAGTAAAAAAAAAATAATACATTTCAGTTTCATTGAGATAAAAAACTAATAAAATTTTAGAGGGACTAAAACAATATATTTTCATATTTACATGGATTAAAAACATATTTTAACTTAAAAATATAAGTTCGGATAGATTTGAATATATCTGAACCTAGTTTCAAGCTAAAAAATAACACATTTTAATTTTATAAGGACGAAAAAACTACTAAAACTTTTGTAGAAACTAAAATAATACATAATCGTATTTATATAAACTAAAAATATATTTTAGCATATAAAATTGTAACCTATAAAAATAGATAATACTTAAATGTATTTCTAGTCTTGGCAAATTATGTGACTTTTTTTTTTAGTCCCTCAAATTTAAAATATTGTTTTTAAGTCTTTAGATTTTGACCATTGTCATTTTTTAGTATTTTTCACATAAGTCATTATTAATAGAATCAAACGAGGAATTTCAATTTTGCAATTTGTAACATATGGAAACATGTTTCCATTGTGATGTATGGTGTAAAAAAATAAATGCAACAAAAGTATATTTCTACAAAAGTGTATAACAAAATCACACTTTCTTTCTATATATTTGTCAGACACTCCATACATTGCAAAGAAAGTATGATTCTATTATACACTTGTACAACGGAAACATACTTCTATGGAAAAAAGTATTTTTGGAAATTAGTAAAAAAATCACCCACGTGGGTGGTGAGAATAACAATTTTGAAAATGATAATAGCAATTCTACATACAAAATCCAAAAGCATATGTTTGACAACTTATTGGTTTGAGAAGGAATGTAGTCAGTGTACTATTTACACACTCATGTTTGCTAAGTAGACCTCATTCTCTACTCTATATTTTTTTAATGCAAATACATGCCTAATAGTCAAACTCTAAATTATTGATTAAGTTGGTTGTTCTTATCGACTTTTGAGGTGTTCTCCATACTATCTCCTACACTTTATGCTAAGCTCTTCTAGACGATGAGGGGTGATACTTGTAAAGCTACTCTTATGTTCAAGTTAATGAGTGAATAATCAAAATTTTAATGAAGTTAAAAGATATATCAACCCTGTAACATTTGAACAAGCTAAAAGCCTAATAATACAAAGGCTGAATTTGAGCTTTTGTATCTCTCAAAGGTGAAATATGAGTTTTAATATATCAAACGCTAAATACAAAGAATATTAAGTCGATTGACTTCTATTAATGAACACTCTCTCTAAAGTCTAAAATAATTACATTGGCAAATCAACCAACAACACCCCTCTTGGAAGAAGTACATGTTTTGTACATGCAAAACTCAACCTACAAATTCCACTTCCAAGCACAGGACTTCCTAAGTAAAAAACTTCCAAAGTTCAACTATACTACTCTAGGCCTATACGAGGCTCGTAATAATTTATCAAGTTAACGCTTTTTTTTTATAAGCCAAAAAATATCATTGAATATAATTAAGCATAAGGAATGTTTAATTATAAACAAGAAAACTAATAAAAATACTAACTTGTGAGTTAAGACTGAAAAAATAAAGCATATTTATAAATTATTATCCATGTACAGCACATTAAAAAAGGAATGAGACGTCATCCCTTCACGTATAAGCAAAATACATCACTTCCTTTCTAACAAAATTAATTACTAATGCAACATTTTCCCAATTTACTCACACATCACATGAACAGTAAATCCTAAACCCACAAACCACTTTCCCTTTTGTGATAGAAAACCCCACCACACACCTATTCATAACGATCCACAAATGCCTAAATCACACTAGAGGAAAGTTGTTAATCCTCTATTATCTTGATTCTCTTCCTCAAATACTCACCCAAAATGATCGAAAGATACCAATAAATAGCCCCTTGCCATCATTCTAGATTTCACTCTAATAACGAATGATTTACCATTTGACTTTTTCGTCGAGTTACTTTAACTTATAATTATTACTTACAACACTCACAACTTCCTGGATCCCATGATATTTCCATCATAAAAAAAAACACACAATCAACTTTCTTATTAAGTCATTTTGCACAAAATTTTACGGATTCTACCCTTATGAGTATATGACTACATTCCAAGTAAATATATTTTTTAATTGTATCCAAACTTTGACTGACTTGAATGTGAATTGACTTTGCAGATACCATCCCATCGCCCAAAGGAGCTCAACATGTTATATGAGTAGGAGATCAAATTATTGGTGGAGATCGATCTAGAGAGTAGTTCAATAGCCAATAAGAACATATGTATTTTTGAAATAGAAATAAAAGATAGAATAATGTGTTTACCAAAAAATAGTTTAATTTTCGTACACCATTAATTAAAATAAATTTACATCATTAATTAATTAAAATTTATTGTTAATATGATTTTATATAATTATTGAAAAAAATAATGAATATGTCATTTATGATTATTTGTAATTTTATTGTAAAAATCATTGTATTAAAATAAAAAGTGGAGACTAAAGGTATTTTTTGTTTCATTTCACTTTATCTCTACATATTTACTCGATCAGGCCACATTTCATCACTTAGAACAAAGAAAAAAAAATCAATCTCATTACATTATTGAACCATCCAATGAGGAATTTAAAAATCAAAATTGTTAATACGTTTAGTTGGGACATGGATCCTCTCCCATTAAAAATAATTGGAAAGTATTCAATTTTCACATTTCACAATTCAGCAATGTTTTTTTTTTTTTATATACAAAAATATCAAACTAATCAACAATTTCTCTTGAATTTTAAAATAATTGGAGAGGATTCCTTCCTGTTTAGTTGATCTACACAATCCCCTCAAAATATTTTGTCTTGAATGAATTTACTTGAAATTTGAACAAACAAAACTACCATCACAATCAATTTTGTCAATTTGATAAAATACTCATACATCATAATCTTATCTTGACAACCTCGTTTCATAGATATTTTTTTCCATCCATGTAAAATATAGTACCACGAGGGTGAACCGCCATACTTGGATGCCATGCACGCACGCACCATTGGCTATGGTCAAGAGTCAATAGTGAAAAAAATATCACAAAAAACTATACAAAATGACAAAAAGCCCCTATTCCCCTCCTGTTCGAAAAAGCTCATGACTTCAATTAGTTTTTTTTTTTTTTTTTTTAAATTTTTAAATTGAATAACATATAAAGCCGTAACAATATGGGCTACCCTACACACACAAAATTGAGAGGCCGAGAGATGAAACTTAAATAGCAAAAACAGAACACATGTAGAGAAAATGGGCGCACACATGCACAATAAAATATTAATTTGATTTTGTTATTATTATATTAGAATAGTGATAATGAATTTCATCTCATTAATTATTTTAGGTTTATGATAAAAAAAAAAGTGATTGAGAGGATGGAATTTCACCAAGAATGATTAGATAGATTTTTAAAAGAAGGTTAATTATCGATGAAATCGTATAGTATTAGATCAAACGATTGTTAAAAAAAAAATATTAAAAGAAAAAACTAAAAGAAAGAGAGGGTGTTCGTCAATCGTCATAACTCATACGCTTGCCTCTGAGTATCCAAAACTAACAGAAAAATTAGACCTTGTCTCTCTTGCCTCCTCTCAATTTCACACACAAAACACAACGCACTACACAAAACAAAACCCTATTTCGTATTTCACGCACACAACACACTCCCATTCCCTTTCGCTCTTTTCTCCAACTCCGAACCAAACACTAACCAACACAACAACACTACTCTTTCTTCTTCTCTCGTCTCTGGCTTTTCACATTCGGCGATAAGGCGTGGTGGTTATCATTCAAACGTAAACGTTCGGTTCTCATAATCAATCACTGCCTCGCCTCTAGGGTTTGTTAGTTCCCCTTTTTTGTGTTCCTCTTTTCGCTATTGCAATCAAACGTCAACGTTTTTCTCTGTAACCCTAGCTTCCGGAGGACCTTCTTTTTTCCCCACACCGTCAATTAATCACGTGCGGTTTTTTTTAATCTCGGGTTTTCTGGTTTTATCATTTGCCTATTATTCCCTCCGTCTTCTACACTGAATATATCGTTGCCCTTTTTAGGGCTTTTTGTTTTTGCAATGCTCTGAGTTCTGCCATTGTGGCCGTAGTTGTGCTTTGATTTTCATAATTCTTGAATTGTGTTTGAGAGATGAAAAATCTGTGAGTGGTTTATAGTGGAAATCAGTGTTTTGGTTAACGATGGAGGCGTAGCTTAGAGAAGCTCCTCCTTCGCAACATTGTCCTGTGTTTTAAGACACAGGTTTCTTTTTAGGGGATAAAATAAGGGTTTGTTTTGGAGAAGTTGTTGATAGCAGGCTGTTTGGTTGGAAAGGTTGGATTGTTTTAATCACCGTTGAAGAATAGTGAATTGTGGAGTGATTGAATTTCAGTGTGGAAGTGCTGCTATTCCGTGCGGGTTTTAATTGATTAGGTTATGAGTGGAGCAAGGTAGAGAAGGGAGATTTGTACACAATACTAACAAGTGTGATAGAGCTTACTTGGGGGTGGAGTTGGTGAAGAGGTGCACGCGATTTTTCTTGTTGTTTCTGATGATGTTCAGTGTTAGTTATGGACAGAAGTGAACCTGCATTAGTTCCAGAATGGTTGAGAAGTGCTGGAAGTGTTGCCGGGGCTGGCAGTTCAGCTCAACAGTTTGCCTCCTCCTCTGCTCATACTGGTAATTTTCAATGATTTTATCGTGTTCTTACACGTTTTAATGCTTTGGTTTGATTCAATTTAGAATGTCAGGTTCTCATTTAAGATGTGCACACACTTGTGAGAAAAAGTGGGTATTGACAAGGTTCTAAAAAACGGTTTGCAATCGGTAATGCCAATGTTTTTTTGTCTCTCTCGACTGCAATTTTGGTTAAATTTGTCGCAAAGTTACACAATTTAAAAATTTGTCTATTACGTTTATTATTGTGTTTTATCCATTGAAAAGGGGGTAGAATAATAACTGTCTTGACATTGTTGTGTAGATTCTCTTTCTGTAGCCAATCACGCAAGGAATAGATCTTCTAAGAATGGTAGTGATTTTGATACTGCCCGTTCTGTGTTTCTTGATCGAACATCCTCAGCAAATTCCCGGAGGAGTTCTATAAATGGTTCTGCCAAGCATGCCTACAGTAGTTTCAACAGAAGTCATCGTGACAAGGATCGTGACAGAGAGAAAGATAGATCCGGTTTTGGAGATCACTGGGACTGTGATGGTTCTGACCCATTGGCCAACCTCTTTCCTGGAAGGATGGAGAGGGATACATTGCGACGTTCTCATTCAATGGTTTCCAGGAAACAGAGTGAGGTTATACCTCGTAGAGTTGCAGTTGATACTAAATCTGGTGGCAGCCATCAGAACAACAGCAATGGCATACTTTCTGGGAGTAATATTACTAGTAGCATTCAGAAAGCTGTATTTGACAAGGATTTTCCATCACTTAGTACTGAAGAGAAGCAAGGAATAGCTGAAGTGACGAGGGTTTCATCTCCTGGTTTGGGTGCTGCTGCTAGTCAGAGTCTACCTGTTGGTAGCTCAGCTTTGATTGGAGGGGAGGGGTGGACCTCAGCATTAGCAGAGGTACCTGCTATAATTGGAAGCCACAGTACTGGATCTCTATCAGTGCAACAAACTGTTAATACAAGTTTGGGATCTGTAGCATCAAGTACAACAGCTGGTCTTAATATGGCTGAGGCATTGGCACAGACTCCATCCCGATCTCGTTCTGCTCCCCAGGTAGTTGAGTTAGTTGCCTGAGTCACTAGCTTCTTTATTATTATTCTTTTACTTATATCCATGGTCATTAATAACACCCTAATCATTTGTAGGTGCTGGTCAAAACCCAAAGGCTCGAGGAACTGGCTATCAAGCAGTCAAGACAGTTGATTCCAGTAACACCCTCAATGCCTAAAGCTTCGGTAAGAGAATTACCTTGTGAAATACTGTTTATAGTTTGCTTTTTTTGCAAACTTTTTTCTGTTTTAGATTGCATAGCAGAATTTTATTTCTTACGGTTCATCTATATCCATCTGTAGCTAATCTTTTAATTGATATTTTGTATATTAAATTTTATGTTTGTTGTAATTTTTATTAGTGTAGTGTATAACTAGCCTGTACTGTAACAACATGTGAAGTTAGACTTGTACTTCAGCCTTTTATTTATTTTGTTTGCAATTGCATTGGAGTGCTATTTAGTGGTAAACAACTTAGTTGGGGTTGAGTGTTTTGAATTGCCTGGAATGCTTTTGATAGTGGAGTGTGTTCTGGTCTAAGCACTATCAGATTAAGAAGTAAATATTAATGAATTGGGTAGATGAGATAGGTTGGTAACCTTTATTTTTTCTTGTGTTCCCTGTATTATTTGTGCCATTTAATGATGGCCAGGTACAGTCGTACAGATATATAGACATAAGACATCATATAAATGAAATAAGTCATAAAGAAATTTTTGTTAGCATCATTTTGCACCATGTTTTGTTGTATCATTTAGTGATGGTCAGATGTTGTAGTGATGTGACATAGTGATTAATTTCAAACTAGTTCTTGCAATCATGTCACTTTACTTTTTTAAGTTTTAATATGGGTAAATAGCCTTTTCAGTCCCTGAACTAAGCATTTGCCGACAATTTCGTCCCTATATATTGAAATGACCAATTTAGTCCACAAATGTGCAAATGTTGTGACAAATTAGTCCAACCGTGAAACATACTGAGAATTAGGTCTTTAAAGTATGACACTTAATGTTAGAGTGAATGAACAATTCAAGGACTAAATAAGTTATTTACCCTTTTAATATGTTTATATTTCAGTGA
The DNA here is from genome assembly GCA_014843725.1 of Amphicarpaea edgeworthii. Taxonomy (NCBI): domain Eukaryota; kingdom Viridiplantae; phylum Streptophyta; class Magnoliopsida; order Fabales; family Fabaceae; genus Amphicarpaea; species Amphicarpaea edgeworthii. The sequence continues at coordinate 20,647,271 of CM026321.1, forward strand.
AATAAAAGGAATACCAAACATAATTATTGAACCAATACTTCACTTCTCCATTTCTTTCTTGGCTTATTTTAATGAGTATTTGTTAGTGTTTATTCCTGGCTTTGCATGTGAAATTCAAACAGGAATTGGTGCCTTACTTGCAAATTTGTCTTTTTACCTTGTTTTACTCCTTGTTAAGCAATGTGTGAATTTATCAGTAGAGTGGTGTTTATGAAAGTCCCAAGTTGTTTTAGTTATTATCCCCTCTCAGCCGACCTCCCTCTGACCAGGCCAAAATGCCAAATGACGAGGTGTGATTCATGTATCTGACCTCACTTAATGGGATAAATGCTATTTTTGTTGTTGTCTAATATATATATATGCAGATATCTTGGTAATCCTCATTTGAAGTCTGTTTTAAGTTGCTGTGTGAAATTGCTGTCTTTCTATCCTCACCAAAATTTGAAAAGATAGTGGTAGCAACTTGAGTTTTAAGTATGAAGTGTTCTAGCATTAGGAATATGAATGATTCATTTTGTCAAGTAAATAATGTTGCTTTTTTGTTTTTCTGTTTGTCCTTTTTTAAGCATTGATTTTGTAGCCTGAATTTGAGTCATGAAGCATATCATTAATATCTTAAAGTGGTTTCTTATTAGTGATATTTGTGTTCTCCTTGCACATATATTTATGGACATCTCATCTCTATTATACTATACATGAAATTTGTGATTTCTTTATAGGCTACGTAAAATTGATTGTGTGAACTGTGTTATTATGAAATGTATGCATTATGCTCCATTTGTTTCCATGTATATATGGAAATCTGTGGAGGAATAAGGATTATGTATAGGATGCATTTTTTTATTTCAATTTGTCAATGATATCTAAATTGGATATGTTTCTAGGCATCCTTCAAAAACATTGGAAGTTCAAATTTTCTAGCATCATGTGTATATTACTTTCTTATGTTCAATAAAAGATAAAAGGTTATGTGTTATTACTTTTCTGTTAAAGTCTTTGATGATTTATTATAATTTTCTTTTCAGGTTCATAATTCTGAGAAGTCAAAGCCCAAAACAGCCAACAGAAATGCTGATATGAATGTAGCTACCAAGAGTGTGCCACAGCAACCCTCTGCATTGCACATTGCAAGCCAATCTGTTCGCAGTGTAAATACCAAAGTTGATGCTCCAAAGACATCTGGAAAGTTTACTGATCTTAAATCAGTAGTGTGGGAAAATGGGGCTTCCCCTACTTCCAAGGATGTATCAAATCCAACAAATCATTCTAACAGCAAACCAGGAAATCAACATGCTGTTGCTTCAGGAGCTGCTTCTGCACCAATGAGGAACCCCAATAAGCTTAAATCCCCCATGGAGCGGAAGCTAGCTTCTGTGGATTTGAAATTAGGTTCCAATTTGGAGAAGAAACATTCCATCTCTCAAGTGCAGAGCCGGAATGATTTCTTCAATCTCATCAAGAAGCAAACATTGATGAACTCCTCTGCAGTTCTCCCAGATTCTGGCCTGATGGTTTCATCTCCAGCGATGGGGAAGACTGGTGAAGTGAATAGGGAAATAGTTAGCCCTTCTTTAAGTCCTCAGTCTCATGGAAATGGTACTGAGCTGGCTAGCAATGGTACCCATGCTCATGGAGAGGTTTACAGACTTTCTGATAATGAAGAGAAAGAATCAAATCCCAGTGTTACGATATATCCAGATGAGGAAGAAGCTGCTTTCCTCCGTTCTCTTGGCTGGGAGGAGAACTCAGATGAGGATGAAGGCCTTACAGAGGAGGAAATCAATGCTTTCTATCAGGAGGTGATAATCACAATATAAACTTGCATAGTTTTTTCATGCATCAATGGGGATGTTTTGTGTGAGTTTTGACCCTTGTGCAGTTTAATTGCCCTGTGTTTTTTACAAAATGGGTTCAAATTTCATGTTGCTTGACTGGACTCTTTTGCTAAACGTGGATTTTTCTTGCCTTACCAAATTACATTTTAATGCAACTTGCTGTGACCATATGGGGTTTGTCTACTCACTTTTTGTTGGCTTTTGTTTTCCAGTGCAAAAAATTGGACCCAAGTACATTCAAGCTATGCCAGGGTATGCAGCCAAAGCTGTCCAAGTTGTTTGAATCTTATGCATCTAACTTGCGTGAATCTTCTGCTGAGTTGAGCACTTCTGATCCCGGATCTGAAGCTTGATGTACTGTTTCTTTAATCAATAGTTAGATCGAAGTTTCAATTTTTGATGGCAGATGATTACTAGTTCCATTCCTTTTGTTCTGAAGGCCAATGATTTGAGAGTGAAAGAAGAGAGAGGGGTAGGGGTGGGTTTTGATTGGATCCCTGCATTTTGCAAATATTGCAATAAGTTACTGGTGCCTCAATCCTGCCTGGTTTACAGGAAATTTTTTTCCTTCCTTTTTGTTTTTTGGTTAAAGGTTAGGGTTGGTTGGTTGGTAGAGTAGGGGCTATTTTGTCTGAAAAGGTGCTGGGCCACTGCATCTTTTGGGGTATTTTGATCCGTTTCTTTTCTTTCATGAGGGTTTGATTCTACATGATAAAGTTTATGCTGTTTTTGGTCAATTTTACAAAAAAGGGAAATTAAAAGTTTATTTTTAATTTTAGAGCATGTTGATATGATTATTATTAGTAGTCTTGTATCTTTTTGGGTTTCCCGCAGCACTGTCAAAAAACACATCAATGAAATCGAAAGATACAGAATAGAGGTGCACTCTTTAAATTGTTTTGGCTTAATACTCGTATCCTTTTCATTATTTTTCGTAATCAATTGTGTTATTTATTATAGTTTATATAAATTAGGTCATTTTATATGTAAAAATTATTGAATCTTTTCGTTAAGCATAAGACAAAAGTGAATATTTAACTGACAGAAAGGATTAATTTGGATAGTTTATACCAATAAAATTATCTAATTGAATATCCAAATAATAAGAAAATCTAATAGGATGGTTTTAACTTAGTGGGGTGTATTGGATTATGATTATTTAGAATACTAAAAGATTTTTTTTTTCTATGGAAATGTCTTGGGTATTTATTTAAGATTGTTATAAGATTTTTTTTAGAGGACAACGAAATTTTATGATATTTGATTGAGATTTTGAAGAATTATCTTTTTTTTGGATTTTATGGACTTTTTAGGATTATATAAATATTAAATCCAATAAACAATCTCATTTAATTTCGATAGGCTTTTTCTTTTCATCACAATAGTAACACTGATGGGTTCATTCTCCCACATTATTACGAATCGTTTTACTCGCCTACATTACTTGACTAATGTAGTGCACCATCTCATTTCTATTTAAGTTCAGAAATTTCTATTGAAAATAAAAAAAATTGTCATAAGAAAAGTAAATTTGAACATGAAGAAAGTTTTAACTCAGTCATTCAAGTTAAAGTTTTAAAAGACCTCTCTACTAGCTTAGAAACTATTGCAGTTAATTTTAAAAAGATACACAACTTAATATAGAAAAGAGAAAGTAATGTTTAGAATGATATAAAAGAAATTTCACATCTAGATAACATAGTTCATTACATGACAGGTGATTTGTTTAATACTAAAACAAAAAATGATTTGTTCATTCAGATGTCATCGAAAGAATGTTTATCTTGAATATTTTTAAGTTAGACAGATAATTACTGTTTTGATTATCTCTTAATAAATTCTTTAAATTATATTTTGATGAGATTGTTGAATTATGTCTTTTAGATGACTTTTTTGTTGAATTATTTTGTTTATATTTTAATGACATTATTGATTTTACAAGTTAAACGAAATATTTTATATTTTTAGACTAATATTTTATTATTTTTCGCTATCATTTCATGGGTTACATGATTAGTTTGTGTTTTAATGATATTTTCTAGGTATACTATTTTTGATTTGTATTCCGTAGTTTTGAATATTTTTATTTTTTAAAAAATTTACAGAGTTATTTCAAATCTTATAAATTCGTGAAATTCTTTTAAATCTTATATTATAAATCTATTGAAATCCAAACTATAAAAATCATAATTACAAAAGTCTTATAAAAAAATTTTAAAAGTTTTTACATTCCTACAAAATCTTTAAAATCCACACTTTTTATGTCAAAATAATCTTTTAAAATTTTAATTTAATACTCAAATAACAAGAGTACTCAATTTTGTAAGAAAAATAAATAAAATATTTTCATATATTAAGCCAATTGTATTCTATCAAATGATATGAGTTGTACACTCTAATCTAAAATAAGGTTTATATATATTTTTATCCCTCAAAATTTGAATTTTTTTTTTTGGTCTTTAAAAAGTTCTTTCATTTTTAGTCCTCTCAAAGTTAAAAAAATACTACTTAGGTCATTTTTTCATTTGATATTAGCATATATTACAAAATAACATATATTATACTACTTTTAGTCTTATATATGTTTTTTTCCTCAAATTTGAAATTTTTTTTAGTCTTTAAAAAAATAATCTTTCATTTTTAGTCCTCTCAAAGTTAAAAAAAAAATACTACTGTTGGTCATTTTTTCATTTGATATTAACATATATTATAAATTTAAAATTTATGGCAGATAAACATAGTGACAATTTGTAAAAAAAAAAAAAAGGCTAAATTGCAAAAAAAATATATCTTAGTATTTTTTTTTTTTAAATGTGAGGGGTTTTTACCTCCACAAATTGCAAACTTATAATCTTAAAAAAATCGTTGTAATGTATTTTTTTTTTTTAAATTGTAATAGTTAGAAACCGTTACAAATTATAAATTTATAATTGTCAAAAATTGTTGTAATTTTTTTTTTACAAATTATAAATTCATATTATATATTAATAGCAAATGATAAAAGACTAAAAGTAGTATTTTAAAAATTTGACGGACTAAAAATAGTTTTATCCAAATTTGAGAGAAAAAAACATATATAAACCTTGTAAGAAACAATACAAATTGTGAATTGGATAAAATAAAAACTTATAAGGTAGATTACATCAATTTTTTTTTTTCATAAATATAATTAAGAAACTTATTAAAATAAGTATTTAAAAAAATGTTAAATCATGTTAGAAAGGATTTCTTTTTATTTTTAATAAAATTATATTACTTGTATCATTAATAATCAAATCATAAATACAAATAAGAATTCGATCAAAACCTAGCATAATATGCTGCCGTTGTAGCAAAAGTATGAGTTGCAACATAAGCAAGTCTCCAAACCAACATAATTATATAGTTTGGATTTTGGGATAGAAGATGTTTACATGGTTGAATAATTTTTTTTTAGTAAATAAAAGAAACTACTAGAAGGGTAATCCAAAGAGTTGGTGTACTTGTATAAGGACTCGTTGCATTTACAGGATGAGAGCGATCTATTTAGTGATAGATCTGTATTCAATTTTCACCGTATACAAAATTTTCTTGGATCAACGACAATCACGCATTGCAAACGGAATTAGTCTTCAATTCAGTGAGTTTGGTGACACCTGTGAAATAAAAAAAAAAAAAAAAAACTACTAGAAGGGTATCCCAACCAAGTTTACATAGTTGAATAATTGAACCCCAAATATTATTTTTGAATTAGTTTTACCTAAATGTATAAATATTAAATAGTTGCGATGACAATGAGATTGGGTAGAAACTTACCTTATTAATTTAAGGCTTAAATTTAGTAATTATAAGTTCATAAATTTCTTTTTATATTTTTTTGTTCTCTGTAAATTTTGTTTACTTTAAGTTTGTGAATTTTTAATTAGTCTCTTTAGGATTTCAAAATTTTCATTTTTAATTCACGTAAGTCCGTGTTTTAAGTACTAGAATTTTAAAAGATAAATTTATAAAGATTAAAAATGAACAAAAATAACGGAAGAAAAATTCCAAAATAATGATTTTGGTGAGCTTAGGCAACAATGTCACTGGAAATGGAAATTAATTCAAAACTGATTTATCAGAGTTTACCAGTAAACAAACAAATCAAGTTATTCATTATTATCGATAAAGTATCTCAATTTATAAGAAAGAATTAAACATAATATCATAAGAGATTTATAATATTCACACATCTTACCTAATCAATTAAATTAGACTTAATTGATAAAAATATCTCGATTCTATACTACCTGTCTTTTATTTGATGTCCCATTCAATTTTTGGTTATGAATATCATGAGCATATTTCCATAAAAAAAAAAACTTATATAGTGCAAAATTAAAAAAAAAAAACCGTAAACTTATAAAAGTTAATTTTTTTAGAAGTATAAAAAATTTAAAACATAAATTTATAAAGACTTAATTCATATCTAAGCCTATTATATACACACATGTATTAAAGGAAGACACACACATGGTTCATGGTTGTGTTCAATACACATACGTATTAAAAAAAACTAAAATATGGTTATATGTGTTTAATGTTTTCAAATGAATACTTAAAATAAGATGACTTTACATTTCAGAATTATACTGAAAATATAATTTTGATAAAATTAAATTTAAAATAGAAAATATAATGTAAATAAATTACCCAAATTTTTATGATAAATATTTATTGTTTTCAATCAAATACAATTTATACATTCCATGGCGGAATTAGAAAATTTTTCATGTAAACTAATTTTATTCTTATTATTTTTTTTCATCAATTTAAATTCCAACATTCTATAACCATAACATTCTGAATCCTGTTTTTATTTTTAAATTTCTTAAAAATATTTTTGTACCCACCTAGCTTGGGGCTTTGGCCATGAGAATTTTGTGGCAATTACAGCAATAATTGAATGCACTTGGTTTTTTAGTAGCCGATAATTTGTCGAACATGGTTAGAGTTCTCTCTCCACCATTTTCTAGGATCCTTCCCCATATTTTGTACCATTTTTTATATTGCTTAACTGATGTTTAAGAATGTAACTTAACTATATGTTTCTTCTCGAAGGACTGGGGCTTGATGATAGGGTATAGTGACATTTTTCTCATTGGTAATTTGAGTAATTTTTGGTTGTAGTCTGTGTAAAATGGAGCTGTCAATAAGACTTTTCCTCAGTCTTATATTTGAGAGAGCAAGTCACCCTAAAATTGATGATGAAATGGCAGTGTTATTGGTTACATCTTTTAATCAGTGAGTTAAGTCAAGTAAAAAGATTGTAGATTTATCCTGTAGGGATGTAAAAGGTTTATGATTTATGGGCTTGACAGCGGGATGGTAGTTTAGAACTTAGAATCAGCTTCAACGTCCCTTAAAGAGTAGTGAAGAAGTTCAAAGATTGACACTGACTCTAAATTGGTCAATCTCAGTACCTCACATGACCTTTATGGTCACAAGATTCCGGAGAAGGTGCAATTTTCTGGCAAGCAATTCCTGATGGAACTTCTGGCACATCACATAATATTTTGGATGATGATGGATAGAGATCAAGATAAAAAAGGTTATTATGGCTGCATTTATTTTGTTATAAATATATTTTTCCAAATTGTCTTCAACTTATTCCAACCTCAAGTCTCATTTGTTTATAAGCTACCTTTACCTTAGCCTCGACTCCTAAAAGATACGAGACTCTATGGATACCGGAACACAAATCATTGTGTATTCTTGGAAAGGGTAAATACCCATTTTGGTTCCTGAAAGCGTAGAGCAGTGACAATTTGGTTCTTGAAAGATGAAAAAATATGTCTTACTTTTTAAACATTTAAGACCAAAATTATCACCACTTTACACTTTCAGGGACCAAAATGGATATTTACACTATTGGAAATTTATAGTTAGTGTGTAGGACTGTAGGTGAATCATGGATTGTGTTGGACAAGTGCTCATGATTTATTAGCAATTTCAGCTTGCAGAGACATTAGGAAAAGAGTTTATTATGATGTTAGATGAAACATCTATGAAGAATTATATGTTATCTAAAGGATGCTCATTTGTTCCTGAGTGCCTGTCAAATGATAAGCAGTCTAACCTGGATGTTCATGCAAGTGGAACATAATTGGTAGATTGTTGAATTACAGATTGGTTTTATTTCCACACATTAAGTTGATATTTGCAGTATCTGATGCCATTTTGCTCGAGTTTCCGTATATGGACATTCATGTAGAATGCAAGATGTATATGGAGAAATGGCTCTGGTCTCTATTGTTAGAAAGTCCCACGTCACCCTCAACCCTGCTTCAACTCTGAGGTGTACTTATACATCTGTTGGGCAATTTCACTTGATGCCAATTGGTTTTAAGTTGTTTTCTGTTCTGGGATGGGAGGAATTTTTTGCTAACATAGTTGTACATTTGTTGTGAGAGTAAACTGTGCACAGTGGGAAAAGTGTTTCTTGCATTTACTTGATTATTGTTATTTGCAATCCGGTTTATTAACACTCTTGGCATTCCTTGTTGTAAGTTGTAACTATAAAATGGAAAATAAGGTATCACCTGTTTTGATAAAGCTGATTGTGATATGGCATAGATATTCTGAAGAAATTGTACTCAGCATCAGATTCACGAAGCATACAAATTCTGTAACATTCCATCTTCCTTTCAGTATCAAAGCTGTGTTTTGCATGTAATTACTTAAATTGAATGACAAATCTGTGTGTGTACTTAATTAACGTTTTTTTTGGCATTTTGTAGCATACCTATCTCCTAGCAACACATAATTAACATCATGGTCTGGCTTGCCCCTGCATCAGCTTCAGAACCAGAATTGAAAATACAAGTCCACAATTTTCATGGATGAATTTCACATTTCTTTGAATAATGTTGAGAAATTTACATTGACTAGAGATATATCCAATGCTTATAAGGCTTGGACAGTCCTCACTTTACATTTTTGGGATTGAGTTAGGTCCTAACCCAAATTCTTTAGAAACAATATTGTCATCATGGGACTAGAGACATTCAAACAATAGTTGCTTCCTGAAGTGAACGTTGAGAAACTAATTCCTTGCTTGACATAGTTGCCTTTTGTTCCTGAAGACTAAAATTCAATTCAGTAGCATTTTGTTGCCTCATGCCATTTCCATGGTTGACCTTTCTACATTAAACATTTCACTTACCTCTGCATGAGTGCATGATGTTGTTTAACTTGTAATCTTCTATGTCTTGAGTGTCCTCCCACTTTATCCAGCACAATAGATCATTAATGAACAAGATTAACGGTGATGCACTGAGAATGATAAAATAGTTTTAGATCATCATGCAATCATAGTCCATCATTTGTATGACTTAGATAATTTTATAAAACTCAAGAGACTTATAATAAATGGAGGGTTTCCAAAAATTATTTTATATAGTCAATGCAACACCCTTTTTCTTTTAATGAACAAGGGCTTTCCTTTGTGAGACAGTGATGGTCGTAATGTGATCAATTGTCAGCATCATGTTATGTTGTTGATATGTGTTGCCACTCATGGTGTTCGCCAGATCACAATTTGAATGTGCACAAACCAAAACCAATTTTGCCAATTTCTTAGCACAAAACCTGCCACTTTTACAAAGAAACCTCAATTGTAGGCTCTTTATGTTAATTTTGGAACACATACAAGCCTGGATCTATAATCTATCCTCTGATATATATATGATATACAATATAACTAGAATGTTCTGCACCACCTCCTTGTGAAATATTACAGGAAATCAAACAGCACGAAAACTAAAAACATGCCATTTAGATCATATCTGATGTAGAATGTTCAAGTGACATAAAAAGTAAATAAAAGAAGAAGAATTTGCGTCTGTCTTATCTGATCAGTGATCACCCATCAAACACTTGTAAGCTGAGGATGGTGTCTTGAATGCTGAATCTGTTGAAGTTGTAAACTTTTCAATGCAGCCCCACCAGACCTTCTTTTCCAAAGATTATTATTATCCACTTGTCCTTCTTCCTCTGGCCTTTTCAGCACTCTCTTGATCACAGGCAGAGGAGGATCCATGTTTTCAATGCTTAAGGGAACAGCATTCTCATTCCTACTACTACTCCTGCGCCTGTGGCTCCTCGGCACATTCATGGCATTCACCGTCCCTCGCGGCGGCCTACTTCCACAGCTAGAGGCAGTAGGAGCAGTAGTAGTAGCATTGATGGTGCTAGTGCTGATGATGCTGATGCTGGTGGTGCTTAAGTTTTTGGCAGAGAAGAGTTTTTTGAGCTTGGAGTAGTTCATAACACTAGGGGAAATAATGGAGATGTTGGTGGTGGTGGTGTTACTTTTGGTGCTGAGGAGTCCAAGTCCAACTATTTTGTTGTGCCTCTTCACCTGACCCATGCAACCAATTCTTGGGGACAAAGGCTCATTGGAGAAGGATCCTGGTTGTGGAAGACTCACATCTTTGATGGATGGCCTTGAACATAGCATTGGCAAGAATGTGCTGCTTCTGTGATGATGGATATGCAGGTTCTGATGATGGTAAAAGTAATGATGATGGTTTTCGCTGCTCATGTTTCTCAGATGATATGTGGTAGAGAAAAGATGTAAATGAAAATGGATTTGCTAAGTGTTTTGGGGTGGTTTAACTTGTGACTTTGAGCTTGCCAAATATACAAGAAGAACATGCGTAATTTTGTAACCCTTTCTTTTACTTTGTCCTTTATAGAGTAAATATAGAATAAAAAAATAACATGAATGTTAAGATAACTCTCTTCAAAAGTGTTTGTTGGAAACTCTCGGATTGATTAAAATTAATTAAAAAACATTAAATTTGGTGAAATCCAAATAAAATTCATCAAAATTGGTATTTTTTAATAAATTTTAATCAATTAAAAGAGAGTATTTTAGAGAGTTATCTTAATATTTTTCAAACAAATATATAACAATTAACAAGATGACAAAGTGGAATAGAAGAAAGAAATCATTGCAGAGAAGGAGCCTCATCGAAGAGTGGCACACACAACAAACAAAGTGAACCAGGACAATTATGGTTGATTTTTATCTGGAGGTTTTTAAGGCAGATAGATCATGAGGATTTGTTTATTATGTGATTAAGCTTTTTAATACAAATTTAGGAGAGGAAAAGGACTAATGAGTTTGACTTGCATCGTTGTGTGTGTGTTTGGGTGTGTGACTCCATGGAGAGATCAAAATCCTAACCAATTGATCATGCTAAAGTATACACGCTACTAGTGGTTAAATCATAGGTTGAACAACCCCTTGTCCCCCAAAGGGTCCACTTTAGTTAATTATTCAGTTAATGATGCCTATTTTCCATTTTAGCATATATTATTTTAAAGAGTAAGAATCAATTTGAATGATTTTTTAGTTTTTGTTTTTAAAAATTATTTTTTAGGACAATTTTAAAAAAGAAAAAATTTGTTTGATACTTTAAAATTATTATTAGAGAAAGATAAATTTGAAAATGTGAGATTTGTGTGTAAAATTATTAACATCTTAAATTTTATACTTCAAATAAAAGATGTGAAACTCTATTAAAAAAAATTTAAATAGAAAATAATTTTTAAAAATTGATTAATTAAACAAGTTTTTATAATTTTATAATTTTTAAAAACTACTAAAAACTAATTTTAAAAACAGAAAACGAACAACCCTAATTAATCCTAAATAGTTTTATTATCATTGAAAATTTGTACCATAGACTTTTAATTAAGTATTCTCTATGAAACAACGATTACTAGTTACTACACACGGGATACGGCACATATACAAATACTGAGATACGATTAATGTACAAAATATATGACACCGAGACATCACATATATAGAGCGAAAGAGAGAAAAATGATTTCACAATGCAATTTCTATCAAATAAAGATTTAAATATAATTTTAGTTATTTAAATATAATTCATATTTCTTTTTTTCTTCTGAAAAGTTTTTTTTTTTTATCTTTCAAAATTGAAAAATAATTTTTTTAGTCATTCTCATAAAAAGATATGAAATAAAAAATTTTGTAATTTATGACGTTTTTAGTGTCATAATTTGATTTGTGACATTTTTTTTATATATTTAAAAAATCATCACATTATAAATCTTTTATTCATTGTTTGACATCTTTTATGAGAAGAATTAAAAAAACAATTTTCAATTTTAAAGGATTAATAAATGACTTTTTATTTAGAGGACTAAAAAAAAATTTGACTTACAGAGAATTAAAAACATATTTAAGTCTAAAAATAAAAATGAAAATGCTAAGAAGATGAAATTTATCTCTTAAAAATTAAAGTAGTTAGTTAAGGCTTCGTTTGACCCAGTTTGTTTTTTAATTTACTTTTAAGTAAAAGTTGGATTAAACACCAATTAGTAAAAAAAAATTTAAAATAAAAATTATTTATTTTTAATAAAAAAAAATTATTTATGTAGAGTTTATTTTCATATTCTTTCTTCGAATCTCAATAAAGTCAAATTTTAAAATAATTAATATTTTTTGATAGTTTTTGTTAAGGGGGTTAAATTAAAAAAAATATTAAACAATTTTTTATTTATTTTTTTAAACTCTCATTTTTAACTTTAATTTAAAAGTAACTTATAAGTTAAAAATAAATTAGACCAAACAAAATCTAATTCTTTCGAAAATGAGTCACAAAAATATTGAGTTTCATGATATTTATAAATTTATTTTTTTTTTATTTTTTTTTTGTGATAGGAGTATTTGAGAAGTGTTTAGTCAAGACTTAAAGTAGTTAAGTAGGTTGTTCAACATGCGTTTAAGGCGTGTCCGATAAGTGTAATGTCCGAAAAATTTGTACTATGTAGAACATCCAAAAAAACATTAAAATTAATGGTGATACTGGTGCATTTTTTTTGTCCATCTTGTGAAGTTTTTTCTATTGAAATAAATTCAACACTAATAATTGAGGGGTCTTACATTTTAATTAAGCTGGAGGTGTGAGTGTTCCAAAATCCCTTATACGAAAGGTTGATTCCTAAAAAAATTGAAGACTAATAATTATGATCATAGATTCATAATATAATTTGTGAGTTAAAGGGTCAAAACAAATAATCTCAATAGTGGCGAACATATATTATGAGGCAGAGCCACGTTCACCCAAGAAGCCAATATTTTAGGGCAGGTCTTTGCACATTGCATAAGTGAAGTTTCCTAAACTATGATTAATTATGGTTACTGTGTTTGTCTTTACGTCCAACTCTTTATTTAGCATGTTTTTAATCAAGGAAAAATGGTTCTTTAATTGAGTTTAATGAAGATATATTAACAGTTTAAAATAATAAGTTAATTAATTTTTATAAAATTATTTAAATGAAGAATTAATTGTAATTGATTGATGTAATGTATTTATAGTTAAACTCCATTAATATATTTATGAAGTCCTTAATTAAGTGATATCCCTAACATGATCCTAAATTAATTGAGGGAAAATTGACGAATACAAACATTTTCTCTATGTCACGCCTGCACGCACGATTTTAACTCTATCTCACTAAAATTATTGATCATCGACACGCAGCTTGAGTTGATGCGCACTCAAATTTGTCTACCAGACATTATTCATCACTAGTTGCAATTTCAATAATAACATGTGCTTTTAAAAAAAAAGAGAGAGAATTCTTAGTGTATATTTATATATATGCTTCGATTAAAATTGATAAAATGGTTGTATGCATATTTGACTTGTAGTTGCACAGTTAAACTGTGGTAATCTGAGTGAGTCCTGTGCTTTGTGAGAAGGACCCATCATGTTTAAGCATATAGTATATTATATTGAATATTGAATTCAAAAGTGGACCAAAAATAAAATAAAATTGAATTTGACGAAGGCAGAGTCGGTGGTTTAGTTCTGTTGTGGAGAGCGCATGGTGGTGTAGTGGGTAAACAGAGAGAGATTGTGTCGGCAAATTAAGGCTTCTAAAAAGCCTCAATTCTCTCTCTGCGAATGAGAATCTTAACCTACCAATTTGGGTCACTCAAAAGGAAATTGAAATTAGATATTGCAACAACAACATGACGTGAGTTACGCCATAACTGGTTGAGTCCTCTATAAAACATTTGAGATCTCTTCACAATCAAGGGTAAGTTAAAACTGTTAATTTGTAGCACCCATTAGGCTTTACTTAATGGTGAAAAATTAGAATACTTGCTCAAGATTTTAGGTTTGATTTTCATTGTCATTATTGCCAAAATATATATATATATATATATATATATATATATATATATATATTTGTAATTTTTATCTAAGTTTTTATCCTCAAATTTAGACGGATTTTTTTATTCCCTAAAAAAAATCTTTCATTTTTAATTCTTCAAAATTAAACAAATATATATTATTTTTGATATTTTCTCATTTGATATTAACTTATAATCTAAATTAAAAATTTGTGACAATTAAAAATCATTACAATTTACAAATAAATAAATAAATTAAAAATTGAGACTAAATTGCATAAAATTGTTACAATTTTTATTTTTATTATATATATATATATATTTATTTATTTATTGTATTTCGATAATTTTTAGTTATCACATATTATAAATTTATAATTTATCTCTCTTCAAGTACCTTTGTTGGATTTGTAAAAAAAAAAAAAAGTACCTTTGTTGGAAAACACAATGAAACTTATTATTTCTCTACACATCCTTAAATCTTCACAGCTAGCCAGTGGGTTTGATGTATATTTGTTTTTCAGCATGAGAGATCTAAGCACTGTATTAGAAAATTCGGAAAACATTTTACCAAAAAAAGGAAAAGAAATAACGATTTGGTAAAATCTAGATGTACGGGGAACCAATCACATGCAAAACACGTATGAAATGAAATGTAAAGAAAAAATAGAGAAACATGAACGATATTGTCTATGCAAGTGTTTTTCATAATATAATGCATACGTTTGCAGCCGACACGCCAATTTTGTCTTCACGTGGGAGGCACGTGATCGGACAATTTTGGTATCTTGTAGTTGTTGGCTTATATATGAAAGTGTTTTTGTTTTAGCATAATACCCACTTACTTAATTAATGTTATTTGTTTTTTTTTTAATTGAGTCGTATATTATTTATCTAATCAATTAGGTATTATTATTTGTTTATTATGTTTAATTTTATCATAATATTTGTTAAAAATATTTAATTGGATATCATTCATTTTAAAGTTATCCCATTTAAAAAAAATAACATCCATAATTCAATATGACTTAATTGAATATTTTTAATAAATATTAAAACTTAATTGAGAAAAAATAATTAATATTATATAATCAATGAGACAAATTATATCAAGACTAAATTGATCACAGAAAATAAATAATAATAATTAATTAATTAGAAAAATTAATATTAATACATAAAAAAAATAAAACAAATAAGGAAACTTAAATGGATATTAAACCTTTTCTTTTTTAGGATTGATTTTAGATTCTGTGAGTGATCTCACCTCTCCTGGCCATTCAGCATGCTTTGGGGGCAGAAAACATGACATTACAACTTAAGTTTGAATTTGAGTTTAATGGTCATCTGTTTCATGCGTGTGTGTCACATGTGCAATTTTGTTGTCGACCCTTTTCATTCTTTTTTCTTTTCAAGTTTCTGTTTGGATATATTTTGAGTGTCCTACATGTTAGTTATAATAAATACCTATTTCAAAATAATATAAATGTCAGAAGGGTTTGTAATCTGAATAGATTAACTTAATGAAAACTTTAAATATTCTCAAAAGGATTTTGATACGCATGCTTTTCCTATCTGTAAATCATATTTTTTTAAGTCGATATACGTAAAATTGTATTTTTCCGAGTCAAATCTGGTGGTATCCGAGTCATCTCTGTACCGAGTTGAATTTGATGGTATCCGAGTCATTTTTGTACCGAGTCGAATCTGATGATGTCTGAGTCATCTCTGATTTATTTATACTTTTAATTTATTATGTGTTTACGGTTTTATGTACTTTTTTTTAATGTAATTAAGTATTTGGCAAAGATATACTTAATGAAAAGCAAATGATATATGATGAATATATGCAGAAATAGAACATAGGTACGGGGCCGACCCCCTCTACTCTACGAATAAACTAAGGATGCAAATACCTGAAAAATGGCTAAGTAAAGTATTTTAGGACTTAGCTGTAGTAGAATAAGAGGTTTTCAAAGTTTCATGAGTTCTCCATGAACAACTGGAAGTCTCCTTAAAGTTCAGTCAAGATCTCCTCACCATGTCTTATGGTTTCCACCTGTCAGGGCATTTTGTTTTGCTTCGACCTCGTTGACTCTCCTCTTGGTGTCTTATGTCGCCTGTTTCAAGTGTTGTGCCGTCTCCATGATTTCTTGTAGGGCAAAGGGGGTGTTTTCCCTCACTCCTTTCGGGGGAATATGATTCGAGTTTAAGCTTGTCATTTTCTTTGTTTCTAGATACGTGGTGTAGGGATCGAAGTTTATCGAGCCCCACGGTGAGCGTCAATGTTCTGGTCTAGAAATTCTTGAGTAATAGAAAGACTAGGCAAAACATGTGAGAGTGAAATCTCTCGCACTCCATGGTCAAGCTTTGTTTATATAAAATGTGATTTTATCTTTATTTCTTTATTTAAAGATAATGATATTATTATTACCATACATAAAATAACAAATTAATGTCAAAGATAAAGATAATATCTTTATCTTTTTACAATTATCCTATAAGATTATTCTTTTAATTATCTTCAAGATATTATCTCTCAGCTAGAGAACGGTTAAGATCTTGTTCAGTAATAAGTAGATCAGCAGTCGTCCGATTGACAAAATGATTTAACGGTACAAATATAATTTAATCATAATTTTTTTATTTATAATTAATTAATTAATTTTTATAAAATAATCTTAAAATTATATAAATGATGGATTATGATTTAACGGACATGCATGACATTAAACTTTTAAATTTAAATAACAAGTTATTGTTTTTGTTATTGAAATTTGAAAAGAACAAGTTATTGTTAATAATGAGCAATGAATTTGGACAATCTCTATAACATAGCGCCAGGAGATATCCCAATCCCAAGTCACAACTAGTTTATGAAAAAGTAAAACTTATAATTATTTTAATGTTTAAATATGTTTTTGCCTATAAATTTGTATTTTTTTTTTAAATTTTAGTCTTAATAAATTTTGTTTATTTTCAATCACTATAATTTTTCACTTTTTAATTTTGGTTTCTGTGAATAGTTTTGTTCATTTTTTTGGGTGAATATTTTTGTTCATTTTTAGTCTTATAAATTTACCAGAATCAAAATAAAAAACACAAATGTACAAAGACTAAAAATAAACAAAAAATAAAATAAAATAAATCAAAATATAAAAAAAACATAAATTTTCAAATCAAAAACATATTTAAACCTTATTTTAAAATACCATGTCTTGTAAATAAATTTTCTCACACTTTTAAAACAAGGTCATGTCATGTTGTTAAATTGTATTATTGTTATTAAATTTGTTTATAATTATAATATTTTTTAAAAAAAATTCTTTAATATTATTAGAAACATATTTATCTTCTCGGATCTCCATGAAAGAGAGAAAGAGAACATTAATAAATAAGAACATTCTCACAACAAAAATAATAATACATAAGGCAAGTGAAATAAAATTTTATAAATTTATTTTTATTTTTTAAAAATTATATATTTAAATAGAGACGGAAAAAATACATAAAAATCACACATAATATGAAGGAAGGAGATACTATACAGAAAGAGAAAAAAAAAAAATGAAAATCATTTCACAGTAAAAGTTTGGAAGAGAAAAGGAAGCATCATCCAGGGAAATGGAAAGTAGCAAAAAAAAGATGATTAACATTCATTGATGATAAAGCACATTAGTAAAGTAAAACAGGGATGTGACTAGTGAAAGTGAACGTCCTAGTAAGTAAGCATAGCCATTTCCAAAGGATTGTCGTCAAACCAGAGGACATGCTTTTCTTTGAACGAGGTCCATGTATGATTTACTAGGCCACACGTACTACTTTATTATAAGCTATTCAAGGCACCCAATTCCAATTGATCGATCCAATGCTTAAGATATATTATCTCTATGGCAGGTTGTGAGCATAACATGAAGCTTACGTGCAGGTTGTTAATTATGCCCAGTCACTGCTTCCTCTCATTAACAGTGAAAAAATAAATAAGGCTTAATGTAATTTTTAGTCAATTAAATTTTATAATTTTTTATTTTAATATATAATATTTTAAAATTTTCATTTTATTATTTTAAATTATGTTTTAATCATAATAAATTATGTTTTAAAAATTTTATTTTGATATTTTAAACTATGTTTTAATTATATTTTGATACATTATGTTTTAAATGTTTTATTTTAGTACTTTAAACTATCTTTTAATCATATTTTGATATATTTACAAATTTTTCTTAAAAAAATGAACACCGTTAAAGTTTAAAATTTAAAAATAATTAATTTAAATTAATAATTATTAAAATCTGCTATTGTATTTATTTTATTTTAAAAAATAAAAATCATCGTCTTTCACTCCTCCACCAATAGATATGATGATGATTATTTTTATTTTTTAAAATAAAATAAAGATAATAGTGATTTTTAGTAATCATTAATTTAAATTAATTATTTTCAAATTTTAAGCTTTAATTATGTTAATCTTTTTAAGAAAAATTTTTAAATGTATCAAAATATGATTAAAAAATAGTTTAAAGTATAAAAATAAAACTTTTAAAATATAATGTATCAAAATATAGTTTAAAATATTAAAATAAAAATATAATATACTAAAATATAATTAAAATATAGTTTAAAATATTAAAATAAAACTTTTAAAATATCATGTATCAAAATATAAAAAAAAAGACAAAATTTAATGAATTAAAAATCACATTAAACCAATAAATAAATAACAATAGGAATTGATGAAGCAGTTAAACATTTTACGCCGTGAACACTAACTAACAGTAAATTTTGTGTTCACGGTCATCGCAGCACGAGTGAGATATCATACTAATTGAATCAGAGTCGATTTTGAGATTTTTGGTGCTCTTACCAAATATAAAAAAATATAACTCTTAATCCTAGAAATATTGTCCTTTTTGTATTTTTATTGTAAAATTATTAATAATTCTTTGATAATAAATACTTCTTGAAATAATATTTTCAATAGAAATTAAAATGAAACTATTTAATTTATATAATACTAATTATAATTATATAAATTTTAATTTTAATATTTATTTATTCTAAATATTTTTTTTTATATCCTATAAAAAAAATGGACTATTGGGTGATTGTTCACCTCGATCATGTAACCCTTGACAAACGGTAAAAATAATGTTACATCAGTTTAAATAGATATTGTTAGTATTAGAAACGGAAAAAATGATAAATTTGATCTATAAGAGCATCTTGATGAATAGATTTTAAAATTGGATATTAAGTTAATTTTTCCTTATCTCACAATGTCACTATGAATTCAATATCTTTTATTTTTTGTCTAATGTAGATTTTACCCTAAGATTTTAAATCACTTTTTTAAGGGTTTCACAATAAATCTCTTTTTTTTTTAACATTTTTACGAATCTTGTCGGTTCTTATAGAAGAACTGATGTTACGAGAAATCTTATACACTATATATCCAAGAATGTCCCTGACGATTTACCTATTACTTTGAGATCTTGAACTTAAGAATATTTTTCAAGATTATGTATCAAAAGATACTCTAAGAGAGTGAAACTTTTTAAACTTAAAAAAATGAATTGCAACTTAAAATATATAGATAAGGAGTGGAAAATCTATTTTAGCCAAGTAAATATTATACCAAAATCTTATCGTGCGAACATAAATAATACTAGTTAATATATGTGGTTGGGTGATGACTAGTGAATAGTTGATACAAAAAAAGTTGCATTATTATTAAGGGAATAAAACTATGATATATAGGAGACAAGGCAGTGGTGCCATTCAGTACCAACCCATGCATGCATGTCAAAGAAGCATGAGCTAGCTATTTTCTTGATGTGGTGGGTAAGATTTAACAAATCCATATCAATCAAGTTTTTAAAACATTGGAAAAGAAACAACTCGTAGAAAGTTATCAGTTTGAACGGGATATGCATCGTTTATGTTCACCCAAAGATATTGTATTTGACTTGTTTGAAGTGTGTAACAATAAACAAAATAATTTCAGTGGTTCACCAAAAAAGTTAACTATTACTTTTATTTTCTTACATATTCATAATTTGTTATATAAATGTATATATAGTGTAAATAGTTTTTTTTTTCATTATTAAGATTGCTTAATTTTTTTTTTAGAAGTTTATTTTTGTTAATAAGGTTAATTTCTTAAAGTACTACTTTTTTTTTATACTACCGTATTGGTAAAAATAATCCTCACCAAAAGTAATAATTGATGTTTGCAGGATACCTAAACCCATATCATGTTGATATTTTCTTCTCATCATAGTTTAATTCATATTTTCATTCTTATGATGAGAATTCAAACAGTAACCCACTTAATTAACTAACAGAAGTCGCTACATTGTTTGGTTCTTAAATTACTATCTAGATAATAATTAAATCTAACACTATATTACTCTTTCCTTTCTTGAATGCATTTGAATTCATTTTGATTTAAAATTTAAAATTGGCTTGGATCTTGCTGGGGAAAAGGAAGAAGTCCTCAAAGCCCAGCTTACCTGCAGTGTGGCCCCAAATGGACCTCCTTCCTCCCAAATAATATACAAATTATTTATAGAAATTTAATTTCTTTATATTAATAGAGAGTATTTATTATGTTTCGAAATTAAAATTTCACAAGTGTGTTTTCTGTTGTTTTTGTATCTTTCCTATTGATAAAAATAAATCATTTCTAATCTTTAATTTAAGAATGTAGTAAATACTCTTATAAAATTAAATTTCAGAAGAAACAATGACATTCTCATCTTATTTTAATAGGGGTAATTTTCAAGTAATAATTAAAAAAGTAAAAGATGGCACAATTGGCTAAAATAACAGTGTAAATAGCAACTATAGAATATTTTAATTTTTTTAAATAAGTCCCTATATTTTTAAATCACAAGAGTCCCCCAATCTTAAATTATATAACTGCTTCTCAAAATATAAATAATTTTTTTATATAACTGGGATAAAAAAAAAAAATATTCCACCTACTTTAATGGAGACGTGCTTAAAAACCCAATTACAAATTGATTTATAATTCTAAAAAAATCAGTTTTAATTTATTTTAAAATACAGAAACCTATTTAATTATTTTTAAAAAATCAGGTAACTAAATTTACTTTAAATATTAGTTATTTTGAAATTCATGATTCCATATTATTCGAGAAAAATAAAGTGATTTCATAATTCATATTATCAATATCACTATTCACTTCATTGCTCTTCGGTATGCTACACTGAAAATTGACCCTGCACAACTACCTCCGAAGGCATTGTTTCTAAAAGGGTAAAGGAATAACAAAGGCATTCTTCATATTTTTTTCTCTAGAAGTTCTTCAAGAGAACTTTATCCAAAGTCCAAACAGACCCTATGTTAAATGATACCTATAGTTATCTTATCATCATATCCTCCCTCACCCAAAATCAAGACTGGAAGGAATGCATGCATGCCAACACATGATCATTAGTTGGCTTTTCTGTTGAACCAACCAAACCTAAACTAAGGCACTCCAAACAGCTCCATCCCCTTCACCACACTTTGAGTGCACATATTTGATCTTCTCTACTGACTTGCAGATTCCACTGCAGCTCCAGTCAAAGGATGCAACGCATATGTTACCTGCTTGTGCCTTCCACTCACAATCTACACAAACATTTTGGTTAGGAAATAGGAATAAATGTTTTATGCGAAGACACCAAAGTACATGATATATACAAAAACTTAAAATAAATTCTGTTTTTCTCAGAATTTTCAGATGACATACCTGGAGGAGTCCCACAGCACATGCTTCGGTCATCTATATGGTCAACTTCCAGACCAATGAACCATGCACCAAGTGACACATCTTCATTGGCATATTTGTGCAATATTGCCCTGCAATCACAATTAGGATCCCCATGAAACTTGGATGATGCATGAGCTAGAATAGAAAACCTTTAACTTGCTGTGAGAGCTGTGAAAAATTCTATTCTGCTTTTTTTAAATGGCAGCACTATAAAGTCTAGGATGGCATTTAATTTCACATTAAAAATGTTTCATTGTATATAAACGTCATTCTAGCGAGAGCGCAGTGATTAATCTTGATCATATACTATACATAAATGATCAAAATTATTTTACTTAAAAGTCTATTCTTGATCATGTATTATAGTTGTATGGTCAAGATTAGCGCCTCAGGTACTCTAAATTATAAATAGCTGAGTAAGCACTGCATGGAAAACTGTATTCATACTGGTTAATGGAAATGTAGGTGGCTAGATCCTTAGAGATTGCATATATCTGCCCAGTTGCATGTCGGAAGTATTTGTTCCCCTCTTCTCCAAACTTCCAAAACTCAGGTTCATGATACTTAACATCCCTAGAGTAAGAAACAAAATCAGACAACTACAAAGCCACAATGAGGAGCATTGAAAGGGAATGACCTCATTCTAAAATATAAGTCCAGTGGAATTACTTTCGAGAAAGAACAGGTCCTGATTTCATACATCCAATGTAGACCCTCGGTTTTGAGCGATGACGAGCAAGGGTTGTTGCAAGTACACCTACATGGCAGTAGTTGTTAGAACAAACCTTACTTGTGAATGTGGTGGAGGAAAGTGGTGAAGGAAACAGTGGCACGGAAACAAAGAAAAGAAATTCAAGAATCCTGAGAGAGCACATACCTAAATTGACATGCACATCGTCATCCACTTTGACATAGAAATCAGCATCCCATTTTGCAACTGCTGTAGAAAAGAAAATTTTTGTTTTTGCAGACAATTCATGGTACCCTTCAACATGTTCCTACAAAAATGAATAAGCAATATCATATTCCTGCTAGATTATCTGGATTTATCTTGCATAAACAGTTATAATGATATGTGTTACCAGGCGAAGGAAGTCTTTGTGCTGGGCTTCTTCTGAATCAATAGCTCGATCTAGAATGCTGTTAGAAGTTGCACTGGGACAACCACAGAAATATCATTCATGTCAATTCCATTAAGCTGTGCATCCCATTCAAACATGTATCTATTTTCAGTTAGAGTAATAATAATACCATGTTGTGTTAGGTTCTTAAGAATGTTGATTTGGCGAAAAGAATCAGAACATTCCTACCGTAACTTCAGAGTTTACTCTTCTTCGTATATTTAGGATTTTTCTTGGCAAAGGTAAGAATAGCCACTTCTGGAGCCAGCAAAAAGCTACATCTCAAAGGTGGTTTATTATCAAAGGTAAAGAAATTGAATTTCTAATTATTACCCTTCTGTCTTCAGAACTGTCTAGTTTAAACAAGAAGAAAGTTGTTTCTCCATGAAATTATCAACAATTTAAACCTCATAAGCCCAACCATATCACGATTTGTGTTGAATTGTGAAGTTGTTTATATCTTCTAAGATTTCCAAGCCCAAAATCTTGGCATTTTATTCCAAGTCTAAAATTGATGATGTGATTCAGATTTAAGTTACTAAGTTGATGAGGAGAAAAAATGGAAACTTGGATTCTGTTTATTAAGAGCATGGATCATTGTAATAATATAAAGAATTGGACAATCACACCCTGAACCCATTATGGACAAGGTAAATTCCTAGGAAAACTTTCATGAGAATTATAGTGATACAGAGACTCACAATTCTAGCTTACTTTTGCCAATTAATTTCCAATTACCCATGATTGTCCCTAACATGACCATGATTTTGAAATCTTGTGTAACTGGATTCTGTTCCTCAGGGTAAGGATTAAAAATGAAGTTCTATGTGACCAATTTTGTCGCTCATTTTATGATCTAACCATCATATAAGAGTTTAATAGAGATAAATTTGTTATATCAAACGGTAACAATCTTTTTGTTATCATATTAACAAAAATAGTAAATACATTGTATTCCACAGAACAAATGAAACTTCAAATGGCTTCACATTGTATGGAATTATGGGTTATGGATAAAGCAATAAATTCATTAGTCACTTAAGGCATTATTATAACTCTCCTGATTTACACTCTAGTTTATTTTGATGATAATTTCACCTCACTAACACAATCAAAATCTCACAAGAAATTACCTGTGACCAATCGTGAATCTGATGACAATTCCCTTCTCACGTTCCAATTGAAGGAGCTGTTCACCTGATCAAGAAAGGGAGCCAAAACCACAACTTGTTAGAAATGAATCCATAACCGTTTAGATCAGACTAAAAAAGTTTCCATGAGAAACATAATATACCTTGAGGCATCCAACTCTCTCGAACTGAATCACGCCGCTTCCTGCTACTGAAAGCAGTGTTTATGCCAATCACTACAAACACCTTCTCCCTGGGAGGGCCTTCAGTGGAGGCCTCCGAGGCCAAGTTGTTAGCCAAACCATCCGAGATCTTGTGTTCTCGAGTACTCCTTGCTGCTGCCAGCTCCATCTGAAGCATGGAAACTTGCTTGTCTAGAGATCTGACAACCCCTCCAAAGAAAAGTAAACACCAATCATTCATCAAACACTTCAATTGAAACATCAAAGCAAATCTAACCAAAATGGAAACATGTTCGGATGTTCCTCTTAGCACTCACTGAATGGCCTCATGGGTTTTGTACACTTCACTGATTACATCCTTATTCTGCACAGGCTGCATGTGACACATTCCAACACACTCCAATAGAGTTCAAAATCACAGAACATAATTTAAAACACACGTGAAAAAAAAATCACTTGAGTAAAGCATGCCTTTTTAGGAGCACAATCCCCTGATACTACTTGCAGTTCTTGCTCATGTCGGTGTTTTGACAAATGCACCCCGTTAGATTCAGGTGGGTCCCACATCCTGAGAAGTAACAACGATGTTGTTGTTCAATACTTAACACAACCACAAGCCATAAAAATTTGAACTTGGAACAACAAAGTGCCAACGCACAGACCCACGTTTCCAACTTCAGTTTCATAAGAACAAAATTTGAAAAGGAAAATGCACAGAACCCAAAGTTAAGAGATGGAGAGATACCTGGTTGTTATGAGCATTCCAATGAGAAATGAAAAAACAGAGAAAATTGGAACCCATTTTGCAGAGATCTTCGTGGAGCCACTACGAGTCTTCATATTGGTCCTCTGTTTCTGCGTCTGTCTATGATTATTACAACTTACAACGAAGTTTTATGTTGTTGTAGTTGTAATAATGATGATAACAGAGTGGTTTTGTGGATATTTATATATTAAAGTAACATTAATAAACTATTTGAAATTTGAATGGTAGTAATACTTTATGAATAAATAATAGTGTAAAGGGCTAAAGGCCTTTTTTTTTTATGCAAATAAATAAATAAACTGGTCTTTAAAATTAGTTTAAATAATTAGAATCAGAAGCATTTAATTCAAAATTAAAACAGTGTACCAATAATATTCTTAAGTCTTAACCATGTTTTTTGTGAATTTGACGAGTTATGACACGAGTCGTTGAGATTGTTAGGCAAAGTTGACATGCGACTTGAACTGGTAGGAAATGGCGTCTCTTTTCTCTCGCCAATCACGCCTTCAGGTGCTCCTCGTAGAAATAAGTTTCGTTACGGAAAGAAAAGTTCCATATTCATGTCTCCACTTAAATCATGTTATGAAAGAGGTTATAACTTGTATAAGGGTGCTTGGCACTAATCTTTATTATAACGCCAGGTACTAAGAAATGAAGAAGGATTTGTTCATGGCTTTGTTTAATTAGTGATTTTTTTGCAATTTTTAATTAGTTAGACATTATTTAGACCAATTTAGACATTTAGTCATTCCCTCTCATAAATTAATTTTGGAATTGGTCGGAGACTTTATGGGAAGGTAGTAATGTTTATATGGTGACCAAATAAAGACCCTCCGAATGAGGGAAGGAAATGTGCAATGGCTACACGCAGGACTGATCCACACAACTGATGATAAGGGAGGGTTAGATTTTTTTTTAATTATTTAAATATATAATTCTTAAAAAAATATTTATTAAATGATAAATTTTATAAAATTATTTGCTAATTTTAACCATAAAATTAAAATTATTTTTTTATGTGAAATGATAGAAGAAGAAAAACATAGATTTATAATTTTAAATTATTTTTTTTAAGTTTTAAAATATTTTGATCTCAAATACATTAATAATAATAATTTTAAATTTAAAAAAAATTAAATAAACTCATTAAATTTTATAGCAATTATAATATATAGATAGAAAAATAATAATTTATAAAATATAATTAGTTTAGATAATAGTAATTAATAAAAAAATATAAAATATTTTGCGATTATATTATTAATTAATATATTATATTTTTTTTGAATTAGATTATATATCAACATATATTATTAAAAAAATTATTAATATATAATCAATAATAATATATATTTATTATTTATTATTTTTTTACTAATTAATATATATTAATAATTAATAATATATATATATATATATATATATATATTAAAAGGGATCGAGGGAACATGGGTGCTGAAGCCCATGCTTCCCCATCGGTAGATCCGTAGTAACTAGCTACACATAACGGAAGCATGTAATAGTCCACTTCCTTTGAAAATACTTAACTGAGTTAAATATGTTTTTTGATCCCTCATATTTAAATTAAATTTTCCTTTTCAATCATTTAAACATGACATATATTATTTTTAATCATTTTATTTAAATTATCAAATAAGATATATAAATTTAACAATTTATAATAATTTTTTACTTTACAATTTGACTTTAACTTTGATAATTTTTCATAAAAGAATTAAAAATAATATTTATTATATTTGAAGTACTGAAAAAAAAATCTCTATGAAAAATTAAAAATATATTTAAATCTATTTAGTTTATCATTTAATTTTCAATTTTTTTTAATAAGTAAAGGGAATATATATTGATATTAGTATGTGAAAACATACAAAAGAAACAATAAAATCTACCCGGTACAAGATATACCAAGAATGAACAAATTGAAAATGTAACTAAGCAGAACATAACCCTAGACCAGATACAGCCAAACTTGTCGTGAGGCTATTATAATGCAGACCCACAGCTACATATTTGCATGGAATACCTTCATATTAAGCTTTATTAATAATTTTCTGTTAACTTTTTTTTTTTTTTGGTAACTTTCAAAAATTGAGAGGTTGCAAGTGCAACTGTGGAAACTATCTAGGTCCATCACTGTTCATGGCCCTTCCCATGGTCGAAGTTAAAATTGACAAACAAAAACAATTCCTTTCATTTCTACAACAGAGCCTCCTTAAGAAACTTGTTCCATACATAGAAAGTGGAATAACAACCTTTGATTTTATTTTTTTTATCTTTTTATTTGCACCACTCCCATGATTTAATTTTCACTAACTCCAAAATCCTCTGAGACTCTATTCTCTTGTTATTAAATACCATATATGATAGCCAGCCATGCATTCCACCATCTCTCAACATACATTGAACTTTGTAGAAGACCTCAAAACTGCCAAAAATGTTGTATTGCATTAGAATGAATTGCAACAGACAAACCACACCATGACATGCACTGACCCCAAATATCACCAACATATTCGTACTTACAGAATAAGTGTGAAGTAGATTCCTATGCTACCATGCACATCAGGCATCTTATGTCACCTTGATTTACCATAACCTACAATTGACTCATTAATCTTTATTAGGAGCTTGTCCAAAGCCAATTTCTAGATCAGTGCCAAAATTTTCGAAGGTGCCTTTAAATACCAAATCTTTTTTAAAAAAAGGATTTTCCTCCACAACGACCCACCCCATCAGTATTTCATAAGCATTTTTTTTACAAAATAACTCCTCCGACGTTCCCCATTCCAACACCAAACATCCCTTCCCTCAATTTAAATTGTTGTATTCTGAGTTGCACTAATCAATTCGTTTTCATGTTCTTTCTCCCATTCAAAAAGTTGTCTTCTCCATGTCAATTTTCACTCCCACCCTGAATCACACATTACTAATATCCTTCCACCAATGCAACTAGATGACACGGGATTGAGAAGTAGGTCCTCATTCTGCTTAGCTCTAGCCTTAATTACTTTGCACCATAAGGCCTCACCATTATTCAGGAACCACCACATCCCTTTTGCCAAGAGAGCCGTGTTGAAAGTAGAAATGTCCTTGACCCCTAGCTATAAACAAGTCTCTCACTGCCCCTAGTGCCTAAACACTCCCCACATATTGTGTTCATCGTAGGCGTCTGGTATATTTGTGAAAAAGAACGATGTTAGGTTTTCGCCTCTCTCACTCACTTTCCCCTCCCCCCTCTCTTTACTTTCTTTCTCATCGTGTTCGTTTTTAATTAAAGACTTAATATTATTACTTTTCTCTAGTCCATAGATTTCCTTGAAGATTGTAGAAATTACTAAGACATCCCATCTATTTTTAACACCTACAAAAATCCTCCTAGTTGTTCAACAATTGTTACATGGTGTTGCCTTATCTCTTTAACTCCGTTTAATGACTTAACATAATGGAAAAATGTGCATGTCAAGCTAAACTGCGATGAGGTTGTTTTGAATGGTAGATGCGTACTCGCTAGCGGAAGAACCCACTTGATATTAGATACTGCTTGATAACGAGAAGATCGAGGAATAACAAAAGAACTTCTATCAAAGCATGATATATTTTCTTAGACATGATAGGCTCCTGTTGATAGACAAGTCTGTTTTTTTCTATGCATAATGCATCCAACGAAACTACAAACATGAGATGCCAATTATGAGAAAGTGGCCTCATTAATGAGTACTCTCTTCCAGCCAACAAGACAAATTTGGCTAAGAAAGTTCTTATGAACAAATTGTCTAGTGATTTCCAAATAAATTTGACAGCTTCAACACAATCTCCAAGCACACAAATCAAGCTTAATTTCCTCACCATGCATACAAATAGAACATATCTAAGATCATTGGTTAGCCCTTTGTTCCTACGAGATTCATTTGTAAGGAAACTATTATATGAGCAACTCTCCATAGGAAACTATGTATTCTTTTTGAACCCTTCCACACTTCTCCTATCATGTCAAAAACACAAGACCAGTTCCCACCATTAACAACTCTAATGGCATCATACATAACTTTTTTTAGGTTATTGAAATATCATGATTAACTTTGTCTTACAAGTGGTTAATAGAGTTATAAGGTTGTTGGAATAATATTTATTTACTTTTAACAGTTACTAAATAAAATTAACCACTTTTATACACATATTTAGTTTCCGGTTTGGTTTAACTTAATTTTAATTTATAAGTTATTTTTTTTAAGTAAAATTAAAAATAAGAGCTTATTTTTAATAAGTAAAAAATTATTTGTTAATATATATTTTTTTAATTTAAAATCTTTTTAAAATTAAAATATAATTAGAGAAAAAGGTCTTGGATTCGATTTCCCTGACAAAAACTAACCAAGTAATCACTAATATTTTTTTTATAAAAAATACTAATTATTTCAAAATTTGGCTTGGGATTCAAAGAAAGAATATGAAAATAAGTTCCGCATAAGTAGTTTTAGATAACTTATTATAAAATTCCTTATTTATAATTTTTCTTCATTAAAAATAAGTAACTTTTATTTTAAGAAATTTTTACTAATTAGTATTTGATACAACTTTTACTTAAAAATAATTTATAAATTAAAAATAAGTTGGGTTAAATGGTGTATATTTTAAGTGTAAGTTAGGTGTACAAAATTCATTAGAAAATAAATATTTGAATTAAAGTTGTTTGATTAGTTTGAAAAGAAGGAAAAAGAAATTAATATTAAATATAATAATATTAATTTTGAACGTTAAACTATATTTTATAAGAAAATATTTGAATAAATAAAAATCATTGTTAAATTGTATTTTGCAAATTATTTTTTCAATAAATATATAGGTTTAAATGTAGGTTTAAATGTAATTTCGATCTTTTGTTTTTCAAAATTCAAAATTCAAAATTCAAAATTTTAATTTTTATATTTTTTAAAATCCACAAATTTAATCATGTTATTTTAAAACAATTTTAAAATAAGAGAATTAAATGTCTCTATTTTAAAATAGAAAACTAAAATTTTGAATTAAAAAAATAGTGAACTAGCCCAATAATGACACCACCTACTAGCCCAACAATGCATGTTCCACCACTTTAATGCCCTCACTTGAGGATAAAGTAGTAGTACTACATGTGTCCAACCCTCTTCATTGCTATTTTTAATTGATTTAATTGATGATGGTATTGGTATATATTAGTTTTCATAGAAGATAGTGACTAACTTTGATGAAAACCACAAATATATATAATATGTGTATTTTTTTTTAATATAATTTATTTTAAACTCAAATTCATCATGATTTGAATCCTAAATCACACACAAATTATTATCACTTGTGTTAACCATAGTTAGTTTTGTTGTTTTTCTCCTCATTGCTATCTTAGTAAATAATGAAATTGTGAAAAGTCTAATGCAATTTCAACATTAAAAATTTAAAATAATTAATAGTACAAAACACTTTAAATTTATTAATAAATAATTAAATTGCTACTCTATTAAATCATTAAATGCAACACCCAAAATAGTATTAAACATTAAATCTATTAATGGCATAAATAAATGAAACGTCAAATAAGGGTATATATAATCCCACTTCGACTCCATGTGATTTTCAGTGTTCTTTTTATTATCATTACTAATGGCGCTTGAAACTCCCATTCACGTCCTTCTGGTGTCATTCCCAGCACAGGGCCATGTGAACCCTCTGTTGAGACTAGGCAAGCACCTTGCTGCAAAAGGTTGCTTTGTCACCTTCTCCATCACAAAGCCCACTGGTGAGCTCATGCGTTCTGCCAACGACGCCGTCAATGAAACTTCACCCATTCCCATCGGTGATGGTTTTCTCACTTTCGACTTCTTTGACGACGGTTTAGGCAACGATGATCACCCCACGAGGCATAGTCTCTTAGACTACACAACACACTTGGAGCGTGTTGGCAGGCAAATCGTTTCCCAAATGGTGAAGAAACACGCTGCAGCAAAACGCCCTGTTTCGTGCATCATTAACAACCCATTCCTTCCGTGGGTTAACAACGCTGCCGCGGAACAAGGCATTCCTTGTGCTCTTTACTGGATCCACTCCGCTGCTACCTTTACTGCCTGTCACTGTTACTTCAGAGATCAATCACTTTTCCCCACAGAGTTTGAGCCTTACATCGACTGAAGTCCCCGAGTTTTTGCATCCCTTCAGTCGCATTCCATTGCTAAAGACATTGGTGATGAAACAGTTTGAGAATTTACCCAAAGCGTTCTGCGTGTTGATTGACACATTTGAAGAGCTTGAGCATGGTTACCTTGAGTATCTGTCACAGTTTAATTACCAAATTAGGTCTGTTGGGCCTTTGTTCATGAACCCACCAGCGTTAACCATTGGCAACAACAACAACATACGTGGTGATTTCTTCAAAGCTGATGATTGCATCGAGTGGTTAAACTCAAGAGCCTCTTCTTCTGTGGTGTATGTTTCCTTTGGCACCATTATGTCCCTTCCGATAGAACAGATTGGTGAGTTTGCTCATGGGTTGTGGGTTGTTGGAGTCTCAAGTCTCTGAGAAAACGAGTGACAGAGGGAAAGTGGTGCATTGGAGTCCGCAAGAGGAGGTGCTGGAACACCCTTCAGTGGCGTGCTACCTCTCGCACTGTGGTTGGAACTCGACCGTGGAAGCACTGGCTTCGGGGGTGCCGATGTTGACTTTCTCGCAGTTCAGTGACCAAGTCACAAATGCAAAGTTCGTGGTGGATGTTTATGGAGTGGGGATTCGAGTGCTTCATAACCAGTTTGAAAATAAAGTGATAGCTAGAGATGAGATGAAAATGATGTTTTTGGAAGCTACAATTGGGGAAAAAGCTGAGGAATTAAAGAAAAATGCTCTCAAGTGGAAAAACGAAGCAAAGGCCGCTAGGGCCCACGGTGGCTCCTCTGAACGGCACATTGATGCATTTGTTGAGAATATTAAGAAGCTGGCTCTCATGAAAAAATTCCCCCAGTAATTTTATCAAGCTTCCCCCAGTATATTTTTATTTTTATTAATAAAACTTTAGGACACGGGATTGAGCCTAGTCTAGTCCAGTTTAGGTAAGAAAAAGGAAAGCTTGATTCAAAGAATTATCTCATTATCCTAGTCTAATATAAGTAAGAAAAAGGAAAAAGCTTATTAATTCAAAGAATTACCTCATAAGTAATGATATTTGTATACAATTATCAACAGCAGCCCGTGCAGATAATAAGTTTATGGCTTTTATAAATTTTTATTTCGTAACACAAGTTACACAACAACAATATATTATCTTATTTTTAAAAGGAGTAAGTTAACCATCAACACTTCTATCTTTTAAAAATAATTTAAAGTGAAGAGTACTGGAATAATTTTATCTATAGATTACATTCTCTCTCTTTCAACAATCAAGTCCAATTAATTAATTCCTAATTTCTAATTACTTCTCTTTCCCTTAATTCCTAATTTATTTCTTTGTCACGTGAGCTTTCTAGGTGTAGGTAGCAGCATAGCTATGCTGACATGATTTTTTATTTTGTTAATCCAGGAGTAAGTTTAAAATATTACACTAAATCTCAGTCTTTTTTTTTTTTTACTTGAAATTACTCTGATTGCCCTGGTTAAAAAGTCAATTTACACTAAAATAATAATGTTTTCAATTTCATATCCCTACATTTTTAAGACAATTTCTTTTATAATATAACTGTATAAGATTTTTCATTTTTTGGAAAAAAATAAAATTATTCAATATATCTAAAAATTACTCTTTGTAAAATCTAAACTCAAATTCTTTTTTAAAAAATATTTAAACTCAAATAAAACTACACTCTAAAACATAAATTTTCCATAGGCATATAATAAAATAGTATTTAAGTAAATGTACATTAATAGTTAGTAAAAAAATATATTTTTCGTAACTGAAGTAGTATGGAAGATTTTATTTTATAATTTTTAAAGTTTTTTTTTTATGAATAAAGAAATTAAAAAAATGACACTAAGGCCTACAAAAGAGAGTGTTTGAGGCATCAGCAACTAAGTAATTCGAAGTTGAAGTTGAACAATAATTTAATAAAATAAACGGGGAGGAGAATTTGGCTCCTAACTTAGCAAGAATGTCTGCCACATTATTTCCTTGTCTAAGCGTATGCTTGAAACTAATATTTCAAGGTAGTTGTACGTAATCACGAATGACCGAAATCACACTTGCATGAGGATGAACAACGTCGAGTCCCTCAATGATGAATTTCAGAGAAGTGGTGGAATCGTCTCACAAATAACATTAGAGAAACCTTTTGTGTGAACAAGTTTAATGCCATGGAAAATAACACACAATTCAGCGGTGATGTTTAAAGTAAAACCACAATTGCTCATATAACCCGTGATCCAATTGTCTGTAAAATCTCGTAGAACGCCACAAAAACCTAACAAGTCAGGATTACCAAAGGAACTACCGTCCGTATTGATCTTGATGTAATTTTGCGGAGGAGGTTCTTAGTTAACCAGTATCCTATCTATTGATTGACTAGTTTCGTTTTTAATGTTTCATTCTGTTTATTTTTTTTTATGTTTTGGAATGTTTTGTTGCTTAATAATTTGTTTATTTGATGTGTGTCATATTACTTATTCACTAATTGACAAGTAACAATATATATTTTTTTTAATTTTGGAATTAATTTTTTAAAAAAACCCATAAAAAGGGATTTAGAGGTTTTTCCTTCTCATTAAAAAAAATTTAAAGTTGCAAGTATTGATGGATATGGTTTAGAGGTTTTTCCTTCTTTTTCTCATCACAGCCATGCTACTTAATTCTATCTTACGCCCAAACTAAAAGCCCAAAACAGTAAGTCACAACACACCCAAACATCATTAAACATTGGGTCCAATTACATTTTTTCACTAACAAAAAAATAAATTTAATTTCTTTTACAATTTAATTAAAACTACTTAATCGTGCCTTAAGTCTTGAGTTATGATAAACGAAAATAATCATGCATTAAGTAACAAACATAGTTACAACTTGTAACCCACTTAAAGTAAAATTCTCTCTCCGTCTACGCCCCCTCACTATAGATTAACTAGTTAAAACTTTTCCTTTAAATGGTTTTAAAATACAGATGGATATGGATATGATCTTCTTAACCATTTATCATTTTCAATCTAATCTATTAGATAAAATACACAATTCAAAATTAAAAAAAAAAAAATTCTGTTTACATTTTCTGTTTCGTTTAAACAAATATTATAATAATTATAATTTAGTCTAACTTTATCTTTTTTAAATGAAACATAACTGAAGGAGCACCGACTACCGAATTGTTGGCAAGCTAATTCGATCAGACACAACAAACAACTGCTGAAAGAGAGAGAGAGAGAAAGAGAAAGGCGCACACTCATAAGTCATAATACCCGCATTTGCAGTGCCACTGCCACTCTCTCCCCTCACTTTCTCATTCATTCATTCACTCACATTCTCTCATGTCTAAAACTACACTAAACCCTAGTCAATCTCGAATCTCCTAGTTCCAGTTTTTCTTTTTCAATCCGATTCTCGTGTCGTCGCGATGCCTCCGCCGCAGCCCCGCCGCGTCGACCCCAAAATCTGGCGGGCTTGCGCCGGCGCCGCCGTGCAAATCCCCAAGCTCCATTCTAGGGTTTACTACTTCCCCCAGGGCCACATGGAACACGCCTCCCCCTCGCATTACCCTCTCCTCCGCTCACTCCCCTTCGTCCCTTGCCACGTGTCCTCCCTCGATTTGCTCGCCGATCCCTTCTCCGACGAGGTCTTCTCCAAGTTCCTCCTTACTCCGATTTCGCAGCCTTTTCAAAACGACGGTGAGGGCGTTCGAAACGGCGTCGACGACGACGAGAAGGACCGCGAGAACGGCGGCGTCGTTTCGTTCTCGAAGATTCTCACTCCCTCCGACGCCAACAACGGCGGTGGATTCTCCGTTCCGCGTTTCTGCGCTGACTCCTGCTTCCCTCCGCTCGATTTCCGTGCCGATCCGCCGGTCCAGCTTCTATCCATCGCCGACATCCACGGCGTCGAGTGGCGCTTCCGCCACATCTACCGCGGCACGCCGCGCCGCCACCTCTTCACCACCGGCTGGAGCAAGTTCGTCAACCACAAGAAGCTCGTCGCCGGCGACACCGTCGTCTTCGTTAAGGACTCCGACGGTAACGTCTCCGTCGGGATCCGCCGCGCTGCTCGCTTCACCGCCACAGTCGAGACTCCGCCGCCTCCGGAAGGGGAGGGGTTTTCGCGGTCCGCGACGGGGAGAGTGTCCGCGGAGGCGGTGGCTGCCGCCGCGGAATCCGCGGTGCGAAACGCACCATTTGAGGTGGTGTATTATCCGAGGACCAGTTTTGCGGATTTTGTAGTGAGTGCTGAGGCTGTGGAGGAATCGATGAAAATTGCGTGGGTTGGTGGAATGAGAGTGAAGATAGCAATGGAGACTGAGGATTCTTCTAGAATGACGTGGTTTCAAGGGACGGTGTCTTCTGCATGTGCCTCTGATAATGGACCTTGGCGCATGCTTCAGGTAATGTATGCTTTGTTTTGCATCGTGTTGTGTGATTGAGGACTTGCATTGTCTTTGAGCCAATTTGTATATGAACTTGTTGTTGGAGCCAATCTAGGAAATAACGTGAATTAAATGTTTGTGTAAGTTAAAATTAACTTGTATACTTCGAACATTTTTGGAATCTCACTTATTCGTAAAGAGATTGAGCTGAGAAAATGGCAGACTTGCTATATTTTAATTAATAAGATATAAATTATATCTGTGTTTTTACTGTGGCTTAGGGTAAGATGTAACATTTTCACATTTGGATCCATAAGTTGTCTTGTTGCTTCTTTATTTTCTATGTTTATCTGCAAAAGTTCTACTCTGGGGTTTAATTCACAAGATTCCA
The DNA here is from genome assembly GCA_014843725.1 of Amphicarpaea edgeworthii. Lineage (NCBI taxonomy): Eukaryota > Viridiplantae > Streptophyta > Magnoliopsida > Fabales > Fabaceae > Amphicarpaea > Amphicarpaea edgeworthii. The sequence goes on from CM026321.1 coordinate 20,683,218, forward strand.
TCGCTCTTAAGAAATAGTTCTAGTATTAGTAAAATTGTACCTATCCAGTGGATACCCTTTATAGGACATTTAAAGTCACTATAATTAGGCTCTCTGCCTCTGTGGGGTGATATTGTTTTGTTTCATTGGTAGTTTTATTTCTTTTCAAATACATATACAGATAGTAACTATCTCCCTTTATTATTAACGTTCTTTCTTTCCTGTAATTTTGTATCAACGTGCTCTTTTAATTGATAAGAAACATTTGTCTCAGAAGGTTTAGTTTTATAATTTCTTATCTATCTCAAATGACTGCTGTTGGCTTCTTACCATTTCTTCAATATCATAGGTTAACTGGGATGAACCTGAAGTCTTGCAGAATGCAAAGCGAGTCAGTCCTTGGCAGGTTGAACTAGTTTCCCCCCCATTTGCACTTCATACAGTGTTTTCCCCTTCAAAAAGGCTTAGAGCTGACCAGGGTTCTGGGCTAAGTGATAGGAAGGGAGAGCCCTTCTTTCCTATGACAGGGTTCCCTAACTCAACAATGGGACACATGACAGGGTTCCCTAATTCAACAATGGGACACTTGGATAAATCATTGTTGAGTTATGATACTTTTCCTGCTGGCATGCAGGGAGCCAGGCATGATCTATTTTCTGCATTGAGTTTTTCCAACTTTTTAAATGATAATTCTTATCTGTATACGGGTAGTGGTTCCTTTGGGAACAATCCAGGGCAAAGTTTGGGAACTGTGACAACAGAGCTAAACATTAGCAGTTCGCAATCAGATGACTTGTCACCACATAGCCAGAGTAGTTTTCATTCCTTTGGCACAGAGTTTACTGGGACCCGGAACTGTGACACCAAAGTTGGTTCTGGTTCATTTCTGCTGTTTGGTAAGATCATACAGCCCGCTGAAAGTGATTTGCATGATGCTGATTGCATGGAACGCAATGGCAGTAGGGGCAGCAATAAACTGAAGTCAGTTGAGGCATGCTATTTTTCAAAGTAGTTATGCAGCAGAATGCAGATAAATACTTGTACAGGTATGCTAATATATCTGATTGAATTTTCTCACTAATCCAATGATAGAATCAGCTATTGGTGCTTTATGGACAAAGTTTGTATTCAAGAAATGGATTATTTATCTCTGCCTTTTATTGAAGGGATAGTTCTGACTTCTGACTAAGTTCTAGGTAATTCGATTTCTTGTAGTCTTGCAAGTTGATTTATTGATAACATAGATCTTATATTTCTCCATAATTGTGCAAGATATTTAGTTATTTACAATAGTTAAAATTTTGATTGACTTCAACCATTGTTTTTTATTTTTTTTGGTTTGCTTTAATTGAATTATCCTTTGCAATTTCTTGATATTGAATATAGGATCTTAACATTTTGATCAAATGTATCAAACCTTAGTCATAAATCATAATTCATTTTTTACTTGCAATATTATTAAGTGGAAAGCATAATGGGAATTTCATCTTGTTTAGATCATGATAGTCATTGTGAATTACTTCTTCATTGTTTGTCTGTATTGAAAAGAAGTTTTTAATCCGTTTATTACAATATTTCCCTTTGTAAATCATTTTTAAAAGTAATGCATCTGCATTGACTTCCACTACCTAAGTGAGAATTTATTTGTTACCAAGTGATTGATGTCTGTCTTTGTATTATTAAATTTATCTTGGTTAGCTTGATTTGTTGTTTGATTCAATAGCACTCTGGTTATTATTATGCTACTACTAAAATTCATGTATCAGTTAGTTTTTGCTTAACTGTGATTGCCTCTAATGCAGGGCATCAAGGCATGCAGGTAAACAGGAAGCTGTCTAGGTCTTGTAGTGGTAATGTTTCTGGGTGGGTTATCGTATGTTGGTCTTACTACAAACTTGAATGGTGAAACTAACTCCTTGATATGCGAGATTCAATTGTGTGTGATATTAATATCTGACATATCGTGTATATTTTCATATACATTGTTAAAATGCAATTATACTTGCCTTTTTAAAAAAATGCCCATGCATCCGTACTCGTATATCTTTATTCTTTGGGTGTTTATACTTTATATACATATTTTAGATAATGAATGAATTGCGGTCTCTCCTGTAATGTTTGTTTAACAAATTAATAGTAAGATATGAATGCTATTATAAAATTATTGTCAAAAGGAGTTTTGATTTAATATAACAAGATGTAATTTTGACAATATTTCAAAATAATTTAATTTCTAATTATAAAACATTACAAACTGGACTATTTAACTTATAAAATAAAGAAAATGGGTGATGCATGGAAAGGTTTTACATTGCTGATTTTTTATAAAATTAATTTATAAGTCATAGAAATGGTGAGTTATAATTGATTGGAGTTGAGTTTATTACTTAAATTGATAGGTGACTGATTTGTTATGCTACATATTAAATTTCAAATTTTAATTAGATATCATCTAATTAACTTTAAAAAATTAACGGTATATTATCTAATTAGTTTTAAATTAATAAAGTCAAACTTAGTAAGATATATTCATAAAAAAATATTATCTAATTAGTTTCAAATTATTTAATAAAATATAATGAACTAATTCAATTTCTTGCATTAGTAAATTAATTTTATTATTTCAATAATAAAAAGTAAGCTTATAGTATATATTACAAAATAAGATTCATGCATAATCATTTAGTAAACTTAATCAGATTTAATAAAATATTTAAATTTAATAAAAATATTCATGAAATTCAAAATATTTATGGTTTTAATTTAGGATTTTAGAAATTTTAAATATTTAGGGATTACAATTTAGGATTTCATGGGGTGATTTTGGTTTTCATTAATGAAATTCTAAATATTTAGTTATGAAACATTTTAGGGTTTTAATAATAAAATCATAAATAATTAGAATTTTATTTATGAAATGTCGAATTTTATGGTTTCATTTATGAAACCTAAATAAATATTTATGGTTTTAATTTAATATAAAATTTAAGATTTCATTAATAAAATCTTAAATAGTTAATTTATGAAACTTTAAATATTTAGAGATTCAATTTAAGTTTAATGTAAACCTAAATTGAAATCATAAATTTTAAGATTTTCATAAATGAAATATAAGGTTTCAATTTAAGATTTTATTTATGAAATCTTAAATATTTAAATTTTTAATCTAAGGTTTTATTAATGAAATCTTAAATAAGTAGGGTTTGATTTATGAAACTTTAAAAAATTCAATGTTTTACTTATGAAAAGTTAATTATTTATTTTGGGTTTTTATGGGTGAAATCATTAATATTTAAGTTTTAAAAAAAATGAAACCTTAGATATTATGGGTTCATAAATCAAATCTTAAATCTTAAATTTAAAATTTAAATATTTAAGTAATCATTAATCAAAATCTTAAATAATTAGAGTTTTATTATTGAAATCCTAATTTTCACTCAAAATATTCATGATTTCATAAATAAAATCCTTAAACCCAAAATATTTAGGCTTTCAATAATAAAATCCTAATTTTCATCTTTAAATATTTAGAGTTTCAAAAGTAAAATTATAAATTAAAATCTCAAATATTTAGTATTACATTTATGAAATACTAAATATTTTGGGTTTCATTTAGCATTTCATAAATAAAATCTTAAATAATTATAGTTTAATTTATGAAAACCTAAATAATTAGGATTTTATTTATGTAACCTAAATATTTAATGTTTCGATTTATGGTTTCATTCATGAAATCCACAACATTTATGGTTTCAATTTAAAATTTTCTTTATCAGACACTATATATTTAAGTTTCATTTTGAAACTCTGGGATTTAATTTATAATTTCATTATAAAACCCTAAATAATAGGGATTCAATTTAGGTTTTATGAAAATCTGAATTGACAACATAAATTTTTAAGTTTTCATAAATTAAATTTAAAGTGTCAATTTAAGATTTTTTATGAAACCCTAAATATTTAGGGTTTCAAATTTAGAATTTTATTAATGAAACTATAAATATTTAACGTTTCATTAATGAAACCCTTAATAATTAGGATTTGATTTATGAAACCTTAAATAATGCAACATTTTATTTCTGAAACCCTAAATATTTATTTTGTAATTTTATTGGTGAAACCATTAATATTTGGGGTATCAATAAATTGAAACCTTAAATATTTAAGGTTACATAAATCAAAACCTAAATTAAAATCCTAAATATTTAAGGTTTCATAAATCAAATCTTAAATTAAAACCTTAAATACTTAAGGTTTAATAAATGTAACCATCAATTAAAACCCTAAATATTGGGATTTCATTAATGAAACATTAAATAAATAGGGTTTTACTATTAAAACCCTACTTTTCACCCTAAATATTTAGGGTTTCAAAAATAAAACCTTAAAACCCTAAATATGTAGTGAACCCCAAATGTCATCCTAAATAATTAGGATTTCAAAATCAAAACCCTAAATTAAAATCTTAAATATTTTTGGTTTAATTAATAAAAACCTAAATAATTATAGTTTAATTTATAAAATCCTCAATAATTAGAGTTTCATTTATGTTACCTAAATATTTAAGGTTTCGATTTATGGTTTTATTTGTGGAACCTACAATATTTAGGATTTCAATTTATGGCTTTATTTATGACACACTATATATTTAAGATTTCGATTTAATGTTTCATTTATGAAATTTTAAATATTTAGAAATTCAATTTATGATTTTATTTATAAAACCCTAAATAATAAGGATTCAATTTAGGTTTTACAAAAACCTAAAATTGAAAAACTAAATGTTTATGTTTTCATAAAAAAAATTTAAGGTTTCTATTTTAAGATTTTATTTATGAAACCCTAAATATTTAGGGTTTAAATTTAAAATTTTATTAATGAAACCTTAAATATTTAGGATTTTAAATTATTTTTTCATTAATAATACCTTAAATAATTAGGGTTTGATTTGTGAAACATTGAATAATTCAGTGTTTTATTTATGAAATCCTAAATATTTATTCTGGGATTTTATTGGTGAAATCTTAAATATTTAGAGTTTTATTGAAACCTAAAATATCTAAGATTACTTAATCAAATCCTAAATTTAAACCATAAATATTTAGGGTTTAATAAATGTAACCATCAATCAAAACCCTAAATATTTGGGTTTCATAAATGAAATCTAAATAAATAGGGTTTTATTATTAAATCCCTAGTTTTCAATCTAAATATTTAGGGTTTCATCAATCAAATCCCAAATTGAAACCTTAAAAATTTGGGTTTAACAAATGTAACCATCAATCAACACACTAAATAAATAGTTTTTTTTTTATATTATTATTGAAGCCCTAATTTTTAACCTAAATATTTATGGTTTCATTAATAAATTCGTAAAACCCTAATTATTTAATGAAACTTTAAATTTCAACCTAAATATTTGGATTTCAAAAAGGAAACCTTAAATTAAAATCTTACATATCCAGGGTTTCTTAAATAAAACCATAAATAATTATAGTTTATTTTATAAAACCTTAGATAATTAGAGTCTCACTTATGTAAACTAAATATTTAAGATTTCTATTTATGGTTTCATTGTTTAAGGTTTTGTTTAAGAAACATTATATATTTATGATTACGATTTAATATTTTATTTATGAAATTTTAAACATTTAAGGATTCAATTTATGATTTCATTTATAAAACCCAAAAATAATAAGGATTCAATTTAGGTTTTACAAAAACTTAAAACTGAAACAATAAATTTTTACATTTTCATAAATGAAATTGAGGGTTTCAATTTAGGATTTTATTTATAAAACCTTAAATATTTAGGGTTTAAATTTATGATTTTATTAATGAAATCTTAAATATTGAAAGTTTTAATATAGGGTTTCATTAATAAAACCTTAAATAATTAGGGTTTAATTTATGAAACCTTAAACAATTCAACCTTTTATTTATGAAACCTTAAATATTTATTTTGGGGATTTATTGGTGAAAACATAAATATTTAGGGTTTAATAACTTGAAATCCTAAATACTTAAGGTTATAGAAGTTAAACCCTAAAATAAAATCCTAAATTGAAATCATTAATATTTAGGGTTTAATAAATGCAACCATCAATCAAAACCCTAAATATTTGGGTTTCATTAATGAATCCCTAAATAAATAGAATTTTATTATTGAAACCCTAATTTTTACCCTATATATTTAAGGTTCATAAATAAAATCCAAAATATTTAGTCTTTCATTAATGAAACCCTAACTTTACCCTAAATATTTAGGGTTTTAAAAATGAAACCATAAATTAAAATCTTAAATATTTAGAATTTCATTAATAAAACCCTAAATAATTATAGTTTAATTTATGTAAACTAAATATTTAAGGTTTCAGTTTATTGTTTCATTTGTCGAACCCACAACATTTAGGGATACAATTTACGGTTTTGTTTAACAAACATTATATATTTAGGATTTTGATTTAATATTTAATTTATAAAATTCTAAATATTTAAGGATTCATTTTATATTTTCCTTTATAAAACCTTAAATAATAAGGATTCAATTTATCTTTTCATATGAAAACCTAAATTGAAACCATACATTTTAGGTTTTCATAAATTAAATTTAAGGTTTCAATTTAGAATTTTATTTATGAAACCCTAATTATTTAGGGTTTTGATTATTGGTTACATTTATTAAATTCTAAATATATAAGGTTTCAATTTAGGATTTGATTTATGAAACTATAAATATTTAAGATTTTAATTCAACGTTTTATTTATGAAACCTTATATATTTATTTTGGGTTTTTATTGGTGTAAACCTAAATATTTAGGGTTTCAATAGGGTTTCAATTTATTGAAACCCTAAATATTTAAGGTTTCATAAATAAAATCCTAAATTTAAACCCTAAATTTCATTTATGAAGATATAAAAATCTATTGTTTCATTTTAGTTTTCGTAGAACCTAAATTGAATCCCTATTATTTAGGATTTTATAAATGAAATTATAAATCGAATCCTTAAATATTTAATGTTTCATAAATGAAATATTAAATCGAAATCCTAAATATATAGTGTTTCTTAAACAAAACCTTAAATTGAAACCTTCAATGGTCTGGATTTCACAAATGAAACTATAAATGAAAAGATTAAATATCTAGGTTACATAAATGAGACCCTAATTATTTAAGTTTTCATAAAATAAACTATAATTATTTATGATTTTATTTATGAAATCCTAAATATTAAAGGTTTTAATTTAGCGTTTTATTTTTTAAACTTTAAATATTTAAGATAAAATTAAGGGCTTCATTAAATATTTAAGGTTTCATTAATAAAATATAAATATTTTGGGATTTACAATTTTATTAATGAAACCCTAAATATTTAGGTGGAAGATTAGGGCTTCAATAATAAAAACCTTTTTATTTAGGGTCTTGATTGATGGTTACATTTATGAAACTGTAAATAATTAGGGGTGAGTTTTATTATTGAAACCCTAATTCTTACCCTAAATATTTAGGGTTTCATAAATAAAATCCTAAAACTTAAAATATTTCACCTTTTATTAATTAAACCCAAAATCCTAAATTAAAATCCTAAAACTTAAAATATTTCACCTTTTATTAATTAAACCCAAAACCCTAAATTAAAATCCTAAATATTTAGGGTTTCATTAATAAAATCCAAAATTGAAAGACTAAATATTTAGGGTTTCATAAATAAAATCCTGAATTGAAACTATAAATTTTTAGGTTTTCATAAATGAAATTTAGGGTTCCAATTTATGATTTTATTTATAAAACCCTAAATATCTAGTATTTCAATTTTGGATTTTATTAATGAAACCTTAAATATTTAAGGTTTTAATTTAGGGTTTCATTAAAGTAACCCTAAATAATTAGGATTTTATTTAGGAAACCTTAAATAACTCAACGTTTTATTTATGAAATCTTAAATATTTATTTTGGGGTTTCATTGGTGAAACCTTCAATATTTAAGGTTTTAATAAATTAAAATCCTAAATATTTGGAATTTCATAAATAAAATCATAAATTGAAACCCTAAATATTTATAATTTAATAAATGTAACCATCAATCAAAACCCTAAATATTTGGGTTTCATAAATGAAACCCCAAATAATTAGGGTTTCACTCCCTAAATAATTAGGATTTCATTTATGAAATCTTAATTTTACCCTAAATATTTAAGATTTCATCAACAAAATCCCTAATCATTTAGTGTTGCATAAATAAAATCCTAAATATTTAGGTTACATAATGCAAACCTTGATTACTTAGGTTTCATAAATTAATCTTTAATTATTTATGGTTTTATTTATGGAACGTCAATAAGGATATCATAAACGAAATGTCTAAACATTTATGGTTTGATCAATACAATTATAACTCGAAACCCTAAATATTTAAGGTTTAATAAATAAAAACCCAATAACTATAAATTGAAACAAAAAATATTTACAATTTCATATATAAAATTCTAAATATTTAAGATTTCATAAATAAAATCTCAAATCCTAAATCATGAAATAAAACCCTAAGTCTTGAGCCATGAAATGAAATCATAAATTCTAAATCATGAAATCCTAAATCTTAATTCATGAAGCCCCTAGCAATGCACCACAACACCCTAGGATCTTAAATTATAAACCATGTAAAGCTAAAAACTTAAATAGTGGACTCAAAACCCTAAATGAATGACCTTAAAATCATAAATCATAAACAATAAATCTTAGGCCTTAAGTTAAAACCATGAACCATAAACATTGAAAACCTTGAAACAATGAACACTAAATCATAAATCATGAAAAAACAAGCAGAATGTCTTGAAAATATGAAAAAAATATGAATGTCTTCAAAAAATTTAAAAACTAAAAATTTACAAACATGAAAAACAAGAGAATTGTTTTGAAAATTTGTTAAAATATGATTTTAACAAATAAAAAAAAAACATGAAAAATGTCTTAAAAATTTCAAAAAAAAAAAGTTATGAAAAAATAAGAGAAATGTGTTAAATTTTGAAAAAAATGAAACATTTAAAAATATGAAAAACAAGTGTAGTGTCTTGAAAAAAAATGAACATTGTTGAAAACTTTGAAATAAAATAAAAATATGAAAAAACAAAAGGAATGGCTTGAAATTTTTTACAAATGAGATGTAAAAAAAAATATGAAAATGAAAATTTTGAAAAAAAATAATTTTTTTAAAATATGAAAAAAGAAGAGTGATGTCTTGAAAATTGAAAAAATAAAAAACAACAGAAATTTACAAAAATTGAAGAAAAAGGTGAAATGTTTAGACACATTGAAAAATATGAAAATAAAAAGGTCTAATTTCTTTAAAATTTGAAAAAAAAATAAAAGTGTAAGATAATGAATGTCTTAAAAGTTTTGAAAAATAAAATATAATTTTAAGAAATTGGGAAAAACAAAACGAAACTAGTGTAATGTGTTGAAAATTGAAAATACAAGAATAATGTCTTCAAAAAATAAAATAAAAAGCAATGAAAATTTAAAAAATTCGGTAAAAGGAGAAATGTCTAGAAAATATGAAAAAAAATATGAATAATGTTTTGAAGTTTTGGAAAATATGAAAAAACAATAATAATGCATTGAAAGATTATAAAAAAATGAAAAAAAAAAAGAATAATATCTTAAAAATTTGATAAAAAAAAACATAAAAAATTAAAAATTTGAGAAAAAATGGGAATGTTTTGAAAATTTTAAAAATATAAAAAAAAATAGAAGAATGACTAGAAGATTTGAAAAAAAAAAAACTAAAGAATTTAAAATATGAATAAACAGTAGCAATGTCTTGAAAATTGCTACAAAATGAAAATTTTAAAAATATTAAAAAAATACAAGAAAAATGTCTTGAAAATTTGAAAGAAAAAAGATTTTTTTTTAAATAAGAAAAAATAAGAATAATGTCTTAAAAATTTGAAAAAAATAGAAAATTTTAGAATATGAAAAAATCAAGAATAATGTCTTAAAATTTTTTAAAATACGAAGTGTCATGAAAATTTGAAAAAAAATTACAATATGAATAGTATCTTGAAAATTTGAAATAAATAAATAAATTTTAAAAATATGAAGAAACAATAATAATGTCTTAAAATAATTATGTTTTAAAATAATTATGTTTGAAAATATGTTTTATGTTTTAATTATATTTTCGTACATTTTAAGGTTGTTGATTTGTTTTTGTTTATGTTTGATTAAAAAATTATGTATCAAAATGTAACTAAAACATAGTTTAAAATACTAAAATGAAACTTTTAAAATATTATGTATCAAAATATAATTAAAACATAATTTAAATGAACAAAATAAAACTTTTAAAATATTATGTACTAAAATACAAAAATATGAAACTTAATGAACTAAAAGTAACATTAAATCTATCTTAAATAATTGAAAAACACTATAAAACAATTTGTATGTCTCGTAAATTTATAAAAAAAAATAAAATATTTTAAAATATGAAAAAACAAAGAGATAATCTTATTTTTAAAAAATGAAAATTTTAAAAATACTAAGAAATAAGATCAATCTCTTGTAAATTAAAAAAAAAAAATATGAAAAAAAAATAATGTCTTCAAATTTTTTTTAAAAAATTAAATGTCTTGAAATTTTTTGTAATGAATAAAAAAATTAGGCAACCTTTTTTTTAAGCAAAAATAAATAAATTCAACGTTATATGTGATTATCAACTATCAAATTTAACTATTAAACCAAAATTACATGCTTTGAACAGTATGGTACCAAATGTTGAAATTGGAAACTAAGGAGCAAATTCACATGTGTAAAAGTAAAAGTAAAGAGATTGAAATTACAATTAAGTTTATTAAATGAATCTACATACTTGTAAAAAAATGTAAAAAAATAAAGATTTGTTTACATCTAAATGCTAGTTACCATCTTGAGAAAAAAAAAAAATATAGGTATTTCAGGTGATATGATTTAAAGAAAAAGAGAAATAGAAAGAATAAAAAAGTGTTAAACAGGTATTTGTTAGTTTAAGGTGATGAAAATTCAGATATGACAAAAAAAAAAAAAAAAAAAAAAAAACTATCAGAAAAATAACTTATAATTCACCATCAATTGAAATTGATAATTTAGTTACACATAGCACTATATGGAGTAAGACCATTCATGACTTAGCTTCCAATGTTAACCAACATTATGTACAAGATGTATAGTATCCCAATATCTAGTTTGTGAACTGTGTTGCCTGCTACATGGAATTTCTTCATTTATTTCAATCAATGAGTAACTGCTTGTTCTCACTGTCCAACATGTCACTTCACAATTTAATGATCCTATCTGCAATGACAAGAACGCAACCATTAGAATCCATGATCATTTCTACATCTCATATTTATAGTGATACAGTATTACCTACATTGTGTTCCAAAATTTTGACTGAGTGGAACATTAACAGGATAAAACTACTGAACACGAGAGACTAGAGACACAATGATGTCCAAACATCCTGGTTGCCTGACATGCAACACAACATGTAATAGGAGTTAGGATACCTTTTCCTCCTTTCTATTTCAATGCATCTAAAAATATCCCTCAAATTTCCTTGTCCTCCATGCCATGTAAAGGCAAACCCACCCGTTTAGAAAATCAGATTGCAAGATAAAGAACCCATATCATCCTCAAAACCTGAAGAGATACTTTTGATTTTGAACACCTATTTGAATTTAATAGGAAGCAAGGTGCATTTTTTAGTGAGATGCCCCTCCTTCCCCCCACAGAGGAAAATAATGATACAAAATATGAATTACAGCCCCCTACTTGGATAAACTTCTCCATAAACATTTGTATGAAAAGAAAATAAGAAGAAAAAAATGAAATAAGCTTCTCCACTAGCTTATGCATAAACTAATTTGTAAAAGTCCTCTCATTTATTTCTTCAAAAGCTGATTCTTAAATTACACATAAGCTAACTTTAGCTTAAAGTAAAGTTTATTTCTTTTTTTCTTCTCAATAAGTAATGATGAGTTGAATAGAACAGAATTCGATGGAACTGAAGGGAATAAACTTACAATTTCATTGTTTGGATCTTTTTATAATAGAAAAGGAAAAAAAAAAAAAAAAAGAAGACTGGTTTGGTGGTTCCATCCCATATCCCCAAATTGTAGAGGCAGAAAAAGGGAGCTTTTGGATTGAATGGAACTGCATTGCATCCATTCCATTCCTATATTCCTATTTTAAACAATGAAAACCTACAACCTAGTATATTGACTATATTCCACTCCATTCTACCCTTTTGTGATTCTAAAATGAATAGATAAGTCTACCCAATTACAAACTTCTTTTGCCCCTTACTCTCAAACTTGTCCTGTCCTCAAAATCACAACTACAAAAGCATGAGAGATCACTCAATTCTTTCTAAACTCACCAAACTAAATCTTATTGGAAAATCTTTCTAACACAAGATAGAAAAGCATCCCATTAAATAAAATAGTCAATTGGGGTGGGAGCAGAAAATAAAAAACATTTTTTTAAGTAAAAAAAAGGGGGGGAGAGAGAGAGAAAGAGAAGTTACGAAGTGGAAGAAGAAGGCGAGTTTTGGTTTTGGGCATTAAGGGTGCTGTAAATCTTGGAGAAGCGACCAGTTGGCGGCTTCACTCTGACGGGTTTCTTCTTAAGGCCGAAAATCTCTTGCACCAGTGGCACGTGCACCAGCACCAGTTTCCACGCCACGAACCACCCTATAATAAAACACACACGTGTGCGTGGTCTTTTCAGCTCAAGAATCAATCAACACGGTGAAGAGAGAAAGAAAGAGATACCGTACCGAGGGATATTAAGAAGAGAACGAAGGCTATTGCGAAGAGTGGCCGCAGAAGGAAAAGAACCGTGTATTCCCAGAAAGACAGCGACAACGAGGAAGCCATTTACAACAACCTCGGCAACTGAGGCTTTTTTCTTTTCTTTTCTAGGCTTTGTCTGGGCCTTCATTGAACCCATCTGGCCCAAACTAACACCAGTTTTTTCACATAATCTTTTTATTGCCTATCTTTAATCCTTATCAAACACTAATTATCAGTAATCAATAATAAAAAATAAAATATGAAAAAAAAATTGTTGAGACTAAAATTCAAAATCTAAATTTCTTAAAAAAATAGGCGGAATGATTATTTTAAATTATTAACCGTACCAACTTTAAATAGATGAAATGACCTTTTGAATCATTTAAAAGGATAAATAATTAAATTGAAAAATAAAATAAATGATCAAATATGTCATTTATCCTTTTTTATAAAATTTTTAAATATGTGTTATTTTAAAAGAGTAAGAATTTATTTTTATTTTTTTTGTCTACAAAGACCAAAATTAAAATCTAATAATTTTATAAAAACTAAAAACATTTTTCATCATCATTAAATTCTAGACATAGCATATATTTTTCAAAGAATCAACACATGATTTATTTAACTAAAAACTACCCTCACCTTGTGATGTTGAAGAATGGCATAGGCATAATATGGCGTGAATTGCACGGCAAGCAATAGTATCAATTCCATTGATCCAATAATCATTTTTCTTATTATTATTCGCTTTCCTTCGTCACTGTCACAAGCTTTGTCTTTTCTTTCTTCCCTATTATGGAGACAAGTAGTAGTTCCGCACCCAACACTCGACGCCGCTCTTTCCGCTGCTCCTTCGTCACGCGCTGCTGTCGCTGCTTCTGCTGTTTCTACTCCTTCCCCTAAACACTTCAAACTTCTCTATTTCGGTAAAGTTAAGGTTTTTAATCTGGGATTCATATGTTGTTTATTTTCTAGAATTTTTATATTCCACCTTGTTTAATTAGCTTAGATAGTGGTCTGGTCTGGTAATATATTGTTGATTGAACAAATTGCATACATGTTTGACCAATATAAGGCCATGTTGGGATAATTTTCTCAATTAACACTTATAGGAGAAGAAAATAATTAAGAAGCAAAATGAACTTATGCATTAGTTTAAATCAGCTTTTCAGTTTTAATATGCTTGTATGCCTATGCCAAATGTGCTGTCCTTTCTATTGGGTTGGTTTTGTAAAGGATATATATTAAGAACTGTTTTATTTGTTACCTCTTCAACCCACAAGAGTCTTCAAGGTATGGTTCCAAACTTTGGAGATGATAGTATTTGTCATTATGAGGAAAATAAACAAACTTTGCGTTGTATGATTATGTCTCTAGCAAATTATGAGTAACTTAGAATTTATGACTTTGTCTCTAACAAATCAAAATTGTATGATTATGTTATATATAGAAAACAAAGGGTTTGAAGCAATAGTTTTTAAATTTAAGGATAGGTTTAAGACTAAGAAACTTGGTGGATTGAGATTTAATAAAAAGGTCTAAAAACAGGGGTGGCCTGGAAGATATTTGAAGATTAAGGACAAATGTTTGGGAGGTGTGAATACTTCTTATGACAGAAGATTTGGTGGTATAATGTGGGTTGTTGACCATTCTTTTCGGGTCCTTGGCTTTTGGCCCATTCAAGTGAAAATAAATTAGTCCTATAGCAGGAAACAAGAAACTTCTGTTCTTGTCTGGTTATGTAGACAGATTCACCAAAGACTTAAAATTAAAGTAAAGAAATGAGAAGTTGAAGAAAGAGGGGATAAATAGCTTAGGCTTCATGCATAAAAAATCGAAAGTGGTCCACTCTTAAAATAACTGAATCTTAGACTTTTGTTCACATATCATTCTACTTCAATTTGATATTTATGCTATTCGTATATTCTGAGTCAGGGCACTGCCTAAAATATGCAACAATCAGATGCAAGTGCTGTCACATGCCCTGGCTATGTGATTCATATTTTTGTTGTCATATTAATTCCTGTACTCTAAGCCAATTGCTGTGTGGTCCTTCCTATTCTGGTACTGCAGCAAGTAGCAATGACATAGAGAGATTGTGTAGTTGATTTTGATAAAGTTGATGGTTTTTGTTTTAGGGCTGCTCAGATAACCTGCATTGTACAGAGGGAACACGAGAAATCATGCAAAGATTTTCCTGGGGGTATTCAGAAATCAGAATAATAAAGATATTATTGAGCATGGAAATCAAGTTGAGACATTTGCTTCCAGTTTGTAATGCCAGGATTCAGTATTTTATTTGAACTTGTAAAATCAGCTAATACATGATACATCCATTACTAATATTATGATACATTGTGTGGTAATCCATTTGGTTTTGTTCCTAGCTCACATCATCACAAAATTAGCTTATGTAAAATTTAATAATTAAGGGCATGTTTAAGTACACCGCACTGGAAGGACTTTAACAAGAAGAAAAAAAATAAAAATTAACTTTTCTATATTGGTCTCAACCAATGCTGTTTTTGGAGTCTATTTGCTTGTGGTACATAGATGAATTAAATTGAGAACATCATTGGATTCTACCTAAGCTATCACTGTTTGTACATTAACCATGATGATGATGATACTTTTTACAGGAGAGAAATGGTTATTCTTATTCACCTTACGACAACCATTGCTTAATTAGAGGGAACACCATTTATGCATGTTAGACATCTGGCATGCTGGACTTTCACCAATATAACTACTACTACTATTACACATCTTTTTTGTCTGCAATCTGCATGCTTGCTTCTTCAGTGTTACTGTACTATTTTATTGTTTTTTGTTTTAAAGCAGCACTCATCAATCATCATATATATATATATATGTTATGAACCCTTGTAAGGAGGCAAGCCATGAATTTCCGGCATGGGACAAAAAGCATGAGATTACAATTAGAAATGAGAAAGTGACTGCTGAAGTTCTGTGAAATATTAAACATCCCCACAACCCTCAAAAATAAAAATAAAAATAAAGAAGTGGAGGAATTTTGAAACAGAAAATTCTGAGAGGAAAGAGTTGTCATGACATAGTGAGCATTTTTCATCATCATCATCATCAAAACCGAATCAGACAAAAGCTTCCTAGGAGCAAAAGAAGTTTGCTTTTGGCGCTAAAGCATTTCAGGAATCTCAGAAGTGCTCCTTACAGCTTCAAGCTTTCCATTCTATTATTATTTCAGGAGTAGAATCATTAATCATTGCTATAACAACTCACCAGACCATTCTTTTTCTTTCAAATTCTCAATATTTTGGAGTAAAATAAATAAAGAAAAGGATTTTTTTTTTTTTAAACTTATCTGACATCTTTGCTTTCTTTGGCCATTTGAGTTTCCCTTTATTGGGTTCTTTCCACATGTGTTTTTTTTGTGGTTAATACCTTTCATGTTTTTGGCTGTGATTTAGAGAAAGAAGCACAACATGTCAACATCTAGTTTTCGTGCTAGCCAATGTTAATCTGTTGTCGGTTTGTTTTTAAACCCATAACCTCATTCAATTAGAGAATATTCTTCACTGCTATCACTTCAGCAGCAGCATCACCAAAGTTTCAACAACAATAACTAACTTTCATTCTTGGAGAGTTGGAATACAAATACGGTAACTATAAGGGTTTTATAAATTGTAACCAACAGAAACACCAAAAGAGAGAGAAAGATAAAAAATTGTAAAAAGGGTTTTAAAAATATGGAAAATGAGATAACTAAACAAACTACCATTTTAAGCGAGATAAAAATAATTATAAGCTTCAAATATTAAAAGCTACACCAATTACCAATCTTCAACGTGAATAACTAACTGATTTTTCACCAACTCTACCATTAGTTATTCCTTTTTCTGTTTCACATTTTTTTTAAAATTACGTTGCAGACAAAACTACTTTTGTCAACTATCCTTATTTTTACTTTTATCATTGTAAAAACTAATACACTATTTTCAACTTTAAAGTTTAAACCAAACATGAACATCGTTTACTTCCACAAATTTCAAACTGAGGTCAACCTCTCAACATCTTAAGCTTTAGAAAATATATAGTATCAGTCAGTAATTCCCTTCTGACCGCAATTGCGGTCTCATCCTCTCATCTCATGAATCGCAATTAGCAACCTTAACCAAGAATCAAACAAATCAATCATATCGGTTTCATTCCTTGCCCTCCAATTAAAAAAGTGAACAAAAAAAACAACAAAGGAAAAACCTTTCATTTTTTTCTTCCCCTCTTTAATCGAGCAAGCAAGCAATGGGAACATTTTTTTTTCTATTTACCATTATTAATTTTATTGTACCTATCTATGACTGCAAAAATCCAAGAGCTTCTTCCTCCCCTCCACAATCTCATCAAAGAAATCATCAAGCTGGCAAACAATGTTCTCAGCCCCAGATCTGAGTAACCCAAAACACACTCTAACACTCTCAACTCTCTCTCTAACACTAACACCACCACCATTATTCTCCAATTCCCCTCTCAGCTCCTCCACAGCCACCCTAGCCCTTCTAAACTCGTACAACAGAATCCCCGGCCCCGCGGCGCCGCCCATCTCCGCCGCCACCCTCTGCCTTAGCCTCGCCGCCGACACCATCACCGCCGACCCCAGAAACAGCGTCCTCCCCCCCACCTCGTACCCTCCTCCTCCTCCTCCCGCTGCCGCGACCAACTCCGAGGTTTCCGGCCAACAGTAGACCAGACCGTGCAGCAGAATCATCAACAGCATCGAACTCACGTTCCTCATTGCGTACAGAACGCCCCTGAAACCGTTGAAGCCGTTCAGCTTTGACTCCACTGACACCCTCTCATCCAATCGCAGACACAGCGTGTGGATCCTCGTTTCCATTAAAGCGCGGTTCTGCTCCTCCAAACCCAGAGCCTCTCTTCTACACCCAGATATCGCCCTCACAACCTGCAAACACCGCATCAAAAAAAGACTCTAACTTTAATATCAAAATGTCATGCACCTTATTCTAAACAATCATATTAACATCAAAATTCCAAAAGAATCAAACATATTCAAGGTTTTAAATTGCAGACAAACACAACTGATGCCGTCACAATTGCTGTAATGTTGTTACAGTTACAAAGCTCTGAAAATTTTGATGTTAGCAACCAAAATTATGGTCGCAAACTCTACTCTATTTTTTTTTTATTAGTTCTACCAAGGTGGTTTACAACAATCATGCGACTCAACTAACTGAGTTTGACGTTCTCGGTAAACTCTAACTGAAACCTCATATTCAGTGATTAAGGACTAATAAATCAATATTCATAGCTGCAACTTAGCTTTATACATTCACTATATAGTTAATTTTTAGCATAATTCTTGGTGTGCAGACAATAAGGAAAAGTGGAGAGATATAAGGTTGGTCTGGTATTAAAAGATGGTCAATTAACTAACAAAGTAACATTTGTCGATGACGACGGACGGACCTGAGGGGAGAGGTGGGAGTGGGAGTCGAGGGTGGAGGCAAGGAGGAAGCCTTGGGAGTAGAAAGGTTCGAAGTTGGAGATGGCGGACTTGAGAAGATGGGAGGTTTCCCAGAGCTTAGAAGTCTCGTCCATGTACTCGTCGAGCCACTTGTCGCCGAGAGGGAGGTGGAGCTTGTGGACCAGGAGGGTCAGCTGGGTATGCAAGGACCGAACCAGGGACAGAACCCGCTGCAGGAACTGGATCGACAACGACAACGACATCGAGCTGGAGCTGCTGCTGCTGTTGTTGTTGTTGTTGTTGTTGTTTGACATCATCAAGGTTCGCTCCAGCTCTTCCATTCCTCTGCTCACCAGCGTGTAGAACCCGCTCACCGTGTTGTTCGCGTTCGAAGAAGAATTAGGACAAGGCTGCTCCATTTTTATTACTTATTACTTACTTATGGAAAGAAAACAACAAACCAAGAGATTGATGTGTGTTTGTGTCTTGTGGTAAACGGTGTGGGATGGGAAAGGAGGGAGATATTTAAATTGAGTCTCACTTCTTCTAATTACCAATAAATCTTTCTTCAAAAATAAAAACAAACTTTTGTTTTACGCTTATGTATATTTGCAAAGAAAAACACGCAAAATTGTATGATAATGAAGATAAGACGGTTCATATAAAATACTTTTTAAATTATTAATTCTTGATCTCTGTCAAACATCCATATTTGTGAAGACAGAGAATCCAAATTCGAGTGAGTGATGTATAAGTAAAACTTTAGAACATGATTTTTAAGTGTGTAGATTAATTGATGCAAAGTTATTTGAATTGAATTAGATGTATTTAAATACAAGTTATGTTGAGTGCATGACTTTCACCTCCATGAAACAAAATCTTGTTTCTCAATTTGGTGCATGAAATGTGTATTTTTTTTACTCTTGACAAATATTTAAGTGTAGACCGTAGTCCAAACACATACTTAGTATTTTTGAGTTTGAGTTTACTGTTTATAATGACTCAAATATTTTTTTGTAGTTAGAAAAGGAGGGAGGGATTTATGGAACTATGGGATTTAAGTAAAAGAAGGAAGAAAAGGAAAATGGACAGAGGAGAGAGAGAGAGAGAAAAGTGGAAAGAATAGAAGAGGGAATAATCTTGGAAGCTCAGGTTTCTAAGGTTGAAAAGGATTGTTGGGGGCAATGATGGGTGTTTCCTACAGAGGGGAAAGGATGATTGGTAATATGCCATTTTCATTGCTTAAATGGTCACAGAGGAACAGAGGTAAAAATGAAAACCCAAAGACACTGCAGGGTTTTTTAAAATAAATAATAAATATAAATATACTATGTAGTACTGAAGATAATTATCATCAAGAGAGGACACTTCAGGAACGGGTAGAGAAAGTCAGTGACCTCAATTAATTTTTTGAAAGTATTTTAATAAATTTTATACCTAAACTTGTTAATAATGAGAACTTATTAAATACTAAGTGATAGTTAGATTGTTTAACTAAATTGGCAAAAGTCATCTTTAGCTGCTGCATCTTGGTTTTCCACTGTGGTTCTGTGTAGCTCTAAAGTTTAAACAAAGAATTCTCCAGTCTCATTCAGATGGCCTCTATTAATGATTTCATTATCAGAAAATAAAAAATAAAAAAAATAGAGCCTTTTCTCTTTGGTGTACACCAAATTTAGATATAGTTTATTTTTAAGAGAAAATTTAGATATAGTTGTTTAAGTATTTTTAGTGCTATTTGAATAAAAATATAATTTCTCTCGATGATTCATATTTGATTTTTAATATAATATTTTATGATAAAATTAACAATAAAAGTAATATTGAAAACTTAAAATTTAATAATAGTAATGAATCACTAATTAAAAAATAAATGCTAAAATTAGAGTGTAATTTTTTAAAAATTATTTTTTTATGTAACTTACTTATTATTTATAGAAGGAATATAATTTGATATTACTTATGTCACGTCATCGTTTAATAAAAATAATTAATAGTAAGTATTAAAATAAAATAAAAAAGGTTGTAATTTAAAAAAACATATATGGTATATTATATATAGAAAAAATATATTTAAATTTATTTTAAAAAAAATAATTACAAATTTTCGTTAGCTTTCTAAGAGTGTTAAAAAAAAAAAAAAAAAGAGTCTGAAATAATGACGTTGCTTATACCTTTGTCTTTCGTAATCTACTGGTTTTCTGGCACAAACAAGTCCTATGAAGCACACCAGTTAAATTAATTATTAATCATTCCACTATCTTTTGTTTTAGGACAAACCAAAGAGTAAAGCTTTCATCACACTCCTTACCCACATTAGTATATATAGTCCTACCATTGGAATATATTTAATTCCAAATTCGTGCTTCAAAGTTAGTGTAATGCAAACCAGAAGTATCATTGCAACATTCAGCAAAAAAAAAAAAATTATCATTGCAACTGTACAATATCCACGTCCATGTGTCACAAAATAAACAACAAATATTAAACATCATCCATAATATTTGAATTTTCTTTTCCTATCACATGACAGAGATCGAAAATGAAACTTTTCACAAAATATAGATAATCTTCTATAATACTGTGTATGTCAACCGTTACCTTAATCACTTATTTCATTGAATATGGGTAAATAAATAAGCCTTAGTTAGTTAGTTAGTTATTATTACTACCCCATCAAAGCCATAGATAGAGATATAGGAAGAAAAACGAATTTGAACTGTATCTGCTTGGTTAGTGATTGTGCAGTGTAGGAAGCGGGTCCCATGATAATACGTGTCTCATAACAAACGCGTTTTAATTGAATGATCGTGTTTCTAGTCGCTAACAAATGATGGCCACAAAATGTTTTTGTTTAGTCTAAAGAATAAAAATGATGATACCGTTACTATTATTTGTTTAAACTAAATAATTTTGTAAAAATGAATAAATTTATCTTATATTATGAATTACAATTAAATGATAATATAAAATTGTTTTATCCGTGTATAATTTATTTTTCTTAGTTACAGTGTGAGATGTTATTAATATGTGTATGGGATTGTTCTTCTTCATATATGGACCTCTCGGGGCAGTTGGAACTTGGAAGAGTGGGGAATAGGGGACCATTACCAACCAAACAAACGCAAATTAATTATGCGTTGGGTTGTGTAACAACTTGTACAATTTGCCTAAGACGAGTGCTCGTGGGTTTTCGGAGAATGGGACATCATAGAAGCATGTTGGTCTTCCAAGATTTCATTGGAAAGTGAATTTAAGGAAGGACTTAGTTAGAGCCTTAGAGGTAAAGAAGGATTGCTCAAAAGAGGAATACTAGTATCATATTGTATTCTAGCTTTTAAGTTTTAACACATTCTTCTTCTTTTTTCTAACATACTTTATTTTATTGGTTAAAATTAATTAAGAATTATTAAATTAGAAAAGAGAGTTACAATATTAAATAAAATGTGAGAATGTGTTTAAAATCATGTCTTAGAAAGTATCTTTCTAACATTTATGTTGCTCAAAAATATTATTAAAGATGTTCTTGTTGTATTCTCTTGACATAACCAACTCAACATACGCGCAAATTTATCTTTTATATTTCTTTTTCATAATTCAAAATTTCGAATTTGACCTCCATACATTCGGGATAAATATAATTCTCTTGTAATACCTTTTAATCACTATCTGGTATAAGAAATAAATTGTGTTTATTATTGAAAAGTTAAATGAAAGATATTTTAAACAAAACATCATTAAATGAATTTAAAAATTAAGTTATTCTGATAAAAATAAATAAATAAATATCTTTTATTACTTGTAATAAGAAAAAAAAAGATGGAGTGTAAATTGTAGAATATATATATATATATATATATATATTAGATATCTTAATTACTTAATGAGAGATTAACTCAATTTTCATATAAATAACTGTATTTATTGATTATTTTTAACAATATAAATCATATTTGTTAGTTGAAAAATGATAATTTTAATTACAAATTATGTTATTAAACAGTAAAAAATGATAGGAAAAAAAATTTCAACCCATCAAAATTAATATGTCTAAAAAAATATATTTGAAAGTGTGACCATATCAATCTAGTTAAACATAATTACCTATTTAGATATTTTTAGTTTAATAATGATACATTATTGATAAATTAAATTAAACTTATTATATCTTAAAAGAATATTGAGAAAATTGCTCTACGTCCTTAAAGGCAAAGGTATACCCATGCTTGCTTGCATCAAAACCTACTTTAGATCAAATGTGCATATTAATGATTATTCTTGTCAATGACTCGGAAAGAGTGATATTTCATGTTTTCGTGGAATGCCACCACGAGACATGTTTATGGGGGCTGTACAGAGTACAGTATGGGAGAAGGTAGAACATGTTCCAAGAAATTTGATGGAATTCATTTGGAACATTGGCTTATTGATCCTTTTAATGAGTTACTTGTTAGATTAGTACGAATACAAGTCAATTAATTTATTTATAGAACAAACACTAAAGCATCTATCTTTCATTTTATTTATATTTTTGTTTTTTATAGTGAAAACAAGATGAGTTGTTTTTAAACTCGTGTTTTATTTTATTTTTAATGTAAAATAAAATTAATATATTATATCAAATTTGGTAGCAACTATTTAAAACTAAAGTCGATGCAAAAAAGTACCATAGTAGTATATACACAAAATTTATTATCAACAGTACACCATACGATCAAAACATGCATCATGCAAGTTATAAATTAATGCGATGAATGTAAAATTCTAAACAGTAAACCCCATGATGAATTCACGACACCTTCTATTGTTGTGTGTGAAATAAAACATCTAACGAGATCCAAACGATGCTTGGTCAGAAAGAGGTAGCTGTGAAGGTAGGGGAATTAGGGGGTACTGGGCAACAATAAGAGCCTGTTTGTTTGTTTTTTTTTTTTCTGTTCATACATTCCACAGTAACAAAAGATGCCGTTTCCTGAAGCATATAACAGCAATGCCTGATAATTATTCATGTGGGATTTGACGAAAACAATAAGGATTTAATAGTGATATATTACTTCATATTTCATCAATTACATTTATTATTTATGTAACTTTTAAGATAATAATAATTTTATAAAAATTAATTAAATTATTATAAATAAAATATTATGATTGATCGATGAATTCTAATGGACTGATAATATAAAATTAAATTATTTTATAGTATGTCCATGTATTTCCGTTAAATTCAAATACCAAAAATAACTAAAAGGAACAATGAAATATTTTTTTGAGTACGATGGGAACCTTTTTGTAGGACCATATCATTGACTGAGGGAGAGAGTGAGGGAATTGGCCCCTGCCATATACCCCTCATATAGTTTTGCCCAGAATGTGCCTGCAGAAGAATATATCATTTTCTTCTTAATGCCCCTTTTGCTAATTAGATCTATGCAGCTGGATGGTCCTCCTTGCCTTTCAAGGATAATAAAGATAATGCAAAAGACTCGGGACATATTCTGATTTCATTAAATAATTTGTTTATTTCTAACAAAATATAGAATTATAATTGACATGATAAAATAATTTTATACCCACGTCCAATTATAATTTATCTTATACAACATATTTGTTAAATTTTATAATAATCATTATAAAAATCATTATACTATTATGACTATTGAACTCTATTTTTAATTAATAAAGTTAGTACCAAATTTCATCTAATAACAACAAAACAAGTTTTTATATTTAATTAACACATGTTTCGGTACATCAAAATAGTCTTTACAACGTTCAAAATTGAGGTTAAAAGTAATATATAAATTTAGTTTAAATATATTATGATTTTATTATCTACATTTCACTTTTTCTTAACTATATGATGTCCTCAGACTTATTTTAACCAATGGACTTGAATTTCAACTAGACCACATGATCCAAATTCGTGCGTACGAGACTTCCATTTCTTATTAGTTACTTTGATAACTTACCTATGAACTTGATATATAAACTAAAAATATAAAAGTACGCTAGACTATGTGAGACTTGTTTAATAACATTTTGATATTTATAAATTAAGCCAACCAATTGATTCTAATCTACTCTAATTATACCTTTGTTAGGAGAATGCTCACCTGTCTAATGTTTGGATATTCAATACTCAATTTACTTAAATATCTATTGCAGGATACACATAACACAAAGCTAGCAATCTTGTAATTATTGTTAGTAGGGATTGATCCCTTAACATATTTATACAAAGACAAAACCGTAAATTTCTTTTAAGAGGACACCAAAGTTAAGAGAAAAAGAATGATACAATACATAGAACAAATGTGAGAAAGCATGCTACAATGCATATTGCTTTGAGCATATAATTAACTTAGTAGAAGTTCACTTAAAAAGAAGAAAAAGAACAAAGTACTATAGTGAGGGTCGGAGACAGAAAACCAGAATAGTGTCTCTAGTAACTATTGGTGGGTGAGGAAATAGGTAAGGGGGGAGGGGTATGAGGAGGATGTAGCTTGGTAAGTCTAATCTTGACACGTTGCTTGCCAAATTAATTCCCAATTTATTTGGGTTTCTATATATGGGACCACCGACAGCATGCACTAACTTACATTCTTCTTGGTCTTAAATTCTATGATAGGGAGATTTGTTTTGTTTAGAAGCCCACTTTGATTTAGGAGTTATTGACTTAGGATGATTGTAAAGTGTATTGCAAAGCAAACCTAAAATGCTAGCTAATGTGTATTTACTTCATTTGCTGCCATCAAATAATAGGGTGTGAGTGTAGGTTAAGTTTAAAGTTGTCTGTTTCAATATAACTTCAATTGATAAAAACAAAATAAAAAAAAATGATTCATTAAAAAAAATTCTTTTATTTCAAACATATTTTTCACCTGATTTCTAAGCATTTTCTGAATTATCATTAATTTACAAACTATTTTATGATTTTGTTTCCTTCTTTTTTATAATTATTCGGGCCCGTCTTTATTGATATAGTAACACAGACAAATAATTTTATCTTTTTTAAGTATGCATTAAAAAATATTTTAAGTTTATGCCAGGAAAATATATTTATTGACAAATGTCAATTTCTTGAATAGATATCATTATCTTTTTTCTAGTAATTCTTGGAATACTTTAAATTAAAAAAAAAAAAAAAAGGAAGATGGTGAGTCTTGTGTTGTATTGGGGTGTTATTGACTTATTGTGAACTCAATCAAATTCATGTCTTCTTTTTACAGCTGTGTTTGTTTTAATAATTTAAGATTAGAATGTATATAGATTAAAAAAATGAGTTTATAAAGATATGGGGTGAACCCAAATCCGTAATATATAAACAATACCCAAAAAAAGGTTCTGGGGTTTGGTGCATCAGGGATATGATTAAGGTGATATCATTCGAATATTGACCGATGTATTAGAAAATGGTGATGGTACCAATTCTTGGAAATAGGATTAAGCAAAAGCACCTGAAAAATAAAAGTGTGGTAGTAGCTTCTTTCATGCAGCACTTGCTAAGAAAGTCAAGCGAAGCAGTTTTTGAATGATTGTTAATGATTTCTTCTTCTCTTCTTTTAAATTTTTCTTCTTGGTCAAGTTCTAATAAAAAGAAAATCAAATTAGAAACCAAAACTAGTACGGAATTAAAAAAAAAAAAAAAAAAAAAAGACTCAACTGGCAACTGACAAGAGCTTGTGTGACTAGTAACGCCATGAAATCATCATGAAGAATTAGGTTTCTTTCCTTTCCCTTTCCATGAATCATTTGCTTGAAGAATTTCGGATAAAAAAGCAGACTACATGTTATCATCAACCTTGCACATACACTGTCCCAAGCAACTATAAGAAAGGGTATACTAGACAAATTATAAAAAAAAAACTATGAATCTCACATTTTCTTTTAGTATTTGATCTTCCTCTTATAAAGCTACTATTGATTGGTTTAATATTAAATTAAACATACACATGTACATGACATGTGAAAAAATAAGAATTTAGAAATTTTAATTCAACGGTCATTTTGAAAGTTTCTTAACGTTTAACCAAACATACATTAAGTAGAATGAAACGATTGTAAATTCTATCGAAGTTACTATTCACACAATCATGCCCTACTCTAGCTATATCCTCTTTCCC
Organism: Amphicarpaea edgeworthii; assembly: GCA_014843725.1. Classification (NCBI taxonomy): domain Eukaryota; kingdom Viridiplantae; phylum Streptophyta; class Magnoliopsida; order Fabales; family Fabaceae; genus Amphicarpaea; species Amphicarpaea edgeworthii. The sequence goes on from CM026321.1 coordinate 20,709,620, forward strand.
ATCCTTGTTCTCATTTTAGTCATGGGAGGAGTTATTTCTTCAGTACTCAGGTCTTGACAGATACTTGAGACAACTTTAAATTATATTATAAAAAATTTTAAAAATTAATAAAACAAAATAAAATTAATTTTGTGTTAAGGATTTAAAAAAAATTGAATTAATGTAAATATCAGTAAAAGTGAAATGATTAAAACATACAATTTAATGGCACACACGGTGTAGATTTTTTTATACTGATAATATGTGGAAATTAAATTCTATGAATAATTACAATTTTTCCTATAACATATTTCTACAAATTGTCCCACTTATTGAATAAAGTAAGAATTCGGTGTAGTTTATGTTTTTAAATTATTAATTAAATACATTATTTGTATTTAATATTTACTTTATAAAATATTAGAAGGTTTTATGAAAAAAGGTATCGTAAAAGAATATAATATCACTTTATTTTATATATATTTATTTATTTATTGCATAACACTGTGGGGGCATGTGGCACCCACAAATCTAAACTGGATGATCATTATATTCTCAACCTTCTAAAGTAAATATTTCTTTTCATCTGGGCCACCTAATGACGTTTGTTATCAAACTTCAATTCTTATTCATTTGGGAAACAGTTTATATTAATGAAACCAGAATAAATATTGTGCAGCCAATCATGTAGTACAATTATTCTGATTCTCTGCTCCTTTCTATGCTTAAATTCTTAACTGCTATTTTAATATTTAAACAGTTAAAGAAACGGGAAAAACTCTATACTTCTCTTATATTAATATTGGGTTAATTAACAATTAATAGTGTCCTGTAAAAAAAAAAAAAACAATTAATATTCTATTCCTACACCCATCTTCTCTTCTATCACACTTCATACTTTTTTTATTCCTCTCTTCATTTCCTATCATCATAATATCATCATTTGTAACGTCAATAAGTTTTTCTTTTGTCTTATTCCTTTATTTTTTTTTCAATATTTCTTTATATTCTTCATGGTATCTATAATGAAAGTTGCTATAGAGGAGTTTAGCTTAGTTAGTTGCATGAGTGATGTAAATCCTTTTGGTAACCAAGTTTAATGCCTAGATATAAAAAAAAATAATGAAAGTTGCTTGATAAATTATTTATCCAATATGATGATGTTTTCAATTTTTGAACATTAAAATGTGTGGTGACCCATATAATTTTAAAAAGCCAACATGATGGTTTATTATTAATTTTATTTCATATGGGTAGAATATTATAGGAGATGATAACAATAATAATAAAGGTAATGTACTCTTTAAATAATATAATAATAAGATTAATCTTATTTATTTATTTATTTTACTAAGACATATATTCTTCTTAATTTCTTTTAAGACATAAAGATCACCGAAGAGAGTGTTGTCTCTCTTTCTTTAAATGAAGTCTTCTCTATTTACACAGCTATGAAACAAACCCAGATTCAATTTACTGTCAGCTGCCTCTATTGAAACCAAACAAACCCTAACTTTGGCAAGGAATATATATACCTAGGCTAAAAATGATATTATGGAAGATTAAAGAGCAAGATATATAATTGTATGTGCCTGTCCCGTCATCCATGTATTTCCCACGTCTTCTTAATTAATAAATGGTTAAATTCCCATCATTTCCATACCTCTCATCAAGTAGCATCTAGTTGATCGATATCAATAAGGGCCCTTTGTGTTTGTGGGACTAATTTTGGCTCAGTATGTGCTTGAGAACGCGTGAGTCTGAGAGAAACCAACACACCACAACACAAGCATAAAAATTAAAGGCATCAATTAACTCTCTCCATCTTTAAGCCTCAACTAATTAATTACGGTTAGTTATTAGGACCGAATCATCAGAATTGGATCTGTTTGCCTCAGCTTTCGGTCATTAGGATATAACCAATCAATAAGGATAATTCCACATATGCAGAGTTAATTTGTAAGTTTCTTTTTAATGAATTTAGATACCTGTAGTAAACAAATTCACTACTGGGGGCTTTTTAAGAAAATCCCACCACACACTTTTAAGAAAAATTGTGGTAGCTTTTTAAATTGCACTCTTGCAGTGAATTTTTTTACTTTACTTTTATTTTGGTTAAACTAGCTAGGAAAGGGTAGCTAGCAAATGCAAAAATCCTCTCCCACTTCGTGATTCCTTTCCGCTATTGCTTCCTTTTAGTCATTTTCTCGTCCCCTAAAGAGGGAGTAATAGATTTGCAACAACAAAGCTTAAAACACCATGAACTAAGCATTTATATATGGTAATGCATGTCATGCTATAGTGCTCCTAGCTAGCTAGGCTTTATAAATGGGGCATCTCATAGGGGAACCTTTTTTATTATTATTGTTTTTGTTATGTGGAGAGTGTTCCAACTGCCCCCTTTTCATGATTGTGATTTTGATATCCGAATTCTGCATTCAACTTAAAATAACCCGTAATCATCATACATGTACATACTTTTCGCTACACACAAATCACACAACTATTTAAAACACCATTCCCCCCCTCCCCCTTTTTTTATTGAATAATTTTGTTACAACAAATAATTAATAACAAATATTCAAAGGGCATGAGATGACGACACATATCTAGAAAACTAATGGTTGGCATGTCATGGCACTTAGTGTGTGTAAGGATAGCTATATAGTACTACAATTAACCCGAGAGTTTGATTTACGTATCTGTTAGACATCCTAGACTCACATATTCACATATTATTAAGTAATAATATAATTTGTGAATTTGTGAGTCTAAAAATATCGTATTCAATATTTATCACTTACAAAAATTCATTAGATTAACGATAACGATACAATGTACGAGAAGGTATTGTGAAGATGCTGCGGTGCACTTTAGAGTGTGAAACTTTGATAGATGACAGTCTAGCTGATCTTGATAAGGACGGGGCCCAACAACTATTGGACAACTCACCTTTCGTTTGTATATATAAATAAGATGTTGCTTTTGCATATATGCGTGAAATTAAACACCCACCCTTTTTATGGCTTCGGACTCCGGAGTAAGGACAACTCTGCCACGAGATTATTGTACTTGGATTCGTGATTATGCTGTAAAAATCTTCAAATTTAATGCCCTTCCTTCTTTCAAAATGATTGTTATGAGTATACAACTGCATTGAATATTAAAAAGTTGAGTTTCATCACAAATAATTTATTTTATCTTATTCGAATATAATTGTTTATCTTGGAGATATGCCTCTAACAAAAGAAAAACGTAAATGTTCATTTTTTAAACAAAGTAAAATAAAAGAGGCAAAGAGCTGTTTTAATGAAGCCCTTGGACACATCAAAGAGGTTAACCTAGGAAGGTGCTTGCTAGAATGAATTTTACACAGAATAACGTAAAAGTAGGGTAACACAGAAAAATTATTATTACCGGACAAAATCTGTAAAAAATGATTAAAATTCATAAATAATTTAAAATTATTGATAGATTATTTATAGATAAAAATCTGTCGATAAATCATTTATAAGAAATTTCACCGACTAACTATGATAAAATGTAATTATGTAATTTTCATTAATAAATTATCTACAAATTTATCGGAATGAAACACTATCCCTTATCCACAAATAAATTTATAAATAAAAACAGTGATAGTGTTACCATATCATAAAATAGTGCATGGTATTGGTGCATGTATCTATACCACACACAGTTTCAAGTGTTTGAGGGATATTAATGAATGCTTTTTTTTTTTTTTCACTGGAGGTACACTACACTGGTCCAGTCTCTACTGTGTATTTTCTTAGCCGACACTAGTAGTACTACGGAGAAATGAAAGAGACTTCCATAGCCGAAATCTGATCCAAAGTGGAGCCACCACTCGCAATATTTTTTTCTTTTTTCTTTTATGCATATCTTGTGTTGTGCCTTTTTCTCCAAGATGGGTTGATCTAGAAAATTAATTGAACGATCGGCGATAACCATAGGATAATAGGAGGTACAACACTACTACAATATACAAACTTGGTTCATAGATATAAAAAAAAAGAATAAAATAGTTAATGGGTCTGAAAGAAATAGCTATAGGCTTTTGAACTTTGAGATATGCGCAGACAATTGAACCCAATACGAATTTGGGGGTAGGGCATAGGCCCACGTTGTGGGTTGTTTAAAGTCTTTGGGGCACTCATTTTCAGCACTGTGGCTCATGACTTTAAACTATAAAGGTGGCGGCGTGTGTGTGTAATGTAATGTGTGTACTAAATAAATAACCACACAGGTCATAGCCGCATATATAGAAACTAAACTAGGGAGTTAAAAAAGAAAGAAGCTGCAACAATTCGAAGGGCTAGGTTGTTGTTTCCATTTGCCATCATGGCTATCTCTTGAAAATGGGTTGATAACGACAAATATCTGTAATGGGGAAAGTGAGGAAAACCAACAACGCATTTCAAGTTAAATTACTTTTTTATTCAGCAGTCCAATGTCTTTATTGTTTTCCATCAAGTTAACGTAAATAAACACTTGTATATAACCCAAAAGTTGAAGGAATGTACTACTTTTCACATTGTGAGAATCATTCATTTACTATGATGCCTACTTTTTTCACAATTTTTTTAAGTTAGAATAGTTATGCATCGTGAATGAGATTAGTTTCTGATTTAATGAGTTAAGAAATATGTATTTTTCTTGAAAAAAAAAATATTTTGAAATCATATAGCTTTGTTTTGAAACTTTTTATTTTCCTTGAAATTGAGATAGAAAAGGCAGAGGCAGAGACATATAGAATGGAAAGGGAAAACTAACTAATTTAGAGAGCCTATATTTAAATCTAGAAAGCCAAGATAGTAACAAGCGGATCCGTGGCGCAATGGTAGCGCGTCTGACTCCAGATCAGAAGGTTGCGTGTTCGATTCACGTCGGGTTCAATTCCCTCTTCCGCTATCTATTTTTGTTTTCGAATTTTTCTCTGATGGGCCTTTTCGGATAGAAAATTGCACTATTTTTTTCAATATAAAACTTGCACTGTATCTTTGTGGGTCAATTGGGTTCCATTGTTTCATTTTGTTAGGTTTTTGGGTTGACCAAAAAACACAAGGAGTTTTTTGTGGGTTAGTTGGTTCTATCGTTTGCCCTTTCCTAGAATGATTTAGGTGTAATCAATCCCGAACTTAACCTTTTGGATTGGCCAATCTAAAATATAAAAGGTGTAATCAATCCTGAAAATAATGATTATGGAGTCTAATTTAATTGTTTGAGTAAGATGTGTGAGTCTCCCTAATAATACTGTCTTCAATTTTTATATATAAAAAATAATCTAAAATATCATTTTATTTTTTGATATCTGTCTTTATATCATTTTATATTTTGGAGTGATCGATAAAAAAAGCTAAAAATGATATAAGAAGTAATTTTTTTATGCAAGAAGCAGCAACAATTTTTCATGTAAGGATTGAGATAACAAATGAGATATATCTTTAGATCATACTTTTGATTTCATCACCTAAAAATGTACAAGGATAAAACAACTAAAATTTTCTCTTGAGGCTCATCAACTAAAAAAAATATTCTTCATTACTTTTATAAAGCAAACAAGCCTCACATATTGGTAAAGAGTTTAACTTACATTAAAAAAAAGGCCCTCACATATTAACAAAAAGTTTAACTTATCTTAAAAAAAAATTCACTATCTCATTTAAAATAAAATATTTTTTCTTATGATTCATTTTAAGTTTCATCCATTGTTGAACCAACCCTACCTAAAAGATAATATATTTAAGGATACTTTCATGGACAAATTTTACTTATAATTATTATTCATCATTAATATATTTAATCTTATGAATCACTATAAGAATAGAACAGAGCGTTCACTAATTTAGTTGATAATTAATCTTCTAAAAAAAAATCCACTTACCACTTTTATAATTTGGTAGACACTTCACAATAATGTCATAATGATCCAATAAAACAAATACACCTATGACGAATTATGATGATGTATAAAATCCGTCCATGAGAGATACCAGGAAGTCTTATCTTTCAGGTGATGACAAATACATTTCAAATTAAACATACAAATTTTTCTAAGGTGGGCCTAAATCCTTTTTTTCATGATTCCATGTGGAAGATGATACAATATTTATGTACAAAGTGGTTTGTTTCACTTGTTCTCTGGATCAACAAATCATATAATAAACTTTGCTTCAGCCTTCATGGTACTAGCTAGGCATGCAACATTAATATTATTAATAATAATAATAACTAGCATAATAAACAAAACAGAGATTTGAGTACATATATATAACAGTTGAGGTTCAAATCAAGAAAGAGAGATCTCAATTTGAGAATTGAGTGGGAAAGGAAGGATCACATGAACGAGCAGCCCATAAGGAACTAAGAGTGCGAAGACGATGCAAGTATTCCCCCATAGCCAGCAAGCCTTTAGCAGCTTGCCCATTTGTCAGGATTCTAGACATGTGAATCAGAGTTTGTTCCCTAAGGTGATCTGCCTGTGGAGAAGGAAATGAATTCAAATGATTGGTTTTCATGTATAAAAATCAAAAATAGGTACCAAAAAGTTACTACAACTTAATTGTTAAATCAATTAAGTTAGATTTTTTTTTTTATCCGTAGGAATTTAATACGGTATTATAAGAAATTTATAATATTTACAAACCTATTCAATCAATTGAACTAAATTTTCTTAACTTTAATATTTAATATTTAACCAAAATATTTTTGTTAAATATTGTTGACGTGACACTCTATTAATCATCAATTATTAAGTATTCATGCACGTTCACATCAACACTATTGTCAAGTTAACATTTATGTTAAGTATTGGATGTCAAGTTAATATACGAATCAAAATTCCACAATTAAAATTATGAGAATCATATTTGGAAAAAAAGAAAATGAAGGGGACAAATTCTAGAAATGGCAAAAAAAAATAAACATCAAAAGTGTAACCAAGTCTATTTGAATTAATTGTTATCTCTAGTTAGTGAGGTTACTAATAGATATCCACTATCCATTCTTGACATTGTAATCAAGGTTTTTAAATTGAGGTCACAATTTCGTCACAATTCTTGACATTGCAAAAAATTGAGATCAATGTAGTCAATGTGACTACAGTTGCAGTTACGATTAATCAAAATCATGGTTGCGGACCGTTTTTAAAAGCTATGCTTGCAATTTTCAAAAGGTTTATGGACTATAGGCTACACAAAATGTCCCAAGTTTCACATAAAATGACTTGAGTAACAACAAACTCCAAACAGGTCCAAAATTTGAGGTTACATTACCTGGTTTACAAAACCTTCTAGTGCTTCACCTTTGTCCATGGCAGCAGCCATCTCAAAACCTTCTAGTCCTACAACCAATGGATCTGATGGCATGTTGTGAACCAGACTCTGCTGGAGTTTGTCCAATCCTAGTGAGAGAGCATCTTCAGCTTGCTGAGATGAAAGCCTGAGGTTGCTAATGCTCAAAATTTGTTGATCTGTCAAAGGCTCTAGCTGTGGTGCAATGATCTGAAAGAAAAAAAGGTCAAGTCATTTTTTTACATGGCTTTTGATGTTTTCACATAGTGGGAATAAGGCTTTTATTATTGGTGTATTGAGAAAATGTATTATGGAAATTGAGAGATAGTAACATCCAAAGAAAAGATATTTCTTGAGGGTCAATTTGGATAAGTCTCTCAAGAAGTACTTTTATAAGAAAAATATAAAGAAAAAATAAAATAAATTTTTCTTTAATTTAAAATTGACTTCTCCAATAATTAATTTATATAAGTCACACATATCTTAGAAAAGTTATATGAGAGAGTTTCTAGAAAAATTTATCAAAACAAACACTTAATATCATAGTCCATAACATCTGTTACAAAGATATTTTGTTATCTAGCAACTAGATCGCATCATATCATAAGTATCGAATAAGTCTAGTTATGCATAGAATCTGACATTCTTTTTTGGCTTCCAACGCACTCTAGTATGGCTGAAATCTACAAAAGTTCAAACCGAGACTTCAATTCAATCCACACACTTCCACTTTGTAGATATACCACACAATTGTGAGTAGATACTTATTTTTTCCATTATTTTAAAATCATCATTAGTTTGAATCCAGAAACAGTTTTTTTTTGCATTGGCAAGGATAAGATTGCGTACAATGAGAAAACAAGAGTTCAAAATTGAATATGATTGTAACATGAGAAAATAAGAAAGATATTATGAAGCTCAATCAATAAACATAGAATAAAATAATGTTGTTGATAGAATAATCAGATAATGGTATGTGGATGTATGTACATTTAGGAGCTGTGAGGGACGAGATCCTCCAATCCAAAGAAAAAGGCGTTCCACTGATGATTTCCATGCACCAGATATTAAATAGAAGACATCAGCCTTTGCAGCTTCTGTTTTCATCCTGAAAAGATTTGAATAGTGGCTCATGCAACTCCCAACAAGTTGATGAAGCTGCATATCAGATGCATGAGTTTGCAGTGCATTTCTCAGTTCTTGATTCTGTCTGTCTTGCTCTTCAATCCATTGTCCATATTCAAGTTCAAACAAAGTTATCCCTGCTTCACAAAAAGGACAATATTAAATAAGAGAAAAATATTGATGTACAGTAAAATATTCAATCATAACCCTTTATTAATGTTTGACTTGTATAAAACTATCTTAAAATTCATGTCAACCGTGAGTTGTGATACAATGATATTGTAAAACTGACAAAAAGTAATTATGCAATCACAAAATAAATGACATTTGATAATTCTATGACAAAAGGTGTGATAACATTACAATTTGACTTCACCTCTAGCTTTATGCACATGACACCAATTTGACTTATGGGGAAAAGAATATTGAGAACTTATTTTGCAAAAAAAAGAGAAGTTCAAGACTAAGCAAAATCTCATAAGAGGGAAGGGCCATGATTGAGGCATACACAAATATGGGCCAAGATCAGCTCACAACCCTTTCACAAAAAACTTTAGAGATCTTCCCTCAATATGTGATTCAGAAGAAGAAACAAACTAGAAAATTGGTTTTATAGCAGTAAAATTCTTCCACTGGAAGTAGAAAACCTTACTGAAGAAACCTTGGCTTGAAGTAAACTAGATAAAAATGTTCATTTCCTTTTAAGTCTTTGATAATTTTCTTATTGACTTGGAGCAAATATGTACTTGATACAGGCAGCAAAATGAACTGCATAGGCATACTAGGAATAATCACATAAGTTTCTTATAAAAAATCATTACATGAAGCAACAGAGATACGAGTTTAAATCTACAGACACACCAATGCAAACTAATAAAAAAGAAAGTACTACAAAACTACTAAGTAAATAACATTTTAAGGAAGCTTAAAACTGACATTATAAATCACAAACCTGGGTTTATTGTTCCAGAGGATCCCATATAACTGACATCTAGTGCACTTCGCATGTATAAACCCTGAAAGCAGACATTTTAGCATATGCTTGCTTAAACATAATACATTAAAATAAAAGTTTAATGATGCATTGTCGGTGTGTAAAATAGTTTTACATTGTCGTTCAATCAAAGGTAGAAACTAGAATGATGACTTTTTAGTTAGGATCACCTGCTTTCTTGCTTTCTCAATCTCCAGCTCCAATTGCATGAGCTTCACACGGCTTGTTTCTAATTGTTGAACATATGCCTATGAATTACACAAGTAAGAATCGGATTATAAACGAAAGCATTTGACACTTTCTTTTAAATACTCTCCTCACAATTTTGGTGGATTTCACATCATTTAAGGATATTCTTTTCTGATTTAGCTGATACTTCTCTGGCTAACTAACTTCCTATAAATCAAGATTTTACAACCTTCTTCCGCAGCCGACATTTCCGAGCAGCCTCGCGATTTTGAGCTTGACGTCTTAGTGCCTACACATAAATATTCATTAAATACAATTCAAATAAAAAGCATTCATGTTTGATATCAGATCTCCAAAGCATTAGTTTCAGTTTCTTTCTTATTAAGGTATAAATATGTGAAGGAAATAGCATAAAAGAAATATATAGTGATGAAATTTCATCACCTTAGTATCAGTTTTGTCATTAGTCTCTTGATCATCCCCAGAAGGTTCCCTTGATTCATTAGGAGAACATTCAGACTGGAACAAATAAAATTCATAAGACTTTTGTAAACATGTTTTCCCGTAAAACATTATTGGTAACTCACTAACAAAAGAGAAATTCCTACAATTCTTACCTTGTTCTGCATGCTAGGCTTAATCATTAACATTGAGGGAGCAATTGAGTTCAAGCTTCCATCAATTTTAAAGCTGTCCCCCCACATGTTCACTTGATGGAATGGATCGTATATCCCCATCCTTTTCGTGAGGACTAGTTGAGTTGATGAAGAGTTCATATACTATAGATCATGCAAAATGAAAAAAATTCACATCTCAAATTGGAGATTCAATGAAATGCAGACAAAGTAAAATGGGAAAATTTATACTTGGTCTTCTATATAACTGGCAATTGATCAATGAAGCCTCAACATCAGAAACAGCAAGATTGAGAAGTTTTCACATGGTTAATGTTCTGTTATCTCTAGGATTGTCCAAAGGAAACAACTATTTAAATACTAATGGAAAAACAAAAAAAACATATGTTTGATGCCACTTATAAGCAAAATTTAACTCAGAAGCTTGATTACTCCTCACGCAACCCTATCCCAAAAATCAATTGCAAAAAAGAAAAGAGAAGACTTGTTGAATAATAGTATAAAGTATAAACTATCAGCAGTTCTATTTCTATCCTATAATTGTAACAAGAATAAGGCCAATATAAACGACAACTTTCATGTTAGGTAAGTTGAAATTGGAACTGAACCTGGCCAATACAAACTCAACTAAGAACAGAAAACCAAAGTATAGGTAGCTAGCTTGATAGAATCTGCAACAATGAATATTACTCTATTAGTCCATGACAGACCCTAATGAAGGAATCACCAAGAAATTTTATATATACACACTACTACTACATTGTTTTCATGTATGCCAACAAACTATATGAAAAGAAAAGCACTAACTGAAGAAAACAGATGAGAATTTAATTCTAAAATACACAAAACATCATTTTTTTTAAAAAAATTTCTACAGGGTTTAAGAAACTCCACTTTGATCTGATGTGTCAACTTGCTAATGTAAAGTTGTTCTGTTTCCACTCTGAGAGAAACACTAGGGTGTAGGAATACTCAGCATGGCATTAAAATATCAAAAGGGATAAAACAGAGAAGAAACTACCAAAGTTCACAGCTTTTCTTATTTCAGTTGATAGTGGTCTTTGAGACTTTGACTAACACGAGTTGTGAAGATATTACTTCTACTTTCAAGCTTTGTACCATAAATAAATGATTTCCTGATGCTAGGCATTAATGTTTGGGTGAGAAAATTTAATAATATGACTTTTAAGATGAGAAAACTTAAATGAAGATAATACTTCTACTTTCAACCTTTAAAACTTAATAATATGCTTTAAAAATGTTACATATGATTAAATAGTTTTATAAAAGTTATTAAACTTATAATTAATGATGAATTGTGAATTTGTAACTAACAATAATGTAAAATTATTTTATATTATCAATGAATTATCATTCTTTTTCTTTTATTATTTTATTTCATTAAATAAAAGGAAAAAAAGACTTTATGAAAAAAATATTTTTTCTTTTCATTTTTTTATCCATTCAGTTTTTTTAAATTTCTCTTTCCTCAGTTTTCTTTTCTCTATGCCAATCAAATAACAATCAGAGGGTAAAGTAGCTCACTTCATAAAATTAATTGTCTCACTGTATATATAGGAGGACTCAAACTCACAAACGTGTGTGATTGGGTTTCCTCCCCATTCCACATACTATAGTTTTGCACACTTTATTTTTAATATCAAAGGAATAACTATTAATTACCAGTTATATAAACGACAATAATTAACCAAGAATATGCCATTTATCATTAATAATTATTAATTAAATTAATACTAGGAAATAAATCACCAAAAATAGAAATTGAGTTCTTCCCTATCCCACATATGCAAGCATATAGAGAATCCAAACAATGAATCATATTATTGAGAGCTTTATCATGTTAGGTTATGAAAGTAAAGTAGCTATAATTTAATTTATTTAACTAAAGTGATACCAATTAATGCACCTTACACCTCAACTTTGATAATAAAATCAAAGTAGAGTGAGTTAATTGTCCTGTTTATGAAACCCATTCCAAAAATAATGATAGATCAACCATTAGATTCGCCCTAAGGTTGTCCCTTTCCACCTCACATGGAAAAGGTACATTGTGCTTTCACAAACGACATCCGAAAATGCTTTTTGTAAAGAAGATAAGAGATTTTACTTAAAGTAAACACAGGTTGCTCCTTTATTTCATTCTTTTTCTACCTCTTTTTCATAAAAAAAAATAAAGCGTTACAGTGAACTCAACTGAACCAATAATTTTCCCTTAGCTTCAATCGTGTGACATGAAGCATGTACGTGTATCTCATCTGCATTAATTTCATGTGAATTTGAATTTAAATATCTATATATACCAGACAATTCTTTTATCTGCTGCCACCAAGTGCTGCATAGACAATCGCAGCATTAAAGAACCAACGTTTTATTAAAGGATGTGATCCTGAATCTTAATGGTAGCCATCAATGTTAGTCTTTATTTTATTTTTGCACCTAGCTAGCTACAGATAAAGTCATTTCTGTACAGTAAAATGATATTATATTCTATAGGAAAAAGATACTCAGAAATGATATTTTTGAAAATATACTATATCGATGTTTGATTTATTACCTCTCCAACAATATCTGATATATATAAGACAAGGATAGTCCTAAACAAGCAATTTTGTTTTCACTTACCTTTATAATTAACTACCCTACCCAATCTTATTCAATCATTCTCATGTGAATAATTTATATATATATATATATACCTTTCTTAATATATGAGAATGAATTGTCGAGAATAATGCTCAAAACATGTACCTGAGAATAGATTTTGGATGGAAAACTTGAAAAAAAAATTGTTATATATTTATCTGAGAACGTAAATTTAATGATGAAACAATATGGTAATATATGTAAGCTAGAGCCACTAAAATTGGACTAACTTCGAGAAATTTAAATAATTATATGATGTCTATAAATTAATTAAGGCTCATTGCTCTTAACATTGTACCAAAAATATATTTGATCTTTAAAGAAAAATAAACTAATAAAATAAATTGATCAATAACCTTTTCATCCACTGCATGAATTTGATTCTTGCCCTCACCCGTATACTTTCTTCGAAATATTAATTGAAATATATTTTTTTAAGTGACCACTATACATTTTTATATAAAACCTTTTTTTGCAAATAAACTTTTACTAATGATGTTCCATGAGTCTGAATCTCCTCCACCTTACGTTTCTTACATATTTTAAACCATGTGCAAACCTTATCTTACTAAACAAGTTTCCCTTAGAATTTTGAAATAAAAAAAAAATGGTGATAACTGATTCATGTTAATGTGTCCATATTGGACGCAGTCTATGTAAACTAACTTTAAGGCAAACCCTAAATGGTACACTTAATTAATATTGTATTATGAGTACCACCTAGGACATGTAAAGGTTGGATTACGTCAAATTTGCTTTAAAGATATTGAAAAGAGAAAGTTAAAAGTAAATTAAGACATAACTACTTTGCCTAGTAGTGCAGCATGATGCTGGTCATTTGCTAATTAATGCTATTGCTAAGCTTTTTTTTTCATATCCCACCTACAAGAATTTCTCCACTATAAACAGGTGATCTGGCTTCTTAGTTGGGGCATTAACAGTATCAGAGATAAAACAATATTTATGCCAACAAAGATTTTGTTCAATTGATAATATCTCGTAACAAGGTGGGTTGGATTCTCGCTGTTGTTGAAGACTTGAAACATACTCTGAATCCTGAGTTTTTGAGACTTAATTCATTTAAATTTTTGTTTCATAAAAAAAATAAGATTTGTGTTATTTATATTTTTTTTAATTATTTGTTTTTTTAATTTACGTTTTTTGTCTCTTTATTTCATTATTTATCTCATTATACATTTTTGTTTATTCTCTTTTTATATTTTTATATTGTAAAAAATATGTACTAATTTGAATTTGAAATATAATTTATATTTTATTAATTTACAGAACAAATTTAAATGCTCTGTTTGGATTACAAATAAAATTAAAAGTTAAATAAAGAGAATAGAAAAAAAAAAAGCATTGAAAAGGTAAAAAAAGTGTTATTTAAATAGACAAAAATAAGAAGTAGGGTTATAAAACCTACAATTACCCGATCGATTGGATCGATTCGACTGTAAATTGGTGGTCGGTTTGGGTTGGATCACATATTTGATTAGTCACGCAATAAGTCCGGTCAAACTCGGTGTGACCTGGCCGGTCGGACTAGTTGGCTCGGCTAGTTGAACCGGTTACAGAAAAATATTAGATTTTAATTAAAAAATGTGAAATCAATGGAGGCAAGGATCAAATCAAAGTATTAAAAGTGAAACTATTGTTATTTAACCACTAAAGCCCAATACTTAATTTATTATGTTATTACAAATAATATATATAATATATAATCTTTATTTATATTTGAATATTAAATATTATAATAGTATAATATACTATGCACATAAGTAAACATAAATACATAGTATTTTTTATTCTTATTATAATTTTTTATTTAAAACTTTATTATATCAATGAATTTAAATTTAAAGAATGAATTTGTGAAATTATATTAATTTGTGATGTATTCTTTTTAAATTTTTTGAAAACAATGTATGGAATTTTAAATTTTTTTTAGTAAGGATCGGGTCATACGATTCAACTAGTGATCCATTGGTTTGACTATTGACCCAATGCCTCGATCGGTTCGATTTTTAAAATCATGATAAGAAGTGAAAACAAATTCTCTTTAATGATTTGAATAAGTCAAAATAAATAAATAAATTACATATTTTTTTTATTGATTAAAAATTTAAATTTAACTAACAGATTTAAATATAAAAATATTAATTGAATACCAATGAATTTTATTACACTATTTAAAAAATCTTAATTGTCTTAATTGAGTACTAGAAGACTTATTTCTAATATTTAAAAGTCTTCATTAAATATCATATGACTTTTTTTTTTTTTTTTTTATGAAAAACAGTTTGTCAAAATTCTTTGAAATCCTAATTGAATATATCACCTAAGAATTATTTTGAATAAAAATATATAGTCTTGTTATTAATTTGGATTTTTGTTAAATTATAAATATTTAAATATGATATCAAATTAAATCAAAATATAAGAATGAAAATGATGATGCCACATGACATCTGTTTGCATAACAAAACCTTCTTTTAATAGATATAATGGATAATAGAGCATAAGTTATATTTTTAATATATTTATCAATTATTTTTGAATTTAATATAAGTATATGCTAGTAAAAGCAAGCTATAATATATGAAGAAGTAGGTCAAGCATTAGTGTTTATGGTTTATGATTTTTAAGATTTATGGTTTGATGGTTTAAGATTTAAGATTTCGGTGTTTAAAGTTTCATGGTGTAGGCTTCATTCTTTTAAGGTTTTAGAGTTTTAAGGTTTATGATCTAGGGTTCAATATTTTTAGTTCGTGTTTAAGGTTCATGGTTAAGGGTTTATGATTGTGGGTTTAAGGTTTAATGATTTAAGATTTCACGTTGTATGATTTATGATTTTAGGTTTTTTGGTTTATAGTTTATGATTTAGTATTTAGGGTTTATGATTTTAGGGTTATATGGTTAAGGGTTCATGATTTTAGGGTTTGTATATATTTCATCATCTAAGGTGTAAAGTTTTAGGACTTGTTTGATGGACAAGATAAAATAGGATATGCAAGCATGATAGGATAAGATAAAAACATGATATGATAAGAACATGGTAAACTTCAATTATATTTGATGTTTAGTTCGCACTAGATGACAAGCCTGATAACGATTGAATATAATATAAATTATGTTTAATTAAATAAAAGAATTATCAATTTCTGATACTCCTCTACATGATTAGTTGAAATTTATACAAAATTATGAATTTTGGTAGATATTAGGTAAATCAGGAAAAAGAATCCTTAAATGATAAGTAGAATCGATCCATTTATGATTTATTTGAATGAAAATATTAATTATAAAGGGGAGAGAAAAATCACATCTTATCTTGTCGATTTTAACCTAGCTAGCTCCCTTCAAGATAGAAAATACATTACACCAACAGGATAGGATAAGCGATGTGATATCGCTATCATATATTGTTGGCGCATCAAATAGAAGATTGTCAAATGATAAGATAGTTATTGTATCCTCTCCTATCCTACTCACCAGATGAGCCCTTAGGGTTCAAGGTTTGGGGTATAGTGTTCTAAGTTCCAGTGTTTACAATTTCATGATTTATGATTCCATGGTTTAGGTTTTAAGATTTTAATGTTTAGGGTTTCATGGTTTAGGGTTCATTGCTTCAAGGATTTAAAGTTGATGTTCAATTTTTTTTTCATGGTTTTGTTAATAATAATTGGTGAAATCAAAAGGGGGAGAGTTGATATTTCAAAAAGTTGTTTCTTTTTAAAAAAAATTAAAAACAATTCAACCTCTTCCTTTGATATGGATTGAAATTCACAATAAATATCTTAGAGTTTATTAAAGATGAAATTATAATTCAAAAATCACAATTAAGAGCAAACTTGTTTCATAAAGATTTTCAAAGGGTTTTTTCAGAAATTAAACAAGATTGTAATAAATAGATGAAGAGAGATAGAGAAAGAAGACACAAGAATTTATATTGGTGATCATAACCCGATCTACATCTAGTTTTTTCAATCCGTTGAGAATTTTTACTATGATCTGTAAAGCTTACAACCACATAAACACATGCAGAAAATAAAAACTAATATTGTTCACAACCCAAACAAAGATTTACACATGAAAGTGAAAACTCATCACTCTTCATGCAACAACCTAAGAAAACCTATCTTAGAACAAAGAAGGGAATAGAAAGATTGAAGTATTTGGAACTAATACACATGATCTATGTAGATATAACTATGAGTGATCTTTCTTTCTTCAAGAGATTCATCTATATAGTCAAGTTCAACACAAAGATAAATATGAAAGCTTGGAACTTGATTATTCTAAAGACCTTCTCTAAGGTTGCTTTTATAAGGACCTAGAAGATCTAATTCTTATCTTACCAGTGAAGATATATTTTGAAAATAAAAGATTTCATTGTAAGAATAACATGGATAAGATATCTTATCTTAAAGATTTATGTTATAATGCATATAATCGATTATTTTTACAATGTAATCGATTATATTCATTAAAAAGAGAATTTGGGTTTCTAATAGAAGTAATGTAATCAATTGTTAATCGATTATCTTGACACATAAGAGCCAATTCTTGTATCTATTCTCAATTGTACTTTATTACACTCTTTCCTATAATCGATTATAACAAGTCAAAGAAAATTTCTAATATTTGTAAAAAGCATTGTAATTGAGTGCACAAAATGTTGTAATCGATTGTTTGTATCAGAAAACATAACAAAGTTAATGAATTTCAATTTATGGCAAACGTCATACAATCTCTTATACATCAATTGACATTCAATAACTTTTGCAAGAATAGTTAAGTGAATAAGGTAAGGATTAAGGCTAAAAACAAAAATAAATATCATGCAAAGCCTATTATAAAACAATTAATACATAGCCAACACCTATATGTGTTTTGGCTTGGAATAGAAAAGAGGCTTAGCACTATACAAATACCAAAAACCATATGAAGACTTGAATCTTTAGGTTCAAGGTTTGGGATCTAGGAGTTTAAGGTTAATGGTATTATGGTTTATGGTTTAGTGCTAAGGGTTTATGATATATGATTTTAGGATTTAGGGTTTTATGGTTCACGAAACCCTAAATCTTAAACTATGAAAGTATAAACCTTGAAACCCAAAACTCTAAACCTTAAAACCTTGAACCATATAACCCCAAACCATAAATATTAGATCCTAAAAATCTAAACAATAAACCATGAACCTTAAAAGAAACTCTAAAATCTTGAACCAATAAACCATGAACCTTTTATATTCGGGTTCGAGTCTTAAATATGCAATTGTGTTAAATACTTGAAGGAAGAGCTTTGTTGCTCACAATGATCTTGTTTGGCTTGAACATGATTATCTCTAATGGATAATATATGTAGTTTAAACCAAAAAAATATAAATTATAAAGTTTAATAGTGATGTATTGACAATATAGAATAGTTTTAAACTATTGTTCAATCATAGCACACCGTTTACATAACTTTTAAGATAATTTTATAAAAGTCAACAGATTTATTATAAATAAAAAGCTGTGATTGACTTGAGAGTGCATAAAGATGTGTGATACACATGCAACAATCCTTACAAGAATGTATACAACATCATTTGGTTTGTTTAAACTTATTTGATGAAATAAATACTTATTTTAATGAAATAAGTAATTATTAGTTTTTCTAGTGTGTTTGTTTAAACAATTTTTACTTAAAATAAGTAGTTTTTTCTTATTTAAAGAAGTAAATTCTATCAGTTTATGAAATAATTATTTATTTAATAATCACTTATACTTTTTTTTATATACTTGTGAAAATTAATTATAATCACTTATACTAATTTTAAACAAATTGGCCCTTTATGTGTCTATCTCACTCTACCAAATTATTTATTATATTTTAAAATTTTCTCTCTCCTCTCTCTTCTCTCTTTCTTTGTTGTACCATTTAATAATGGTATATTCATGACATAAAAAAAATGATAATCAAGTGTTTTTTAGGATATAAAAGAACATCTTTAGTGGGAAAAGTTTTCAAGAGATCATGAGGTATTTTTTGTGGGTCCTGAAAGTACCCGTGAGTGTCAAGATCCTTCACATTTTTTGCTTTAATTGTAGATCTTATATGGAGATTTTATGATATTTTGTAGGTCTCGTTATTAATCCACTTTATAAAATTTTATTTTAAAATGAAATTAATTATTTAATAATATAATATTTAATTATGAAACAATTAATATTAAAAAAATAGAACAAAAATAATGTTATAAAGACTAAACTGATAATTAATATATAACATGGATAAGTAAAACATACAAACATTGACATTGAAAAAAAAAACTGATAATTAATGCATAATATGGATAGGTAAAAAAATATAAACATTGAACATTGAAAAAAAAATTGATAATTTAAATTGTTTTATCAGCAAAATTGTATGTTAAATGAGATGAAGAGTGGTCAATTTATAGAAATTCTTCTAACCAAATTTTTAATTTTTTGTTGCACGGGCGCGAGTCCTCTTCTTATTGTTTTTACTGTTGATTTATTTTTGTCAATTCATTTGTTGTTGATTTATTTTTTTCAATTTGTAGAAATATATAATTCATTTGTTATTAAATCTTTCGTATTTGTTGTTAAATATGTTGCTATAGATAAAAAAATTAGTTAGTTAGTTTTTATTTTATATTATTATAAAAATTTGGTTAGTTATTTTTTATTTTATATTATTAAAAAAAAATTGGTTAATTATTTTCTTGGGTTTTGTGGAAGAATCTTGGAAGAGTTTTAAGATCAGATATTATTTTTTTCTTCTTTAGTGGAAGATCTTGAAAATATAGAAATCTTGAGGGTTAAGATCTTTCTCAAGATCTCCTAAAGATGCTTTAATGATTTATATATTTCAAATATTTAATTTCTATTTTTATAATATACAAGATTTGGTGGTCTACGATAAGTTATAATAAATTCTTGAGCAAATTACAACAATACCCCTTAAGGTTTATTTCAATTACACATGCACCCTCTCCTATTTTTATCCCTACAAAAAATCCCCTAACTTTTGATATCTCATTACACTTGCACCCTCTTCATTGAACAAAGAATTAACTTTGTTAACTTTTTATGTTATGTGACTAGCACATGACTTTTATAATTATTTTTTTCTAAAAAAATGTCTTTATCTTCTTTTTTTAAATATACGGGGTACGTGTGTAATGTATTAAAAAGTTCAAGGGTACATGTGTGATGTGTTTAAACATTAAGGGGTATATGTGTGATGTATTTAAAATTTAAGGGGTATATGTATGATAAATTTAAAAGGTAAGGGGGTACATGAGTGATGAGTTTAAAAGGTTCGGGGATTCATGTTAGAATGTTAAAAACATCATTTTTACCAGATGAGGTCGTCGTCACACAGACAAGGTCATCGTTGGGTTGGAAGTTGCTGCGAACAGGGTTGTCAAGTCGAGAGTCGCGATGACGGACGTGGTCATTGAGCATGAAACAGAGAACTCGCGTACAAAAAAAATATCCCTCATTTGAAAAAATAGTAGCACAAAATAGAGGAAGATGAATAGTTTTCTTCCATTTGAAAGAATAGTAACACGAAATAGAGGAAGAAGAATAACTTTCTCCCTTTTGGAAGAACAGAGCACAGAATAAACGAAGATGAACCGTTCTTTGTTTGGGTCACTTAAGTATAAGGGTACTTACAATATTTTAAATAAATTAATTAAAATTAAATATAAATTAATTTAAAAAACTAAGAGCAATTTAACAATGTTAAAGCAAAGAGTATTAAAGTAATGATAAAAAAAGGAAAGATGCATGTGTAATTAAAATAAATCTAAGGGGATGCTATTGTAATTTACTTTAAATTCTTTAATAAATATTTTAATCCTAATATTTTATCTTGATCCAAGGGTGATTATTGAATGCTCTCACTTTAAGAGAGTTACACTTCATCTACATCTTCATTTTTCAAGATCTAATGGTTGTAAATAAATAAACAAATATTTAAGTTTATTTCATACCCAAACTAATCAAAGTTTGATCCCTTAACCTCTTGATTAAAGAATATGAGCCACTAAATTTTAAGAAAATGAAAGATAAAGATGAAGTCTAATTATCTTAAAGTTACTCTTAATATATATATATATATATATATATATTCAAGTTACACCAAGAATAACTCTACTATAGTTACACTTCAGCCTTTCATTTTTTAAGATCTAATAGTTAAGATTAATAATTCATTACAACCATTAGATATTAAGAAAATGAATTACAGAAATTGTGATACTCTTTGAGTTACTCTATGTGTAATTTGAAACTTCCTTTTAATACCATCCTAAATTTGAGATGTAAACTTATGTTTTTAGATCAATTAAACAGTTTTTTTTTTTTTATCTCTTCTGCAAAACCCCTACATGTTGGTTAGATTTACGTTTAAGTGACATTATTTTGTAATCCCAACTAATCTCCATGTAATGTGTTATTATTATTATTATTATTTATAAAATAACACCTAGTAGTTAGCTAGCCAAAACTACATAATCTATTTTTATTTTCGGGGGTAGAGTTGAACTTCGATCTCATGCAACGACTCACTGAACTGTCTCACACCATTGAATAATTTTCCCTTCTATCCGACCCTATACATGCTGATTAAATTTACCTGTTAAGTCACATTACTTCAGATAATAGGAACACTGATCTGGCAGAAAGATATTCAATGCAGACTTGAACCATGTGGAATGATTTTAATAATTAATTTGGGTTGGAAATTATGAAACAACTATATATGTATATGCCAGCCCACACAAGCCCACGAAGACCAGCTTCCTTAAATAACCGTCATAAAGTGTCATAATCCATTCTCCATGAGTCAAGTCAACAGAAAAAGGGGCCTTAATTTCAAAAGAGAATTAATTAAAGGGAGTGACAAAAAAAGAAACCTAAAATACGTGCTAGTGCTGACCAAAAGGAGGTTATTATTGGCGTGTTGTTATTTCTTGGTTAGTTGGATCTTAGATTTATATTTAACCTTTAAATCCGCCAATGTAGCATACAAATCAGAGTGGTAGTTGTGAGAGATCACTATCCGCGTGAGGTTTGTTTCACTAATTTCTTTCTTATATCTTTTGTGGCGGCTCAGATTTCGCTCCTCAAACTAACTATCCAGCTCTATCTCCAACCCTAGCTACTTTCCTCAGATCAAAACCTATAAATATAATTATATCACTTACCCTCATCATTACCAAAACCCCACCTACTTCCATTCCATAGAACAACACATTACATTGTTTTTATTAACTTGTTCTTGAAGATATATGTACATAGTTTTCTTCTTGAAGTTTTGTTGTTTTCAAGAAAAACTATTTGGTTTTGTTTGATAGATATTTGAATTGAATGGCTTGGAGGAGTGTGGATATGGTTTCTCCTAATAGAACACAGTATCCACCTATGGTTAGACAAAGCTCATTGTATAACCTCGCCTTTGATGAGGTTCAGAGCCAGTTGGGAAACGCAGCTACTACAAAAATGTCATTTAACGTCAGCTTATCCACGCCAGAGAAGAACGCGATCTCAGAAGCTCATCGTGAGAGTAGTGGACAAGTACTTGTGCAGCAAGACCCTTCATCTCATCATTCATTGTTTCTTGGTAGTTTGAATGGCAGCACAATATTGAGCAACAAAACCAACAACAGTATCAGTGAGGCTTGGAGGGGAATCGTTCACCAAGAACATGTGAACAGGTCTACTTTGGAAACCCCTTTTTGTGGAAACCTAGAAAATTTTATTCTAGCTCGTGCAGGTGTGATTAATCTAGGAGGAGATCATCATCATCATCCTCAAGATCACAATGTTGATGTTATTGGTGGTGATGATACTACTCCTCATCATACCCTAATGGGAATGGATCCAATGGTGGTGATGCCTTCAAATCAGGAACATTGGTTGCAAATGCAAATTCCTGGTATGAGCTTGCACCAACATCATCAACAACATGAGGATCATGAACAGATAAATATTGGGGGGTGTCAAGAATTTAATGTTCCAAAGTCATTTTATGAGACAAGCCAACAAGTTATGGAAATTGGTTATTCAGAAAATTCAACAGGGATTTCAATGCTATCACCATCACCAGCATACTCAGATTCCAAGTGTGCTGTTTTTGGAAAGAACAAGTATTCAGATGAGGTGCTGGAAAAGACGATTGAGAGGAGGCAGAAGAGAATGGCCAAGAACCGTGAATCTGCTGCAAGATCAAGGGCAAAGAAGCAGGTTAGTTACAATATAACATCATCATCATCATCATCATGAAGCATGCATGTATGCGGTTAGTGAAGGATATATATGATCTTCACAGCAGAAATTTATATGATCATTCTTCTCTCCTTTATCTCATGTGGTTCAAGGAGCACATTAATAAGTTAGAGAAAGAGAAGTGTCGCTTGCAGAAAATGAATAGCCACCTCAAAAAGCTGAAGGTACACTCAGCAATCTATATATATATTTTCAATGGGAAAAATAATTCATTTAATTATGTATTGTATTATTTGTATAGTATATGTACGTGTGTTTTGTGCTAATTAATTATCTTTTGTGATAGTTTTCTTTTCTGCATTATTGTTCTACTATTATTGCTTTGTGTTTGATTGGTTAGCAATTATAGATTTTATTAACTCAAGTAGGACCATACAGTAAGCACACCCAATATACTCTTGGAACTATATATTGTTATATCCTGTGAGCTGAAGCAGAAGCATTGTTTGTTAATTATATGTTTGTAAGTGTTACACATGATTATGTTAATGAAATGACTTCTTTTTTATTTTCCATTTTTATAATCCAAAGTTGGATGCACAAAAGAAACAAAAACACATACTATTATTTACAGGTATATGTGTTGTGGACCTAAGACTGGTGGATTCTTTTTTTTTTTTTTTTTTTTTTCTGGGGAAGCTTAATTTTTTATTAGCAATACCTAAGATTTTTCTCTTCAAGCTTTGTTTACTTTTAGGAGTAAAGGAAAGGAGAATGAGCCAAAATTGCCTAACGAACCAGATCATAGCATTTGCCTAAATGAAGCTCAGTGTGTGCCCCAATTTAAAGGTTAGTCATTAATTAATTAATTAGCAAGTTAATTAATTGGACTAAAAAACTAGAATAAAAACACCAATTTAAAAATTAAAAAATTATTAAAAAGTGATGAACTCTTGAACTGTTGCCCTATTTTTAGTTATATTACTATTACTATTATATAGATTGAGACTTATTAATTTATTTATTTATTGGACATAGGAAACTTAATTTTCTTGATATTAATATTTCAGGAATTGGATTCAGAGTTATTTTCAGCTACAACAACTCCCACTCCAAGATACCAGCTACGGCGTAGCAACTCAACCACCACATTTTAACCAATGAATTTCTAATGCGATTTTATTATAACTAAACAATTATTATTACCATTGGTTTTTAAAATCGCATTAGAAATTGGTCTCATTTTCTTTTTTTTTTTGATTCATTCATTCTTTAGTCAGAGAAATATACCATTCTTTTTGCAAAGACAAATAATGAGTCTTCTATGTATTTTTGGCGGATTCAACTGCTCTCATAGCAGAGAAGCGGCACAACGCTTCTGGAGGACTCGGAAAAACAAAGATCGAGATATTACTAATTTCCATTTTTGGTAGGTAGATGCTGTTAGCATGTCATCAGAGTTAAATAATTTTTTTTATCTCTGTAAATAATTGAAAATTTTAGTTCACTTGATATAAAATTTTAGTTAGAAATGTGTTTCTAATATTTTTTAGGGTGAATTATTCATTTAGCCTTTGTAATTGTCTTCATTTTATGTTTTAGTACTCTCAATGGGAGAGAATGGTGAATTTTAGTCCTTGTGCAATTTTTTGTAATGGTTTATCATTGTCAAAAAGTTTGTGTAGCAATTTAATTTACACTCACAAAATTTTCTTTAATGTGAACTTTATATATATATATATATGAACTAAAACTTACTATTTTTTCATACAAAGACTAAAACTTAAATTAATGATAATTATAGAAACCATATGAATAGTTTAAACCCATATTTTAAAAGTAAAATGACTTTGCTTCGTGTTATTAAGTAATGTTAAGTTTTCAATTGACCAACAACAATATACTTGTACTTTAAAGTGTATCTTATTTTAATATGTTTTTAGTTGCAGTAAATATCAAATAGAAATATCAACTAAAATCGACTATTTAATCGGTTTCAACGGTTCATAAATTTATGTTTTTAAAAGAAAATATATAATTTTATTTGATATTGTTGAAATTAAATATTATAATATATTAGATTTCATTTCATGTATAACTTATGAAATTTTTAAGTAAAATTTAATTTTTAATACTAATATATATATATTAATTATATATAATATAATGGATGTTTCAAGTGAGAATAATTTTTAAATGAAAACAATAAAAACAAGTAATAATAACCTTTGGATTAAAATTAAAAATAATAAACACATCAGATTATAATTTCAATTTTAAGTACATTACCATAAGATCTTAATCTTCCCTCTCTCTCAATTAGTTGTCGGCGATGGTGGTGGCGGCAATAACAAGAACGACGGCGGTGACAGTGACCCTAACGGTGTGGTGATCATGTTGATGGTGGTGGCAGTGGTCATAATGATGGCGACAACTCTTAACGACCATCATGATTACCACTGTTAGGGCTACTGTTACTTCATCCCTATTGTTGCTGCCATCACCATCATCGACGGCGGTATGTGGTAGCGGCAACAACAGGGACGACGATCATGATGGTGGCGGTGACGGTGACCCTAATGGTGGTAAGAACGGCGGTAGTAACCATGTTGGTGGTGGTGGTTGTGGTCGGGGGCGGTGGTCATGATAATGAGGATGGTGTTTTGTCTATGTGTTTGTGTTGTTGGAAAAAAATGCAGAGAAAAAAACTAATTGAAAGAGAGAGAGGGATACAATCTTATGATAATTCACTTAAAATTGAGGTTTTAATGTGATGCATTTATTATTTTTAATTTAATCCAATGGTTATTATTGTTTATTTTTATTGTTCTCTTTTAAAAGTTGTTCTCACTTAAAACGCCCCTCTATATAAATAAAAGGTTGTTAAAGTCCACACCTATATATCATGTTAGTTTTTGTCTATATTACTTAGTAAATTATATTAAAAAATATTATTTTATTAAAACTAGTTTAACTACACCATTAAACCACTTAAGATTGAATTAGTGCCATCCCCAATTAAGTAATCAATTCAATTTTAAAAACATGGGTTATTATACAAAATTAATATGATTTTCTTTAAAAAAATATTATTCAAAAATGTTGAACACTTTAAGTCATATAATATATATTTTGCTAAGTATTTGTTTACTTAATAAGAAAAATACATACAATACGGTTTAGGATTTAAGATTGGGGTTGTTAATGTCTATCCTAAATGGAGGATGTTAGTAACTAACACTAAAATATTTTGGACTAAAATAACTTTTATTTTTTATTTAAAATAATTTTGTAAGAATATTATAGTAATTTAATACTTAATTAAGAAAAAAATATTTTTTCTCTCTTCATTTATGACAATTTATTTCAGGAAAAAATAATTGATTATGATAGGAGAGAGAAATTATTTATATTTCATTAAATATTAATTTATTAAAATACCCCTATTTAATGAAAAAAAAAATAAATAAACAATATTTTTGTCCAAAATATTTTAATGTTGGTTGCTAACGTCAATAACTAATTTTCATAAAACCTTGTTTAAGAGGATCAAATCCATTATCACTTAAACCAACGACTCTTTAATTTTAAGATTTATATAAAATATATAGTAATATATATAATAACTGAGGCATAAATTTAAATTATATTATTAATTAAAATATTCAAATTAAATAATTATTATTTAGATAGTTTTTAAAGAAACATATTTGATTAATAATTATAAATTTTAAAAAACTTATATAATTTGTTTTTAGTTTTAAGAAAGGTAATCGCATAAATAAATTATAATTTAGTTAAAATTGTAGACTTTTTATTTATTTATAATTTTCACTATTATAAAAAAGGTTAATTTTTAGAAATTATACATAATTTTAATGAAACAATCCTCATTCATTTTCATTTAAACATAATTTATATTATATTCATGTTATTTAATTTGTTTTCTTACTGCATCACAAATATTGAATAAAATTAAAACTTATCATATTCTTTATTAGGCTCTTCTAACTTATTCTAAAGAGCTAGAATTGTCGAAGACATGAATCAACAATGAGTCACTGAATATATATTTTGCGTAGTTCATGTTCCTTATTCGAGTAGTTCATTCTTATTATTCTGTCTTGCAATAAAAGCTTATATTTGGTTTTTTATATTCCTGGCTGATCGAAATCTTTTGTACTGATCGAAACACCAGTCAAATCATGAATCACTGAATATATATTGAATAAGTTATTAATGATGAGATTTTTGCGCATTTATGAATTCAATGAACCTTGCGTCCTTGCCTATATATATTTACATAATAATTATCATTAGTCCATAATCTATATTTACAAAGAGAGGAACTAAAATATTCTAGTTAGTTTACACATTAATTAATCCTGAAAAATCTTATGTCGGCTTTCACTCCCTGCTGCCTGACAAGGGTAACATCACTCCCTTCAACCTGACAAGTACAAAAGATTTCGATCAGCCAGGAATATAAAAAACCAAATATAAGCTTTTATTGCAAGACAGAATAATAAGAATGAACTACTCGAATAAGGAACATGAATGATTGAATGCTAAAGCTAATTGTATCTAATTATAAAATTTATGAATGTCATCAAGTCAAGACTTCAGAATTATGATACATACTGGTATGAAACACTAAGTTGACAGCTGTCTTGAGTTCAGAAATTTAATCAAAATGGCTCATGTGCATGTGCAGCTAAAACTCAAGCCAAGCCCAAGATCAATCTTTTATTAATTTGAATCCACCAGTCTTGAACCTTTCAAAGTTAAAATTTAAATCAGCTCAGTTGCATCCTTACAACATATCAACTCTTTCATGCACATTAAGGGAATTAATCAGGAGTAAAATACCCCGAAAAGAAAAAAACGGGATGGGGGCAGTTAACGAGAAGCATGAAGCAGTAATTTGTGTGTAAAGGTGGGATTACTAAAGCTCATATCAATGGGTGAATTCTTGTTAACAATTTCTTAAAATAAAATTTTGTAGAAAAGGGACATGCAGAAACCTGAAGTCTGTTACAGATGAAGATCACTTCCTTTTAGCATCTACGAACATGGCTCGAGTCCAGTGCTCAACATCCTCACTTTGCGATGGTGGGGGAGGAAAAGTGGGATGCTCAACAATATCCCACCCTTCAATTAGGCACTCATTTTTTCCGTCGGATAAATCAGTGGTGTAAAGAAAACTAGCAGTAGAATTTGGCAGATAATTTTCAATTGTCTGCAAAAGAGAGAAGTATAAAATCCATTTGTGATGAACAGATATCTAAACATCATCCAATGGACAATGATACCAAATATGAAAATGGCCATTATTAGATATGATAAGTTATTCTGCCCAGATACACATCCTTGCTATTCAAGTAGAAAGAAGGTACTGTAAGTTGTAAGTAATAATTTTGCTTATAAAAGCCCTATCTTAGGGACAGTGATTTAACTATTGTATATACAGTCTGGCTCCACACAAACCAAATAAATAGAAGTGAATTTAACAAAGGCATACTGTTAGGAGTTACGAAGTTAGTTAAGACAGCTAGGGAGTGAGTGAGGTAAACAAATAGAGAGCAAACTACAGCCTTCTTTATTCTGCTTTATAAATGCATTTTAGTTTTCAAATAGGCTTAATAGCCAAATAGGTCATTTTATTTGTTTTCCGTGCTCAATTGAATCCTCTTATTATTTGGGCATTCAATTAGGTCCTTTTATTTCTGTGAATATTGATGTATTACGGTTTTAAAAAAATAAAGTAGAAGAAAAGAATTCCACCCTGAAAGTGTTATACTACTTTTCAAGCAATTCTGAGAAGTCCTCAAGATAGACACTTGTTTTAATTGGTAAAGGCACTAAAGCATAAAAAGATCAATTAACACTGCCAGTATTTTCTTCCAAATTAGAAGTGATGAGAGAACCTTTACCGTTGTGGGTGCAGAATGCGCACTTTCCAGCAGAGTAGTTGATGAAATAGCAGAATTCATATTCCATACAGATTTGTTCAATTGTTGAACTTGCTTGCATGTCCTGAATCAAAGTAAAAAGCAAAGAGAAATTCAGGCAAATGCTATCTGTGTTCTATACTTCTATACAAGTGGACGTTACAGCAAACTTTGGGTGAAAATCATAATGCTACTGCAAACAGAAACCATTTTACTCAAAAGAAGCCTTAAAAAAAATCAAGTATCTGGAGCTCTGACACATGCTCCCATACACAATGTAGTTCCTCAGAAGTTTCAAAGACCAGAGCTACATGGTTCTTCTGACAGTCAGTTTCAATAGCAAAAGAAGCTAGATGTATAAGGGAGATTAAGAGAAACAAAATCGATACCAAGTATATTCAAAACCAAAAATTTAACATAACCAAGTGCATCTCCTAAAACAAACTGTCAAACATAATTTCTTATAATAATCAATCAAAAAGTAGAGCTAAAAGAGAAGTTAGAAGCAAAAGCTCAGATCACTGGGGTGCAGGACCACAATTAAACTACTACATGTACTTCTATGGAATACAGATTGTAAAGAGATAATTAAGACATGTTACAACATTGTTAAGAGCAATTTCATGGTAAACAATATCTCTGAATATTTGGTCTTTAATAAATCCTAATGGTGTCCTGTTATTCATGTAATCCACCTCACACTTAGTGGGGTAAGGCTTTGGTTGTAATTAATTCATATATAAAAGCTTCTTAAGATCTCAGCAAGATGTCAAAATAAGGTTAATTTATAAATATTTACGAACATATTTTTTACTAAGTGTATAAAAGTATCATGAAATTATGTTCATTTTATGGCACAGGAAATATATGTATAACAATACCTAGAGCGAGCCATTTTCAAGGAAAAAACAGATCGAACTTCCTTGGATGATGAGAGTGTAGCCAATAACTTCGCAAATGCCTCAAATGTAGATGCCTCAGAAGGGACATCCAAGCATAAGGAGTTGTAACAGTAAGCTGTGATGCATGCTACACTTTTCTTTAAAAGTGAAATTCCTTTCTGCAAATCTTTGTGTGTTTGAACAGAATGTGAAGAACCTAAGGAATAGTTAAAGCTACTACTACTCCCAGATGAATCTAGGCGAGGTCTCCTCTCAGATTCCATTGAAGCAACTCCGAAGTTGCTTGAGCTTCTATCAGACCATGAGTTTTCTCCACCAGTAGAACAATAATTTTGGCGAGGTATAAAAAGAGGATATTCATTGCTGAAAACAAGAAAGTATATCAGGTTAAAGCGGTTAGTTTCTGATAAACCATGCAAACATAATTTCAGCCAAAATACCTCCTTGAGGAAGGACGTGCATTCCAATAAGAATCTCGTTGCCATATCCGAGAGCAAGAACCCTGAGGTAAAGTTAAAAAAATAAAATATTCATTACAATTGAAAATTAACAATATTATGTTCCATTCCAAAGGGAAAAAAAAAGACAAAAAGTGTATCATTAAGCTCATATAGAAAGATCAGCCATCAACAATGGATATGAAAAAAGTGAGAATATAACTTGGAGGGAAAACAAAAATCAGAGTTATGAACATTAAATCACATTTTTCATACATCAAAACTCAGTGATATTAAACACTAGGAAAAATCTCAAGCCAGACCTTAATCTTATCTTATTCCTAATCTTATCTTATCTTAATTATATACACTTAATAGAAGATATAAAAACATGCTAAAGAATTTTAATTTTTTTTCATCAAATTTCCTTTTTCCAGGCTCTTGTCAACATGTAGCATGGTGAAATATTAGAAATCTTATAAGCATCAAACTTGCACCAAATAGACAGCATTGGGAACAAGCTCTACAACTTCTAGAAGGGAATACTTTTATGTGGATTGCAGTGGCAGTGTACATCCAATAAGTTAAAAGAGAAATGCCACCAATACACTCTTTAAAGCACACTTACTGATTAAAATTTATTGGAAATCATGAAACTTTGTGTCTCACTTATTAAATGAGCTTCAATCATGATTTTGTAGTTTCCAATAAATTTTAACCAATAGTAGAGATAGTGTTTAACTAACTAGTACTCCTTAACTTAATATCATATCAACATTTAACATGGGAATTCTAGTGCTATTTTAACATTCAATGGCCGTAAAATGATGATGGCCAAAATAACAATGATTGACCTGAATATTTTGAATACATTCTAAACCATGATTTAACATTAACATATTACTTGGGCACTGACACAATGCTTACCGCAAAACCTGAGTTATGAAGTGCTGGGGCAGCCAAATTGTGAACAATAAGATTTAGAAGTTGCACCATGTATCTGCTTTGCAAAATACAAACATGAAAATAACTGATTACTATATAACTATATAACAATAAGGATTTTTTACCACTGGAAACTGGATGAAATAACTGAAACCTAAATGCAATATGTACTTACCAATATTGACATGAACATATATTACAATTTTAAGAATAAAATGAAGTGTTGTCTACCCCAGATATTCACTTGTAAAAATGCATTATGTATGCACATAAGACCTTAGACAAAATTAAGAAAATGCCTACCCCAAAGAAGCAGAAAGCTCTTCTGATGGAACAGAGTGGGGATCAAGTGCTCTGGGTAATCGTGCATTGCAAATTTGATCATTTTGACCACTACAACCATCCCTTCTCTCTCCCTCTATGGCTACCTGACACCAGAAGGACATGAGCACCTTAGGCATGTTTGAAAGGGGTGTAATAATAGAGCAGTATAAACTAGTTTACTTCATTCTTATGATCATGTGGCAGTGATAGAAAATGATAGTGAAACAATACAGTACTTTGGACCAAAAACTTACCAATAAAGAAACCAGTTGCCTTGCATCTCTCATGTTTCTCCTAAAGGGAATCTACTTTTCTTAAACTTTAAGCATATCAAACAAATCCTTTACATTTTTTATTTTCCATAGTCAAAACACTATTCTCAACAATGTTTTTTCCAGAGTGATAACTATGGTGTTAATACTACTACATTTCCTTGAGCAAATACATATAAATGAAAAAATTAAAAGAAATCTCAAAAAGTCAAACAATTGTAATGCATGAAGTAATTTTTCTTGAGATATTTCTAAATAACAATTTAGATCTTCTAAATAATCCCTATAGGCAGTAGTAAGCACAATATCCCGAGTATCTCAAAAGGAAATTGAACTTCATAAATCAATCACGTATTCATTGAGACAAACCAAAAGAGCATTGATCATCATGTTTATTTTACCCGGCGTTGTGGGAACAACTTGCATATCTGTTTTATGACCACAGACTGCTTATGAAGACGCTCAGAGGTAATTGCCACCTGCAAAATAAAAATATAAAAAGGATAAATTTTGAGGTTCCTAGAATAACAACAGATATTCCATATATGATTATAGAAAGAAAGCATCAAAGGAACATAAATCTTCAACCTTGACATGTTTGAACATTAAGGAAATGCAAATCATTTTTAAATACTCATTTTTATATCATACTGTTTTATGTGGAAAAGCCAGTATTAGAATATAATACACAAAAACAATATACAAATATTGGAAGTAAAATAAACAAGCAGTACTCACATGCCCTAAGCTCTGAGTGCATATAAGATTAGGGTAGAACTTCTCCAGTTGTTCCACTCGATTTTTTTCCAACTGCAAAGAGTATTAAAAATCATCCCACATCTTCATATACATTCAAATTAAACTTGACCAATAATGTCAAAAACAGTAACCAAAATACCGTAGAAAGGGCAGATTCAAGCAACCCAAATTTAAGTTTCAAATCAGCAGACATACTCTCTATCTTAGCTCTTCCTGCAATGTTACTCATTATTTCAGGTTCAAAGAGTGAAATTTGCATCTATAGAAATTCATGTTGGTATATGAAGGTTTCTAACCTTGCATAACTTGTTCTTTACTCTGACGAAGCTTCTCTTTCAACCTTGAAAGCTTTTCATGTTGAAGCACTCTCCAATTTACTTGATCATCTCCCTTTCCCTTATCAACATATAGCACCAAAGAGTTACTTCAACTGAATACCAAAGTCACAAGGTTCCTTGCAAAAATATAAGGTTGTAGCACACACCGGCATATATTGGAAAATTCCAAAATAAATAGAAGTCAGCAATTGCCAAAAGCAGTATAAAGAAATGGCACTGAGAAACCATAGGGATCAAAAAAGGTACTAACATAAGCATGCAGAGCAAAAGCCACAACCAACAGGAAATAGGCATGTTATTTAACCCAGTTACAAGTAACTTAGTGCATGTTTGATAAATGTTAGGAGGCCTCCAAATGTCGAAAGTCCGAATTTCTACTTCTTACAGAACATGCATGAGAATGTGTGCCCATTCAATCTAGCTTTAAACCAAACACGCCCTTTAAAGGTTGGGAGCATGAATAGGTATTAGTTTTGATCTAAGATCATGCCAGTGAACTCCTATCTGGCTGCCATACTACAGAAGATATAACACATTGGGTAAACTTGGGAATTTCTTCCATTCAGTGCCACCATTAAATTTTAGGTTTCTTTTAACTGCTTGATGTATTTATTTTACCTTTTTCATGTTACATATTATATACACCCATACCCTAAGCTTTAAAAATTCCACATTTAAAATAAAACTGAAGAGGATCATATTCATTTTCCAGACTCTACTAACTTAAGATCATGTGAATTATGAGTATCACAAGACAAGCCATAATTCAAACCTTACGCACAAGAACATCGCTCAATTTTGAGTACAACGAATCTCGACGGTCTTTTAGTGACTTTAAGGAAGTATTATACTCATTCAACCTGCCAAGACAAAACAATAATCAATATCAAAATCAAAATAAACTAACAAATCAATCAAATATGACAAACACATTAACTAAACAAAAATAAAAAATACTGCGCTGCTTTTTTTAATAAATACACATAAACACAGGGATTATAAAGGTAGCATATTGAGCTTGATTAACGAAGTTCCAAAACCTAAAGCACAAATTAATCAACTAATTCAATAATATATATACCTGTAGTTGACACATATTGAGCATATGGAAGCTTGATTCGAATTCTCGCATATGGCACAGTTACTATTTTTTCTCGCCATCTCCAGCTTCTTAGAAAGGAACAACGCGTCGTGGCGTGTCGAAAAATAGCGTCGATTTCGCGAATTTGCAAAACGAAACTATGGAGAAACAACGATTTTGCGTTGAATAGGGTCAATTATCGGTTTCGGAAACGCATTGAAGATGAAGGAATGTGGTGACTGAAAATTCGGAAACCCTAGCAAAACCGACGAAGAAGAAGAAGAAGATGATCGCGGAAGCAATGGCCACGCACCCGCTCGCATCTCCGTTTTCCGTTGTAAATATTCTCACAAGATTCATAAGATAAGATTATAATCTCTCTTTTTTTTAATTAAATTAATTAGCTAGGGTTCAATGACCTAAGAATATTTTCACCAAAAAAAAAATGACCCAAGAATATATATTTTTTATTTTAAAATTAAAAATAATAATATTAGTTTTGAAAATGCCAAAATGGTATTTAAAATGAATTTCATAAAATGAATTTCCATTATTTTTTATTTTCAAAATTAAATAAACTCAAAAATAAAGTATATGTTTGTCCATATGAAATTTAAACCTATAACCATTCGACAATAGATATAAATTTGTCGGCTACTAAATAAGGTTCCACTAACACAATTCATTGTAATTAAATAGTTTTTTAGAATATAATATGTAAAGAAAATAGTTAATATAGATAATAATTTTTATCATAAAGTTTTTTTTTTGTATAATTTGGAACCAATTATTAACATTGTTAATTTTAACTATTTTTAAAATATTTATTTTTGTTAATAGAATTATTATTATTATTATTATTATTAGCCCCTCCTAAAATTTGCCTTTGCAAGATAATTTTTAATTAATTGTTTAACTTATTTACCATAATGACTGAAAATTAATAAAATAAAATAAAAAGTGTTACATAATGGTGTTGATGTAAATGAAATTGTTTTTTTTACGAATTTAAGTTTTATCCCACGAACTTCTCGCACCTCCTGATTGTATGAATCATCCTAGTTTTACAACATTCGATTTTCTACCCAAACCTCAAACGCAACACAAACCTAACCCCTCCTTTCAATTTCATCAACTTTTCTGCACTAGTTCCAATCAGATCTGTAAGTTCTCCCTCATTTCTCCCTTTTTTTTTTCATTTTCCTATGATTCATATACAGATTTTTGTGTCACAAATTTTATATTTATGCATTGTTATAATCTTTTTCCATAAAACCCTTTTGACATTATTTTCCCCCTATTATATGTCAGAAATCTATGTTCCGGCTTCTAATATGTAACACACCTTATAAAACTAAATACGTTAGGCTATTATTTTTTGTTTGCAAATTGCATTTATAATGAGTTGCACTTCCTTACCCCTTGTAGTTGTCATAGACAAATTGCCTCAGGGACTTAATTAGGATAGGTAATTGTGAAAGTGAAGATAAATTTGGAAGACATTATGTTGTTATGGTAATAAATGAGACTTTTTGTTACTCTTGCAATAATTTGTTACTACTACTTCTAACTTTTTGGCTCTTAATTCATGTAACTTTCAGGGTATGCTTTTGGTTTAATTGGTTATTGTTTGACTGTGACACACTCTTCAAATTGGTCTTATTAGGGGGAAACATTCTCATATTGTAATTAGTTTATGTGGTGTTATGGTACCTAGATTATGTAGCATTTGGAAAATGTGATTCTTGGCTACATTCACCATGGAAGAGAAAAACCTAGTGGAAATCACAAATGAAACAAGTCCTCAACCCATTGGAAAGGTAGAAAAAGATTCTTTTACCTTTGAGAGTGAAGAAGATTGTGAAAATCACTCAGTGGGGTCAGAGACCCAAAATGTAGACTGTGATAGCCTTGAGTTTAGCAACAAGAAACAAGATGATATATTGAACGATGTGACTTCTCAAGCTATTCAAAATTTGGAAGGAGATGCTTTTATTGGTCATGATGATGAAATTTTGGAAGATCATGAGAAAGAACCGAAGGAGATGAAAATTCAAGATATTGGTCATGATCATGATGACCCTAATAAGTTTGACAATGAGCAAGACCATATAAATGAGGTGATAGATGTAGAGTTGAGTAGTCATGAGGAAACAAAAGACAATGGGACAATAGAATCCCAATTAGCTCAAAGAGAGGGTGACAGTTGTGATTTGCAGTGTGAATCTCAACAAGAAAATTTAGAGAGTACTAGTACAGTTTCATGTGACTTGTTTCAAAATGAGCATGAAATTAGTGATTCTATGGAATCCAAAATTCAAGTTGATATTGTTAGACAAGAGGATTTAGATGTTAACATAGACACCAATGTGGATTTTGAGGATAAAAATCAAGAAATAAGTCTATATAATGATTCTGAACACCATGGCTTAGCCATAGAGGATGATGCCAATAAAAGCATGGAATATGCACAACAAATGAATCAAAAGACAGAATGCACTTCAAAGGACACTAGTTTGGAGCCTGAAGTAGGTGGATATGATGTTCATAGCACTGAAAATGGCTGCAATTCAGAGGCACCACGTGTCATTGAGAGAGCAACTTCTCTTAGAAACTTTGTTAGGGAGAAAGGTATATTTGCTGTCTCAATTATGCTGCGCCACCTTTCTGGAAGAAGAAACGAACATGCTATGGATAATTCTACTGATATTGGTGAAACCAGAGAGGTTTATAATGAGAAGACAACAATAGTGGAGAGAACAACTTGGAACCCCTTAAACTACTTCAGAATGTCATTTGATGTTGATGCTGAAAACAAAATTGTACAAAGGGAGGAACCAATAACCGAAGGTCCGCCACTACCTATAGCCATGAAAGGGATGATCATAGTGTACACAAGACTAAGGTGCCAAGAATGTAAAGAGGTTAGGAAGTTTTTGTATATGAAAAGGCTTAGATATGTTGAAATCAACATTGATGTGTATCCAAGTAGGAAGATGGAGTTGGAGAAGAATTCTAGTTCTACTTCTGTTCCTAAGGTTTTTTTCAATGAAATGCTTATTGGAGGCTTAAGCACACTAAAGTCCTTAGATGAGTCTGGAAACCTTGATGAGAAGATTGACTACCTTGTTGAGGAAGCACCATCATTGATTGAATTCCCAGTTCCACCACTCTCTGGAGAGGATGATGCTTCTAGTAATGGTGCACTTGATGAAATGGCTCTGATTGTTCGCAAAATGAAAGAATGCATTGTTGTCAAGGATCGGTTTTACAAAATGAGAAGGTTTACTAACTGCTTTCTTGGCTCTGAAGCTGTGGATTTCTTATCAGAAGATCAATATTTGGAAAGGAAAGAGGTAAGCTTGATATCAAGTTTTCAACATGTTATAGTTTGCTTTAACAACCGATATTATAGAGATTAAAACTAATGCATAGTGTAAAATACACCCTGGAGTCATCACAATCCACCGTTTATATGACTTCTAAGATAATTTTATATAAGACAACAAATATATTATAAATTGAAGATTGTGATGAATCAACACTGTAAAACTATTTTATAACCTTTAAACTCTATTGTGTGTACCTTCAAGTGTAATCATTTATTGCATTTATAAAATTTGGTTCAAACATATCACATGGTCAAACATATCATATCCACCGTTTATGCAACTCATTTAATACAATTTCTATCTTTAAAATGTCTTTTCTATCTTTCTCATTTTGATATAATGGTATAGGCTATTGATTTTGCACGAAAACTTGCCAGCAAACTCTTCTTTCAACATGTTCTCGAGTGAGTCCAAGTACTATTCCACTTAGTGTTTCCCACTTCTTGTTTTTTCAAACAGATGAAAATTCTTACCTGATTCAATGGTTTTGTTTTGCTTTAGTGAAAATCTATTTGAGGATGGTAATCACATATATCGATTTTTAGATGATGATCCATCAGTGGCATCTTTGTGTTTCAACATTCCAAGGGGGATAATTACTGTGAAACCTAAGCCTATGACAGAAGTTGCATCGAGGTTGAGGCTTTTGTCTTATGCAATGTTTGAAGCCTATGCCTCTGAAGATGGACAGCATGTGGACTACAGAAGTATGCATGGAAGTGAAGAGTTTGCAAGGTTTTTATTTTATCTATCTTTTGGCTTACTTTAGAACTCATAAGTGCCATTAATGATGAAAATCCATTTTGGATATGTTTAGATAAATGTCTTTAGAAGGACTCATGAGTTAGAAAAACATGAAAAAAATGAAATTAATTTATATAATATATAAACTACAATTAATTTTTCTAATAGTTAATTTGTAGAAATTTTCTAATATATCTACTCGTAATAGATGTTAGATTTCTACAAATTAACTAGTGGATAAACTAATTTCAAATTATAGATAAATTAATTTTATTTTTTCTTCATATTTTCTTTTCTCATAACTTCTTTTAGAAAAATTTACGCAAATAGACCCTTAGTTATTCCTAGAATTTTATATTGTTATTTATACAATCTTTGTTTTAGGTATCTAAGAACAGTAGAAGAGCTCCAAAGAGGGGAAATTTGGAATTTGTCTAGAGAAGAAAAGCTTGCTTTTTTTATCAATCTGTATAATATGATGTCCATCCATGCAATCTTAGTATGGGGTCACCCTTCGGGGGCACTAGAAAGAAGAAAATTGTTTGGAGATTTTAAATATATCATTGGTGGATCCACTTACTCACTATCAGTTATTCAAAATGGCATTTTGAGGGGGAACCAACGAGCACCATATTCCTTTATGAAACCATTTGGTGCAAAAGATAAACGTTTAAAGGTAAGATATCCATGTTTTTTATATGACGCATTCTTCTATGCCTTCATGTTTTTGGGGGCATTGATGACCCCATTTTCTAAGCCAATGATGTTGTGCCACATAGGCCATCCCATCCATAGTATCGTAGTTAGTCAACTCCTCTCAACTTCTCAAAATTCTATTTTGATTTTGGGTCACTTTGTAATTATTAAATTTAATAAAATATTAATTTTTTTCATCATTCTATTTTCTTTTTCTATTTTTTAATTTCTAGTTTAGGAGAGAGAAACACATTCAAAATGACGCCATTTTGAAATTCGAAACCCCCAAAACTTAATTTTATGAAATTCCTTCAACAATCAATCAATCTAGTGGTTGCGATTTTGGGGCGTTAAATCCCATTATTCTCAAACACAAGTTGTTGAACATAGCCGTTAACTTCAATACAACCCATTATAGCACTCGAAGATCGATCGATAAACCTCCATGCGAAAACCCATGTGACAAACCCTCTCACAAAAAATAACCATAGACAAAACATCCATGGCTTATGCAACTTCACGACAACGGATTTCTCCTTCACGAGAAAACTACAGGTATGACGTCGTCGTGGGCATACATGGTAGTGAAGGTGATGGAGAAAATTTAAAAGGAGGAATGTATGTGTGTTGAAGAAGATTGATGACTGGAGAAATGGAAGTGAGAACAAGGTTTGGGGACTTTGGATTGAAAATGGTGTCGTTTCAATGTGTTTCTCTCTCCTAAAACAAAACTCAAAAAATGGGAAAAGAAAATAGAAAGATAAAAAAAAATATTTTATTAAAACCAATAATTATAAAGTGACCCCAGAGGATCAAAACATAATTTTCGAAAGTTAAAAGTCTTTAACCAACAGAATGTGCTGACGTGAAGAGAATACATATGTGACACAATGTCATTGGCTAAGAAAATGGGGGCATTAATGCCCCAAAAAACTTTAAAGATAGAATAATTTGCGTTTTTTTTATTAATTCATTCAACTTTGAAAGAGCAAGTATTCATTTATGAGTAAGCTTTGCTTCCATTCTTATGGTGTTAGATTTGTTTCAATTTGGCATTAAGATCTTTATTTAAGTACAAACATAAAAGGCTCTTAAGATTTTATGTTCTTTATTCTTTAGACCTGAACTTTTTTCTTTTTCATAACAACTCCTCTAGTTAATTGGCATTTTAGTGACTTGGTAACGTAGGAGCTCTATTTTACTCTGTTTTCAAGTTTTTTTTTATTTCCTTGTAGTCATTGGCTACATGGCTAGCATGTGACTAGCCTTAAGATTATTTGCACCTTGAAATATTAGTATAAATAAGGAATTCTAAATAATTTAGATGGAGAGAAAAACAGGGGAAAATGATGAAATTGATTGATTTTAAGGTACTTAGGTTATGTAGAATGTCTATAAATGTAGACATTCTCCATAGATTGTGGGGAATTATATCCTAGGAAATGAGTAAATAGATGTTACTTCCTAATTTTTAAATATTAATGTCTAACTACCAAGTACATGGATCAACTGGTACGAGATGATTCCAGTGTAATCAAAGGTCTTGAGTTCGAGTATTGGTATACAGTTGTGTTAAATACTTAGAGGAAGAGTTGTTCACAGTGATCCTACTCGGCTCAAACAGGATTGCTTCCCGTGAAGGATACATGCTTTATCCATGAAGTTACTATTAGCAAAGCTATTGATATGATGCTCATTTTCAATCCTTTTTTGTTAGGTGGCATTCCCTTTCCTTGAGCCCCTTATTCATTTTGCTTTAGTGTATGGTACTCGATCTGGGCCAGCACTTCGATGCTATTCTCCTGGGGACATTGACAAAGAATTAATGGATGCAGCCCATAGTTTCTTAAGAGGTGGAGGCCTTTTAATAGATTTTGCTGCAAAGGTTGTATATGCCAGCAAGATCCTTAAATGGTAAGTTCTTTTAAGAGATTGAATATGATTTGTGTGCTTTTAGGTTAATTTAAACTATGAAATCATTGAAAAGTTTTGAGATTTTAGATTTTGGATTAGAAGGCAATAGAATCCCTTGAACTATATGCATTTATGTATTGAGTTTAATGGTGATGTCTGACCGTTTTATACTGTCGTCAATCACGATCCTTCATTTATGGTAAGTCAGTTGACTTTTATAAAATTATTTTAAAAGTCATGTAAGTAATGAGTTGTGATAGATTGATTGTGTGAAATTATTATACATTGTCGGTAAATACATCACTATTAAACTCTTATGTATTTGTTTAAGTCTTTGAATATACATACATGTATTCCGCATTGTGATTATATATGATTATTAAATGAAATGGTTTATAATGTGTAATTGATGTTTTATACTATGAGGATTCTGAAATTTCTACTTATCTCAGGTTTAGTGCAGATTTTGGTAAGAATGAGATAGAGGTCTTGAAGCATATGTCAAACTACTTAGATCCAGCTGACTCTGCATTATTATTGGACCTACTTGCCACTTCTGAGTTGAAGGTGATATATCAGCCTTATCAGTGGGGTTTGAACTGCTAGTGTGTTGAATCAACTATGTTAATATTACACATGTGTTCATACTAATTAATTGATTTGTGTTATACAAAGTAGCATTAATGTAATCAAATACCATATGTTAACTTTTGTGTCAAATTCACACATCTTTGTTGAAAGGTACCCCGATGTAGGCAAATAGGCCCCTAGAGAAAATTATTCTTATTTTTGTGTGCTTTATGTGTTACTTATTGTGGCATGCAACTTGTAATGACCCATCATATTGGGAATGGTGGCCAATGCCAACTCTCTTCCATTTAAACTTGTGCACTATTGTATAATAGGATTCTATATTTTTGAACTTTTGGTCGTTGATCTTGTTCTTCTAAGTTTTTTTTTTTTTTTTATCATATGCAAAAAGAAGTTTTCATTAATAAAATGGTACCATCAGTACCTTAGCAGCATATATACAAGTTTAGGCCAATTACAAATGATTATTTGTTATCTCTCATGTTGAACTTATAAAATCCCTTTTTAAGTTAAAATAAAAGATCATTTAAAATTTAAAAATATGAAGATAATATATTTATTTTAATTGATATGTCGCAATAAGTGATGAGACAAGGATGAGGACAATTTTTTAGAAACGGATAATTTTTACTCATTCAAATAGATATATTATTGTATACATTTAACTAAATATAATTATAATTCATATCTTATTACAACAATTTATTTATTTAAATAAAAAGTTAAGGGTCCTGGTAGTGCTAGTCCTTGAACTTGCCTTTTGACATATGACCGTTACGTTTGTTATTTATTTTAGGAATGTTTAATTGCAAATTTTATCATTTAAATTTTAATTATTTTTGTACTTTTTATTATATCTAACGTGTCATCCAAAAAAAAAAAGTAAAAATAAATGACTTTATTTTGTTATTAACATGATGATAAAATGTGAAATACCATCCACAAAATGATGAAAAAAAATAGTAATAAAATTTGTGAAAAGAAAACTTTGATAATAAAATTCACATAAAGATAAAAATCGAATGATAAAATTTATAATTAAGCATTTTAAGAAAAGGGCAAAAATATGCCATTGTGCATTATTGTTTCTTTTTCTTTTTTTTCAATCGCATAGGTTGATAATTTTAGATTTCCTTCATATTTAATATTTTCTCTCAATTGGACATCCCACCTCGGTTGGGTCTTTTTGTTTTATTTATTGGACGAAAGATAGAGTGAAAACGTGTATT
Organism: Amphicarpaea edgeworthii; assembly: GCA_014843725.1. Classification (NCBI taxonomy): domain Eukaryota; kingdom Viridiplantae; phylum Streptophyta; class Magnoliopsida; order Fabales; family Fabaceae; genus Amphicarpaea; species Amphicarpaea edgeworthii. Next base: position 20,752,344 of record CM026321.1, read on the forward strand.
AAATAATTCATGAGTGAACCACAGTTATTAATTGTTAGATTTATTGTTAAAAAATTGAAAGATTGTGATTAAAACTAAATAATAATTAAACAAAATAAAAAAAATATAAAATGATTATTTTATTCTTATCTTCTTCGTCATACTCACTCCACTTTGATCACAAAATCATGACCGACATAACAAAATCATTTTTCAATATCCATGAAATTAATTGGAAACATTGACTTCAACATCAACTAATATACCTTATTAAACTTAAAGGGTCTTTATAGAATATAATTGATTTGGTGTTGCGGTCACATTGTCATGATGTTTTGGTAACATAGAGGGTCTAATGTAATCAGCTTTATCATATGTTGTGAGATAATTTTTACTCTTATCTAATATAATTTCCATTGCCCATCAAAAATAAATATGCCTTAATCTTCAAAGATTGAAAAATATTAGCTAGGAACCCAAACATGTGAGTGCCAAAGCTTTAGGGTTGTGAAAATTAATTTTAATTAGAACATCATTTTACCAGTAGGATTTACAGACCGTGCACTATTATTGAAATAAAAAAATCATATTCTCAATCTCAACCAATATTAAAATCAATTATAAAATTTGATTTTAGGATTTCGTTATCATACTTATAAGTTTCATTGCTATTGAATTTTCGTTTTGACATGATTACAAAAGACATAAGTTTGAGATTGAAAGAGAACAGAAGGGAATGAAGGACATGACCATAGAAAGAGAAGACAAGGAAACATCCCAATGCAGTCGCAACAACAATAAAAGTTTGATGGCATTGATGTAATAATTGAGTGTGGTAAGGGTAGAAATGATATTTACCAGATAAAAAAATTGTACTACCTATTTGCTAGTGCATTGTAGACACAGGGTCGGACCTGGGGTGGACAGGAAGGTAATTTTGGGGGCCTCAAATTTTTATTTTATTTTTAATATTTTAGTAAAAAAAAAATTTTAATTAGTTTTATTTAAAAAAATGTAATTTGATTTTTTTTATTTATTATTCTCCCATTTATATTTAAATATCTCTCACGCATCAATAATTTAAATGGGAATAAGAGTTAACCAGTTATAATATCTCTAAAACATTAAAATAAAATATTTTATTTTTAAATCAATAACAACTTATATTGGCTATAAAGTTTAATACTCCTATTATATTTTTAAAAAAAAATCTTTAACGTGTAAAAATCAATTTGTTACAACTAATAGTTAAGAAATTGATTATATTTTTCATATTTTGTACAACGGATATAAATTTATATCTATATAAAGAGATGATAAAAATTAAAAGAAGATTACATTAAATTATTTTATATGGTATACATTTATAAACTTTTTCTTTCTTTCTATTCCACTCTGAATCTTTCCAGGAGAGTAAGGAGGTTCGGAGTCCAACAGTTCAATTTGTTTGAAATTGATTTGTTATTGGAATGAAACTAATGTCAATTGATATGTATATCACTTTCACTTGTTAATACTTATATATATATTTATTATTAAATTTAATTATATAATTGAGTCAAATTTAATATTTATTTATTTTATATTAATTTATATGTTTATAGTGTTCTAATTTAACTATTGGAATTAGCAAACATGTGGACTGAGTATTCAACTTCGACTTTCTACTTCTAAGTGTTATTGTTTTTTGTGTATTAGTTTTATACGCTATTGTGTTTTTTGTCTTGTGTTAATTGACTATTTAATTTATCTTTTATAATATGTTTCCTAAAAAATATTTATCTAGAAGTGAAAAAATAAATAAGAGAAAATCAAAAGAAGAATTAATAAAATCACAACAAGAAGCTCTTGATAAATTTATTTTTAAAGTAAGTTCTCATGAAAATTTGGATCAATCAAATGAAAATTTGCATACTGAAAATCCTAATGATTCAAGTGAATCTAATAATGTGCCAAATGAATCTAATATTGAAAATTTTTACATTGACAAAAAACAATCAATTCTTCCTTTAGATATTTATAATCCTAGAAATTTGGGTAATCTTGATAACAAATAAATAAATATTTTAATTGAAAAATACCTATTAGAGAAATAGATCTTGTTTTTCCTTTAAATAATATTTCTAAACATTTTTCATATGCATGTTATTTTAGAAAATTGAATAATGGTGAGTGACACTAGATAAAAAATTGTTGATTTATTCCAAATATGTTAACAAAATATATTATTTTTATTGTAAGTTGTTCAAAACTGATAATAAAAAAAATCATTAGACTTTAATGATTAGAAACATATTTTTTTTTATTAATTATTTTTTATCTTTTATTGAATACATATTTAAATTTTATTATAATATTTATATATAAAAACCCTTCATCCCCGCATCCCACAAATATCAGGACGGGAACTGTATATACATTGCCCACCTATTGATTGATTTGGAAGGCAAACTATAAGGATGTTGGATTCATAAGCATTAATTAAAGGAGATGGTCTTTGTAAATGAAGAGTTTAAAAGTGATATAATAATTTTACAGGTTCCTTCAATGGTAACATTTTCTTTATAGAGAGTTATTTGACTTTTTATAAAACTATCTTATAAGTTATTTTATCTTTTTTATGCATTATCATTAAATTCATAAATAAAAGTATGAAATCTTGTAACCATAATTATTATTTATTTCATACAAATTAAACAAACAATTGTTCTCTTTAACAAAATTTTAAAGAATTTGCAAGTGAATCTAAAATATTTATCTTACAGATATTTCATTAACATCTAATTTTATTTCAACTAAGTGAATTCCACAATTTTATAAAAATGGGTCCATTTTCTGAATACAGTCGTACCTTGCATAAGATACAGTTACATAAACTTAAAAGGCTGATTCATGTATTAATAAAATGCTGATTCATGCTTGTCTAACAGTACTGTTATTATTACACGCTTAAGATATTCTCCATAAACTAGTTCTTATAGGACAATGACAGAAATCTGCCAAGCATTACTCACTAGTAGACAGATTTTATACATGTTTAATAATTGTTAAGTGCCTAAGAAATGATGTTATAAACTGAATCCATAACAAGCATTCTTTCAACGAGTGTTTTCCTATTTATTAAAATGACAACACAAGCAATACTTTATAAAACATAATGAGTTGTAATATTTTTATACACACTTTTTACAACAACACCTAGTACAATTTATTTTCTATATCATCCATCATATCTTACACTTATTCTCTTTTTTCATGTAGAGGGATTGCACAAATAAATTTGTGTTGCATAATAATGTTACAATTTTTTACACTAAAAGGTGTAACAATTTAACATGTAAATTTTCTCACCATATATATCACTACAATTAAGTTCAATGAAGATGCACGAATACGACACTATAAAATAGTTTAAAGTTGTAATTAATTTATTGTATAAAACTATTTTATATTATGTATAAGTACATCTTCGTTAAACTCTATTAGTAATCCAATGAAAAATCTTCATGGTTGTTCAAAAGGTGAAACAAACCCAAAAAGCTTGTAGCAACTGGTTGCAATTATTGTGTGGGCTCACTCACACCCTCATTACCTGCCAATGCCAAATACTTGTCTTTTCTGGTGAAACTGGTGCATGCAAATCCCAAAGCATTGCATATCTCATTTTGCACGAAATTGGCAACTTCAATCTTGGATCTTCCACCACCTTGACATGTTTGTGATTGTGGCAACATCCCAAGAAATCTTATGAAATATGTAGGATTTGGATTCAAGAAGTGGAAAAAGGGGTCCAAACATTTGTACCCACTAGCTGTTGTTCCATAGAACATGCTAACCTTAACATCAACAGCCACAGGAACAATGTTGTCTGTGAGCTCAGAAAACAAAGGACTAAACCTTAACAAATAAGGTTCCCTACAAGTTGTTCCCTCGGGACACACCACAAGGTTCCCTAGGCTTAACAATTTGTCCATTATTTCTCTGTCTTTCTCTCTGTCCCTTGTTAGGCTTATGGTTTTGATTGGAGACACTATTTCAGTCAATCTACTCAAACTATATGTGACTGCAGAGAGTGGTTTTCCTAAAACAATTGCAACATAAAGAGGGTCAAGCAAGGTTCTGTGATTGCACACATAGAGCATACCCTTTTGATTTTCTTCATAGTTGGCCAAAGACAAATCACTTGAAAGTGTGGTTTTTGTTCCTGAGAGGGCCAATATTGGAGCTGAAACATTGAGGGGTAAGGCTATGCCTATTGTGAATCTTAGGATTGAAAGAAATAGTCCAAAGGGTAACCACATAAACAAGGCTAAAGAAGATGCAAGAGTTGGCCTCAAAGCCAATCTTCCATCATGGAAGATCAATGGCTTAGGGTACCTCTCTCTTGGTAGAACTTGCCAATTTCTCCTCTCATCAGCTATGTAAATCTCCTTCACAAAAAAACAAATGTAGTTAGCAAACAGTAATTCAGATTAAGAGCCTGTTTACAAGCAAGAAGTATCTTCTGAGAGTTTCTTTATCAGAAATATAGAATATTTTTCTATACAGAAACTATCAAAATCACTTAGTTATAACCTTGTATGTAAACAGGTTCTCAATAAGACTATGACATGAATTTGGACATGAATGAATGACCGACTCTTTTATATAATATTTTTAAAAAAAATGATCAAACCTTGAATTGTTGGAAAAGTTCCTCCTGGTCAATATACTCAACAGGGTTGTTATCTATGATGTTGCTCTCTTTAGTACCTCCATTAACTTTATTACATGAAGGGATTTGAATTGGCTTCTTCTTATTCTCAAACACTCCCAAAAAGAAACCACTAAAGGACTTCAATTCTCTTGCTATAACAGCCTCAACTTCTAAATAGTCCTTGAGGAAATTCTCAACCATGACCCTAGGAAGCTTACTAGATGCCACTTTTTTTTTTCTCCCACAACACATTACAACAGCCTCAAAGCCTTCCCAACCAACATCTTCTAAGAAGAACTTTGGCAGAACAGCTGAACCTGTTCTGAATGTGTCCTTTCTGAGGCCAAAGAAGCACAAGAAAACCATGATGTTCAAGCCAAGTTGGTCTTCCCCAACAAGCCACACCAAAGGGTATGAGAGAAACAAGATGAGAGATCTTAGTATTCCACCAGCTTCAAAAGCAACCAGCATGAAGTAAGTGAACAATGAAGTGGATCGTAACAGAGTGCCCTCAAAATTAAAAACTAGTGTTTCATTATTTGTTTTTTTCTGGACACAAGAAATTGTTCTCATTTTGCTGTAGTTGGAATTATGTTGAACAGACGAAGGGATTTAGATTTGATTTAGCTCTGAAGTGATGTATATTTATATAATCCTAGAGTCATATGAGTCACGTATTTCCCTTTCCTATCCCTTCTATTCGCCAATTATAAAATATATTGGCTACAAAATAAACTCATAGTAATTAGGAAACCAAATTCCACGTATTCAATACTTTAATTTTAATTAGAGTGGTATTAAACTCAGTCATCTTAACTAATGATTCATGTTGCTTTATGAGTAAAAATCTGGTTAAGAGGAATAACTGAATTGAAAATGTTTTCGAACAAAGATTAGTTATCGAAAAAATTAATAAATACTTTATATTAATGATACAGTTAAAAAAAATAGTTGAATCTACTTATAAAACTTTGAAATAACATCATAGCTATTTTGATATTATTCTTGAATTAAAATTTTATTTGCATGCATCTTTGTCATATACTTTAATTTTATCATGGGTTACTATGTATTGCTGGTCCATTATTTGCTTGGTTATTGGCTATTATTCTTTATTATGTTGGGAAAATAATGAATAACCAGTGTAGTAGCGTTGGTTTTTGTATTCCTTATAACAATCTTTATTATATATTATCTTTTTTTTTTGGCTGATAATTTTTTTTTACTGGAATCAAACCTATTCAAATTAGATTAGACTATTTATTCATAAAAAAAAAATTAGATTAGACTATTTTTGGCAAGTATTTAACTTGAGAGATCTTAATCCACGTGTTGGATGGTTAAAATCTTAATACGAAAGATTTTATTTAAATAATTAAAATATATGAAATTAAATACCATAAACTATTGATATTTAAAAAAAAATGAAATAAAGAAATATGAAAAAATGAAAACCTAAAGTGTGATTAAACCAATAAAGTATCGACATCAATAATCATCTTCACAACCGTCCGTGTTATCATTGTGACGTGCACCTACTTAATAACTGCTTCTTTTGTTGTTTTAAGCCTCATCATCAACACCATCTTCTTTTGCAAGTTGTAATTTGTTTATGGGTTCCTTTAACAAATTTATATTTGCCCTACTATGTGGGATACTTAGCTTTAAAATTCATTCTTGTAGTTTTCAAAGTCCCTCTCAGCAATATTGGCTACATTAATTTTCCTTAAGAACTATATAATATAATATTTATGGACAAATATTTTCGATATTGCGTAAAGTCTTTTATATTTTTTTTTTTTTACAGATTTATAGTCTTTTATAGATATATAAAAAAAATGACATGAAATAAATTATTTAAAACATTATAAAACTTTGGTTATTATTTTATGATACCCTAATAAAATCATTTAATACCGTTGGTTAATCATAAGTAATAACCTTTAAAATAATTTTATAAAAGTCAACTATCTTATTATCAATAAAAGGTTGTGATGGACTGAAAGTGTATAAATAATGCTTTTTCTCTTTTATGATATAATAAAAAGATAAAATTTGCATTCCTTTTTTTTTAATTTGAACAAAACCTTATTATATATATTTTTGAATGGCCACTCTTAAAAGTGGGACACGTACTTAATTAATACATCACTCTTTCGTACAAGAAGTTGTATAGTTTTTTTTTTTTTAAATGAAATTTGTTGTCTCTTTAATCCGAGATTATATTTCTATTTCACATACTATCAATATAGTAATGTGTTGGTCATATTTTGCAAGCATATTTATAAATATACCGGCGTATTGGTATTTGGTCATGATTAGATCCAAATTATTACACAAGTTAGTTGATAAAATTAGAGTGTATGATATATAAGTAAGATAGACTTAATTATATTTTTGTCACTATTTTTTTTTGCAATTTTCACTTTTTATCCCAAAACAAAATCTTATACTTTTCTTCTGTGAAATAGTTTTAGTCCGTATTATAGCAAGTAAAAAGTTTTTTTTATGACATAACAGCCATGCTATTAGCCCAATAATTTTTCACATATATACTCTATCTTTATTACTCTTAAGTTTCATGTAATCAAATCCCTAACATAAAAAAGATAAAGAGGAAAAAAGTAATAACACTATACAAGAAAAAAAAAAAAAAAGAATTAAAAGACAAAAAGTGTGCACCTTTATGGGCTTTGGCCCAGAGTTTCATTTGCTGTAAGCCCAATTATCTGATGTTTGAATTCTTTTATCGGCTTTGTCAAGCTTAAATAGTGAAGTTTAACTCCTAATTAAAAACCGTAAAAATATATAATTTGCATTTCTTTATTTTTATTTTATGTTATTCAATGTAAAATTTAATTAAGATTTTAATTCCTAATTTAAAATTGAACCATGTTATCACAAAAATTAAATAAATTTGGCATATCTATATTATGTCAGTTTGTTGCTGTCAAATTCAATAATTAAAAAAGTTACCCACTCACGAAATGACTTTCTATAAAAAGATATATAGGAGCAAAGTTCACACTTTGTCAGGCTAAAAATATTCTACTTCCCAAAATTCACCAACAAACTGTTTAAAAATGAAAAAAATAATACCCAAAATATTAATAAATAAAAATAAAAATATTACTTCCCAGCATTTTTTTCAATAATAAATAAATTTTTAAAGATTTTATCTCTCTGACTCAATCATGACCCAAATTAATTTTAATTTGTTTTATGATCGTACATATATAAGAACAATTCAAAACTTCGTGTGTCAGATTGTTATAATTAAGATAAGATGACGAATTGGAAAGATAGCCAAAAAAAGAGAATGGACCTAAACTCTTGTTCAACCTGAAATATGAAATTCAACCCTAAAATTAAGGTAGACATGTATTTATGACACGTCTTCAAAATTGCTTTAAATTAAAAGGAAAGCATTGCAACAATGACACTAAACAATAATTTTGAATGAAAACGTACATGGTAGGTGTAGAATAATTGACAGATTTTTTTTTATCAGTGGAATAATTCACAGATAATTTTTTTTATACATAGCAAGGCATTCTTATTGCTTACATGTGTTGTAATCTATATTCACGTAGTTAGGAATCGAATTCCTAATACATGTTTAAAGAATCCAAACTACAATTACCACTTGTGTCACAGTTTATAAGTTAATTGACAAATAATCTTACATGTCAAGTATACTTGAAAACTCGAATTTTAAGTCTGTATGTATAAAAAAAATATGTTATTTCAGCACTATAAATAGATCTTAATATTTCAAGGTATTAGTCTTTAGTTAGTTCCGAAGTAAGAGATATCATGAATTCAATATATATAGAAGAAAAACTAAGAAAAATTCAAGATGAATCTTATTTATTTTTTTATATAAAAAAAAGAGGTTAATTTGGAAGTTACTCGTTATACTTGATCTTGTTTTTCAGTTTAATTCATATATGTAATATGTTATTAAGATTTATTAACACTACTACAGCATAAATAATCAATCATGTAAATTTCATCACATAAGTTAACATTCATGAGGGACATTTTTATTATTTCACCGTAGTAACATTCATTACTTTTACCACATGACCTGGGAATACTATGTAAACATTAATTAAGATTTAATATTCATTTATATCTTTTATTTGTTTTTTTTTTAAATTGAGTCATGATATTATGATTCAATTAAATAAAAAAAAAATAACAACACGTATCCCACAAATAATATCAGAGTCAATTAAATATAAAAAATAAATAATAAAACTTAATTAATCAGACAAATAATATTAATATCAATCCAAATTGAAAAAAAAAAATAGGACTTATTAAGGCCTGTTGGAAAGAATTTGTAGTTTTTATTTTTAAAAACTATTTTCAAAATTATATTTTAGAATAATTTTTAAAAATAAAAAATTTGTTTGGCATTTAAAATTTATTATTAAAGTAAATAAATTTATAAGATGTACGACTTCTATAAAAAAAAATATATATGAGACTTGTTTGAAAAAGATAAAATAAAAAATGTAGAATTTATATATAAAATTATTAATAAAATAAGTAATATTTTATGAAAAGAAAAAAAAAGATTTTATAAAAAAAGAAAATAAAAAAACAAAACATAAAAAAATTATTTTGATTTTTTAATTTTAAAAAATAAAATAGAAAACAATTTTTAAAAATTTAAAAATTGATTAACTAAACAAATTTTATAATTTTTAAAAATTAAAAACTATTTTTAAAAATTGAAAACAAACAGGCCATAAGCCATCGATAAATTATCATTTGTTTCTTATAATAAGATCCGATACAGTACCATAGTAGTGATCTCAGATCATAGATCATGTAATAATTTCTTCAAAGATGGTAGTAGCTACTTGCAGAGTTGCAGTTATTACAAGGCTCTCCATTGACACCCTCGTTACCAGCCAGAACCATATACTTATCTTTCCTGGTCAAGCTGGTGCATGCAAATCCCAAGGCATTCCCAATCTCACGTTGCACAAAATTAGCAACCTCAATCCTCGATTTCCCACCTTCATGGCATGTCTGCGACAGCGGCAGCCTCTCGAGGAATTTAATGTAGTACGTTGGATTCGGATTCAGCAAGTGAAAAAACGGGTCCAACCACTTGAATCCGCTAGCCGTGGTTCCGTAGAACATGCTAACCTTAACATCCACAGCCACAGGAACAATGTCGTCAGTTAGTTCCGCGAACAGAGGACTAAACCTTAACAAAAAAGGTTCCCTGCACGTTGTTCCCTCGGGACACACAACGAGGTTTCCCAGGCTAAGCAACTTGTGCATTGTTTCTCTGTCTTTCTCTCTGTCCCTAGTTAGTCTTATGGTTCTGATGGGCGCGACGAGCTCGTTGAATCTGCTCAAGCTGTATGTGACTGCTGAGAGAGGCTTGTCGAGAACATATGCGATGTAAAGTGGGTCGAGGAGGGTTCTGTGGTTGCAAACATAGAGGATGCCCTTTTGGTTTTTCTCATTTGTGGTTGCACACAGAGAAGGGTTTTGGGGTGGTGTTTGTGTTGAAAGAGTGGTTCTTGTTCCTGAGAAGGCTAGTATTGGAGCTGAAATGTTGAAGGGCAATGCAATGCCGAAGATGAATCTGAAGATGCAGAGGAATAGGCCAAAGGGTAACCACATGAAGAAAGCTAGAGAGGATGCAAGGGTTGGCCTGAAAGCTAATCTTCCATCATGGAAGATCAATGGCTTTGGATACCTCTCTTTTGGAAGGACGTGCCAGTTTCTTCTCTCTTCAGAGCTTAACATTGAGCAAACCTTCTGCACAAAACAGAACCATCATGCTAGGAAAAAAATTAAAATAGAGTTTTATGTATATTAGCAAGGTTTGTCAAAAGACGGTATGTGACAGTGATTTCGACCACAACATTATAAGATGTGACTGCGAATAATACGATCACATCAACTATATTTGTTCTCGTTTTCGCGCAATGTAGGCTGCTTGACAAAGACAAAATTATTAAGTGCATGTTGTTTGAAAACAGGTTATGTTTAATGTAACTGTCATTTTATTTGTAGACCTTCGAGATTGTAATTTTTACTTTTGGTGCTTTGAAATGTGCAAACAGCCATTTGAAGTTTAATCCGAACACAGCTTAATTATAATTTAAAACCTTGAAATTTATTTAAAACTTTGAAATTTGTCATAAAAATGCATGAAATGAGAGGGCACAACATATGTGAATATATATTTGGCATAAAAAAGCATGACATGATGAGAGTGCACATGTATGAATAAAAACATGCATGTTCTTAAAAATGGACAAACCTTGAAATGAGGGAAAAGCTCTTGGTCTATATACTCAACATGGCTACCAATGATACCAATAGTAGAGTTGTGATTGCTTGGTGTAGCCTCATATAAAGGGGTGCTGTTGTTGTTGTTTTCCTTATTTTCCTCGAACAATCCCAAAAAGTACCCTTTGAAGCACTTAATGTCTCTTGCTACAACACCATCAACACCCAAGTAGTCCTTCAAGAACACTTCAACCATGACCTTAGGCATTTTACTTGATGCCACCTTTTTCTTGCAACGCATGACAGCTTCAAAGCCTTCCCACCCCATGTCTTCTAAGAAGAACTTTGGCAGAACAGCTGATCCTATTCTGAATGTGTCCTTTTTTACACCGAAAAGGGTCAAGAAAACCATGATCTTCAAGCCGAGTTGGTGATCATGGTCTTCGCCCAAAAGCCACACCAAAGGATATGAGAGAAACAAGATGAGTGACCTTAGTAACCCACCAGCTTCAAAAGCAACCAGCATGAAGTAAGGGAACAATGAAGCTGATCTTAACAAGGTTCCCTCAAACTCAAAAATAACTGTTTTATTACCATGTTCTTCTGCTTTGTGGACAGGAGAAACTGTTTTCATCTTGCTACATCAACTGAAGGAAGTGTTTTTGGCTATGCTGTTTCTGCGCTATGGTTAGTGAATTAAATAAGAGAATTAAAATCAACAAGTGAGTACAATCTTGCTTCAAGACATTCGAAACACCCTTCCATACTTGTTTCTTAATCCTTTTATGCCGGATATTACTAGGTGGAGTGCATCTAGCTCGGGAAGGTATGATACCAAGTCCACCTATGCGTGGTTGAGCCGAGAGCTTGCTTTTCATCTTACCTGTGCTGAGTTCTAGTCATGGGTATGGAAATCCAAGCTACTTGAGAATGTTAAACACTTTATTTGGCTCACCTAGGGAGTCTTCCTACTAACTCTTTTCGCTTCATGCGGTATATTACTACTGATTCTTTTTGTTGCAGGTGTGGAGATGCCAATGAAACATGGATTCACATCCTTCGCAATTGTCCCTATGCATGTAAGGTGTGACAATACATTCAGTTGCAGTATGGTCTTGATTTCTTCATTGATGATACTGCATACTGGCTTAAAAGTAACATTTAAGGAAATTTTCAACTCTTATTCGGTATCACTTGTTGGATGATCTGGCGTGCGAGGAATGAGGTGGTTTTTAACGATATAATTTGGCCAAACTGGTATATGCATAACCAGATAAGTTCTTTTCTACATCTAACCAAAGGGACAAGCTCGACCAGCTCAACCAACTCATCCTCAACAGATAGGATACTAGTTAACTGGGAACTTCCTTCGCAAAACTACATCAAGATCAATACGGACGGTAGTTCCTTTGGTAATCCTGCCTTGTCAGGTTTTGGTGGCGTTCTACGAAATTTTGTAGGCAATTGGATCACGGATTATATGGGCAATTGTGGTTTTACTTCAAACACTACCGCTGAGCTGTGTGCTATTTTCCATGGCATTAAATTTGCCTACACAAAAGGTTTCTCTAATGTTATTTGTGAGACGGATTCCACCACTTCTCTGAAATTCATAATTGAGGGGCTCGACACTGTTCATCCTCATGTAGGTGTGGTTTCGGCCATTCGTGATTACGTACAACTACCTTGGAATATTAGCTTCAAGCACACGCTTAGGCAAGGACATAACGTGGGTAGACATTCTTGCTAAGTTAGGAGCTAAATCCTCCTTCTCGTTTATTTTATTAAATTTTTGTCCAGCTTCAGCTTCGAATTACTTAGTTGCTGATGCCTCAGATACTCTTTTTTTATACCTTAGTGTCATTTTTTAATTTCTTTATTCATAAAAAAAAAAAAATCAACGAGTGATTGATACTAGTGCTAATGGAGTACCTTTTTTTAAACAACTTAATAGAAATTACTCATTAACAAAATTAATGATTATTTCATATCAATAAAATTAAAATAAAAATATAATACGAGTGATAATAAATTCTTTAAACAAAATCTAATATTCAAATTTTAATCGATAGAAAAAATATAAATAGAAAGGAAAATTGACTAAAAATAACCATACAAGTACTCCGAAACCTGCCGATGAATATTTCATACAGTCCACCAACAAGATTAAAAAAAAATTGAAGGCTAAAGTAAAGAGCATTTTATTTATCTTGTAGCATCAGTTAGTGACAATGAAATCTCTAAGAGTCACAGGAGCTTACGAATTAAATAAGAAAAGACTACGTGGCTGAGAGGCCATGTGTACTGGCTTAGCAATTAGCTAAGCTTTTTCTTTGGTATCAAGTTTGGGGTTAAGTTGATGGTAGCTGAATGAAGGACACTGACACCATTAATCATCCCCCACGAGAGCCACAACTGTACGAGTATTCAGTGTCACATTCACATGCTTACTGAACTAATTTCAATTTTCATCTTTAATGTGTTAATTGCATTGCTACCTATCTCATCCACATCTCATTCATCAAACATGCATGGACTGATTTTGAAGTGATAATTGATATGACAAGAACGAAAATAGTGATAGAAGAAACTAAAATAAAATAAAGTGGATGTGTAACAATTAATAAATATTGGTATAAACCTAATAAACGAAAAAAATACTAAAGTAATTATAATGATAAAGTTGTTAAAAAAATGTTAATTTTTTTAATTCTTATAATTTTATATAAATTTAAATATTTTATCCAGTCATTCACTTTAATAATAAAAATGTTAAAGAATTAAATAACGATTACTTATAAAAATAATCAAACTTATCTAAATAACCTTATATTATTTACTTCAATAAAAAAAAAAACTTTAAATAACATTACTTAAATGGAAGCAACTAATCACCTTCGTTCAATATTTTAAGCGGATGCAAGATACTATTTTATGCATTAATTTTGTTAAATGTAAATTAAATTTTGTCCGAGAATTGAATACTTCTAGGTGCTGGTTATTAATCAACCTTTATATCTTGGTCTAATTTTTCTGATCATTAAATTTCAATCAAACTCAATAACTATGTACGTGCTTCTATTTTTAACCTTTTTGCAGTTACTGTCTGCTTTTCCAAAAAAGGAAAAAACTTGGCTATTCATGCTTTTCCAAAAGTGTGAAAAAATAGCTACTACGTGTCCTTTAATAAGTTTATGAATAGATGCTTAGTTTTTTTGTTTTTTATTTTTTTGAGAGGGAATAGATGCTTAGTTATTTTGGTAGCAAACCACAGACTAAAAATAATTTGGATAATAAACCAATGAAAATTTGTCAAAGGGGCACATATGCTTTCAGAAGTTTTAATTAGAAAACTCGTTGAACTTATGAAAATAACTTGTATATATGTTTTTGTAAGTTTAAAAATTTTGGTTTACTAATTTTTGTATTGAAGTTCGTAATTCGTAAATAAAATCATATATTCTTAGTTTGAGACTTTAGATATTTAAAAACATTTAACTAAACGTACTGCTTCAGTACTGTAAGGAGTTGGATTATAATCATCTCAAATTTAATGCTGGATATAAATAATTTTTTCCACTATTTTTTGCATTTCATATATGAAAAAGGAAGTAAAAAAGTATAAGAGGAAAAAAGTATTAATAAAAAAAAGAGGAAAAAAGTAAAAATAAAAAACTATCAATGTAAATAGGTTTATTATTTTCTTATAAGATATTTATATTGATTTGGATTTCTGTTTAAAAAACATATTTATGTAAACGTAAAATTTAAAAAGTTGAGTTATATAAAGACTTAATGATAATTTTTGTCCCCACCTTTTTTAAATCCGTAATTTTATTTCTGTAATTTTGATTGCCTACTTTAAAACCAAGCAAAGCTAGAATTTAAACCTACGTCTCTTTATTTTTCAAGTGTCAAAATAACTACTAAGTCAATAGTTTAATTAATAACTATTGCGAAACATTTATATATATAAATCTTTCACATAAATTTTATTTATTATCATATATTTACTCAACCAGAATTTAATAATTTGAATAAAAATAAAATAAAGGAAGTAATTTATAAAATAAAAAGTGAAATATATAAAAAAAAATTATAACTAATAATATGAGGTGTTAAAGAATAAAAAAATAATAATTTAAATAACTTCGGTGTCTTGATATCTCTGTCGGGATTTCTCTATCATAGTTTTAAAAACTAGACCGAATATCGAGTTCGTCAAGACACTGAATCACTAAGTCATTATTTAAATTAGTGGGTCATTAATTGATCCCATGACTCGACATATATTGACAAAAAAATATATTTATTATATACAAATTTTAAATTTATAAAAGTTTATTTTATTAATCTTTAATATTATTAAAAGTTATTTAAATTATTCTTCATTTATTTTTTAACATTTCCTATTATTAGTTGTATTTTTTTTTTCTATATTTCACTTTTTATTTTATAAATCACTCCCTTTATTTTTTACTTTTATTCAAGTTATTAAATTTTTGTTGAAAACACAAGAAACAATAAATAGATATAGGCTTAAATAAGTTTTAGGTCCCTATAAAATATTTCTTTTTTACTTTGGGTCCCTATAAAATTTTTGTTATGTTTTGGATCCCTACTGATGACATAATATCATCTCAACCGTTAATTAAGTAATGACGTGACACCATCTCAACATGTATCAACGATTGAGATGATGCCACATCATCGGTAGGGACCCAAAACAAAAAAATATATATTATAGGGATCCAAAACATAATAAAAAATTTATAGGGATCCAAAGTAAAAAAATAGATATTTTATAGGGATACAAAACTTATTTAAGTCATAAATATATGATAATAAATAAAATTTATGTGAAATATTTATATATAAGAATGTTTCACAATAGTTATCGATCAGGTCATTGGTTTCATGGTTATTCTAGCATTTGAAAACTAAAGAGATGTAGGTTTAAATTCTAATTTTGCCAAAATTCATTAATAAAAAATTTAACTAATTAATTTTAATTAAATAATTAATAATTACAATAAAAAAAAGTCAATCAAAACTGTTTGATTTTGAAAGTAAGAGATCAAAATAATAGATTTGGAAAAGTATGGGGATCAAAACTGCAATTAAGCCTAATATAAATAAAGGTTTAATTGCAATTTTCATCCCCTCACTATTTTAATCCCCTATTTTCAAAATCAAGTAATTTTGGTCCTTCTGTTAATTTTGAGACTTTGACGTTATTTTTAAAGTTCACTTAGATAATTTTTTTACTAATGACATAATTACCCTTTTATTTCTAATTTACCATTTAATTTAAGTAGTTAGTTTAAATAAAAAATTAAGTGAATTATGGCAAAGCTGAGATTCAAACTTAGCTCTCTTTAGTTTTTAAATGTTAATATAATCACTAAGTTAATTATCTAATTAATAATTATTATGAAACATTTATATATATAAATATTTAACATAAATTTTTATTTATTATCATATATTTATTTATTATTTTTTGTATTTTTAACAAGAATTTAGTATTTTGAATAAAAGTAAAATAAATGGAGTGATTTATAAAATAAAAAGTGAAATATATTAAAAAAAAATTACAACTAATAATTGGAGATGTTAAAATATAAATGAAGAATAAATTAAATAATTTTTAATAATATTAAAAATTAATTAAATAAAATTTTATAAATTAAAAATTTGTATATAATAAATATTTTTAATTTTTTTCAATATAGGTCGATCATGCAAACCAATTGATCAATAATTAACTACATTTTAACATGATTAAAAATTTGTATTTTATTTAATTAATTTTTAATATTATTAAAAATTATTTAATTTATTCTTCATTTATATTTTAATATCTCTGATTATTAGTTGTAATTTTTTTTTTATATTTTCACTTTTTATTTTATAAATCACTCTATTTATTTTACTTTTATTCAAAATACTAAATTATTGTTGAGAACACAATAAATAAATATATGATAATAAATAAAATTTATGTAAAATATTTATATATATAAATGTTTCATAATAATTATTAATTAGATTATTGGCTCAGTGGTTATGCTAACATTTATAAACTAATGAGAGTTAAGTTTGAATTCTAACTTTGTCAAAATTTATTTAATTTTTTTATTTAAATTAACTACTTAAATCAAAGGGCAAATTAGTAATAAAAAAGGATAATTATGTCATTAGTAAAAAAATTATTTAAGTCAACCGTAAAAATAACGGTCAAAGCCTCAAAATTAACAGAAAAACCAAAATTGCTTGATTTTGAAAATTATAATTAAACCAATCAAAACTGTTTGATTTTGAAAGTAGGAGATCAAAATTATAAATTAAAAAAAATATGAGGATCAAAATTACAATTAAGCCTAATATAAATAAATAACTTAATAAATATTTCACCAAAAAAAAGAAATATACGAATAAATGTTGTGATTAAGATCTTGTTATTAAAATGATTTAATTACAAATAAAATTATTCTTTAATAAAATTATAATAAAAAAAATAATATTAAATATTTCCTTTTATAAAATATTTTCGGTTTTCACATATTAATGTGTTATTATAGACTTATTGTACATACATATATATTGTCCCTGTGGCCCAAAGTTAGTTATAATTAACACTGAATACAATAGCAGGAAATTATGTTTAAAGGACAAACCCATCTACCATTACTGCAGTGCATTTAAGCGAACAATAAAAACATAAATATACTTAATTACAAGTTAGGGTTACCTCATCACAACTACATCAAAATATATCATCATTGATTGATATTGTGATAGGAAAACTCTAGAGGTTAGTAAAAACTCATATGTTGTGAAAATGATAAGAATCTCGTGTATTTGAATTCTTTGAATTATTGGTCGTTAAAATATTATAATTGAGATTAGTTTTTTTTTTTTTTATCCAGTGAGCTAAACAATGTAATAAAAAAAAAAGATTGATATTATTATATCTTTCATTATTAACCTTTTTGTTTATTAAATATAAAAAAAATTAAATACTTTTTTATTTTTAAGAATTTAATTAATGTATTTATTTTTATTTAATATTTTATTGAACACATATATAAACAAAAATAACTATTCTCGATTAAGAAAGTTAGTTTACATGTTCTAATTTTATAAATTTAAAAAAAATTGATATGATCATACATAAAAAAGAATCATTATAAATTTGAAAATAAAGTTGTAATTAAATAAATAATATTTTAAGAATAATAATATTAAATATATAAAAATTAATTAAATTTGTTTATATTTAAGTCTAATAAATAAAATTATTTTTTGCTTATAAGTTCCAAGTATGTCTTTGATAAAATATTTTTAATAAATTAAAATTTCATAAAAATAAATATACCATTACATCTGATTGATGAAAAGGCAATGTAAGTAAAGTACCAGCCAACTAACTTTATGTGAAGAAAATAACAACATATCAAAATACATCACGTGCATATCATAGACAATTTAATCAGTGCTTCAAATTTTGTCCAGTGTCGGATTCTCCCTTAGCTAGTAATTGTCTAATTTTAAAATGTGCATATAGTACAACTATTTAAGCAGTGACTCAATTTTGTCCAAGTGTCTCGTTCTTCCCTACTTATACTTATATAGATGGAATTTTAAGAGAGTGAATAGTGTAACAGTCTGAATTATCCATTTAAATTTGGTTTTTCCAAATTAAATAGAGTACTTTGTAAATGATAAAAATTTATTCATTATTAATAAAGAACGGAACTATCTTTTCTTATTTATAATGATTTTAACATATAAATTAAGTCTATGAACCTAACTTAATCATTGTATAAACACGATAGTTTCACTTTGGTAAGACACTTGAATATTCAAATCATTGTATAAACACGATAGTTTCACTTTGGTAAGACACTTGAATATCCAAATCAGTTTCTATCCTTATAATTTGAGTGTTAGAGTATTTTTATAGATACCATTTCCTCAGTTTAAGAAAGAAATATATTAAGAAAAAATTATTATCTTTTTTATGAAAATAATATTGTTGAATCTCACTGTTCTCGGAATGTTAAATTTCGATATTCACAAAAAAAAAAAAATTATGATTAATTTGATTTGGATAATATAACAAGTATTTAATATTCAAATTAAGTAAGAAAAATAAAATATTGAAAAGATACTAGAAATCATTAAAATATATTCTTGGGTATAGCTATAACAAAACCTATATACAACCTTTAGTACCCCTATCAAAGTAGTTTTTAAATCCCCATGTTTAATGAAATAAATTAAGTAGATAATGAGCTCTGAATAAGCTTTTCTAAAACTGCTACTAGAAAAACACAATAAAATCATTTTTTTATAAGTTAAAATTTGTTTTTATATTAATTAATTTGTAAGAGTTTTTAAATTTTTAGAGAAATTATATGAATTTTTTTTTATAAATTTTCTAAGCATATAAGTTAGTTTCCCACTTATAGATTTTTTTTTCTTATTTTCTTCATTAAAAAAAAATGTTTACGAAGAATGTTATATAAAAAGAAAAAGGTCGAGAAAGGTAGGTAGAAGATACATGTAGGAGGTCAAATTGCAAAAGCTAATTTATATGACAAATCCATCTCGAAACAGTTGAAATGCAACCTTTGTGAGCTATGTTGTAATTTGTATACAGTTGGGAGTGTAAAACCAAGCCACGTTTAATAGGTTAAATATGTGCAAGATTCTAACAAGTGTCTTATTCTAATTGCTTCACATGACACCTTTTTCTTTAGGTTAAATATATATACTAGCTAATTGAAGATTTGAAGGTTTCGGATCCTTATCCTCATCCTCATCCTCATACTAATAAAAATCAACTTTCTTGGACGGTCCAAGTTGCTACACGTGGATATATTGAGCTTTCAATATGCAGGGGTATTTTGAGCTTTCAATTAATCTCTAATGGATGGATAATGCGAAACTATGATTTTCTCAATGCAATTTTACAACTAGTTTCTATGGGAGGGGTATTTAACATTTTCTGGTTTCTACTATAAAATAAAAATACTATGTTGAGTTTATTAAATACGTATAATATATATCATAACAATAATTGAAAAATATATATTTTTACATAATTGAACCATCAATGTAGTTGAACTCTTTTCGTTATTATTAGTAAAAGATTAGTCGGCCACTAAACTAAGGAAGCAATCTTATTAAGTAGAGAGCAATAATACATTGCACTTAACTGAGGCCTCATTGTATTTCTGTTTTATCAATGAATTGGTAGTTTCAAAAAAAAAAAAAAAGTACTTAACTGATAACACATTTGTCCTGTTATAAGAGAATTTATTTGCCCCTATGAATCTAAAAAGATTTTTTTTTTTACTACATTTGTGTGCCAGTATTATTAAATGCACTGCTTTGGAGTAAGAGTTCCTTACTTCCAGGTGAACTATAAAAACTTGAAAATGATCTATAGATAAGAGGTTACCAAATTGAAATACTAATAGAATTTTAATGACGAAGAAAATGAAGAATTCAGAAGCTAATAAATTAATGACAAGTTAGGTTATGTTTGGAAATAAAGAAATTAAAAAGTTAGGTGAAAACCGAATTAAAAACAAGCTAGTAGTTGAAGCTCTTTTTGAATGCATATTTCATATGGCACCAACCATTCTTGCAAACGAATGTAAAAATAAAAAATAAAAAAAATAGAAGAGATTATTCCTCGGTGAAAAAGAAAAGAATAATGAAAAACGAATGTATAGTGTGCAGTCTTGGGCCCTATAAGGTTGGTATCTTTTTCTTTTTTTTTTTTATAACAGAAGGTTGTTCTTCTTTTTGCACCTCCTGTTTGCTTTTCGATCACACAATTTTTTCAAATTTCAAAATAAATTAAATACAGTCACCCTTATCCTTCCCTATTTCTGTCTTTCATTCTCTCTAGCACTCCCTCGATTTCTTTTTTCAGAGAGACATTCTGAAAACTTGATTTGAAAATGTATTTTTTACAGTCCAAAATTAGTTTCTAGAAGCTATTTTGCAAGTTTTATTAGTGACATTCCATAAAGTAGTTTCCTAAATGTATTATTTTGTATTCCAAAAATTATTTTTCATAATGTAAAAAATACATTTCTGAAACTAATTTTCAGTGAAGGTATTTTGGTAAAACAATAAAATAATGACAGGCTAACAGTGTGGAGAGCAAAAACAGGGTGTAAATGACATCTCTCCACTAAAATTTAGTTCGTACGGTTGGGTTGTGTCAACTAAGATGATGTGTCATTGTAAGAGAATTTATTTAGGTGCTTTCCTTTACTTTTGCACCGGATTATCTCCGAGTGCATATCATAATCCTCTTCAAAAGAATAGGGTAGTGTTTTTTTTTTTTTTTTTATGAATAAAGAAATTTTAAAAAATGGCATTAAGGCCTACAAAAGAGAGTGCCTGAGGCATCAGCAACTAAGTAATTCGAAGCTGAAGCTGGACAAGAATTTAATAAAATAAACGGGGAGGAGGATTTGGTTCCTGACTTAGCAAGAATGTCTACCACATTATTTCCTTGCCTAAGCGTATGCTTGAAACTAATATTCCAAGGTAGTTGTACGTAATCACGAATGGCCGAAACCACACCTGCATGAGGATGAACAACGTCAAGCCCCTCAATGATGAATTTCAGAGAAGTGGTGGAATCCGTCTCACAAATAACATTAGAGAAACCTTTTGTGTTGGCAAGTTTAATGCCATGGAAAATAGCACACAGGCTCAGCGGTGATATTTGAAGTAAAACCACAATTGCCCATATAACCCGTGATCCAATTGCTTGCAAAATCTCGTAGAACACCACCAAAACCTGACAAGCCAGGATTACCAAAGGAACTACCGTCCGTATTAATCTTGATGTGGTTTTGTGGAGGAGGTTCCCAATTAACCAGTATCCTATCTATTGAGGATGAGCTGGTCGAACTGGTCGAGCTTGTCCCTTTGGCTAGATGTAAAAGAGAACTTATCTGGTTATGTATATACCAGTTTGGCCAAACTATATCGTTAAAAACCACCTCATTTCTCGCACACCAAATCATCCAACAAGTGATGCCGAATAAGAGCTGAAAATTTCCTTGAATGTTACTTCTGAGCCAGTATGCAACATCATCAATGAAGAAATCAAGACCATACTGCAACCGGATGTATTGTCACACCTTACATGCATAGGGACAATCGCGAAGGATGTGAATCCATGTTTCATTGACATCTCTACACCTGCAACAAGAAGAATCAATAGTAATATGCCGCATGAAGCGGAAAGAGTTAGTAGGAAGACTCCCTCTATAGATGAGCCAAATAAAGTGTTTAACATTCTCAGGTAGCTTGGACTTCCACACCCACGACTTAACTCAAAGACAGGTAAGATGAAAAGCAGGCTCTCGGCTCAACCACGCATAGGCGGACTTGGTATCATACCTTCCCGAGCTAGATGCACTCCACCTAATAATATCCAGCATAGAAGGATTAAGAAACAAGTACGGAAGGGTGTTCAGAATGTCTTGTGGCAAGGTTGTAGTAAGGACGTCAAAGTGCCAAAAGTTATCAAAATAGACATCCTTAACGCGTAATTGCATGTCCCTTTCATGGACCTCATCTACCATGCCATACAATGGTCCCTCCTCTAACCAAAGATCAAACCAAAAGGAGCAATCCCCGTCTCCAATCCTAAACGTGAAACCTTGTTTGAGATGAGATAAGGCTTTCATGATAGAGGACCAAACATACGAGCTGCTTGTGGAATTCTTAAGGTGAAGAATATTCTTTTGGCCAATATATTTCGCATATAGTAAGCGAACCCATAACTTATCCTTGCTGTGCAAAAGATCCCACACATGCTTGCCAAGTAGGGAAATGTTAGTTTGGCGACATCGACGAATGCCCAAACCTCCTTTGGCACGAGTTTTAGAGATCATAGACCAATCTACCCAATGATTGTGATTCCCTCCCTAGATGAAGCACCTTAACCTAGAGTCAATTTTATTGCAAATTCCCTCCGGGATCCATAGGTTTTGCATAGAGTAGAAGGGGATAGTAGATATAATTGACATAGCCAAAGTTACTTTGCCAGCACGGCTAAGGAGTTGGCCCTTCCAACCTGCAATGCGGTTATTGACACGGTCTGTGAGGGAGGCAAAATCCGCCTTAGTGGTCCTACCTACCAAGAGAGGGAACCCCAAGTATCTGCCTGGATTATGAGTGTGTTGGAACTCTAATATAGTGGCAAATTGCTGGATTTTGCTACGTGGAACATTCTTAGAGACGAAGAACTTAGATTTTTGACTATTGACTTTCAAGCCAGAAGCAAGACAAAATAAACGGATAACATCCTGGACCAACTACACTTGATTTGTTGACGCCTTAGTGAACAACAGGCAATCATCGACAAAAAATAAATGTGATATCTTAGGGCCACCTCTGGAGACCGTGAATCGGGTTGCCAATCCCCACTACTCACTTTCTCCTGAATGAGAAGTGCTAGCTTCTCCATGCATAGCAGAAAGAGATAAGGTGACATTGGGTCTCCCTGACGAAGACCACATCTCAGCGAGAAAGAGGGCAATCTCTCATTATTCCATTTTAAGGACAAAGACGTAGTAGTAGTGCAGTTCATAACCAAATCTATTGTGCGATCCGGAAACCCAAATTCCTTCAGAGTCAATCTTAAGAAGCTCCAATCAACCCTATCATAGGCTTTTTCAAAATCAATCTTGAACATAACATATCCAGTCTTTCTAGTCTTCTTATGCATACTATGAACAATCTCTTGGGCGATGATGGCATTATCATAAGTTCCCCTCTTGGGGATGAAGTTACTTTGAAGGGGACCAATGATAGAATCTAGGTGTGGCCGAAGGCGATTCACTAGGACCTTGGAGACCAATTTGAATAGAACATTACAAACACTGATTGGTCTGAAGTCCCTGATGGACGTGGGATTCTCCGACTTAGGAATGGGAACTATCAAAGTGTTAGTCATTTGGGATGGAATAACAGTTGTGACAAAGATCTCCGACTTAGGAATACGATAGTGTTTGAAGTATTTGAAGTAGTAACTATTTATTGGTTAAAGTTAGACTTATATGTATACTTTATTACACTAAATACATTATTTATAATATTTATAATTAAAATATTATATTAAACTACGCATTTGTGTTTCAAAATATATAAAAAATGTATCTGTCTTGGTGTATAGTTTAAGTCTAATGTTAATCAATAAATAATAGATAAATAGTTAAATTTATTATTAAAAATGTAATACTTTAACAAATTTATTTTTAAAAGATGATAAATTAAAATTTAGTCTTTGAATATATAAAAAATACAATATATCAGTTATGTGGTCAAGTTTAATTCATTATGTTTAATGTTTGTGTTGATTTTACTTTAATTCGTGAAGTATATTAATAGTAAGTATATTATTCAGATCTATAATGACATTAATTATATTGTTTATGAACTTATTTATCAATAAGTTGTAAAGTTTACAAGCATCAAATTTAGTTAGTTACATATTTGGAGTCACGAAATTTGATTGTATAACTAATATGTCGTACTTTGTACACATGTAAAGTGACTAGATTTTAATTTATCATATATTTTAGGGATGAATTTGTCAGGACATTACACTTTTGAAACACAAATTTAGTTATTTACCCATAAATAATTTACCTTTCCAAATATTGTAATATTCTACTGCAAATGATCTATACTTCTTTTTCTTCACATTTTTTTTTTCTTATCTTCCAATGAAATATATTGAGGGACACTCGATCAATTTTTTTTGGCTAAGCAATGTAGTAGAGCGGTTCGTTATCCTAACTACTACAATGCTACAACGAACTGATGAACCGAATTCTTGATAGTAGAAGTTAAGAAATTAGAGCATTGGAGATTCCTAGTTAGAATATTAATATTCAACAAGTAGAATTAATAATGACGTTTCTCTATCAAGCCTTATTTTATTATAACCAAATATAATTAGTTTCATTATTTTATTTTTAAACATAAGCACTCGTTGATCGTTCTATCACATTTTGTTTATGAAAGATCCAGGAAATAAGTGTTGCGTGATGCAGTAGCATATTTTAAGCAATGAAATTATTAAGACTTGAAAATAAGCTCAATGTGACTATATACTTTCCCCTATTCCAATAAGGGTCACTTTCCTGGACTAGCCATAGCAGTTCTTCAAATTAAGCACTTTTCTTTTTGTCTAGACACTGCTCAATACGCAACTATGCAAACAATTATGAGATGCGATCCAATACGCACTTTCTGGGTGAGTACTTACTGTGTTTTCAAACTCGGAATCCATTATTTTTCTAGTAGAATTTTTCTGTCAATTTTGTTTCTTTCTAGAACAACATATATACATTGTTCATTGCCAAACTTTCTGTTTTCTTCTTAGAAAAATTAAATACGAGGAAAAGAGTATAGTGCATGTTCACATTTTATTTTTTTCATGTTAACATGATGTAAAGAAAATTAAGTATCATTAAGATATACGTACCTATTTACTCTCTTTCAAATATATATATTTTTATAGTTAATTTAACATTTATTAAAAATTATAAATTATGAATAAGTATCTTTGATAAAATTGACATAATTTCATGAACTGTAATAAGTTTTAATTAATAATAAAATATATTTAAAAATTCATATATAGTAGAACGTTCCCAACATATTTCTCTTGACGTAATAATATTCCATGATAGTTACATGATATGAGTTGTTTACGTGAGGATTCTTTAGATTTTTTTTATTGTCGGGGAGAGGTATCAATATTGAATTTTCGTAGCTGTATTGTAGTGCTCTGATCTGTCTCTTCAAGATTCTTGGGAAATTCTAGTTTATATATTATACAGTACTTTGCATGTGACAAAAATTAGATGTGGAAAATAACAGACAGTTAAATTGACTTGCGGACGTGATTTAAGCCCTTGAATGTAACCATGTTAAGTGCGTGATTGGTTTCAAAATTGATTCAATATTTCAGAATTAATTTTAGATATTTTTTGTTTATGTTTATTTTAGAGTTGATTTGGATGGAGATGGATTTTTATTTCAAAATTTGTAAATGTAATTTTTAAATTAAAGTAATTTTGAATGTATTTGAAAGTGTGAATTGAGATTGAAAAAATCAATCCAATCATAACTTCTTACATGTTTGATTTCATGTTCGGGGAGGATCCAAAATTTATAATAAATTTTATTTAAAAATCAATTATAACCAAAATCTTCTAAACATAAATTATATCACTTCCAAATTAATTATAATCAAAATTAATTTGGTTTGAAAATCAATTTTGTCAAAACTCATCCAATAAATTAAGACTTTTTTATTTAGAGCATTTCTAATAAAAATATTAAATAAATTATTTAACTCTAAACAAAGTTGTTTAATCATCTCTTTTTATATTAGAATAAATAATATGAAATTGTTTATTTAAATATCATTACTTAAAAATTACTATCACAAATAATATTTTTTTAATTATGTAGTATCTACAAAAAAATTAAGTTAAACATTCTTCTTACCATTCTTGCCATTAAAATAATTTCTTTTGTAAAGGATTTAAACCAAGTGAAACTACAACTCATGAAGTACACACAGCTAAAAGAAGTAACTCTTTTGAACAAATTTGTATTAAAGATGCTCTTACAAAACTATATGGAAATTTGAATCACTCACGTCATGTGTTTGGGTTCATTATGGTACCAAATTATTATTCTTGATTAATTAATAATGATGACGTTTTCCTCCACGCACACTACTATGGTGAAGGAAGAAGAGTGCATGGAGATTTGACTAGACTCTGGCTGCTTTGTTATTTTCATGGATGGAGTTGGCTCGATCGAATGAATAACTTGAGCTAGCTAATTCACATATTTAATATATTATGTTAGCGGGAGATGTTTCAAAAATGAGAACTCTCTTATCATTATAACGAGAAGAATGAAAATATGATAACAAATAATAATCATTATTAAATTAAAATTAAAAATAATAAATAATAATAATAATAATAATAATTATTATTATTATTATTATTAAATCAAAATTAAAAAGTAAGCATGTGAATGAGATTAAATTTTTATCTTAAATTAATTTTTAATCTCAATCACATTATTTATAATGTTAATATAATAATTATTTATTTATTTTGATGTTTGATATTCTCACTTAATTATTTTCATTGTTAACTAATTTTAAAGTATTATTTTTTTATCTATAGAATTGAACACAGTATCATAAGTATTTATAATACTTATGCACTTGCTCAACTGATAAGATTTTTTTATTGATACTAAATAGTTTGGTTTTCTTAGTATAATAGTTAACTTTTATTTTAATAAAAAAAAAAGTTAACTTTCATGAAATAGCTTTCTATTTCTTTATGCTCTCATTAGTTTTTTTAATTGAAAATGAATTAATCCAAATAATTAGCGTAACACCGTAAAATATGTTATTTTCATATACAAAATGTCCTTAAGCCAATGAAAGTCATGTAGCACACGAGTAAAATTAGTTTATAAACTAAATGGTTAAGAGACACATAATCTCTAACCTAAAAAAAAAATTGAAAATGAATTTTAAGTTGAGTAAGATTGTAAGTTAAAATTGATTTATACACGTACAAGTTAATATTTTTAAAAACTATTTCATGTAAGTGTTTTAAAAGATAAGTTTTAAATTATGCCTAAGCTAATTTTAACCTTTTTTTTTTCTTCGTTTTTGAATAAGTTTATCATTGCTTGTTTATCATTTTGGCACATATATATACACATGATATTAATATGAATTAATAGATGATTACAAATTACACGTACCAGAGATTACAAGGTAGTAGGTTAGATGGTTGAAAGAAAAAGGAGGAGAGATATGTCTTGCGTTTGATTCTCTTCCCCTAAAAAAAATTTAACATATTAATAACTAACATATTGATAAAAAGAAAATACAAACTATTAATCATTAATCATATCAATACATATATTAGTCTATTCATCAATATATTACCAAGCACATTAGTGGAAAAATTATGCAGAACTAAGCATAAGATAATAATTAAGCACATAAGCAATCACATTAGGCAAATTTTTATAGTCACATTATTAGTAGACAACAGGCACATTTAACATTGTAATATAAATAAATATCAAATTAGGCAGAATTGTTAGCATGGTTAGACATTATATCAATAAAATTAGTCATATTTCAAATTAGTAAATTAAAGTTAGGCACATTTCATATAATTTCATATTAATATATATTTGATCAGCACCACTTATATTAATACATACTAATTAGGCACATATTAGAGTGACTTAGATTGATACATGCTTAATTATATGCAAATTAGGAACATTTCATATCACATGCTCTAACTTTTGGTATTTGTTTCTATTAGTATATTTCACAACCAGGTATACAAGTATCATATAAAAAATATTTAATGCTATACGTTGATTTCAAAAAACGATATCAATTTTAGAATTTTGTTTTTCTAACCACAATTATTTGTGGGGTTCGAAAATCCCATAATTCGTTAGAAGGAGGGATAAGCAACACTTTTTCAATACTCTCCCTTGAAAATTTTCTTTTTTTATTTGATTTAAATTTATTAAAAATAATTTCACTAATTATTTAATGATTCTATTTCCCTATCTTGATTTAATCGATTTTTACTAGAAATTTTGATTTTCAATAAATTTCATCTAAATCACATGAAAAGTTATTGAATAAAAGTGTTAGGTCCTCTCTTTTGTTATTAGTCACACACCCAGATGTATGTATAAGAAGTCCATTGTGTCTAAATGCCTCATCACTTGTTCAGTTTACAACATATCTCCATATTGAGAATTCCAGAGTTTAACTAAGAAAAAAAGAAAATGCCTTATCAACTGTTATCTGGTGTGTGCATACCCCTTGCAGTTTCAGTTCAACCTAATACAAATCACAGAAGGTGCCATTATAATAAACATCCTTGTACTAATATATTTGCATTAAATTATGCATGTACTCATTCATATTATGCACTTTGCAATTTGTAGTTCCAAGTCTGATCACAGAATGCAGAAATTTGGTGAGTTAAGGGAAGTACATACAATTGTAGCAATTTTATGGAGTTTCTTCAATGTTGTTCTCACATGATCACTTCAGCATGATGCCTCTAAGAAACTATCTAACAATTTAATTTGGGTTTTGAACTTTTTTATATCTCATGTTGCTTTCTTCAAATAACTGACATTCTATACCAATATAGAATATTTCACAAAAGTGCCTCGGAGTGTCAACATGGAGAGCTTGCAGAATGGTTATTTGTTTCCTGAGGTGAGTGAGTTCTGAATTTTTTTGTTAGTGTTTGATATATTCTGGCTTCATTTTTAAAATAGTGTGATGATTTCTTGCCTTTAAGATGTTGGATAAGTTTGAGCAAACGTCTTTGTTAAAAACTTACTCAATAAACTTTAATCAAATGGAAACTTTATCCTTAACCTTAACTGTTAAGTTTATTCAGAAAAAATACTAAAGAGTTTATAAAAAGACTATAAGCCATTTCTATAGCTCAGAATCTCGGATAAGCTACTCTTCCTAACACCCCCATTTGTCTTGATTTTTTTTTTTTTTTTACAATTGTCTGAATGATTTGATACTACCTTTTTGCTCAAGTTTCATTCACCGTTTAATTTAAATTATATTTTCCATTGACCTTTACAGGAAAAGAAAATAAGACAAAAATAATTTGAAAGAGTTTTTACCTATTTGCTTATGATGCATGGACTATTTTTTTATATAAAAATTCATGTCATTTTTTTTCTTATCTTATAAGTACTTATAAAAAAGTTTATTTAAACAAGCCTAAAATAAATTTAGTTTCTCCCCTAAACTAAAGTCAATTAATGACCTTCGATTTTTGGAGAAGTTAAATAGGAGAGCTTCTGTATTAGTTGATTTTGGTTCATGTGAAAGGTTTAATTTATTTTATTTTCTTATTTCTATAAGTACTTAAAAAAATAGAGTTAATTTATCCTCTATTGTCTAATTTACCTTATTGTAACTTAATCAGATATTCATGCGAGAGTCTGAATATGCTCAGAGGAATCCACATGCAAGATTGATAAGACTTGGAATTGGTGACACCACAGAGCCAATACCAGACATCATAACTTCAGCTATGGCTAAGGTAACTAAAGTTGTCAACATATTTCTTCTTTGCATCCAGATAATTTTGACTCAGTAAAGGGAACATGGAAAGAGATTGGTAAGTTGACATGATTGTTTAATAATAGTAGTTTGTTTTTCTCGATTTCATGTATCAGTAGCCATCTATCTATAAACCACTTTTGGACTTCTGTGTAGAAAATGCTTTCTAAACCAAAAGTGGTATATTTCTACTTCTTAATCTCAACAAGTCCAACTTGAGAACTGATGTATTACGTCTTCTCTTTTTCCACCATTTGACTCTTGACGCGTAATTTAACTTTCAAAAGGCTTCTTCAAGGGAACCTTTTTCCCTTCTTGT
The DNA here is from genome assembly GCA_014843725.1 of Amphicarpaea edgeworthii. NCBI lineage: Eukaryota > Viridiplantae > Streptophyta > Magnoliopsida > Fabales > Fabaceae > Amphicarpaea > Amphicarpaea edgeworthii. Next base: position 20,782,842 of record CM026321.1, read on the forward strand.
GTTTGCTAGTTGCTAGATCTTCTTAATTTAGCACGTGTTATTATTCACGTTTTTGCAAATCAAATTCCTTGAAACATGCAGAAGTACTAACTATTAATTTGCACTTCAATTTAGACACATGTTTCTAAATGTGAAACCAAACACACACTTAATTTAAATTAAGTGTGTGAATACATACACCTATATTCTTTCATATTCATAACTTTTCATTTATATTTGACAATATTAAGATATTTCGTTTAACCAATTGGATTAAACTGTGAGTAGCCTTACCTTTATATATGCAAAGAGGATTAATTACAGTATAATTAGACTAAATAATAATAATAATAATAAGAATTTAATGGTAATATAAAGTAATTTTAAGTTATTATTCAATTATAAATAATTGTTAATATGATTTTTAAGAGATTGGATAACTGTGATAGTGTAAAATTACTTTATTTTCTCTAATAATAAACTAACTACTCTGCAATGAACAATCTGAGCCATTTAGGGGGTAAAATGTTAAAGTGGGGTCTAGTTATTATACAGTGAATCAGAGAAAAGAAATACTGAAAGAACAAGGTATATATACTATATTGTTTTGCAGCAAGCATTGGCTCTGTCAACAGCTCAAGGATATAAGGGTTATGGACCTGAGCAAGGAAACAGGGTAAAGTGCCACTGCTTATTTATTTCTAGCTTGATTAAATTGTCCTGATTGACCTTCTGCTTTTTTTGGAATTCATGGACACTTTTTCAGGAGCTAAAGAGGGCAATAGCAGAAACATTTTACCAAGATATGCAAGTGAAGGAAAATGAGATTTTTGTATCTGATGGTGCACAGTGTGACATTTCTCGCGTTCAGGTAAGGGACTTTGTTTTATAGACACACATTTTATTGCCAATTTTTGAAGGACCCTTTTTGTTTCTATTTTAGTAATTATAATATAAAAAATTACTAATTTCTGCTATACTTACATGTAGATGCTTCTGGACTCTAGTTTGTCAATAGCTGTGCAGGATCCAACTTTTCCGGTAATTACTTTTAGATCCACATTGAACTTAATTGACAGTACTATATTTAAATGATTATTTAATTTAGTATTGTCAATTAAGAAGTATATATTATTAATGAATGTATATACTGATGAATCAATCATGACAGGGATACATAGATTCTAGTGTGATTGTTGGTAGAACTGGAGGGTTGAAAGCAGCAGGGAGTGGAAAGTACAAAAACATAGTGTACATGAAGTGTGGAGCCGAGAACAATTTCTTTCCAAACCTATCAATTACTCCAAGGACTGATTTGATTTTCTTTTGTTCTCCAAACAATCCAACTGGTAGTGCTGCATCTCGGCAGCAACTTGAGCAACTTGTCAAGTTTGCAAAAGCAAATGGGTCTATCATTATTTATGATGCTGCTTACATATCAGATGATAGCCCAAGATCAATTTTTGAAATTCCTGGAGCCAAAGAGGTGCTGGTGATACTCTTAAATTACCTTCATAGTTACTTACTTATTGGTCACGGATCATGAGGCTGCTTTGAGCTAAATTTACCATTGGTTTAATTTTGCCTACTCAAAATGGTTATTATAATTATGTTTTTTTTTTAAAACTACTCAAAATAATTACAAATTTAATTTTAAAAGAAAATAATAATCAACTATTCGTTGGTCCGAATTAAACTTCTCTGTTTGAACCTAAATCGTAAAAATTATTGAGAAAAGAAACTTCACTAAAGGTAGAGATGACAAAATAAAAAATCAAGCTAAAGGCACATATTCTATATAAATCTCCTTTTTTTTTTATTATATTTGTATAAATTCAAAGGAAAAAAAAAATCAAGTTAAAATTAACCCTTATTTATTTGGACTAATATTTTTTTTAGTTCAATTTATCGAACTATGATTGATTCAATCTATTTTGTCATATATAACTAAAGGTGATTTGTTATTCTGTATGATAGATGAATCATTAACAAATCCGATAAGATAAAAAAAAATACTAAAAATAAAAAAAAAAATGTTTCATGATAAAAAGGTTTAAAAGGAATACTAAGTACTAACTATGACATGTGGGTTATGTGTGTATGTGAGTGTAGGTGGCAATTGAAATATCATCATTTTCAAAGTTTGCTGGTTTTATTGGTGTCCGGCTTGGGTGGACAGTTGTACCTGAAGAGTTGTTGTATGCTAATGGTTATCCTATCATAAAGGATTATGATCGCATTGTTTGCACATGCTTCAATGGTGCCTCTAACATTGTTCAAGCTGGTGGACTTGCATGCCTTTCTCCACAAGGATTTCAGGTTTGTCACAACTTACAAGCTTCTAATTTTTCCTGCATTTTGAAGTTAGAAAAAATCAAGTCCTTTAAATGATAGTAATATTTTATTGGTACATATGACGTATTAACAGTTTCAGCCCCACAGATGCACAATTATTAAATTGTGGTATTTTAAATAATTTAAATATCAAATTGAAATTATTATGTGTTATATTGCAGGAAGAGTAAATTTGTGAAAAATTATTTCTCATAAATGAATAATGGTTACATCCGGGTAGCTATTTATATACAAGAATAATAATGTGGTGCCTATTCTACTAATTACACAACTAACTCAACTATTATATGTGTTATCTTGATATCTCCCCACAAGTTGGGATGTGTATATTACATAATCTTAACTTGGACAGAGAAGAGAGTTAAACAATGGAGAATGTAATGGTTTAGTCAACACATCAGCTAACTGCGAGCTGGAAGGCACAGGCAGTAAATGTATCAGTTTTGCGGTCAGTTTTTCACGGATCACATGACAGTCTAGTTCGATATGTTTGCTATGTTCGTGAAAAGTAGGGTTGTGCGCAAGATAGATGGCGGATTTACTATCACAGTAAATGGAAGCAAGGTCAGGGAATGAAATTTAAAAATCTGCAAAAAATAACACAGTCATTGTATTTCACATGTAAGAGAAGCTAGAGCCCGATACTCTGCTTCAGTAGACGAACGAGATATAGTGTTCTGCTTCTTTGAACGCCATGAAAGGAGAGAATTTCCAAGAAGCACACAAAACCCAGTCACGGATTTCCTGGAATCGGGACAACGAGCCCAATCTGAATCAGCAAAGCCATGAAGTTTAAGAGGACTAGTGCTGGAGAAGAGAATGCCTTTTGCAGGGGAGGCCTTCAGATATCGTAGAACACGGGTAGCCGCTTGGTAGTGAGAATCCAAAGGGTTAGCCACAAACTGACTAAGATGCTGCATAGAAAAGGATATGTCAGGGCGTGTATTGGTGAGGTATAGGAGCCTTCCAATCAATTTCCTGTAGGAAGAAGGATCAGCAAGGGGAGTTCCTGTATTGGAGGAGAGTTTGGTGCTAGGATCAATGGGAGTAGAAACAGGTTTGGCACTAAGAAACCCTGTGTCTTCAAGCAATTCCAAGACATATTTTCTCTGATTGAGAAATATGTCAGATGTGGACCTAGCAATTTCCAAACCTAAAAAGTACCTAAGCTGACCAAGGTCTTTAATGCGAAACTTATGATCCAAAAAGGCTTTAACCTTGTTGATTTCTATGAGAGAATCACCTGTCAGAACAATATCATCAACATATACAAGAAGAGCAATAAATCCAGAAGAAGTGCTCTTGGTGTACAAAGAATGATCAGCTGCAGATTGTTTATATCCCAAAGAAAGTAGGGCAGAAGAAAGCTTAGCATGCCATTGCCTACTGGCTTGTTTCAATCCATATAAGGATTTAGTAAGCTTGCATACCTTGTTAGAATCTGGCATATCATAACCAGGGGGGAGAGACATGAACACTTCCTCATTGAGATCCCCATGTAGAAACGCATTGTTGACATCAAGCTGCTCAAGATGCCAATGCTTGATGGCTGCAATGGATAAAAGGACCCTGATAGTGGTAATTTTTGCAACAGGGGAGAAAGTATCAAAATAATCCACACCTTCAAGCTGAGTGTAACCCTTGGCTACCAGCCTGGCTTTATACCTTTCTATGGCTTCATTGGCATGGTATTTGATCTTATAAACCCATTTGCAACCGACTGGAATTTTTCCTGCAGGAAGATCCACAAGGATCCAAGTTTGGTTATCCTTAAGGGCAATCATCTCTGCATCCATAGCCTTTCTCCAACAATCATGTTTGGATGCTTGAAGGTAAGTTTTAGGTTCAGAAGTGGAGGAAATAGTGCAGCAGAACTTTTTGTAAAGAGGAGAACATTGGTCATAGGATAAAGAGTTGGAGAGAGGATAAGGGATGGAGCAAGAATGAGGTGAGGACTGTTGAGAATTGATGGAAAGAAGGTTACAATGGAAGTCTTTTAGATATGTAGGAGGGTGTTTGGATCTTGTGGATTTTCAGGTAGGTTGAGTAGCCGTGTGGACAGGAGGGTAGGGAGCATGAAAAGCAGGGTCCAGGCTGTGATGAAGGGTGTCATCACTGACATTGGGGTCAGCATCAATGATAGTAGGGCTGGTGGGGTCTAAATTGGCTGAATTGTGGTTGTCAAGGGGAGGTGGACTTGATGTGGAGGTGGCAGGAGTGATATCAGTGGGTACACCAGCTGGTATAGCATGTGCTGTATCAGTTTCAAGAGGAAAGGTATTATCCACTGGGCAAGGTAATTGTTCAGAATTCACAGATGGGACAAAACTTTTGAATGGAAAAACTGTCTCATAAAAGATGACATTCTAGGACACAAACAAGTCATGGGATGTTAAGTCATAGAGCAAGTAGCCTTTGGTGCCATCTCTGAAACCAAGGAAAACAGCTTTCCTTGCTCTTGGCTCAAATTTTGTCCTATGGGCTTAGAGTGTGATAGCAAAACACAGGCAGCCATAAACTTTCAGATGTATGATGACAGGGAAAGAATTGAATAGCATTTCATAAGGACATTTAGATTGAAGTAGAGGGCTAGGGATCCTATTGATTAGGTGAACAGCATGTTTAATGCTAAAGTTCCACAAGTTTATAGGGATATTAGCATGAAAGGTGATAGCTCTAGCCACATTAAGTATATGCTGGTGCTTTCTCTCAACCACCCCATTTTGTTGGGGGGTTTCAACACAAGTTCTTTAGTGAGAGATACCTTTGGACAAAAGAAAAGAACTTAAGGATAAGAACTCAGACCCGTTGTCTGATCTAAGACATTTGAGGGTGGTGTTGAATTGATTTTCCAAAGAAGCAACAAAATGGATTATACTTTGCTTGGTTTCAGTTTTAGATTTGAGAAATATTACCTAAGTGAAACGGGAAAAATCATCTACAAGTGTAAGAAAGTACTTGTGTCCTAGAATGGACTCTGTGGCATAAGGGCCCTATAAGTCAGCATGCAAAATTTCAAAAGGAGAATGAGTATGAGTAATACTATTGGGAAAAGATAGTTTCTTCTGTTTTGCATAATGACAAGAGTCATAAGGTTGCAGAGTATTATTATTACAAGGAATAAGAGGGAAATTTTTAGCTAAAGTGTGTATATTTGAATTAGAAGCATGGCTTAATCTTAGATGCCAAGTTTCAAAAGAATTGGAAACAACAGAATTACACTGAGAGAAAGCATTATTTGTATCTATCACATAGAGACCTCGTTGCAGGCTAGTTGTACCAATCGTTTGCCTCGAATGGTTCTGCAAAATGTGACACATGTTGGAAGAAAAATTCAGATGATAATCACTACTGCTAGTTAACTTTGTAACAGAGATCAAATTTACATGGAAGGTTGGAATATACAAAACATTGTAAAGTTTCAAGGTAGGTGAAAGAATGATATTGCCAGAAATGCAAGCATCGATGTAAGAACCATTTGGCAAAGAAACAGATACAGGAACAATGGTTTGATATGAAGCAAAAACAGCAAGATTGAAAGTGATATGGTTAGTGGCGCCTGTATCTAAAATCCAAAGATTAGAGTTTTTACCAATGCTTGTAGGAGAGTGTGAATTCATGGCAAAGGGAGAAGTTGTGATAGAATGAGCAGCAGGGGTAGCTTTTGATTGTTGAAGTAAGGCTTGAATACTTTAAAACTCCTCTTGAGTAAAGCCAAAAGAGGAACCTGATGCATCTTCAGCAGGAATTGAAGCAGTGTTTGCCTAAGACTGTGAGGAATTTTGAGCGTGATTCGGACCTTTCCCTTTCTACCTATAACCAGGTGGATAACCGTGTTTCAGAAAACAAGTCTCCACTGTATGGTTTGTTCTCCCACAATGTGTACAAACTCTATGTGATCCTTTAGGAGAGTAAGAACCTTTGCCTCTATGAAACTGCAAGCCTTTCCCATTTGAAAAGTGCTGAGCATTGACATGTAATGCAGTTACTGCAGAATCAGTGGAATCTGTTGTCAATGTAGAATTCAACTCACGTTCTTGTTGTATAACTAGTGAAAAGGCCTTGTCTATGTGAGGCAGAGGATTCATCATCATAATTTGGGACTTTGAATGTGCAAATCGTTCGTTTAATCCCTTCAAGAACCTGATAACGTAATCTTGCTCACGATATGTTTTGGCTGAATCAACAGCACCACACGAACAAGCAAAAGAGCAAGTACAACAGGGAAGGGGGCGATAATTCTCCAGTTCATTCCAAAACATCTTGAATTGAGTAAAATATTCAGAGACATCAAGAGTACCTTGGTGGAAACGGTAAAGCTCTTCTTGAATATCAGAAATGTGAAAAATATCACTCTACGAAAACCTAATCCGAAGATTCTTCCAAATGCCCGAAGCTGTATCAATCCATAGCACCGATTTCGCAATCAATTTAGAAATCGATCTTTGAATCCAAGAGAGTACCATGGTATTACATCTAATCCATTGAGCGTAAAGAGGTTTGGGAAACGATCCATCAATAAATTTTTCCTTGTTCTTGAAATCAATGCAATGTGCATTGATCGGGACCAGTGTGGTAATTCTTGTTGTCTAGCGGCAGAGCAACAAGAATCAACGCACGGGACTTTCGTTTGGGTGCAGGTAGTAAGGGTTTGCGAAGTTCGTCGCAAAATCGGCATAGCTCTGGTGATCCATAAGAGAAGAAGCAGGAGAAACTGCGTAAAAGAAGGAAAGAATGTTCAAGATGGGGATACAAAGAAAGCTTGAACGAGGAAGAACGAGAAGAAAAGGGGTGGTCACCGAGCTCTATGAGCTCGATACCATGTTGATATTGCAGGAAGAGTAAATTTGTGGAAAATTATTTCTCATGAATGAATAATGGTTACATCCAGGTAGCTATTTATATACAAGAATAATAATGTGGTGCCTATTCTACTAATTACACAACTAACTCAACTATTATATGTGTTATCTTGATATTATGCACATATATGAAAAATGGACTTGGTCATGGTGATGAAAGTAGTCATTTTTGTCGACTTATGTAAGTGTGTTAATTTCAGACACTGAAAACAACCATGCGTTACTACATGAAAAATGCGAGAATACTTGTTGAGACGTTTGAGTCAATGGCTCTAAAGGTATATGGCGGCAAAAATGGGCCATATGTGTGGGTGCATTTTCCAGGGTTGAGTTCTTGGGATGTGTTCAACAAAATTCTTGAGACAGCAGCCATAGTCACTGTCCCTGGTATTGGATTTGGTCCTGCTGGCGAAGGTTATATTAGAGTCAGTGCCTTTGGTCACAGAGATTCTGTATTGGAAGCTTCAAGGAGACTCACAAAACTACTACTATAATACATACTATATTTAATTTATACGTGTCCTATGTTGACCATTATTCGCTTAAGGTAGATGAATTTACTATAAATGTTATGCTTTGATTACACTGTAGTATGTAGTATATGTTTGGATGAAAACATAATTTATTTTGAATCTAATTAATTTTAAATAAAATTGATTTTAAAATAATGTGATTTATGTTTGAATGATTTTGGTTCAATTATAAAGTATACAATTGTTTCAATTAAAAATTGATTTTAAATCTGGAATCAATTTTAAATTATCAATTAAATATATACAAAATTATCTAAGAAGGGGTTAGCTATTTGTACCCCTATTTTAACATATAGTCAATGATTCCAACATGGATGGCGCCAGAAGCAAAGTAGCATTACAAGGTACGAGAAGCAAAATTATTTTGTGGACGTGATATATCATTCCGTTTCTCACGTCATCATTGAGCAGAAACCAATAACAACACATACTAAAAAGAAAATTTTTAAATAAAAAATATATATAAAAATGAAAAAAAAATTAGTAATTTGAAAAGGATGTATAATACATGTAAAAAAACATATTTAACTCTGAAATATAAAATAATTTATACAATACAAAACTATAAATAAAATAATTATAAAAAAATCAGAAATGATAATATAACTCTTTATTCAAATACTTTTTTTTTTGTCGATGTTTTTTTTTTTTTCATTTTTTAGACATGAAAAATGGAACTCGGTCATGAAACTCATATTTGTCCACTTATGCGTTTCATGCACTAAAAAGTAAAAAGAAACATGCGCAAACTACATGGAAAATGCGAAAATATATCACTTGTTGACACGTTTGACCTGATGTGGGAAGTGTTCAACGAAATTCTTGAGCGCAGCCATAGTCACTGTCAGTGATGACTCATGACTGTCTTTGGTCACAGAGAATGTGTATGGAAACTTCATTCAAGGAGACCGAGAAAATTATTAACTATATTTATTTATCCAATGTTGACCACTAACAAAATGAAAAATTTATGTACTAAAAAAATAAAAACGATATGCTTTGATTGCTGAGCCAATTTATAGTTAAATTGTCATTTAATCTATTTATTTATATAAATATATAAAAGTTAAATCACAGATTTTATATGGTCATAATTTTGTTAGCTCCTCCAAAATTACCACCCTTCACCTTCTTACCTACCGGTAGCACTTCCAATTTAAAATAAATAAATAAATATTTAAACATTTTCTTTATATAATATGTCCAATAAGATGGATGCATGCTTAGTGTGCCAATTTTTGAAGAAAGTTTCTCTATAATAATAAAGAGTATGAACATAAAAAGAAAAGGAAGTTATTGAAACTAGAATCGTCATTAATTGAAGTGTATTTTTTTAAAGGCATCATTAAATAAAGGTTAAAGATAATTGAATTTGCTTATACTTGAGGACAAATGATTTTTTTTTTTTTTGCTTATATATAGTATATACAGGTCCGGAATCAACAATGCTATGTTTTTTTCATATATATTATGCTTATTTTGAATTTAATCTTATAACAACAAATGATGAAGGCACTATTAAAAATATTTGCATATAAAAATATTAAAAAATCATTTAAAATTTTTTTATGTATAAAGATAAAGTATATTTTGATTTAATATTTTACTTGTTTTTTTAGAACAATATTTTACTTGTTAGGTAGTAGAGAAACATTATTTCATTCATGAGAAAATCCAATGTGTATAAAATTAATAATATTTAGTCACCTTACAAGTGGTCAATGTGAACTGAACACTTATTTTATTATTCCGAGTTTTGAAAGGCAAATAATTGGCTATTGTATCACACATCTTGTAGCACAATTACTACCACGAAGCATGAAATCGAAAAGAATCAAAGACAATGTTCTTACTTACGGTAGTACTCCACTAATTAAATATTACTACTTGGTCACCAAGTTTAGCCGCCAAATAAAAACATAGTATGTGTACCAATGATGAGAAAAGAGTCAAATTCAAGATACACGTTTAATTTCATTAATTTATTGTTACTCTTTCCTTGCATGCCAAGCCAATCCAACACTCAAATGACTATAAATAAAATTCACCCCATTAATCATGTGTTCTATAAATAAAACACACAAAATTGTCTAGCTGAGACAGAAACAGAGAAGATGGCAGGTGGAATTGAACTTGCTGAAGCATATGTATTGAAGAAGCAGCACAAGAAAATGAAGGAAACAGAAAAGGAAAGAACCAAGACCAATAGATCAAGTGGATGCTTCTCTTGGTTTCCCAAAAGGCTCACAAGATCTACACGGATAAGAGACAACAATGAGAATAAGAGCTGATTAAGGTTTTAGCAAATCCATCAAAATCATGTTTTGCTGAGACATTGTAATATACAGAATGTTGTGTTTTGATGTTTTTGTTTGGTGTTAAACTTCACCAGATTGGTGAACGTTACCTTTGTGTAAAGATTCTGAAGTTTCATAAAGTTTAGATGAAATGTAATAATTAATGTACTAGAAATATTACAAATATTATTAAATCTGTTTTAGAGGTACTGTCATATGTTTGAGTTTTTTTTTTTTAATCGAAAAATTTTAGTTATTGAGTTGTTATTGAAAAAGATTTGAATTCATTACTTTTCTTTCTTCCTTCCATCATCATTAAGTTAATTTTATAACTTTAATCATAGTTGTGACTTGTGAGATTATCCTGGACTTGAGTTTAAATTGACATGGGCTAGCATATTTGCTATATGAATTTGGACCCAACATGTCACTCTAGAACGGGTCCTCTCAGTCCAGAAAAGGAGTAATTAAAATCAAAGAATTTATGACTTTTTTTCTTTTCTATCTTTCAAAACTTTTAACATTGGCTCAAAGTTTATTTAGATTTAAAACAATGTTTTTATAAAAAAAAAAAATTATTTGGAAACTATAACAAAAGTAATTTATTTGAATATTATAATTTATTTAAAATTTATCTTTCAAAAATTTTAAGATATAAAATATAGTGAGAGATAATACGACTTCATCATTTAATTATTGATTGAGATAATTACATGAGTAATGAATTAAAACAAAACAAAAATTGGCAAAAAAATTGAGGGGCTTCAAAAAAAAAAATTATTAGATACTAGAATATTATTTAAACCATTTCTGTAATGTATTCATGATTGGTTTACTTTCTATTTCTTTTTCGTTTTAAAGTATACATTTTCATAATATCATTTTTTTGGTTTTTTAAGTTTTCATAATACGTTTTAACGTTTTAGATTTTAAAACAATTAATTGACAGTTAAAAATTGTTAATGTTTAAATTAATTATTTAAAAATAAAAAATAGAAAACCATAATTAAAAAAAAGAAAAAGAATGAAGATAATATTATTCTTTATTTAAATATTTTATTTTTATTTTGTCAAATTTTCGTAGACATGAAAAAATGATTCTATCTTAAAAAAAAAAGAAGGATCAAACGATAAAATTGAATGATTTCTTTACTAAAATATGAAAATATATTATCATATTAGTAGCGTGATCTACGCTTACTGGACAGTGAACATGCGAGATTAACCAATCGCCTCTTGTCTATAATATCCCACCTGCCTCGTCCCTTCCCTTTTCTTTTCCCTTTCTTCTTCTTCTTAGCTTTTGGTCCCCTTGTCTCCCATTTTTCATTTTTGAAGATTCAATTATTTGATTGTTGTTGAGTGAGTCCATTTTGTTTGTTATTTGTGCAAGCACATCAGGTATGCTATTTTTTTTTTTTTTTTGTTTTACTTTTGAGACACAACTTCAAGTGTTCATTATTGTCTTGTTCTATTTACTAATTTTATTTTTATTGGATTTATTTTCTTTTTTTTATATTAAAAAAAATTAATATTCCCCTTTAGGAGTCCCTTGATATGACCCTAATCCACTAAACATCTCCCTGTCCCACGAAGCACTTGGTGCTAGGCGGTATGCTAATATATTTTCATATTTTTTTTATTTGGATAATTTATATTAAGAAATCACCCAATTTGATTGTTTTGTTAGAGATGGTGTGGGGAGCTGGCATTTGAGATATTAGAGCTACTGGCAGAGGGTCTGGGGATCCCTGATCAATGATTTTTTAGCAGGTTCATCAGAGAGGTTGATAGTGACTCAGTCCTCAGGTTCAATCACTACCCAACTCTCCTACACTTAACGACAACAACGTCATTGGCTTTGATGAGCATATTAACCCTCAGATTCTCACCATCTTCAGATCCAACGACGTCCTGGCCTCCAAATCTCTCTCCAAGATGGTGTGTGGAACCAAGTCCCCCTGACCCCTCTGTTTTTTTGTTAATGTGGGTGATCTCTTGTAGGTATATTTCTTTTTTTTCTTTTTTTTTTTTATCTCTCTTTTCAACAGCAACCTGGTTTCATTTTCCTTAGCACAACACAACTCTTATCACTCACCCTAGGGATGGGCCCTGCCTTAATTTCTTTTCCCCTTATTGTTCTTGCTTCTTATGAGATTTTGTCAAGCATATCAGGTGTGTTATTTTTTTATTTTTGTTTCACTTTTTAGGTATAACTTCAAGTGTCTATCATTATTATTATTATTTTTATTCTATTTACTAATTTTATTGGATTTTTTTTTTAATATTACACCTCCCATCGGGACAACATTCCACATCATTATTCTTATAGGAGACATTGATCCACCAAATATTTTTTTACAGAGATATTATTTCATCATTTGTTATCCAATATAATAGTATGTTTTCATTTTTTTTCACTTGGTAATTTCTTTTAAGAAATCACCCAATTTAAAAAAAAAAAAAAAAATTCGGTCACAACTCATTTTGTCCAATTTTCAGGCACTAAAAACAAACAAGCATGCCAAAATACTTTGACACATTTGAGTTCATGCATGAGAAATGTTCAACCAAATTCTTTGACATTGTGTATTGGAAGGAAGCTTGAACCAAGAAAATTACTAATACTATAAAGTATAAATAAATATTCGCATCAGGTCAAACTCACAAAATGAATGTGTACTAAAATAATTTATAAATGATATGCTTGAACCACTAATAATTAATTACTTGGTCACCAAGTTTAATTAACTACGAAACAAAAGCATATAGCTACTATCACAGTACTGGTGGACAAAAAAAATAGTCAAACTCTCAAGATACACATTTAATTATTCATTAATTTATCGTAACTATTTAATTTGCTTGCATGCCAAGCCAATCCAATCCAATCCAATACACACATGCCTAATTAAATGGCTATAAATAAAATCCATCCCGTTAATCATGTCCTCTCAAGTCAAAGCAAACAGTAAAAGAAGATGGTAGGTGGTGTTGAACTTGCTGAAGCACATGTGTTGCGAAAGCTGCATAGTAAGGAGAAATTAATGAAGGAAATTACAGAAAATGGAACAACAAAGTTGTGTAGAATTGGTGCCAAGGCCAATGGATCAAGTGGATGCTTCTTTTGGATTCTCAAATGGCTCACAAGACCTACATGGATAAGAGACGAGAATGAGAATAAGGGTTGATTAAGGTTTTAGCAAATTCATGAAAAATCATGTTTTTTTTTTTATTTTTTATTTTGTTGAGACACTGTATCATAATATGGTTGTAATATATATACAGAATGTTGTGTGTTTTGATGTTTTTGTTTGGTGTTAAACTTCACCAGATAGGTGAACGTTACCTTTGTATGAAGATTCTGAAGTTTCATAAAGTTTAAATGAAATTTATTAATGTACTTTATTTTTCAATAAACTACTAGTGAATGTTATGTGTATTATTTAAGTTGTAATTTGTAAATGAGTTGTGTGTTCTGTAAGTGGAAGATTTAGCACGCAGAGTCGGTGGAGGTAATTTAATTACTTTTTAAAATATAATTATGAGAAGAGATTAATTGATACTGGTATAACATTCGCGTTAAATCTTTCAATAATTTTATCATGACATTGTTGAATTTTATTTTATTTTATTTTTGGTTATACCTCACATCTACCTAATCTTATATCAATAAAATATTATTTGATATTTTATTTATATAGTAAGGTCCTAGTTCAACAGGTTGAGTAAGGTAAACCTCTCTAATATCATGTTCATTACATCAATATAACTTATATCAAATATTACATTATTTAATAACTTTCAAATAAATAAATTTCTCTCAAAATTCATTTGATGTAAATCATATATACATACCAAATTTTATATCAATTAAATATAATTTGATACCTCATTTATATAGATCAAAATTCACGTAATATATTTTTTTTCAAAATATACTAAAATATGAATTATATTATCACCTTTTTAATGATGTTCAATTTTTATAAAATTTAATATATATGATCTCCATAAAATGAACTTTCAATCTAACGAAGGATTTTGAGATAAATTTATTCATTTAAAAGTTATTGAATAATGTAACACTGATAAGTTATTTAGTATCATTTGATCTTCTCTATCAAAAATAATAATGTAAATTAATAAAAAAAATATTAAAAATTACTATCTTATTAACACTTAATTTCAACTAAATTATATGAAATTAAACCCATGTGTGGTATCTATTGTGACAAATAGTCAAACTTAAAACACTCTTCTAATATTATACCACACCACCGGGACAAATAGCCACGTTTTTCATTTGTTTCTCACCATTAATACCACTCTTATAACATTCCTTCTTTTAAAAAATAAATAAAAAAGTATGCAAAATAAGAATCAACAATACTAATTTATTTTCATATAAATTATGCTTATTTTGAATTTAATCCTTATAGCAACAAATGATGAAGTCAATATTAGAAATATTTTTATATAAAATATTAAAAAATCATTTAAAAAAATGTTATGTATAGAGATAAATTATATTTTAGTTTAATGTTTTACTTGTTAGGTAGTTAGAAAAAAAACATTATTTGATTCATGAGAAAAGATAATGTGTATAAAATTAATAATATTTAGATCAATAGAAATAAATGATTTATAATATTCATTAAAATAAAAATAAAAACACAATTATATTTCAAAAAACTTGAAATACCTTGTAACAAAAAAAAAAACTGAAATACCAACTTCATCCTCTATACGGTATCGGGAGTCCATGAATGTCATCTATTTCTTGTATATTCACAATAATATTTTCAATTAATATTTATTAAAAAATTAGAAAATAAAAATAAACTCAATAAATATGAAATGGAACACACAAAAAATGTATAATTTTCAAAAAATATTATAATCAACCATCACTAAAAAAAAGTGTGATTTATTCATAAATTCGTCGCTATTTACAATAACGATAACTTAAATAAAATCTTTGTGACTAACAATCAATTTTCAATTAATATATGTGTATCGATAGTTAAATCCGTTGCACACAGTGTCAGGAAAAATTGTCACTAATTTTGTACTTTTTTTTTAATGAATAAATAGTGTATTAAAAGAGTGTGTCAAATACTATTGCAAAATGGTCAACATTCAACACTTACAAAAAGAACTTAAACCTTATTACTACGTCTAGCCACCTCACAAGTGACCAATGAGAACTGAACACTTATTTTATTATTCCAAGCTTTGAAAGGGAATTAAATGGCTATTATATTACACATCATGCAGCACAATTAGCACGAGGCATGAAATTGAAAAGAATTTACGGTAGTACTCCACTAATTAAATATTACAGTACTTGGTCACCAAGTTTAGCCGTCAGACAAAAACATAGTATGAGTTGAACAATGATGAAAAAACAGTCAAACTCAAAGATACACGTTTAATTTCAATTCATTAATTTATTGTTACTCTTTGCTTGCATGCCAAGGCCAATATTCAACACTCTTACATGACTATAAATACCATTAATCATGTGTTCTCTCAAAAGCACACAAAATTGTCTAGCTAGCTGAGACAGAAACAGAAGATAGATATATGGCAGGTGGTGTTGAACTTGCTGAGGCATATGTATTGAAGAAGCAGCACAAGAAAATGAAGGAAACAGAAAAGGGAAGAACCAAGACCAATGGATCAAGTGGATGTTTCTCTTGGTTTCCCAAAAGGCTCACAAGACCTACACGGATAAGAGACAGCAATGAGAATAAGAGTTGATTAAGGTTTTAGCAAATCCATCAAAATCATGTTTTGCTGAGACATTAATTATAGCATAATCAGCTGGTTGTATATACAGAATTAATGTTGTGTGTTTTGATGTTTATGTTTGGTGTTAAACTTCACCAGACGAGTGAAACGTTACCTTTGTATATAGATGCTGAAGTGTCATAAACTTTAGATGAAATGTATTGTACTTTCCCTTTTTTAATAGTAAACTTGTAACTAGTAAGTATTTTTCATAGTTTGAATAAATGACTCTTATGAAAATAAAATATTAAGAAAAAATATAATTAATTTCATTAAAAGTTAAAATTAAAATTTTAATAATTAATTTATAGAAATGTCATATATTTTAAGAGAAGTTATATTAGAGAATTTTTATAAATTATTTATTAGAGACATTAATTTTATTTTATTTTTTATATTTTTTATTCTATAAGATTTTCTAGAATTGTATTCCCAAACAAACCCTTATTGTATTATTAAAGTTGAAAGTGAGTAAAGTTAAGTGTGTTATGCATCAGGTTTGCTCACTAATTGGATTGCACGGCTCCCTTGGGTTTTGAGAAGTGCAATGTTGATGTTGGGTTTCAAGAGGCAACGGGGACCATGGCCCGGGGCATGTGTTGGAGGGCTGGTCACAACCCTGCTGCAGTGAGTGGACTGAGTGGTCACAACCCTGCTTGGCTGTTTCTATAGGGGAGATACTTGGCCACTTGTACCATACTCCTAATCCTAATGTTGCAGCTCACTCACTTGTAAAGAGGCCGTTAGGTTCAAAGTTTTTTTTTTTTTTTTTCGTATTCTTATTTATATTTATCATTTGATCATTAATGAAAAATGAATATTAAAATGATTCTTTGACTCTTTCATGAATATTTTTTCTTGATAGAAATTTATTAAAAAACATAAATTATAAATTATAAAAGAGAATTAAATGGAATACGATGTTCACTTAAATTTGTGATTTTCAAAGGATATCAATAAATTATAAAAAAAAATATTTTATAAGAGAGTCATTTTAATATTTCTCTTAGACCTAATACATATTGTACTCCCCAAATTATAATTATTTATTTGATTTGTTTCTCAAATTTAAAAAAAAAAATCAATTTGATCCCTAAATTATTTAAAATACCTTAATTTGATATTTTTTTTCATAAAATTTGTTATTTACATCACTTTTTACTAAATACTCTCTCCTAAAAATATTTTAAAAAAATGAGAGTTATACTTAATAAAAGAGAGCATATAAATAACAAAATTTTGACAAAAAAAAAATTAATATATTTTAAATAATTTAGAAATCAAATTAAAAATAAAATAAAATTTAAGAACAAATCAAATAATTAATTATAACTTAATGATTAAAATATGTATTTAATCTTCTATCAATGAAATGAGTTAAAATAGTTTTAGTAAAAAAAAAGTGTGTTATATATGTATCTATACTTACACTTCCTATATTCTTATATTCTTGTACAATAAAGATTAGAATAATGATACACAAACACTTCATTATTTTGAAAACGCACACAATTGACATTTTCATTTTTTTTCTCTTCATATTATATCATAAACTTTATCATACTTATATTTTTTTTAGTGATTTTTTTTTTTGTTTAGCTTCTCTATTTAGTTTCAATTGGATAATCATTTTTTATTTGGTTCTCACCATTAACATTCCTTCTAAAATAATCAAATTAAAAATATGTATTGGAAATAAGAAATAAGAATCAACAACTAATTCTATTATATGCTTATTTTAAATTTAATCCTTATAACAACAAATGATGAAGGCAATATATTAAAAATAATGGTATATAAAAAAAAATGAACGGGAATTACCAAATTTTGTGTTGTAGTGTTCATTCTTTGTAAAACTCAGCACTTTCCTTAACACTTTCCGTCTTACAAATCATGGGCAGAAAACGCGGCAAAATAACAAGCAGCCGCACCGAATCTTTGAAACACTTTAAAATTAACGAAAACTCATTGTTCGTTCAAACTTGACAACTCTTTTTTTCTTGTTCCACAAGCCAATTGAGGTCTATATAAGCAACCCCATCTATGTTATCACTTCATAGAAAGTAGAAACCTTGAATTTAATTTCACTTATTCCTAAAAAATTGTAACTCGCCATGGCAACGCTAGGATATGGTTTCGCTGAAGCATACGTGACTCGGAAGCTATACAAGGAAAAAATGAAAAACAGAGCACAAGAAGAACAAGAGGCAGAGAAAAACACCAACAACATTAAGATTTCTACAATCAAAACGGGTTCGGAGGACAAAACATCAAGTGGGTGTTTATCATGGGTCTCCAAGCACCAACATGCGAAAAATTCTAAGATATCGGATTTCAACGACACTGATTCTGCCAATTCTTGATTGAATTTCTGGGCTTTTCGGATTTGTTTTCTCGGTTTTAAGTATTATTATACAAGATTATTTGGTTCTTTTAATTTTTCATCTTCTTCGGATATGTATAATATGTCCAACAACTGTTTCTAGTTGTGAAATGAAATGAACTTGCTTGGGAATCATTGTACTAGTTAAAGAAAAAATGTTTCTACATTAACAATATTTTTTCATATACGATGCTTATTCTGAATTCAATACTTATATTTTATTGAGTGACTTTGACTTGGGTGATTTTTCTTCATTTTGTTTGGGCAATTAAAAGAAAATCTGTGATGCAAACGAAGGGTCACATATCAAATATAAAACAAAAATAAGTAGTAAAATAAAATTTAGATAAAAGAAAAACATATTAAAATCTGATTTTAATGTATAAAACAATTAAATCAATAATTAAAATAAAATATTTTTAAAAACAAGTGAGAAATTTTGGACCGTTAAATTAATCTAATCTAATGATAAAAAATGAGAGAGTCATCAAAACTACCAAACTCAAAGTCAAAGTCAATGCACCTGTTTCCAATTCTCACAATATTATAATAATGAACCATAAATGTTAGTATTTTTTTATCAGGCCATAAATGTTTGTATGTATAAAGATAAAGTTATATATATTTTACTAGTTAGAAATATAAAAATATTAGTATTTCATTTATAAGAAAAGTAGGGAGGTGTATAAATTTAATAATAAATTTAGTTCAATTGAAAATGATTTATAACATGCATTAAAAAAAGTATACATTTCATAAAACAAAAATACGATGAAAGTGTGAAACTGATTTTTTTTTTTCTTTTTCTTTTAATTTTACAGCAATTCATTTCATCCTTTCCGTGAAATGAGCATCAGTAATGACGTGGTGAGGGCACAGAAGAAGACAAAGCCACCGCACCGATGATGAAAAAATGGTGCATTCATATATCTTCGTGGGCCAGAGTTAACGTTAGCAATGACATACACATACACACACCTGCATATTATGATTTTTTATTTTTACCTTCAAAATTTTTGTAGAAAATTTAGTTACTTTACTCCCTGATTATATTCATAGTCAATTTTTTATTTAATTTTTGTATCAATATTTTTTAGTCACTAGGCAAAATATTAATTTTACTGGAGATATTGTGAACGTCGCTGGTACGACAGAATCAAATAAAAGATTTATAGTTAAATAAACCATTTTAATAACATATCTAATTAATATGCTAATAATTCATTATTCAAATTGATTCTTAAACTAAAATTTATTTTTTTAATTTTATAAATTAAATTAGTTGATAATTAAATTTTTAGAAAACATTTAAGGACTCGAATATACTACACTTTAATCCAAAAAATTTAAGGTTATGATTTATAGATTATTCTCTCACTTATATAAAACTCAACTTTTCCACATAACGTGAGACTTTACCTTGTACTCAACACAAACCTTTATCTTGTACTCAACACAATAAATATTGTATTCAAATTTTTATTGTATATAAAATTTCATTAAATCAATGATAATCACATGCCACAAATATAATTAATCTCTAACCCAAAGAATTCCAACATCATAAACTAAAATCAAGAAAATAAAAACTCTATGCTCAGCTTAAAAACTTTTGGGCAAAAGAAAACAACACTGCTACAGTGCTGGTTACTACAATAGTAAGATTTCACACGAAAAAGAAAAAAAAAAAGTGGGAAAAGAGAAAGAAGCGAAACACATTCCTTGGTAGGTGCATTTGGAGCACACAATTTTGAACATGAAGCAATTTCCAAAGGAAAAACGCGGCAAAGTGATGGTCCTACTACTACGACTTTAATTACTGTTGAGTTGATGAGGCTGGACCACTCTGTTTGTTTTGCTTGTTCCCCAAGCCTATAAAAATCTATATAAATCAACCCCATCATTCTTCTATTGCTACAAATTAAGAAGCCTTTTTTCATATCATAGCACACTCCTCTTTCTAAAATTCTAACTAGTGTGTGTGTGTGTTTGGGCATGACAACGCCAGGGTTTGGTCTCGCTGAAGCATACATGACTCGGAAGCTATACAAGGAAAAAATGAAAAAGATAGCACAAGAAGAACAACAAGAGGCTGAGAAAAACACCAACAACATGATGAAGATTTCTACGACCAAAACGGGTTCCGAGGATAAAACATCAAGTGGGTGTTTCTCGTGGGTCTCCAAGAAGCAGCAACAACACACGAGAAATTCTCGAATTTCAGATTACAACGTTAACGACTCCGAAGCTGCTAATTCGTGATTATTGATGATGTTGGGCTTTTCGGATTTCCTAACCTTTTTAAGTACTAAGCTTCTTTCTTTCAAATTTTTCATCTGTACTAGATCTTGTTCTTTTTTTCATTATTATATAGTATTATGTGTATAATTGTACACGCTCCAATTATTGTGAAATGAAATGAAGTTTTTGTAATACCCTGCATCATTGTACCGTAAAATGGTATTTTACGAATCTTGTGATGCTCCTCTCTGTTTTTTTTTTTTTTACCGTACTAGAGTGATGAGAATTATTTGGGTTTTTTTTTATCTTTAAGAATCAAATACAATATTATATGAAATTTATAATATTCAGATATTCTAATCAACCAATTCAGTATTATTTGGGTTTGTCACTGAAAAATCCTTACCAAATTAAAGAAAAATGTTTCTATTAATGAATGACAATTTTAGATTTAACTAGGTAGGTTAATTTACTGGTGTATCACTTATTTTATTCATTATTAACATTTTGAAAAATGCTATAGGGTACGAATGGATTTTCGTCAAAATCGCACGAAAGTGTATTCCGTCATTTTCTTTCTTTCTTTCTTATCTTTTCCTAATTATCTTAATCGATGTTTATTTTTAAAATTTGTCAGCGTTACACATCAGGTTTCAAGCAATCCATACATCTCTGATCTCACGGTTCGTAACAAATAGCAACGCTCAAAGATTAATAAAATGTTTTTAAAGTCTCGGAAGTTAAAATGTTTAACTCATGCAATTTCAAGTTGCTCCCTGCAACTTTTATGGGATATTTTTTTTTACCTTTCAGATTGAACATTCTGAAATCCAAAATCTACAACAATTCTTGAATGCAATATTACCTGGTAATTTCGTAAGTAGAAAATATATATATATATATAAATAAAAGAAGCTTAGAGGGAAGGTTTTTAAAATCAAATCGGTTAGTGGTGAAATCACTTATTTAATGTTTAAAGGTTCAACTTTGAATAGGTTTTAATAAATTTTATTTTTTTAATATAATATATTAAGTAATATACTAATATATGGAACCAAATAAAATACATCATAATATTTAAGTTTAACATGTCTCAAACTAATAATTTATGGTCAATAATAACAAATAAAATTCATTAAAAATTATAACATTTTAAAAAAAATAAATACAGTTAAAAACAATTGATATAATTAGTAATTACGGATTTAGGTGTTTAGGTTGTATGAGAAGGGCTGAGAATAGAATCGAAAAAAATAATAATAATAAAACACTAAAGTGATGTCATTTTGGCATTTAAAAAAAATCTACTAAAACAATGTCGTTTTGATTTTAAAAAAATAAAATCAAAGAATCGATTTACTTGTTGAATCTACTGATTTTCATTGATTTTTTCGATTCTCTCACAATTTTACCGGTTTAACACCTCTCCAATTAAGAAATTCTCCCAAATAAGATAAACACCAATTTCCAATTAAACCAATTCAACCTACCGGTCCAATTCAATTTTCACAACAAGTTAGAGGTGCAACAAACACACCCATTTAAAAATTCCCTCTTCTCCAACTAATAGGAATCTTTCAAAGTCTTAATTTCATGAGTAGACCCAACCAATTAAGCACATTTATAGAAGGGTTTAGTGTTCATCTTTAAATATAGGGTTAATATTATTTTAGTCCATTAAATTTAACATTTTTTCATGTTTTGGTATATAATATTTTTAAAGTATTATTTGACATTTTAAGCATGTAAATATTTTAATCAAATTTTAGTACATAATGATTTTAAAATGTTATTTGTATATTTTTAAGTTATATTTTAATTATATTATAATACATTTTAAAAAATTTCATTAAAAATATTTAACACCGCTGTAAACCAAAAAGGTAGCGCAACTCTCCACTCTCCAATGTTAAACATTTTTAACGTACTAGTAATGTTAACAGATATTAAAATATATCTTAAATATTAAAATATAAATAAAACATAATTTAAAATATAAAATGACAACATTATATATTAAAAGAAAAAAATATATAAAACTTAACTGACTAAAAAGTTACGTTAACTTTTTAAATCTAAATCCTTACCGTTTGTACAAACATGCCTAAAAATCTTATGTGGGACTTGAAGAGTTAGTCAGAATGAAAATTTGATAAAGCAATCACGATGGATTCTACCGTGCGAAAAGGAAAGAACTTTCGCACGGTGTGAAAGTTTCGCTTGAGTCGTTAGGTCCATTAGATTTTAAATAAATTGTTGAATTTTTTTTCTTTATTTTTATTGTCTTTCCTAATTTAACCTTGTCCATGTACACGTCTCTCTACCCAAAAATGGTTGTCAATACCACATGTCTCCTCCGAAGCCAATTATCAAACCAAACCCTGCTGAGCCAAAAGCATTATAGTACAACGTTTTTGTTGTTTCCATGATTAAGTGATACCTTCGCCCCTTGCAACCCCGTTGCATTCAAAGAACCACTAAAACAACATTGATTCAAATCTCGAAGGAAATCCTCGTTTGAAAAAAAAAAAAAAACCAGATTCAATAATTCAAAAAATCACAATGCAAATCGAAATGTAAGTTCCAGTTTCGATCTAGTTCTCGATAACGATTTCGATCCCTACAAATCGAAAAAACAATCTGATTCAATAAATTAAAATGAAAAACAAAAACTCAGATGCAAACCGAAATGCAAGCTTATAAAAACAACTGTTTGTTTATTGGGTGAAGATGATGAATAAGACAAGGTAGTTATTGTCGCAGTCGTGCATGCTCGTCGGCAGTGGGCGGCATCGACGAGATCTAGTGATCCGAGTTCTATTCCTCGCAGGTGATATGTACCTTCTGTAGGAGAGACTCTAATCTTGGTACCTCTGAAGCTTCATGAGCGAGAGAGGTAAAGGTTTTGAACAGGATATGATTGTTTGTGGTGGAGAGACGGTGATGGATGGTGATGATGGATAGAATCATAGAAGGAGTAGAGAAGAAGATCAAGTAGATAAACGGGAAAGGTAAATAGAAGGGAAAAATAATGAAAGGTAAGCAAAAAAAAAAAAGGAAAAAAATAATTTGAGCCATTAGATGAAAATAAAAAAATATCTAACGGTTGAAATAACTCTCGCACCATGCGAGAGTTATTTACTTACATACCCTAGAATTCTTCATTTTTCACCTATCAATATGGGACTTACAATGCTGGTGTTAGTAGTTAAGACTTTTCTTTGCATTAAAATGGGTGGCCTTGAGTTAATCTTTGAAATTTTAGTGTTGTAGATCCAATTCTTGTTTAACTTGAAGCACGTGTATCTTAATTGCAATTTAATATAATTCTCCATTGGATGATTAAAAAAACTTAATTAAATAAATGAAACAAGAACAATGGAGGCAACATAGAAGGTAATGGAAATGAATGAGGGAAGGGGGACTATAAAAGGATTGAGCATCACAAACGAATGTTATGAAATAAGATATGCACAAGCTAGTTTGAAACCTCTGAAGTAGAATAAAGCAATATTATGAGAAGTAGATTGTTTATTGGTTAACATTAAACTTAAATTGAACACGTTACAATAGTATAGATACATTTTTTATATATTTTAGAGTGCAAGTAAAAAGTTTAATATAACATTTTAATTATGAATATTATAGAGAATATATCTGGTGTTTTAAGTTGTACAATTTAAGTATAATATTAACCAATAAATAATTTATTATTTCAAACAGTGTTATATTTTATAGTAGAGAATCTACACTCTACACAAGTTAATAATAATTTATTTACGACCACAATAAATTAAGTAATTCTCAAATGATCAGACACTATGAGATACTTAAAACTTCTTATCCTAACTTAAATGTGACCAACCATAATATAAATAAGGAAAGTTGACAAAGAAACCATATTATTGGATAATTGCACTAAATATGATAAAAGGTCACCATATGAGAGATTTTTCCCTCAATCATCTATCTTGCAATATCAAGTAATTAAATTCTCTAAACTATTATAATAATAGACCAATGAAGGAGGTAAGGATGTTAATTCTGATACACCTATTATAAAATGAGCCTGACCCGAGCATTAAAGTGGTTTTTTAAGCACCCATTCCCATTGTCCTTGAGGAATCATATGAGAAGAGGAAGGAGCATCATGTATTGAAGAAGGAGGCTACCACAGTAGTACTTTTAGTAAGTACAAGTTCTTCTTTGAAGGAGACAACACCTAAAGCCTTATGGGAGAAGTTGGAGAGCATTTATGTATCCAAGTCACTTATCAATCATTTATGTTTGAAGATTGAATTGTATCACCTCAAAATGGAGATGGAAAGAAATTTCCACGACCATATCAACAATTTTAATAAACTATTATGTCAATTGTTGAATGTAGGTGAAAAAATATTTGATGAGGAACAGACTGTGTTATTGTTGGCTTCACCACCAAGGTCCTACAACTCTAAGTGAAAATGAGAGAATGGTGAAAGATGAAAATGTTGATAATGAAGGTAATGTATTAGCTATAATCTGGGTGAGGGATGAGTCAATCATGGAGACAAGATGGACAAAACGGAAGATCAAAAATTATATTGGCATCCAAAACGAGATATAAGTAACGTGGAGTGTTATTACTCTGAAGAAAAATGTCATATGCAAACAATGTGCCTAGAAATGAGAGAGGACTTGAAAAAATAATGAGTTATGAAGGCAAATGATGACAAGTCTCAAACCAATGTGGTCCAAAACCTTGAAGATGAATATCTGTTTTTGGCAACTAATGAGGAGGCTGCTAAATCAAAATGGGTAATGGATTTTGCTGCTTCAAAGCACATTTGTAGAGACCAAGCCATGTTCGACACTTTGAAAACTGATGGGAGTTTAATCATTTCAAGTTAGGAAATGGTAAAAAAATGAACATTGAAGGCATTGGGACGGCGAGAATAAAACTCCACAATGGCATCACCCAAAATTTTCAAAATGTGCGATTTGTACGTATCTCTACTACTAATATCATTTCGTTGGGGGGGAGATGACATCACAATGGTATAAGTATGTTGGTTTGGCGGCGGTGGTCATCCCTTTCCTACTTCACCTCCACGACCATCCTTCCGTGATATGTTCATGGGAGATAGACTCATTCCGGCACCCAGGCCTAGGGTGGATCTAATCCAACAGCAATTGGTAAGAATTGAATATGAAGACGGTAATCCCCTCAAACCAATGGTTCATATCTCTGACAAGGTGTTCAATGGGCTATGTGCTCCTTAGCAAGATGCATTAGTGGTGAAGCTTTTGGGCAAAAGTATAGGCTACTATTTGATGCGGGATAAGCTACATAGACTATGGAAGCTAGTTGCGGGTTTTGAAATTATAGACATTGGTAATGGTTATTTCATGGTGAAGTTTGACAACGCAGGTGATCGCCAAAAGGTTATGGATGAAGGGCCCTAGATGTTATTTGATCATTACCTTACAGTGCAACGTTGGTCTCTTGAGTTTATCTCTCCATCTACGAAGATTGAAAAAACGCTAGTGTGGATTCGCTTTCCGGATCTCAACCTTATTTACTATGATGAAAGCATTTTGCTTGCACTAGCAGCGACCATTAGGAAACCAGTTAAGGTGGACTCCAATACCAAAGACATAAGGCGAGGCAGGTTTGCACAAGTTTGCATTGAAATCGATCTTACTAAACCAGTTGTTGGGAAGGTCTGGTTGAAAGGTTTTTGGTACCGAGTGGAGTATGAAGGTCTCCATCGTATATGCTCCACATGTGGTTGTTACAGCCATGTTACAAGGGAGTGCACTAAGAAGCAACTAGAATCTCCGTTGGAAACCCTATTATCAACCTCGCAAGGAACAGTGTCGCCAATTGCTCCGGTAACCACCGCAACAACAGTAGATCTGTCTCCAATTATTGAAATTAATGTCCCCATTAATTCAGGAGAGCAAGTGGAAACCGCAACAAAAATAACAGATGCCAATCATGATCCTGTTCATGATGATTGGCTTGTTGTGCAACGAAGGAAGAAATAGAATAACAATAATTCAAATTCAAAAAAGAAAGAGAATATGATGACTCAGGATTTTATTTTTAAAAAGGATAAGAATAAATTCTCTCTCCCACAACATAATCCCAATATGGGTCCGCTTACTATATGCGAAATATATTGGCCAAAAGAATATTCTTCACCTTAAGAATTCCACAAGCAGCTCGTATGTTTGGTCCTTTATCATGAAAGCCTTATCTCATCTCAAACAAGGTTTCACGTTTAGGATTGTAGACGGGGATTGCTCCTTTTGGTTTGATCCTTGGTTAGAAGAGGGACCATTGTATGACATGGTAGATGAGGTTCATAAAAGGGACATGCAATTACGCGTTAAGGATGTCTATTTTGATGGCTATTGGCACTTTGACGTCCTTACTACAACCTTGCCCCAAGACATTCGGAACACCCTTCCGTACTTGTTTCTTAA
Source organism: Amphicarpaea edgeworthii (assembly GCA_014843725.1). Lineage (NCBI taxonomy): Eukaryota > Viridiplantae > Streptophyta > Magnoliopsida > Fabales > Fabaceae > Amphicarpaea > Amphicarpaea edgeworthii. The sequence goes on from CM026321.1 coordinate 20,809,759, forward strand.
TCCTTCTATGCCGGATATTATTAGGTGGAGTGCATCTAGCTCGAGAAGGTATGATACCAAGTCTGCCTATGCGTGGTTGAGCCGAGAGCCTGCTTTTCATCTTACCTGTGCTAAGTTCTGGTCGTGGGTGTGGAAGTCCAAGCTACCTGAGAATGTTAAACACTTTATTTGGCTCACCTATAGAGGGAGTCTTCCTACTAACTCTTTCCGCTTCATGCAGCATATTACTATTGATTCTTCTTGTTGCAGGTGTGGAGATGCCAATGAAACATGGATTCACATCCTTCGCGATTGTCCCTATACATGTAAGGTGTGGCAATACATCCGGTTGCAATATGGTCTTGATTTCTTCATTGATGATGCTGCATACTGGCTCAGAAGTAACATTCAAGGAAATTTTCAGCTCTTATTCGGCATCACTTGCTGGATGATTTGGCGTGCGAGGAATGAGGTAGTTTTTAACGATATAGTTTGGCCAGACTGGTATATGCATAACCAGATAAGCTCTCTTTTACATCTAGCCAAAGAGACAAGCTCGATCAGTTTGATCAGCTCATCCTCAAAAGATAGGATACTGGTTAACTAGGAACCTCCTCCGCAAAACTACATCAAGATCAATACGGACGGTAATTCCTTTGGTAATCCTGGCTTGTCAGGTTTTGGTGGCATTCTACGAGATTTTGCAGGCAATTGGATTACGGGTTATATGAGCAATTGTGGTTTTACTTCAAACACCATCGCTGAGCTATGTGCTATTTTCCATGGCATTAAACTTGCCCACACAAAAGGTTTCTCTAATGTTATTTGTGAGACGAATTCCACCACTTCTCTGAAATTTATCATTGAGGGGCTTGACGTTGTTCATCCTCATGCAGGTGTGGTTTCGGTCATTCGTGATTACGTACAACTACCTTGGAATATTAGTTTCAAGCATATGCTAGGCAAGGAAATAATGTGGCAAACATTTTTGCTAAGTCAGGAGCCAAATCCTCCTCCCTGTTTATTTTATTAAATCCTTGTCCAGTCTCAGCTTCGAATTACTTAGTTGCTCATGCCTCAGGCACTCTCTTTTGTAGGCCTTAGTGCCATTTTTTTTTAATTTCTTTATTCATCAAAAAAAAAATTGAGGATGCAATGTGTACAAGGGGAATGTTTGGAGTTTCGAAGGAAAAAAAAATAGGAAAAATCTTTGGTACTTTGAAGGACAAGCTTTAAGGAGATAAAAATTTCTAATAAAATGGTTATTTGGAAATTTTAATTAAGGGAGGATTTGTTAGACAGTAGTTCAAATTTTAAATGGAGTTTGTGAAAATTCAAGAAGAGTTTTTTTGTGGGATTTTATTATGTTTCAAATCTTTAAAATATTATCTAGATTTAAATATTTTGTTAATTTATTTTAGGGATTAGTTTTCATTTTTTAAAGATTATGATAAAATGATAATAGTATTTAAATTTTGTACCACATTTTTGCTCTATATATAAAGTTAATAAATAAAAATCCTAGTGTCTTTTGCACTTAAGATTAATTGAGTGTGTGATAATTTTGTTATGTGAAAGGAAATTTTACTTAATATTGTCAAAGTGGTTCATAGAAATAATGGTCATGATAAAATTTTAAAAAGACTTTTAATCTCACTCTTAAAGTCTCACATTACCAATGAATCTAATTTAATTGGTTGAATAGAGTGCCAGAATAATATAAATTTTTTATAATATCTCATTCCTTTGAACTTTCACATTATACTATATAAAGAGAAGGCTACCTAACCTAACTTCATACTAGAATCACATGATTGTTCTCGTTAAGAATTGTACCTTTTGAGGTATGTGTCTATCTCTTGTTTTCTTTTTCTCTATGTTTTATATTTTTTATTTGTTTTATTTATTTGTTGGTATTAGAGTTAAATAAGTAGTTCTTTTCTTTTGTAAAATTAGTTTGACTTGATCTTTTAGTTATCTAGCTATTTGTTATATGTTATACAAGCTGCTTATATAATTTGATATTTTAAGCATTGTCGGTTTGATGTAAACAACTACGAACACCCCATGACCGAGAGATCTTTTAGGTTCAACATTTCGAACCATTAAATTATTATTAGGGGTCAATCAATATTGTTGTTGGGTACATGATGTTATGATCTACATAGTGTGGCTTTATTATATATATCTTTCTTTCCAAAATAACTGTAATTTTAGTTTTTCAGAGTTATTTTAAATGGACTGGTGTTTTCAGTTTTCAATGAGATGTTTATTCTTTTGTTCAAATTTTATCCTCTAATAAATACATATTTTGTCTTAAAAGACTTAGCAATTCATTTATTGAAAAATAAGAAAGAAAACAAAGACAATTTAGTAAAATTATTCTATGATAAATGAAATATTTACTTTTATTAATCTAGGTGCAACAACATTAAATTTTACACAAATTAAAAAAAAAAAGTAATTATTTCAAGAAAATAATATTTATTAAGTATACTTTTATTAAAGTATTCTTATTCTCTTTCTTAAATTCAATAAATACATTATTAAGTCTTTCAAGACACTAATATTTATTAGGGGATAAAATTTGAATAAAAATTTAAACATTTCATTGAAAGATGCTAACATCAGTTGATTTGAAATAAATTTCTAAAGGCCAAAATTACAGTGATTTTGGGACGGAGAGAGGAAATGCTATCCTGAACCTAAGTTGTTATTAATGACTTGGGTGAGAGTATATGATAAGTGCTCCCTGGCATCGTCCCACATAGAAAGAAGGTCCGCATTTTTACAATTATTTCTCTCTCGAACAAAAACAAGAGTATTGTTTTGTGCTAATTTGTTGTTATTTCATTAATTTTTAAATTTTAGTTAGTTTGTCAGAATTTTTGGTTCTGTTTATCCCTTTTATCCTACCCTACTTTTTTACAGGATAATGATGAACAATAGAAGAATCTGGTGAAACCTGAAATACTGAAGCTTGTCATTTTGATCGTTACGGCTTTGCAGCTAAAATCCACTTAGATTAGAACCATTGCTTTTATATTTTTTAGTTTGAACCTGTTGTAAGGGAATATATTCCCCTCCTTCTAGAGATGATGAGTGATATCACAAATCAATCTTCTTTTTATATATCATAAAGTAGTTAGTCTATTGGGTATCATCATAATCTTCCTTATCCTTCATATTTTGTAGCTTTTCATGTATTTTTTATAATCTATATATAAATTTGTATGTTTGAATTTCAGTTAACAACTTATTTCTTTACATGTTTGTTGTGGATTGATCAACCATAGCATGATGTTTGGTGTATTTATTGTTGGGAAATACTTTTATATCTCAAATTGAAATAAGATGTTCAACAAATTTTAAGTGCTAGGGATCAATACTTAATTTATTGGTAATCATTTTAAGCACAAAACTTAGTACAAGTATCTTCATTAAACTCTAGAGGATCTTGGAGAAGGATCTTAAACCTCTAGTTGTGAGGTATCAAAACAAAGGATATTATAATTTTGTTGATTTTGATGGTTAAATGCAAATAGAATTTATATGGTACAATAATGCAAAAGAGAGAGCGAGGTTTTGTGAAGTTCAAACCCCTAGAACATTATCCTTTATTTCAGTTTTGTTTATGATATAAAACCACAAAAAGATTTTCTTTACTTAGTTTATGCCCTTGTTTCTATTTCAAAGTTTCACAGAATCAACTAAAGTTTGTATTTTTATCACTTTTTTTCTTGCGATGTCTGTAAGCCTATATAGTAGTTTTGTGAATATTATCCGATATCATGCAAGTCCCTGTGAAAAACAATATTGGTGCATTTGCCAATATCCGAACCAAGCAAAGCAGTGTCATTACTTCCCATTTAAATGTTAATTCCAGTGCAGAGTGAATAGTTTAAAATGCTATTCTACTGTTGATAAGTTTGAGTATTTACCTAGCAACAAGCAAATCATTGTCAAAGCAGACAATTTCTATGGGACATATTTACATGACATAAAAATATTAACTAAAGACAAACTATATTATAGAATTCATCATTGTGATGCATAACTTACATACAGTAAATTGACATCTTGACTGTCAAACTTGTTGCAATGGTATCTATCTAGATGTCAATAACTTGGCAATTGATCAGTTCAGTCTGCCCAAAACCCTTACTTGCAACTAATTGCCAAACAACTTCATCTGTCTCAGCTGATTCTTGCAACAATTCATCCTGCATGGATTTGGATGATTGAGGTGTTGAGGTTGATGGTGAAGAATCCAAATTGCTGCACTGAAAAACAGCAATATCATGATTGGCATCTTTTGTAATGAAATGAAGCTTTCCATGAAAACCAGCTAGTAGATATGGAGACTCTGATTCAGTAAAATCATATACAGGAACCTTCCCAGCAACAACTTTCCATGCATCCTCTCCTTGATCATATACCTTGATCCTTCCACTATCCACAGAATTTGAAGGATCAAAAGCATATAACTCACCATTCACTACAACACTCAATTTGGTTCCTGCCTGCTTAATAGGCCACCCTTCACCCATTCCATCTGGCATTTCCATCCATGCATTTGTTTCAGGATCATATATCTCTCCCCCAACATCAACAAAAAAGGGCCATGAATACAAACTTTGAGGAACATATAACCTTCCCTTGTACGAGGTTAACCCAGTGGCAATAGGCTTTAACATGTCAGCCAAAAATGCTGTTGGCAGAACTCCGGCTCTTGAGAACGGCATACTAGGTACATCAGACCAAGCATCCGTGACAGGGTCAAAAACTTCAACAGATTGAAGAGGATTCAATCCAGCTTGGCCTTGACTAACCCCTCCAACAACATAAAGCTTGTTATTTAAGATTCCTGTCTTACAATATGCTCTACCTGTAGACATAGAATTCACCTTCTTCCACACATTTTGTACCAGATCAAACCGCCAGACACATTTCATAGTTGAAGCTTTACAGAATCCACCTATAGCATAAAGACATCCATCAACAACTCCAAAAGCACAACCACAAAAGGGCATGTCATCCAATGCATCCTTCTGTCCAAGCAAAGCTCTGATAATTTCAGCAATTCTGATACCTTCTACCATGTTCCACATCCAAAGCCTAGAAGAAGAGACTTCTTCATCGACAACACTGGGCATGGGCATAATAGGAAGCCTCTGCCATATTCGAGAACGGGGGTCTAGAACATGCCATAGGAGTTTATTTTGTCCAGTCCTGACCAACAGATATAGCCACTCTTCAGTTGTTCCAAGCTCTTTTCTAACTTTATATAATTCTGAACTCGTGATAGTTGCTTTCCACTTCTTAGACACCAGCCTTACTCGGTGGTAACAAATTCGAGGAAGTCTAGCAATAATCTGAAGGGATAACTCATCAGGGAGATTAGGAATAAGTCTTGGACATTCTTCAATCACTGAGTCAGGTGACATTCTTTGCCTCTTGCTGGTCTCATTTGGAGAGATTTCACTGGACTCACTTTGATTATTGGCCTTGGTATTATTAGCCATACTAAACAAAGAACCCATAAGCTCAATCTGCATCGAATACCCAACATGTTAGAAATTTTGACTTCAGCCCCATAACTGCTGTAAAACTAAGGCATAGGATAACAAGCATGCTCAGAGAGAACAAGAAGTTAACATGAATACACTATCTATTATTTAATGAATATAACAATTAAGTCAATAACTGCCGAAACAACTCAGAACAGGAAAATTTAAAAACATTCATCTAGTAAATATCTTGAACACTGAGAGAAAGCATGATAACAACAAAAGAGCCAGAAAAGACATATAGAAAAGCATGCAACAACTCATTGCTTGATAAATGATAACAATAAAATGACAAAACATCAAAAAGTCCCAACCCACCATGGCTTTAAATTGCATCCTGAGGCTAAGAAATCACATAAAATTGCAAGAAAATATAATCCTTCATGGAAAATCAACAAATAAATTAAAACATCCTCCAAATTATAGGGATGTTAGGTACACTCCACTCCACTCCCCCTTTCACAAGAACCACGTTTTTCACCTTTTAATGGCCTCATGAGTGTGCTTTTCCCTCTCTTCCTTGATTAGCTAATTCAATTATAAAATTTTAGGTATGCATTAATGTATTGATTCAGTTTCATCTTTATCTGTGCAGGTAGTTTCACCCACCAAATTAACAGTACAAAAAGAGTGTGCATATTTCATGAATAAATAAATAAATCAAATCAAACTATGCTATGCTATGCTATGCAGATCGCAGAAACCCAGTTATGAATAACCAAACTGAACACAAAATTTCAAACTGGTTTCACAAAACACAGATACAACACTTTTTTTTTCTCGTATATTTGGAACATTAGAAAGATGAGAAAAAATAAACCCAACCAATTACCAAAATGACTAAAGGAACGAATTTGAAGAGAAATTCTAATCCACAAAGCAAAAAAAACACTAACTTGAAATCGAAGAACGGAACAGAACCGTTTTTTTTTTTTTTATTGTTATTATTTCCATTCACACTGTGAAATCGAAGAACAGAACAACAGAACAAAACACAAGGAAAAATTTAGAGACCAAAACCAAGCATATAGTTAATCAAATCAATATCAATATTAACAACAACAACAAAAAAAAAGAGTTAAATCTGAGAGAGAATTGGATAATTAATTAATATTAAAAAAAAAGAAGAACAAGAGGATGTACAGATTAGAAAGGACCGTGCGTTGCTTCTTTCCTCTGGTGTTGTGTGGTGTGTGAGTGAGTGTGAGTGTGACTAAGAAATCATTATATAATAACAACAACAATAGTAATATATATTATTAATTAATTAAAGTAGAGCAAAAAATCATTTTATATTTCACACTCATATGTAGGTCATTACGCTATAGAAGCTTTTATTTTACTATTGTATATAATATATTGATTTCAATTTTGTCTTCTTCTGCACTGGCTGTATTTGATTGAAACTGAATTTATCCCTTTTACACCCAGAAAAGTTGTGAGATTTAACAAGAAAATAAATAGAATGATGTAAAATCAGTATAAAAACTACACCCAAAAATTTACTAATAATTTACTTTTAGAATATGGTTGCTAGAGCATACCAACCAAAAAAAAAAAAAAACTCATCAAAATTTCTCTATTATATTTTAATAATATTTTATATTTTCCTATAATACACATCACATTTGTATATTTAGATAATTCAATTCAACTTTTACTCCAACCAAGGAATTCACTAGATGAAGCATGAGAAAATACAAAAACACGCCAAAAAAAAAAAAAAGATATGCTGTATGTGATTTACATGGTTTGACTAACACATCAACAAAACCATTCACTATCTCGAAATTCAAAATTTACATTGTTTGACTAACACTAAGTTTTGGGAAGAGTTGGAAACTAATAATGATACCACTCACTCAAGCGATCATTCACAAATCTCACTCACTTAAGGTATTTAAGCGAAATAATTAAATATGGTTTTAGTCAGACTCCATTTCGGATATTTTATTATTTTAAGTTTTAAATTTTTTTAAAATGGAAACATTTTTAGGTTTGAGTTTGAATTTCAGTTTTTTTTTTTTTTATTACAAATGGGAGACGAATAGATTAAAAAAAAGAATAAAGACGAAAAAAATAACACCAACAATCTTGGTGACCAGGGATGAGCCAAAAATAAAATTGAGGAGGTCAAATTTATTAAAAAAATATATATATTTAAATCTAAAATATTAATTATAATAATAACTTGTAAAAAATGCTACAAAATATAAGTCTTCAATATGATAAGATAAATTAAACTCTTTTATTTAAAATTCAGAATTACAAATATGATATTATAATAAAATTTGTATTTACATCAAAATTATATTTTTAGAAAATATTCTATTAATTATATTTTAAAAATATATTTAATTAGAATGAATTATGTTTTTATTAAAAATATGATTTTAATTTGGTAAAAACTAGATTGTTGTGTTATGATCAGTCACATACTGATAAAAAAAAATTGATGGATAATAATTTGTTTCAATTCATGTACTCACAGGGATGGATGTAGGATTTAAGTTAGGGGGGCTAAAAAAATTTTTTTACAAAAATTAAGGATAAAATCTTTTGAAAACTAAATTAATATAAAATTTATAAAAAAAAAAAAATACAGAAAAATGGGTAAAAAATTTATCAATTTAAAAAAAAAATAGGGAATAAAATGTACAATTATGTGATATAAAAATAAAATGATAAAGTAAAATTTATAAATATCAAATTAATTTGTTAAGAGTAAGACTTGTCAAAAATAACATAAATATACAATTAAGCCAAATATTTATTACTAAATATAGGTATAAAACTAATATATGATCTAATGAAAGAAAATTAAATAAATATTAACTTAAATTTATTTTTTTGTACTCAAGCTCAAAAATACATTAAAACATCATAACTAATTCTCAAAAAAATAAAGACAAGTGAAAACAAATACAATTTTTTTTATCAAATTTTAAATATTCAATTCATTCATAATCAAGTTTACCTCATTTTCATATATTAATAAATAATTTACTGTAAAATAAAATTATATATTATGTAAAAAATACTAATAAAATCTTGTAAATATAATTATTTATAGTCTTTAAAATAGTAAGTGGTAAAATGAAAATACTATTAAAATAAATAATATTCAAATATTTTAAAAAAAGAATATAAATATTTTTATTATATAACTATAAATGAAAAATATAATATAAATCTAAAAAGATAATAGAAAATCATTATCTTTATAATAATAATTATAAGATAATAATAAAATATTTTTTCATAAAATAAATAATACTTAATTATAATTTTTTAATTTCAAATAAAATTATTTAATTTAATATATTTATATTTAATTATTTTAATATCAATATATTAAAAAAAATTTAAAAAATCCAGAACTACGGGTGACGACAATAATAATGTAGTAGTGATGTAACAGGTGATGACAACAACAGTGGTGGAATTAAACAATGGTTATGATAACAACAATGATTGAATGGTCGGTGGTGACAAAGACAACCACGATAATAGTGGTGGCGATAATAGCAACTACAACGATGTAATGGTGGTGGTAGTATTGATGGCAACGATGGTATGGTGGTGCTTGCAACAATGGTGACAACAAGTGACGATGTGATGTTGATGGTGGTAGCTGTAACTAGAGCTGTCAAAACGGGCTAAAATCCATGGGTTGGCCCAAGCCACCACAGGTTCGGGTCGGACTAAGCTAGAAAAATAACATATTTTTCGGTGGTTCTAAAATTGAACCCAACCCACCACGAGCTTGACCTACGAACCCACCATTTCTATTATTTTTTTAGTATTTTGTAATTTGTGATTTCACTTCTTTTTTTCTTTTAAATTGAAAGCGTTTCATGTAAAAAAAAAAAATATATATATATATATAATGTATTTTATTTTTTAGGAAAAATATTTCAAATTTTTTTTTAAAATTCTTTAAGTGAGTTGGTGAGTTGGCTCGTTTAACCCATCAACCCATGATGGCCCAATCCAGATTCAATTTTTAAAACTCCTTAAGGAGTGAGTAGGGTTGGCTCAGCTCATCAACAAGGTAGGCTGGCCCAATGGACCGGACTGCCTCGTTTTGACAACTCTAGTTGCAACGATGGTGTCGACAACAATAATGATGGTGGAATGGTGATTGTACTACTAAGAGTGGTTGAATGGTAGTGGTTGAATGATGGTTGCAAGACAATGAAGATAGTAGTAATGACGGCGACGATGAAGGCTATAGTGAGGTTGTGATGGTGATGGTGTGGTGGCGACGACAGTGAAGTGAGAGTAGTAAATGGTGATGATGATGAAAATATATTTTTTAAAACTAAATTCACAAAACTTTGTTATTGTTATGAAAATAATATAAAACTATTTTGAAATTAAGTTGAAAAATAATTATGCTTCATTTTTTTTCAAACACGTTTTTTTAAATTACATTTAAAAATTATAAATCGAAAACTAATTACCATTCCGATCAAAGCCTTAAGTTTGGGTTTTTACAGTTTTGGTTTTTGTAATATTTTTGGTTATTTTTAAACTTATAAATTTGTGTCTTTTCATCATTTGTAATTGTAAGTTTTTTTTTTTTTTATCTATAACAATAGATAAAGGCAATATTAATTTCCACTTTTATTAGACAGTTCTATCCTTAAAATAATATTGAATTCCTTTCGTTTGATATTTTTATCAAAGGATAAAATAGAAAAAAATGAAAAATAAAATAAAAATAAAAATGCGCACACAAAGTTAACCCATTAACAAAATAATTACTCCACTTTTCACTTTCCTAAAGGTGAGCGTACACTAACAAAATAAAATAAAATAAAAAATAAAAATACACCACTAATAATATAACTACCTCACTTTTTTAAAAGTTTGTTCCATTTTATACTTCCTAAGCCATTTATCCACTAATTATTATATATTTAGGTCTTTCATCCTCAATTTCTTCTTCTCTTTTATTCTCTCTTTTCTTTGTATATAAGCTTTCAATTTCCTCCCTCATTTTTGTTTACATTTTCTTGCTTACATTCATAGGCATTTCATTTTTTTTTATTCTCCCTCTTACTATGTATTTACATCAATACATAAACATGTGCAATAGACACAAACACAATTAATAAAGAAGGTAAACTTTTCTTCCAGTGAAGGTTAAAATCTCAAATGTTTTATTTAATTTTGTTATTTTGGATTCCATTTATCATAGTGCAAATGCGTGATACAAATCTTTGGCGATCAACATATTTTTTTTCTTCTTTTTAGTTTTCTAAAATTAAATTTTTGGTATTCTTTTAGTTTTATTCTCATAAAAGACTCTTATCTTTTTAATTGGTAATCATTCCTTATATGTTTCTCACTTTTGATGTTAAGTGTGTTTAGGAATAACTCAACAAACAGCGAATAAAGCTGAAAAAAATACGAGATCAATAGAAGCATGTATAACATGTAGCAGATCAATGGAAACATGTAAAGAAAGTCTATGAAATCCCTCAAAGTTACAAGTTAGTAAAATAGAATAATTTATTTTATTCAATTTTTCTACTTTCTCCTTCTTTTATATTTTTTCTTTTGATTTTTGATTTTTGATTTTTTTTTATTTCCTTCATTTTTTTAGTGTTTTATTGCATTTATTTTTTATTTTTATTTTGTCCATTCTACTTTACGTTTTTAAAAAAAAGTTTAATTTGCAACTTTTTTTCTTTTGTTTTATTTTCTTTACCAGTTTAAAAATAATAATTTTTTTTAAAACTTCAAACTAATTTCTCTACAAATAGAAAAAAAAAACGCAACAAAACTTATTTAAAAACAACCATTTTCTTTATTTAACTTTTTTAAATATTTTTTATGCTTTTATTTTTTTAATAGTTTTTCTTAATGTTTGTGTTGCTTCTTGATAAATTATTTTTTTATTTTTCTCTTTCTTTTTCATGATTTATATGTTTGTTATATTTGAGTCAATCCTTTTTTAAAAAACAAATTTACATCATATTTATTTTTTATTTTTTAAGAAAATAATTTTTTTTTATCATGGGTGATTATAAAGTATAATATTGAATTATAAGTAGTTTTACCAGGACAATTTTAAAAACACTTTCAGTTGCAAAAAAAAAAAAAAAAAAAAAATATATATATATATATATATATATATATATATATATATTACGAATTAACAAAAAAAAAACGTAATTTTACGATGACAATTTTAAAAATAAATATTTTACGAATTAAAAAAAAATCATTTTCATACTCAACCTTTTTTTTAAAACCAACCATTGTTTATTTAAAAATTGAAACTAATCCACTATATTTTTTAGTTTTTTTTTTTTTTATCTTTGTTGTATTTTACAAAAGTTAAAATTATAATATTCCCTTTTAAAATCAAATTGAATTTTCATATAAAAAAATTATTTTAAAACTTTCATATAAATTATGTTTCGTTTCAAAAGTTTTTTTTTAATTTTTTAATTTTCTAAAATTTAATTTTCTGATAGTCTCTAACCATATTCATATATGTATTGTATATGAGTGATTTTGTTTGGAATAATAACTATTTGCTTAATTCATATTTCATATATTTATTTTTTTAATTTACAAATTTTATTTCATTTTAATACTTAACATAAATTTTTTTCATTCCCCTCACTTCCCTTAAGAAAATTATCAATTCATTTTTTTTTCTTAACTTTTGTTTTGCAAGTTTAAATATTTCTTGAGGAACAACGTATATTTGTTTTTTAAAGTTATATTATTTCTTTTATTGTTTTTTTTCTTAATTACATATAATTATACTATTTTTTTCTTTTTCTTTCTTTATTTTATTTATATTTATTTTTTCTCTTTTAATAAATGAAATGTATATACTGAAGACAATAACGATAATGAAAAATAGTATGTTTTAAAAATACTAAATAATGATTTTTTTAGCTCTTCTTTAAATAAATAAGTATTTTTTTTGAAACTGTCAATTTTTTTTGTGTATTTTATTCTCCAAATAAGAAATGGAAAGTTTTTAAAATCATAATATTCAATTTTAAAATCAAACTGAATTTTAAAATTAAAAAAGTTATAAGCCATCTTTAAAACTTCTTTTAATATTATGGTGTGTTTCAAAACTTTTTTTTTTTCATACTTTTATTTATATTTGTCATATTTTTTTAAGTAATATATTTTTCTCTCATATGCACATGCATATATGTGTGTGTGATTCTTTGTTAAAACTATGATTATTTATTTAATTTGTATTGAATATATTTGTTTTTTAAAGTTATGTTATTTTTTATTATTTTTTCTTAATTACATATAATTATATTATCTCTTTATTTATTTTATTTATATTCATTTTTTCTCTCTTAATAAATAAAATGTATATGCAAATTAATGATAACTAATATAGTATGCAGTTTTGATCTATTTTTATTGTAATTGATGTTTTCAAGTGAGGGATGTGATGAAGATGAAGACATTCAACTATTAAGTTTGCAAGTGTAGGTTAATAAATACAAATGAAATACTATCGTATATTATTTTGCAAGTATATATATATATATATATATATATATATATATATATATATATATATATATATATATATTTTTTTTTTTTTTTTTTTTAAAACAAAACTCAATTCATATGTGACAATGTAACGTAGGGATGACAATGGATAGGGTACTATAGTGCCCATCTCCATATCCGTGTTTGAAAAAAGTACCCGTCCCCAGCCTCATACTCGTGCGGGTAACAATTTCAATCCCCATACCTATATACCCATACTCGCACCTGCGACCCGCACTTTCCATGTATATAAAATTAAAAATCATAAAAAAAAAAACTTATATAATATTAAAATCAAACAAATATTGATTTATATAAATAAATAATATTACAAAAATAATCATTCAACGTAAATCTAAACAAAAACTTTAATTAAATGGGAAAAACTAATATATTTTTAAAATTAATTAGTTTATAATTATATATTAAAAAATTAAAAATAAAATACAAATAAATATAATATTTTAACTTTATTATCCGAATTAATTTCTCCATATTTTACAAATGTTTATCTTCATAATTTCTATATTGCTTTGAACTATTAATATAAATAAAAATTAAAACATAATAAAATATCAAAATTAGCATATAAAAAGAATAATTAAAATAAAAAATAGATAATTGAATAATTTAAATAATAAAAATATAATTATATTAATTAATATGTATATACACAAGGTGCGGGGCGGGTCAGGATAGGGTGGGTACTATAATACCCGTATCCACACCCATCCCTGTGAGATTTTGTGGGTAAATACTTGTCCCATCCCCAAATATGTGAGTTATTACCCTACCCGCGTATGGGTATTTTTATAGATGCCCAAAGGATATGGGTCCATATTGTCATCCCTAATGTAATGTAACGAGACAATGCGATAATATGCTATCTTTTTTTTTTATTGTTTGCATCTTTATTTTCTTTGATATTTTTTGGTTTACATATTCTTTTGCCATTTTCTTTTTATTCTTTTTTCAGGTATTATTATTATTAATTTAATTTTCTTATTAAATATTTGACTTTTTTTTTTTAGATAAGACTATATGAAATGGATGACAATAAAATTAAAATTTAGGAACTCAATAATTTTTCAATAATGTGGACACTTTTTAAAGATTAGAATATTAATTTAAAAAATTAACAAAAAAGTAGTGAGATAATTTGAAATTTTAAATTGAAAAAAATATGACAATTTTTAAACAGTATATTGAAATTTTAAACAAAAATAATAAAGTAATGAGATAATTTGAAAATTTTAAATTAAAAAAAAAAGATACTTTCTTATAGATAATTTATTGAAGTAATTTAATTATGTGTACAAAAAAAATTATTTATAAAAATTTTACATAAATATTAACAAAGAATTACTAAAAATAATTTAAAAAATTATTTCAAATATAAGAAAACATTCAAGCATAATAGAAATACGAACACACAAATGCGCGACCAGCGCTTGGTGTTTTCACTGGTATATATAATTTAAGTTTTGGTAAATTTGTAATTTTACAACAATTTTAATTTCTTTAATTTTGAGGTTTTAACAAGACTAAAAATGAAAAAAAAAAGAACTAAAACTAAAAAAGTATAAATATAGCCGAACTAAAAATAAAATAAAATTATAGGAACCAAAATTTAAATAGTGGAAATTACAACCAGGACCAAAGTGTATTTAAATCCGATTCAAATTTCCAATTGGTTTAAATATTTACTTTTGTCCCAATAAATTTACGTTTTTTCAATTTTGATCTTTTAAGTTGTTTTGTTCATTTTCATTCTTTTATGTTTGCCACTTCATAATTTTAGTCCTTGTAAGTTTGTATTTTACCAATTTTAGTCATCGTCGACGTAAACTTATGGGACTAAAATGAAAAAAAAAAAATATAATCTTACTATGACTAAAGTTAAAAAACATAAACTTACATAGACTAAAAAACAAAATAACTTACATGATTAAAATTGTAAAAGCGCAAATTTACATGGAATAAAAAAAAAAAACCTTAAGAGACTAAAATAACAAGTTATTAGTTGATTGTAATATACTTAATCTCTCTTAAACAAAGTCTAAAGTACCAATAATATGATTATAAAAAAAAAAACCAAAATTAAAAAAACATAAATTTACACGAATCAAAATTATATTTCATAGCAAGTTTAAAACATGCATATTTAATTAACTGAATTAAATCCTTTGTAATCCTTTTCAATTTATAAAAGAGAGTTAATATAAAAATCGGTTACTAGTCAAGTAAAAATTACTTTTAAAATTAAAAATTAAAATAAATAAATTACTTATAGTTATATATATATATATATATATATATATATATATATATAAAATGATTATTTATATTTAAAATATTAGCTATATAAATATATTTAAGTTGTATGAATCTATCTATTCTTATTCATAGTATAAAATAATATTTTTATATGATATACTTTTATAATCATAATCTTTTAATTTATAATAAATTAGGTGATTTTTATAAAATTATTTTAAAAATTATTTATAATTGTCTGAATGCAAAATTATCTTACATGGTTTTTACACTACCTTTAGACTTTATTTATTTATATATTTTAGACTATCAATGTACTAATTTTGAATTTCGTTTATTTATATATTTTGATAAAATATTTTATTCTTATTCATAATATTTATTATAAAAAATATTGATATTTATTATTGTAAATAAACATTTTATTTATTTATTGTATAATGGAAAGATAATTAAATATTTTCATTTTAGATAAATTGTTTAAGTATAATTTATTTTCTTTTTAAAAAAATAATATTTATAATTGTTTATTGTTGTTGCAAAATACATAAATAATTACATTAGTAACCAAATTTTTTTTTCTATTTTTTTTATTGTAATTATTTAAAAATTAAATATTTTTTATTATTGTATTTGTAGATCATATAAATATGTTAAATTATATAAGAAACTTGGATACATCCAAAAATATTCTTATTTAATATTATTATTCTTCTTATCACTTCTTTTACATCTAATTACACTTATCAAAATTAATATTTTTTTTTTATTAAATTTCAACAAATCACGGATATATATTGACTAAATTAAACAATCACCATAAATTTATTTTTTATTACCAATTAAGTAAAATATTATTAAAAAAATGTGTAATGCAATGTTATACTGAATTCCTAATAAAATGAATTTTAGAGAAATTTAAACTCATTTTTATTCTATATTTATTTATTTTAAAAAACACAATTATAATTTTATATATATATATATATATATATAATTTAAAATTTAAATATTTATTAAATAAATTTTAATTTTTAAATTTGGCCTAAGTCTGCCCCTGACCATATTATAATTTCTCTAATTGTTCGTAACTAGCTAAGGTTTGATTGATTGCTCTACTTCGAAGTATAGATGAACGCAATCACCGATCTCTAGTCCTGAACAATAAGTGACATTACTAAAGGCATGGTCTCTTTTCAGCTTAAGATAATAATAATAATAATTCAAGCTTTCGAAAAAAAAAAGTTTAGCAACATAACATTGGCAAAAAAAAAAAAAAAAAGGTTATATTTGAATAGGCTTTTTCAAAAGTACTTCTTGAAACAAAGAATTTATCAGTAAACTAAAATTAATTTCTGTATTAATTAATTTGTTGAAATTCTTTACTGTAGTTTTTTTTTTTTTTTCCAATAAATGCTTCTGCAAACCCAAATAGACTCTAAATTATTATTAACGAAGAAGTTTAAGCCACTCAAAGTAAGTTAAGAACCCAACAAAATTTAACTAAACTAGGAGATATAAAGTTGTTGGAGGGTGAAAAAAAAAAGTGAAGGGTGAATAGGAAGAGATAGGTATTCTTTCACATTTCTAACAAAGTGAGAAATTTAACCATGGACTATTTTGAGTTTCAAAAAAAATCATGGATTATTTTAATGGGTTATTTTCCATGAAATAATTTGATTTTCAAGTAGTGTGTCATTGTAAATAAATAATGTTAATAATTACTTTCTCAAGTACTAGTGTTTTAATTTTAAATTAAAAAAAATGTAACTAAAATTGTTTGAAGAGTTGACCATAGATAAATTAGTAAATGTGAGTAAGAACTTCAAATTTTCATTCAATTGCGTTAAATGTAAAAAATATTTATCACAAATTTCAAATTATTTTACTTATTCTTTAAAAGATTTCATGCTTGTAACCATATGTTGTTTGAGTATATTCTCATTTGTGTTCTATCTTTAATTTCGTAAAATATCAAAATCTTTCTTTTCTTAAAAATAAAAAAAAAGTTGTGACCCAAGAGCTACAATCCCCAGCTTTTAACGAGAAGCCAACAAAATTAACAAATTATAAATTGCATTTCTAGCGTTACAAAATGAACCAAAAACTACAAATTAACCAAAGTCATTGTTATTTAAACTGACTAATTAATCTAATTAACCATGAACCGTTCTAATAGGATGCACAGGAACCCCAAAAATGTTACACGTTGGACCAGCTGATCTCACACTACCGCAGTTCAAAAACTTCACTCTACCACTACCACCAGCCACAACAACATCACTATCATCATACTCCACAGAAACCTCATCATCAGCAACAGCAACATTATTGATGCTAGCCACATTCTCTTCTTCATATTCTTCATCAAACCTATCATCAATACTATCATGTGGATCACTACTAGTTGGTTCTGCTTCTTCTGAAACATCATCGTCGTGATCGTCGTCGTCAAAGGGAACATTAACATGATCATCAACATGAACATTAACAAGGTGCAATGTGAGTCTACCATTGGCCCTGTGTGCGCGAAAGTACTCGTGGTGCTTCACCTTCTCCTCCTTCAGAATCAACCTTCCCTCGCTCGTGTAGTACCTCTTCAACACCCATGGCATGTGTGAGGCCAGGTTCTGAGTCCGAGCTAGCAAGGGTATAGGTGGAGGGAACACTTTGGTGGTGGTGTTTCTCTTAGCCTTAATATTGACATGTTTGAAGAATTCATGGTTATCTTTGTCGACATGGTTTGTGTTTTGTAGATCCATGCAACTCTCGGTGCCAATGTAATCAAGATCACTGTATTGAGGGAATGTAACAACCATAATGGGGTAGCGATGAAAAGTTTGGTGTAGTGTATACCCTTTGACACACCCTTTGGCTTTGTATATATATGATGGTTAATGGTTAATGAGAAAGAAGAGAGAGAGAGAGAGAGAAAGGGTGTGAAAGTGAATAATGGAACTAGCTAGGGGAAAATGAATAATGTCTTGTGCATGTTACAATAAATACAATTGGACACAGCAAGCAAGGTGAGGACTGAGGGAGTTGAAAAGTGGCTAGCTAGGTTTTCGTGACAATAATAATATGAAGAGAGGATTTCGATGAAAAGATTCAACAGAGACAGCTGTTATAGAGTGACACCAAGGTTGAGTTTCAAGTGGTTCTGATCTTCTGGCTTTTATGAGTATCAAAATCTGATATCTCAGTGGCCCTGTGAAAATTTCAAATTCCAAAATCAGAAAAGCTCACACATCACCACATTCAAATGGTAAAATAGACAAATTAATAATTAAGTGTTATACCATTCATATTATTCATATTATATAGGAGTATTGAGTAACAAAGGAATAGGCAAATAGCACAGCACATCTCAAAGTAAGAGAATAATACACTATTTATGCAGTGGATTGAACCAGGTGTTGGTGGGTATTTCATGCATTGGTCACCAATTTTCAGAGTTCCATGAAATACCAATGTTCATAAAGCAATGCCAGTTGTACCATAAAATGTAGTAATAACTCTTGTACAATATTCCTTAATTTATATAACAGTATCAAGCAAATGAATCTGAATGAATAACAATCATTTCAATTTCATTTGTAACAAAATAAAAAAATGCAAGAATGAGAAGGGTTTGCTTCTGGCATCGAAGAAAATAGTGCTGGCAAGATGGTCTCAATTAATTTATATGAGCAAAGAGTAGAATTGAAATTCAAAATCCAAACTCCAAAATGTTTGTAAACAAAAATCACAATCGACATAAAAAAAGAATTCCAAACTGAAGAATGCAACAGAGAAAAAAGGAGAGATATAAAACTAACCATTAAAAGTGTGTTTGGTTAGATGTTTAAAATCATGTTCAATCCGAGAAAACACATGTTCAAAGAGACAAGGAAAAGCTTTATAAATGTAGTGTTTTTTTTTTTCTTTTCAATGCTAGTTGTGTTATCACGTTGTTGCTTTGTCACGTTCAACGTGAATAACACCTGTTACCGGTATGATTTGTAAACAACTAATCTTAATTAACAAAAACACGGTTTTAGTTGTAATAGCAAACACAGCCTAACCCTCTAGAAATGAACAAAAAAGAAGGAAATGACTAATTAACATACAACATAAACAAAATGAAATCAAATGAAATATAATTAAACAGGGGCTAGTATGTATACCTGATCAACCCGGTTTCAATCCAATTTGTATGAATCTTATACATAAGCACAGATTTGCAAGCACTCGATGAATTGGGATAAAACACAAGTGAGAAGAAACAAGATGGAATTGAAGAAGAAGAACACACTAACATGGATCCTTTTTATATAATAAGGTTACGATTACGGATAAGCATAAAAAACAATGATAGCGTACTCTGAATCTCTGATCGTAAAAGGGGCCAAATTTTTAGGGTGTGACATGTATTATGTATTATGTATATCTCTCGTGTTAAATATGAGAGGAGAAAAAACGATTGGGACAAGATTTGATTTTTAATTAATTATTATACCGTTTCGTTTCGCCGCGTATGTATTTATTATTCTTAAAATTAAGGTGCGGCTTATATGTTATGTGGCTCTCAATCTCATACAGATAACTTTGCGAACTTCATTCTTCCCAAAATTCTAGCAGTTAAAAAAGAAAAAAATTAAATGAGAAAGAGATCTATCTTTTTCTTTCATATAATTATAAATACAGAAATTTTATGTGATTATAAACTGTGTAAAACTGTTTTATATTAAAAAAATATATTTTTTTCTTTCTTGTTAATAAAAGATTCTGATTTTCAACCATGTAAAACTAAAAATATTTTACTCTACCAAAAAAAGATAATCTCTGAAAAAAAGAACTATTTTACACTTTTGCGGGAGTATCTCATTCTCACCCGCGGAAGAGAGGCTCTATATATTTTTAAGTAGTGGATAATGGATAATAGATAATTATATAAAAATAGTTATTTATAGGATACCAATAAAAATAAAGTAAAGATATGAATAATTATTATATATTTATATTATTGAAGGACGTAAAAATTTATGAAAAATAGAGATCAAATATAATTATTGTATTGATAATATAAAATAATTTTATACTAGCGACTAATCATAACTTTCCATTCATGAAAAATTGATTGAATTTTTATAAAATCATTTATGATAATTGATTAATGTATAAAATTATTTTATATTAACAACACATCATCGTTAAACTCATGAGAAAATATTCAATCAAAATATGTATAATAGGAAATAGAAGACAATATTAAAAGAATATTAATTATCTCATGAGAAAATATTCAATCAAAATATGTATAATAGGAAATAGAAGACTATTAAAAAAATATTAATTATATTTAAAAATGTGGTTGGTGACATTTAAAGGTAGTTGAAAATATCATTTGAAATTCAAAATAATTTAAATAAAAAAGAAGTCAAGCCTATTTTGGAAAATAATTTCTCTTATTTACATTGGAATTTTATAAGATTTTCATCCCTCCTCGGGTGAGAATAAGGAGACGTCTGCTTCAAGTTCAAGTAATCCTTTCTCAAAAATATGGATCTGAAAATATAATATTTTCATGTATGTTTGTTAGAAGTTTTGTAAAAATATTTTCAAGAATATGAAATATACAGGTTTATGTTACTTCTTCTTGTGCTGAGAGGTGTGTATTTGATTTAAAAAAAAAAAAAAAAAGGTGTGTATTTGCATTTTCATAAAAATTAATTAACTTATCATAAATAAAAAGTTATAATTTTTATATTTTTTTACAAATAAAAGGTTATATTTACTATCGGTATAAAATAATTTATATTTTTCTCATATTCTATACCATTCCTAAGAATATAATACTCACGAATGGAATTTCTTAACCAAACAAATGCCTCCTAAACGTGTATAGGAAAATATGATATAATTGAGGTTATACCATTCTTGATAATCTATAATATTCGAAAATAGTATTTCAAAACCTTAACAAAATGTAACATTTTCATCTTTACATTTCCGAAAATTAACTTTTAATATGAGAAATAAACACAAAAATGTTTGAAATTGAGTTTAAACATAATTGTAGTAATCGAAGATATGCTTATATTGGTGACATTGTTGTTGCGGTAATCAAACAAGCATTTCATTCTTCATGCAAAAAATAGTTGTTAATTAACTTTCATCATTCACTTCTCCTATTTGTTAGGAAGAACATGGGATACAAGATCATAGAGCATTTTAATGGAGATATTTGAGAAAGATATCTAAATTTTTAAAATCTTTCTAAAAATTGGTGTTCAACAAAATCCTTAAAAAAAAACTAATTATTTTTTTAATTTATAACAGTATATTCAAGAATAAATACGATCGCCTTCAACAATTAATCTCTCTTCATCTCATTTAATATACAATTTTGGTGACAAAACAATTTAAATTATCAATTTTTTTTAATATTCAATGTTTATATTTTTTACCTATTCATGTTATGCATTAATTATTAGTTTAATCTTTAGTCATAAATAAATATTGATATTATTTTTGTTATATTTTTTTAATATTAATTATTTCATAATTAAATATTATATTATTAAATAATTAATTTCATTTTAAAATAAAATTTTATAAAGTAGATCTATAACGAGATTTACAAAAATATTATAAGATTTTCATCCAAATAAAATCTATTATTAAAATAAAAAAATGTAAGAGATCTTAACACTCACGTATGCAAAGACAAAAAAAAAAAACTCAAAAATCTTAAAGACTTTCCCTATTAAAAATGTTCTTAACCTCCCATGTTGTAATTTTCCATTATCCATTAACCCTACTTTTTTTTTTAGGAAATCATGGATCCATATGCATTTAGCATTGAAAAAATCTTTTGTAATTGTCTTCCACGTTAAATCTTTCCTCCAACTTGATCATCTCTCTAATTGGTCTCTAATTCAACCGTGTTATACTATCCTACACAAACAATCGTTGATTACCATCCGATTAAAACTTAGACTAATGGTAGTTTTAGTCTCCTCAAATTTTATTTTTTGTGATTTTGTTCTCTTAAATTTTTTTCAACCCTTTTGATTTTTCAAAATTATTTTTTTTAGCAATTTTGATACCTTGTTAACAAAATAACGTAAACTTGATTTAATATTGAGTTAAAAATCAACCTATTTTCATTCTTTGCTAAATATATTTTGTTTTGAAATTACATTTTAAATGAAACTGACGCTCATCCTAAATAAAACTTTAATTAATATATTATTGTCATCATCATTATCCTTATTATCATCATTATTATTGTCGTCACCACCACACCTAACCAATCACAACAAACACACATTAATATAGTCAATTTCTAAAACTAATGGTCAAAACAACAAAAAATTAACTGGAAGTATTAAAAATGCTAAAATTAAAATTTTAAAAACAAAAAATTATGAAAAAAAAATTACAAAATCAAAATCATAAAAAAATAAATTTTTTAAGATCAAAATTACAATTAAACTAAAAATTACTATTTGAATGATAAGTTAGAACCAATTTGAGAATGATGTTTAGACATTCTTAAGAAAATCTAGAATGTTGAAGTTTTGAATGAGAGCGTTTATTTTCTTTTGTGTGTTTTATAGTTTTACTTATATTTAAATACTTTATACAACAATTTATTATAATGATGAAAATATTAAAAATAATGTTTAATTTACTTTTATAAATATTATAATTATTAAAAGAATAAAAAAATTATTTATGGTAAGAATTTTTAAAAGATAATTATTTATACAAGATGCAACTATACTTATACAAGGAACGTTATTTGCTGAAATGGAAAATTTGAAAATGTGTTTGTGTACCGATTATAATAACATAAGAAAATTCATAATGAGTTGTTTAGGAAGCATTGTGCTTGAAAACTATCATACTTGTTAAACACTTACTTTTGTAGGTAATAAATATTTATTATTTGGAAAGAATGATGCTTACTCAATTAATCGTTTGTTTTTTTTTTCTTTTATATACAAATAATAAAAAAACATATTATATTTTTTCTTTAATAATTTTTTTTTACACAATCAAACCAATTTGTTAAACTTTTTTTTTACATTAATTATAAAGTTTCATAATTTTTTATACTAATTGTTTTTATATTATATTTTTTTTAAAAATCGTTTGAACTTTTTTTTTAATTATGTATATATTTTTTTTTATTATGCTAAAAAATATTTTACATATTTCTAATTTGTAAAATTAAATTATTAAAAAATTATAATAATTCTTCTAAAAAATAATTGAAGTTTATTTTTAAAATTTATTAAAAGTAACTTTTAAAAATTACATCACAAATATTTAAAAATTAATAGTTAGAATAAAAATAAATGAATTGTAGATATAGATCCCTAAGTAAAACAACAAAAATTTGTTACCAATATGAATATGAATGCTATAAGTAATCCCTACCCTACTCGTCGTAGGAGCATCGTGCCAATGGCAATTGCTTTGGACGAAAAGAAAGAACTTTTGTCACTCTCTCTAGTCATGATTATTGTTTTCTTTTTCACTTCGAAAACGAAATTAAAAAAGTTGGTACGACTAGTTTCCACTCTTTTCCTCTTCTTCTCGATTGAGAGAGAATCCCACCAACTACTACATACAGCAACTTGTGTTTTCCAAGATACACGACACGTGGTGATATCGATTACAGTACGTGTTTTCAGGTCCAACCTCGTTCCTCGTGCTTTCAATCTCCTTAACAACCGCTTCCAATGTTCATCTTCTTTTCTTTTCAAAATAAACCAATCATCTTTAAATAAGTAAATTATGAACTATATATCATACACCTATATATAACTTATATTATAAAACAATATGATAGATTTATGATAAAACAATATTATATAGACGAAGAAGAGTTGTGATGTTACACGCTAAATTATTACTCTTATTCTAAAGTCATTGTTCTAACATCAAGTTTTGATTGTTTTAGTTAGGGTTGGCAATAAAGAGTATTAAAAAGTACCAACATTCGTCAAACTAATGTCGAATAAACTATATGTACTCTGGAATGATCTATATAATGAAACTCTAGCCATTTGTCTTGCCACCAGCCACAGTGCCTTTTAGTACCTTGGATTTTCTCTCTTTCACTTTATGGACCACCATTATTATAAATTTATAATAATCATTATCACATAGACATAGGCATCCCAAGTTATGACAGTATTAATAAACAAAACAATAGATTTGACACATGCCTCCCCCCTCTATCCCTTCGCCACGTTCACGGGAAAACATTATTGGAACCCACAAAGGTGCACACTGCGCACCCCACCCTCTGAAGAGAGAAGGAAAAACAAAACAAAAAAGCTTCAAAGTTTCAAACTTTGCACCACCCCACCTCCCAATTCCAGTATCAGACCCGGTTTTTCCTAAATTTAACTCTTTTTTCACATACCCATTGGGGTTTTGGTTTACTTCTGGGGACTAAAGTTAACCTTTTTATTTTCCCACCTTAGTTGGGTTCTCTGGGTTTTTTATCCTCTTCTTTTTTCCATGGCGATTGGGCTTCTTCTTTGGCTTTTACTGGCCAAGGATCTTGCTGTGGAAAGTTCTGTGGGTGTCACATTTTCTTCCAGGCTCATTCACCGGTTCTCTAAGGAGGCTAAGGCTCATTTGGCTTCAAGGGGAAACAACGATTCTGTGCCTGAGAGGAACAGCTCTGAGTATTTTAGGTTTCTTCTTAGAAGTGACGTCACACGGCAGAGGATGAGGCTTGGCTCGCAGTTTGAAACTCTGTACCCTTCTGAAGGAGGCCAGACCTTCTTCTTTGGCAATGCGTTTTATTGGTGAGTGAGTTTTTGCTCTCAGTGAAATAAAGTTTTGAGTCTTTTTGTTCCATGCTTTGTTGTTTGTTATTGTATGATCCTATGAAGGTGTAGAGTATTATGAACTTATGCCAACTATGTTTTATTGTTTTGATTAAACTATTCGTTTGTTACCTTAAGTTGTCCTCATTTTGATTTTTAGTCTTGCTCATGCATAAATGCTAAGTTTTGGCCTTTGTTATTAACACTAGAGAATAGTTTTTTAGCAGAGTTTAACCGCTACAGAAAACTGTTTAGGGACTAAAACTTTCGGTTTTCTCACTAAAACTGAAAATGGAGACAATTATAGGGACCAAATGAATTGATTAAAATGTTTTTCTTAAGGACTCTTTTTCTACTTAAAAAAATTAGAAAAGGGAACTTTGGTTGAAATTTACTGGCTTTCACTAGGACTACAAGTTGTTATTGAGGAGATTGGTGTCAAATTTGAGATGGTTTGCAGTGATGGATTTTCCACTGGACATCAAGGTGCTTACTTGTGTTTTTATTGGTCAAATGAGTAGAAATAGGAGATAGAAGGGAGTTGAAGTGGATGCTGAAGAAGGTTGGTAAAGGTGTGTATGAACTTGTTCAATGTTGAATTGCAGGTTGCATTACACATGGATTGATATAGGGACTCCAAATGTTTCATTTCTTGTTGCATTGGATGCTGGAAGTGACATGCTTTGGGTTCCCTGTGACTGCATTGAATGTGCTTCCTTGTCTGCTGGTAATTACAATGTGTTGGTAAGTTTGTGATATGACTTCCATTTACCTTTATTTCTTTCAATCTCTTTCATCTCTTGATCATTGTGTTACGTCATTTCAAGTTTGCAATGGTGAACTTCATGTTCACTCCATTTAGCTTCATGTTTGGTCTTTTGTTTTCCATGTTGAGATATTCATTTTGTGAATCATTCATCTTGTAAGTGTGTGGGATTGTGCCAACTGCCATGTCCTTTGTCACTGCATCCAGGCATGCTTCTTGGCTATCTGTTAATGACATTCTCCCTTAAAGTGTAGGATCAATTTTTTTACGAGTAAATAATGATATACTTCAAATTTGTACCTCTACAACAGTTCTCTCGAGTGGTTAGAAATTTAGCTGTTAATTTCAATGATTGATTGGCAGATGCTCCCTTTTATATGGGGGCATCTCTGATGCAGGACAGGGATCTGAGTCAGTATAGACCATCATTATCCAACACCAGCAGACACCTACCTTGTGGTCATAAGTTGTGTGATTCGCATTCCTATTGCAAAGGCTCTAAGGATCCTTGCCCTTATAATGTTCAGTACAACACAATTAATACCTCAAGTTCTGGATATCTTTTTGAAGACAGACTACATTTGGCATCTGATGTCAGACATGCAGTACAAAATTCTGTGCAAGCCTCTATCATTTTAGGGTATGTTTATTACTGTTTACAATTATTGTGCAAAAATAATGTGTTGGGCAAGATTATAAGCTGTAAGTGTGATTTACATCAGTGCTAATGATAATTGATTTGTATGAGTGCAGGTGTGGAAGGAAACAAACTGGTGAGTATTTAAAAGGAGCTGGTCCTGATGGTGTTCTAGGGCTAGGGCCCGGAAACATTTCAGTCCCAAGTTTACTGGCAAAGGCAGGACTTATTTGGAATTCTTTTTCAATTTGTTTCGATGAGAATGAATCTGGGAGAATTATCTTTGGTGACCAAGGGCATGTCACCCAACATTTTACACCATTCCTGCCCATAGACGGGGAATTGTATGTATTTTATATAATGCCCTTGATCCGCTGCTTAATTTAGATGCGATTTCTACATGTTCCAAACCTTATTGCTTTGTGTTGCATCTTAATTGTTGGAGTTGTTGCAGTATTGCCTATGTAGTTGGAGTAGAGAGCTTTTGTGTTGGGAGCTTATGTCTCAAGGAAACTAGGTTTCAAGCACTTATTGACAGTGGATCTTCTTTCACATTTCTTCCCAATGAAGTTTATCAAAAAGTTGTAACCGAGGTAATTCCTTTTACCATAAATCTAGTGGTGTATGGTCATAGGCGTAAACTCGGCTAAAAGAAATCTTCACTGAATACAGTTCGACAAAGAAGTAAATGCAACCAGGATTGTTCTCCCAGACTCATGGGAGTACTGCTATAATGCCAGGTTAGGCACTATATGATCAGGCAATTACGCATGTATAAGCATCCTTATGTTTCATTGTAACTCATGGCTGTTTTTCATGTGACAGTTCACAGGAGTTGATTAACATTCCCCCATTGAAACTCACTTTCTCTAGGAATCAAACTTTTTTAATTCAAAATCCTATTTTTGCTGATCCTGCTAGCCAGGTATGTTAATATGCTAAACCTCCAATTTTATTAGTTTGCTTTGCAGAATCTCTTCTCTTGTCTCTTCCCAAAACAATTTCCTAACTTGGTTATAATTTTGATGAAATATGAACATCTGGTGCAGGAACGGGAATACACTGTCTTTTGTTTGCCTGTAAGCCCTTCTGATGACAACTATGCTACCATCGGACGTGAGTATATCACTGCCCGCATACGTGAAACCTAAACCTAATCACATTTTATCTCGACAGCTCCTCTGTTTTTTTTTTCCTTTCCTGTTCAATTTTTTAAAAATATTTTTATTTCCTTTTCATCATCTGGTAGCTCAAATCACACGACACTTGTATGCTGATAGGTAAGTTAGTAGTTATGTTAGTAATTTGGTAGTCAAAGAGATATGAGGGGTTATGTTAGAAAGAAGGGGAATGGAGCTGCAGCTGCTTAGGTCCATTGAGGGGTTTCGTCCTGTTAATTGAGAAGAGTTAGTGCCTTAGAGCATTAGGAGGTGCAGACCCTCGAAGCTCTGCGATCATACTGTAATCAGGGGAATTTTGCCATTTTCTCTATAATTCTGATATACTATTCTATTTCATATGCACATGAACATACACCTTTGTGCTGGATGATAATGATTGTTGCCTTTTATTTGACACTTTTCTTTCAGAGAACTTCCTGATGGGTTATCGAATGGTCTTTGATCGGGAGAATCTAAAGTTTGGCTGGTCTAGATGGAATTGTGAGTCTTTCTTTCACTTGAAACTTTTAACCTATAATTTTTGCAAATCTCAAGAGAAAGATCTTTGTACTGGTAATTTGTTTTGCCACATAGAAGGGTGGAACTTGCAAAAAAATAAATGGTAAAAACTGATAGATCTGATCATTTTTCAAAAAATCTAACTAAACAAGTACTTTATAATATTATCCTCAAGGCTCAAACTCAAGGTTTTTTAACCTCTATTCTTTCAAAATCAATTCCACTGATTATGTAAAACACACCATTATATGCTATCTACACTTGTACTTTATGCTAATCATTCAGAATCTGCAGGTCAAGATAGAGCAAGTTTTGCATCACCTTCCAACGGTGGATCACCAAACCCTTTACCAGCGAATCAGCAGCAGAGCATCCCTAATGCTCGTGCTGTACCGCCGGCCATGGCTGGACACACATCCGTCAAACCCTCTGCTGCCACACCTGCTGGACTTGCCTCTAGGCATTCCTTAGTTTCATTGTTACTGATACATGTCACCTTTTTTTGGCTTTGGTTATCTTGTTAAACCTTATCTAATTTGCTTGTAAATTTGTCTCCTGTCCAGACTCAAACGTTTATGGGGTTTAGTTTTTTCAATCTTGTAGGCTGTGTTGTATCTATTGGGGTTAGTGATGATGATCTTTTATTTATTTTGGCATATTCTCTTTCCTATGTTTTTTCTTAGAAAGAACCACGTTTGTTAGAGCCTTTTTATTTTATTTTAAATAAAGCAAAATAAATATATAATCATAAAAGAGTGAAATATATTGTACTAAAAAAACATAAAAGCTTAACTAAATGCTCTTTTTTACATTGCTAAATGTTAATGAAAGAAAGTCAAGAGTACTGATTAAAGAATTAAAAATTAAGACTAAAAGTTTTATTAAAACATATTAATAATGTAATGGATAAATGATCATTTTGGATTTTAATGTGTTAATTAGTGTGATAATCTAGTTCCTGAGAAAGAAGGAATTTTTTAAGTTAATCCATAAATGTGTAAAAAGGGCAACAATTTCATTCTGATGTTAACGTGGAGATCATTTTGTCATGGAAGTTCATGGGACAATTGTTAATTAAAATCGTTGTATTTTTTTTATATTACATTAACATTAAATTCTTTTAATAATTTTTTACAAAATAAAATGAGTGCGAGGAAAAGTGTGTTTGAAAGTTTGATTAACAACATGATTATTGATTGGGCCCCTAATTAGGACGAGTCTAATAATATGCACCATGCCATCATCAAATCGTTTCAAAAAAAAATTCTTTCATGTTTTTCTTTTTCTTTTGCACAATAAAGAGCACAAGTTCGAACAACAGAGAGTAATAATTAATAACCGATGAAGAAGGTGACACGAAGAATTGTTTCAATCTTCGTGATCTCGATACTCTTCTGCTTCCAACAACAACTCGTCCACGTTTCTTCTTCGTCACCTTTCTTATACGCAAACCAGGTAAATAATTCATTCGACTTCGAATTAACAAAAACTGTGAGGTTCGCATTATTTCTAATTGAGACGAGCGTGGGATTGTGTTTCTATTCTTAATAACGAACGAAGAATCAAGGTTTGGCTGAATTTGCATTATTATAACAATAGCAAATAGCTTAACTACGAAGGATTTCGAGTTCGGGATGTTGAAATTGGAATAGCGAGGTTTTAGGGTTCAAGTTCTGTGTTAGGTTATAAGTTTTGGTTTATTTAATTAGATAATCTTTATGATCAAAGCTTAAGCTTACATTTCATTTGAGCCATGATGTACCAAGTTAATACTCATTTTCTTTCTATCTTTTGCTCCAGGTCTATGAGGAGTCTTCTGGTGGAAGGTATTGTACTGGATTCACAATTTATTCTTTGTTAAATAGCACTCCAATCAAATATCTAGATGGTTTCGTTTACTGTGATATTTAGGGCATGTTTGGGCAAGCTTCTCCAAAAGTCCTTGGAGAAGTAAATTAGTAGAAAAAATGAAATGAGCGGTTTTCATAAGTTAAAATTGTAGAAGTCCCACCTAAGCTATACGAGAAAGCTTTTACGAATTAGCTATAGGAGAAACTAATTTTAATTTATGGAAAAATTCATTTAATTTTTTCTTCAATATTTTTTTTTCCTAGAAGGACTTCTGTAGAAGTTTAACTAAATAGACCCTTAGCTTTTTTCCCCTAACTGACACAGATTCATTCCTTGCTATTAATAAGTATTGAGCTTGTTGTTTTTGCTTTCCAGTAGTCTTCTTCTTTATACGCTTGTCTCTCCTGATTCAGTCTCCTGCATGACTTAGTTGTGTTTTTTGTTGTAGAAATCTTAGACAGGAACAGGAACAAGCTCAAGAAGTGCGTTGCTCCAGGGAGAGAAGTAGGGCAGCTCAGAAAGTGATAGAGGAGGTATAGAAATTCCTTTGGCAATCAATATGAATTTACAACATTGCTGCATTAACTATTAAGTTATTTAAATTTTGAATCAGATCCATGAATATTGTTAAAAACATGTGCTAATAAGAGATTGGAAACATGTAGTTTCAATGTATCAGGTAAATATAGTAATTAGGAAAATTGTATCTTTTTGTATTTATTGCACTCGATATATAAATATCAAATCCCTAGTGTTGTTGACAAAGATTTTCAGTACATGCTTCTCTTTTTTCTCTATCTGAACACATATGTTTCGTATATATTTTTTTGTAGTATTTGACACCATTTGTGGAACGAGAAAACTACAAGCTTTTGAGCAAGTGCAGACTCCACCCTGAAAATGATATATTCAGGGATCAGGAAGAGAATAAAATTTTCGTAGATAGACATGAATGGCGGTGTGGATATTGTAAGAAAATCTTTCGGGAAGAAAAATTTCTCGATCAGCATTTTGATAACAGACACTACAATCTTCTGAATATAGTATGTCAATTTTCATTCCTTTTCTCATTGTGTTTGGAGGATACAGAATGTGCAGTGCAAGCTTTAATCTTTTAATTTTATCAATTATCCAATGAGTTTGAAGTTCTTAATTGCCCCAGTCATCGTTCACCCATTTTTGCAAATAGAGCTTATATCATTCTCTTCTCTTTAATATTCCTTTTTCTATTTTTGGCTAGAATGCTCATATTGAATTTGAATCAATTTACAGCTATTACTGTTATGTATGCCAAATCTCAACATGCTTTCTATGTCTTGTTATTTTTCTCTGTCAATATTTGGCTTGTTGGGAGTTTCAATGAGTTCAAGTCTTATGTCAATTTTACTTGCAGTACTTTTTTATGCTTTATTATTTATCAGAAAATGTTGTTTCCATTGGTGGGCCAATTTAAATGCAGAGTCATGGTAAGTGCTTGGCTGATTTATGTGGGGCGTTGCATTGTGATGCTGTGATGAATTTCAAATCCTCAAGAAGCAAGTGCAATCCGACCGCTGCTGCAAGAAACCGTCATCTATGTGAGGTAGCTTTCATTTTGTTTTCTTTTGCTTTCACTGTTCATTGTATTGTCAACTATTCTACCTAATCCATATGCACTCTTTATTCAGAGTCTTGCTGACAATTGTTTTCCTATAAGTGGGGGTCCATCAGCAGGCCGCCTTCATGGTATACTTGTATTTTCTTTTACAGTTTTCTCCATATTGTTCCATTATGATGTTTCCTGTCACTTTTTTCCTACTTAATTTAATTATATTGTGGTTTTGTTGATTTATTTCTTACCCAATTTTCTGATATACTGGTAGAATTGTTTCTGCACCAATTTTGTGATGCTCACACTTGCTCAGGGAAACAAAAACCCTTTTCTAGAGGAGGCAAGGTAAGGCCTGATTATCTCATTGAGATTTATTATCAATATGCCTTCCGTTTATTAGAAATCTGTCATTGCTAACTCTATAAGGAGATCTCTATACTTTCACTCATAGATGATTTGTGTTGTGAAGATTTTGGCCCTGTGCTATTCACAAAGTCCCTCGGTAAAAAGAGAAGGCCTTTTTTTTTTTAAGGAAGAAAAGAAAAAGCCTTATTGACAATAGGTTAATGCTTGCTTTTTTGGCTGGCTCAAATTATTTTCTAATGTCAAAAATTGCAGTTAGTACCTTTCCCTTTCTATTGGGAAGGTTTTAAAGTTTTTAAATTTAAAGCATTAGCTTTTTGTCTTTTCAATTCATTGTGCCACAATTTCTTAAGACTTTAGGTACATTATAACTAATTTATTATGACAGTTAATACCTATCAATAAAGTGGTTGTTTGTCGATCTTGGTATTTTGCCTCTGCAGGATCAAAGTAGTTTCTTTCGCCTGGCTGCTGGAGCATTGATCTTGGTGCTACTTCCTGTGTTCTATCTTTTTCTTTATTTGGTACAAAGGTACAATTTCTATATTTTTAAATGTGAGTTAACCAACAAAGGTTTTACACCAATATTTCATAATGCCATTTCGCAAGTTGTAGTGATGTGAAGAGTCGAACCCAGGAGCTTCGTCGCATCTCAAAAGCTGGATGGAAATCAAAACCATCATGATTGGTAATTATTTATCTCTTTTAAACAGGCATATCATTGTAATTAAATGAAAGAATGGGATGAAGTGACAACAAAATTGCCATAAATTAACAGTGGACCAAAGACTAATATCATATGGGTTGTCAATTATTTCTGATGTTACTGTTTTCACAGCCTATTTCCTTCATTTGGTGTATAAGTTTTTAATGTGCTTATTTACTTGCTACCCTTTGTACACTGTCCAAGTTACATGTAATTCAGTTTGAAAGGTACAGAATTAGAGCAATTTGTTTTTGCAAAAATTAAAAAAATTAGGGGGAACACCAATTCTCTAATAAGTAGAAATAGAATACCAATATGGATATGTCTTTGAGACAGAATAATTTTGTTTTGTCATTTTTATCACTCAATTGTAATATCTAAGTTAGAGACAGAATATTTCTGTCTTTAATTTGCATCGGATACATATTCCCATATCTAAATATTTTGCAATGCCACTTTCAGTGACAATATTAATCCAATAGTTCTGCATCTAATGTAGTTAGTGACAGAAGTGATCAATTTGAGATGAAAAATGTCTGTCTCTAATTTTATTTTTTCTAATAGTATGATGCTGATGTTTGTCTATATTTTGGTCTTGAAAAATGATTTACTTGAGGGCTAGCAAAATGGTAAATTTGGGGGTGTGATAAATGTGTAATATTCAGCTATATAGTTATGTAGAACTGAAGAGTAAATTGTGTGTATGTATTATATATATTTGTAAATCATATAAATTGTTAGAAAATTTGTTGTTTCATGATTAGCATATGGCTGGTATATTTGTGTATGTTATATTGTCATAGTAAAGTTTTCTCATAAAACAGTAATAAAAATAAGTTTCCTCGTAAAAAATTCTCGAAAGCTTATTCTTTTCAGTCTGGATTGTAGGGCCACTAAGAGACTGACTGAGGATGAATTGAAGAGACTGTTATTTGGTTTGGAGCATAAGTAACCAAGATTTGGAAGCCATTTAAACGGCCAATGGTGCATGTAAACGTACTCAGTTCAACAGTGTTGTCTTCATGTTAGAATTGAAGATGAGCTTATTGGTTAGTGCACATTTGAATGCTCAGCAGTGCATCTAAACGTCCCATGCTATGTTGATAAGATGTACTTACTGATTTGTGTGCATTTAAATGTCTGTCCAATGGAGCGTTTAAATGCACTCAGTTTACTTGGATTGATATAGAATACTGTTCCTAACTTTGTAGACTTTGGATGGCTAAAAAACACTATGTAACACACAAAACACTTCTGCTATTCTCTACTTCGGGAGTTCAGGTTTGTGCATATCAAACTCGAAAAAATTAAGAGCCAATCTCATGAAATTGCTAATGGATACAATTTCTTTGTTATTATTATTATTATTATTATCTTTTCTATCGATTTTTTATTCTTTTTAGATGTATCACTGGATTCCTTGGTTGGGGAAAGCAGAATGATTGGTTCCTCTTATTTAATTATATTCTTCATATTTAGGTATCCGTGTTCTTTCTTTTCTTGATGTATTGTTTTCACTCAAGTAGATTGAAGAACCGAAGTCACATCTCACTACTTAAACTGGGTCAGGATCAATCATGTTGATTGTCTATCCGTACCTGCTTTAACAACTGGTTTGGTTTTTGAATCACAGACTTTATTCTCTCAATGAAATCCTTTTGTTGACTTGCTTACTTGTTAGAGTATGGAAAGCAGATATTGTGAATCTTCACTTCAATCATAGGAAACAGAGAGGACTGGATTTGGATACCGTAAGGCACATACAACAGCACAAAAAGGGTCATCCTATTCAATTCTCACATGATCTGATTTGTTTCATGTTATTCTTGTTTTTATCTTTCAATTGAGTAGATTGTTCTGTTCATAATGTCATTCTTGGACTAGCCACCTTAGAATTGGAATTAGATTCAATATTTTAATTGGAAACTTGATTATTGAGTTGAATCTTAAGGAATTTGACCGTAGTTGTTGATGTCCTATTAATTAATATAACTTAATAATTGTGAGGTCTCCTAGAATTCTCATGCTTAATGCTTATTTTAGTTGAGAAGACCTAAGAAATTAGGATTATTGGTTAAAGCAAAGGAGTTAAATGTGAAGGAATTGATGTAGTCTAAAGCAGCGGATTTGATCTTTAATCGGTTTGTAATTACTTGGATGGAGAGCTCAGTTGAATTGTTTGGGAGAATATAGAGAAATCTAACCCTAACCATTGTTAATCATTGTTGTTACTTCAATTATGATCATTGTGATTTGTAGTGTTATGTGTTCTATTTTTTAATGTACAATTGACCTACTTTCTATATTATTCACTAAAATTTCCTTCTTATATTATTAACTAAATCTTATTTATTTATTTAATAAAAATAATAATTAAAATAATAAAATGAAAAAAAAGAAAGTTTAATAAAAAAATTAATAATTATTAATGTAAACATTAACAAATAATATAATTAAAATTTTAATTTAATTTAATAACATTAAATGTTTTAACTAAGTTTTAGTTATTTGTTTTAAAAAAAATGATATTTATTTACTCAATTTTAGAAGTTAATATATCATTTTAAATAATAAAATTAGGCTAAAGTATAATTATAGTCTCTTTAATTTTTTTTAATATGCGATTTTGATTTTTGTGATCTTAAATTATAACATTTGATTTTTTTAATTTTATAAATTGTCAATTTTGGTTCATCTAACAGGTTATGAATTAATAATTATGATTAGTAGACTTTTTAATTTAATCATAAATTAATTAAAATTCATTAATAATTATGATTAATATAATTATTTAATTAATGAATTTTAATCACCCTTATGGAATGAAAAAATTACTTTTGTTATAAATTTTCATTCCATGATGATCATCTTTTCCTTTAATTTGTTTAAGTAGAACATATGCACAATTTTATTGCTTTAGGATTTTTCATTTTAATTTGTTTATGTGAAATATGTTTTTGAACATTTAAAACATTGCATTTTCATAGTATTGACGTAGATAAAATCAACTATACAACTTTAAGCATTTTGTTCAAACTAAAATCTTATCAAAATAATGCCAAAAAACATTAAAAAATTACTTTTGTTACAAAATTTTATTCTTTAAGAGTGTGATTTTTCGTTTTAATTTATTTATGTGAAACATGTTTTTGAATACCGACAATAATTCATTTTAATAGTATTTATGTAGATAAAGTCAATTGCACAAGTTTAAGCACTTCATTTCATTTAAAATTGTATTAAAATAGTGTAAAAAAAAATCCATTTTGTTGCAATAATTTTCAATTAATCGTTTTGATTAATCAAATTATTAAATTAATTAAAATTTATTAATTATAAATAGATATATTAATCATAATTATTAATAGATTTTAATTAATTTATGATTAAATTAAAAAGTCTACTCATCACAATTATTAGTCTATAACTTATTAGATGAATCAAAATTGACAATTTATAAAATTATAAAAATCAAATGTTATAATTAAACATCACAAAAATCAAAATTGCATATGAAAAAAAAATTAAAGAGACTATAATTATAATTTAGCCTAATTTTATTATTTAAAATGATTTATTAACTTTTAAAATATCTTATAAGTAAATAAATATCATTTTTTTAAAAAACAAATAACTAAAACTTAGTTAAAAAATTTAATATAAGTTAAAATTTTAGTTATACTATTTGTTAATGTTTAGATTAGTAATTATTAATTTTGTTATTAGATTTTCTTTTTTCATTTTATTATTTTAATATTTTAACTATTATTTTTATTAAATAAATAAATAAAATTTAGTTAATAATATAGGAAGGGGTCAGTTTAATTTAATGAATAATATGATAAGAGAATTAATTTAATTAATAATATGAGAAGGGTCAATTATACATTTAGAAAAGAAAAATGAAACCCTCAACTAAAAAAGGCTCCCTTTTACCTAAGTATCATTTCAAATTGTGAATTTATGATTTGGTACTTGGATAGAATAAATGATAATTTATATTTTTTACTTTATATATATATATATATATATATATATATATATATATATATTTTTTACTTTATACTTAATTAACACGAACTATAAACGAATTAAAAACACAATTCAACACTATCTTATGTTTTTATCCCATCCTTTTCAATCTTAATAAAAACTCTAATTAGAATAAAAAAATAATACATTAAAACTAATTAATTTATAATTATATATTATAAATTAAAATTAAAACACTAATAAATATAATATATATTTTGACCACATCATTCAAATTAATTTTTTCATATTATCATAAACACTTATCTCATTAGTCTATATATTGCTTTAATATACTAAAACCAATAAAAAGTAAAACATCACAAGACATATATGTACTATTCTTTACACTTCGAACTCTAAAGTGCACACATTCTGTCTTTATATTTTTAAAGCCCATATATATTAGAGAAATGATTGTATTATTTGGATTCATCATCTAACTAATTTCCATATCAAATATGTTACTTACCTATATGATTCACAAAGTGGTATAAAATCTTTTTTATTTGTATATAATTTTTTTTTTTTAGCAAGTAACAATCAAATATACTCACTACAGTAAATAAGTGAGATTAATCTTTAATCTAATAAAAAATCATATCAATTATTATTGAATGTGAAATTATTTTATTTTCTTAGACTTATAAAAATAAAATTAATCTTTAACTTAAACCATTAGTTATACTTAAATTACTGTATAAAATTATTTTATATTTTCAAAACATCTTATTTCTCTCCATAAATACATATACATGACATTCTCTGTATCATAATGTTCAATCATACAATAAGTTTTCTTAATTCAATGAACATATATGTTGCAAATTAACTAATGATTTGGTTTGTATATTTAAGAAAGAATGAAATGAGGCAAAGCATCTACGACCCTTTCCTTATAAACTCATCAAATCTCTCCGCATCCCTTCCTTTTCTCCTCTCTCTCGTTTATAACCATTCCCTTTTTTTTCTCTCTCGTATCCAACGGGTCCCTTCTTTTAAGGTTCTTCATGCATGTTACCATATATTAAAATTTTCAGGTTTTTCCGATTCAAAAAAAAGAGAGGGCAATTTAGATTTCCTCCTTCGGATTCTTCATTTCCTTTTTTTGGCTTGTGTGAATAACACAACAACAACAACAACATATACACATACACCTTTTTTTTTTTTTACAATTTATAGATACATAGAATACAATAAAATCACAATATTCGATCAAGAAGAAAGATGGGTCGTGTTAAACTTGAGATAAAGAGAATAGAGAACCCCACGAATCGACAAGTTACATTCTCAAAGCGTAGAAATGGCCTCATCAAGAAAGCATACGAGCTATCAATCCTTTGTGACATTGATATTGCCGTTATAATGTTTTCTCCGTCAGGACGTGTTAATCACTTTTCCGGTAGAAGGAGGTACGTACGTACACGCATGGATTTGTTAATTAGTTTATGTGCGTGTTTGGATCGTCATTCTACAAATCCAACCAAATTCAATTTCCAAAAACATGTTTTTTTTTTTTTTTTGCATCGAACGTCATGTTGCTTGTTGCTTGAGTTTGGAATTGTCACAGGCAAACCAAACACGTCCTATGTATAATAATATAGTGTTGAATTCGTTAATTTCCCTTTAAATACAATAATACAGATCAAAATCTCTCGAATTAATATAACAAGGAAATGAATATGAATAATGCATCTGAAAGGGTTGGTTGCTTTCGATCCATTTTCAGAAAGTTTAAAGTTGTTATTCTTTCTCCATTTTTGATTCGAAGGTATATAAACTCATGAATGCAATCAATAATTTGCCTTAATAGAACACGACAACTTTTCTTAAGCTTCCCTAAAACTTCTATATAATTACCCATTACCATGGGATTTAATTAGGATCTCTCTTAGTTCCCTTCTCCAACAATGTCTTGTTTGTGTTTTAGATGCAATGGTGTGCAGGTTTACAACAAAATAGTTATATGCGTCGAAATTTCGTAGAACATTTAGTTTTTTTTTTTTTTTTTTTTTTTTTGTAGAATAGTTAGATTTTCTTCTTCTTGGTTGTTAGATTGGTTATTTGTGCTCTATATATATATATATATATATATATCCTGCTCTAACGATTAGGATCTTCACCAAGATATATTTTGTTGAACCTTTGTCTTATCATCATTGACCTTCACAATTTATAGCAAAGCAGCAACTAAATACTAACATTTCCCCCCAGAATAAAACAAATTAAAAAGAGATGTCAAGTAGTTATTCTTTTAAAAGAAGGAACTGGATATGCAAAATGTAATAATTAACCTATCAATAGTGTGTGTGTGTGTGTTTTTTTTAATTCTTAACCTTGTAGAGATATATTTATATTTATATTTATGTTTGATCATATAAAGAGCCATAATCATATTGTTATTGTTGTGGTAACCAGGATTGAGGATGTTTTTACTCGTTACATTAATCTTCCTGACCAAGAAAGAGATAAGTAAGTTCTGAACATGCAACTTGATTTTTCATGTGATATGCAAGTTATATATTTTCTTTTTCTTTTTCTCACATTTTTGCTTTTAATTTGATTATTTATTGTAATTATTTTTTACAGCGCTGTAAGTTTTCCTGAGCTACCCTACCGCAGGTATATATATATATACACACTCAGGAATTCTGTTATATACTTTCATTTATTTCCTTTATATATTATAATACCTAATACTAATTTATTGTTTCTTATCTATTTATTTATTGCAGGGGTATTCAGAATAAGGAGGTATTTTTACTTACTGTTTTATATAAAAATTAAACCCTTTCCAAAAAAAAAAAACATTAGAATTAGTTTAACAACAATATTTCAATGATTCATACTCTATGTTTGAGCAAATAGTTTAGTTCAACATTTATTCAATAAGAGCTTATCTTATCAATAATTATAAATTAATTTAATAAAAACAGTTATATATAAATGAGCTAAAAGAGTGTATACAAACACAATAAGTCACTTTCAAAAGTTTAGCCAAACATCTGCTGAGGTGTTACAAGATAAAATTATTTCAAATATTTTTCTTTAAAAAATTCCTCAAAACACCTACTAATTAAAATTCATTGTCCTAGTTAGCTTTGAATTGTTTTAAAGACATTCAAATTGAAACACCTGGTTGATTTTTTTATTTTTTATTTTACTAACGTGACTACTTAATGTTTGGACATTTTGCAGTATTTGCTTAGGACCCTTCAGCAACTGAGAAGTGAAAATGACATAGCCCTTCAACTGGCCAAGTTCGTATAATGTTAAATCTTTACAATTTCTTTCAATCATTTTCTAAAGTATTTTCATGATCTAACAATATTACTAATTTTTGTTTATTCTTTCCTACTGCTTCAAATAAGTCCGGGAGACATTAACTCCGAGATTGAGGTAATTTAGGTTAAAGCCCTAGCTTCACAATGACTTCATGTTCATACCAAAATTATATATTTTAGAAAAAAAAATGATGCATTGACCATGTAATATTATTCAATCACAATCTTTTATTAATTATAAATCTATTAACTTTTACAATCTTTTATTAATTATAAATCTATTAATTTTTATAAAATTATATTGAAAATCATACAAATTATAAATTATGATGTAAAGGTAGTATAAAACAATCTTAAGCGGTCAATACAATGTATTTATATTGAACTCTATATTTTACTACTACTGTTATTTCCATTGCCTTTAGGGCTTTCACACAATTGTTGAAAATGTCTTTTTGATTGATTAGGAACTCCAACAAGAAGTTAATAGGTTACAGCAGCAGCTTCAAATGGCCGAGGAGCAGATAAGGTTCTTGACAAGAAAATTAGTCATCACTTGATTTTCATTTTAAAAATATTATTACAGTCTCACTTGTTTATTCTTTTATTTTTTAAATGATGATTTTAATGTTGGGATGATAAACACAGGTTATATGAACCCGACCCATTAAAGATGTCATCTATGGCGGATCTTGAAAACAGTGAAAAGCACCTGGTAGATGTCTTGACACGTGTCATACAGAGAAAGGTTTGATAATAATCTATAGTATCAGTTTTTAGGTCTGTGGTTTTGTTAAAAAAAAAAAAAAAAGTTCTCAGTGGTTTAGTACTTTGCACAAATCATATTATTATTATTATTATTTTTTTCCTTTTTTCTATTATGTGATTTATTATTTGAAAAACTTGTTTACTCTGGTTGCAGGAATACTTGTTGAGCAACCATCTATCTTCGTATGATCCATCTGGTATTCAGGTAACTGATGAATTCAATTATTAAATAATAATAATAACAACAAAAAATGTGGAAATGTTTTAGGTGAGAATGAAAAAGATAAATATTAACCATTAAATTAAATTTTTACATTAAGTAAGTTTAGAATACAATTTTTATATGATTGTGTGACCATGCAATTATTTAAATCTAATAATTTATACATAATTATAGTGTTATTATATTCTTTGTTCATTCTCAAATAAAACTAATTATTTCATATAAATTTAATTAAAATACACTGATAATATAATTTTTGTACATTATCATTCATTTACAAATCATAATACACTCTTAATATATGAAAATTAATAATAAACTCTTAATATACTTATGTTCACTTACTAATTTAATTAATTAGGGTTATATAATTATGGCAGGGGATTCCAACCTCCTTCGAGAATGTAGGTTGGTTGCAGGATGGAAATCAGAACCATGCTCAGATTTTTGATACAACTGCTCCTTTAGATCCTCTCAGGTTTCAATTTCACGTCTTTATAATACTTTCTGATCAATGGTGATTTCCTTTAATAAAATTACAAACATTCTTCTTAAGAAAATAGTTATAATAACACACATCACTAAAAATATAAAATAATTTTATATCATGATTCAATTATAATTAATTATTTATATATAATTTTTAAGATAAGTTATTTCTTCTTCTTCTTATGATGTTGTTATATTATATGTAGGGATTTGTCTTCCACAATGTATGGTTCATTTTCTCAAGGAATAAGTTCAAATGTCGATCTACGAGGCATGAATTACAGGAAATTAAAGTATTAGTGACAATAATTGTCACTAACACTAATTTTTGTTAATAATACTTATGTGATTGATATTTTAGTGATAATTTTTTTAAAAAATTATATATAAATTAATTTATTATTATTGATAAAAAAAAAATTGTAGTGATGGGAGAGTGCCACGTGTCACATCCAAGCGATGGGAACCTTCAAGCATGGCCTCAAGGGTACACATTGTATCCTCCTCATCATCATATTCAGCAGCATGACATGGTGGGACCCGACATGCCAGATATGATGCCACATGGCCAAGTCAACCTCCCAATCACTGCCTCACACGTGGAACCACCCAAGAATGAACCTGTAGATTATGACCAATCTAAACAACAGCAACAACCTCATCAGCAACAACCTCAACCTCAACATCACCATCATCAACTTAATGCTTCTCAATGACGCATACTATAATAAGATTGAGATACCAAGTCCCATTCATTCTCACTTTTTTTTTTTTGAGTTATGATGTCCGTACACCCTAAAATGGGGTGGATTGGATGGAAATAAGAGAGACATAGGAAGAAAAAAGAAAAAAAGTAAAGAGAAAAAATAATGAATGTGATAGGTGGAGTGATAAAAGAGAGAGATATAGAGAAAAAAAAGAAGAGATAAATGGATAGTATTTCTCTTTTTCTTTTTTAGTTATAAATGTGAAGCATGTCAACTTCTAAGTTGGCATGTATAAGATTAACTGCGTACATGATGATATAGAAATTGTACTTCAGATGGTCCTTGTATTACCAAAGAAAAAAAAAAC
The DNA here is from genome assembly GCA_014843725.1 of Amphicarpaea edgeworthii. Taxonomy (NCBI): domain Eukaryota; kingdom Viridiplantae; phylum Streptophyta; class Magnoliopsida; order Fabales; family Fabaceae; genus Amphicarpaea; species Amphicarpaea edgeworthii. Next base: position 20,852,435 of record CM026321.1, read on the forward strand.
TATATTAGAGAATAGAAAACAAGAAACAAACATTTATTTTGTTCTATTTTATATTCACTGCACCAAATTTTACTACAATTAGGGGTGGTGATGATTAGATTATTCAAATAATTTAATTATAATTATAGTAAAACAATACTTATACTTGAATATGTTATACTTTTCAGCGACAACCATAGGGAAAGAAGAAGCCTTCAAAGTTTACTTGTTTTTCGTTTGGATTTTATGGAAGTGTATATAGTAAAAAAATAGATGTAGGTAGCAACAAATGAGTGCGTGAATAAAAAAGAGGTGTATGAAGTAATTCTCCTTATAATATTATACTTAAATTTGATATATAACGAAAATTTTAAAATTATGAAAAAAAGTAATGTTTTGAATATTTAAAAAAATGAAAATTTCAAAAATTATTTAAAAACAAGAAGAATGTTTTGAAAATTTTCAAAATATGAAAAAATAAAGGTACTATTTTGAAAACCTAAAAAAAATGAAATTGTAAATAATAGATTAAAAAAAGAGAAATATCTTGAAAATTTTAAAATATATGAATAATATTTTGAAAATTAAAAAATATGAAAAAAAAAGATTACTATCTATTTAAATTTTTGAAAAAAAAATGAAATTTTTTAAATAAAATTGAAAAAAACAAGAGTAATGTTTTCAAAATTTAAAAAATATGTAACGTCTTGTAAAAGATTGAAAAAAATGAAATTTTGAGAAAAAGAGAAATATTTTAAAATTTTGAAAAATATGTAAAATCAAGAATAATATCTTAAAATTTTTTAAAATTGTGAAAAAAATAAGAGTGATGTCTTGAAAATTTGGAAAAAATTAAAATTTTAATAAACAAGAAAAAGAAAAAACAATGGCATAAAATTTGAAAAAAAATTTAAAATATGAAAAAATAATAATAATATCTTGAAAATTTGAAAGAAAATAAATTTTAAAAAATATGAAAAAAAAAATAAAAAATTTTAAAATATGAAATAACAAGAATAATATCTTAAAAAATTGAAAGAAATGAAAATTTTAAAATATGAAAATACAAGAGTAATGGATTGAAAATTTGAAAAATATTAATACTTTAAAATTATGAAAAAAAAATAGAGGAATGTATTAAAATATTTTCAGAAAAGTTAAAAATTTTTAAAAATATGAAAAAATAGGAGTAACGCCCTTGTAAATTTGTAAAAAATGGAAATTTGAAAATATGAGTTAATAATAATAATGTCTTAAAAATTTAAAAAATATTTAAAAGTAAGAGGAATGTCTTGAAAATTTAAAACAAATAATAGAAATTTTAAAAATAGAAAAAAAAAGAATTATGTCTTAAAAATTTGAAAATATAAAAAATTTTAAAAATATGAAAAAAAATTAAGAGGAATGTGTTAGAAAATTGAAATTTTTAAAAAAAAAATATGAAAAAAAGAGTGTGTCTTGTAAATTTGTAAAAAAAAATGAAAATTGGAAAATATAAAAAAACTAGAAGAATGTCTTATGAAAATTTTAAAAATATGAAAAAATAAAATATATATTTGGAAATTTTGAAAAAAAAAATAGAAATTTTAGAAATACTACAAAGAGTAATGTATTGAAAATTTGAAAAAAAGAAAAATAAAATTTAAGAATATGAAAAAAAATAAGAATAATATTTTAAAGCTTGATTATTTTTGTTGAAAATTTGAAAAAAATATAAAAAAGAGAGAAATACCTTCAAAATTTGAAAATAAATAAATTAAAGTGTTAAAAAATAACAAAAAATAAGAGGAAAAATCATATTATTTTCACAATAAATACTGTAAGAAAATAATAAAATATTTCATTAAAAAAATAAACAAGACTCAAATGCTTTTATCTTTAACAATAAATTCCTAAAAAATTATTATTAATATAAAAATATTAATATATTAACTTTAAAAAATAAATTAGAAAAAAAAAGCCAGGAAACAAGGCCCACAAGACAGCAAATAGCCCCGCCCCTGGGTCCACCGGCATAAAAAAAAAAGTTTAGTCTCATCAATTATCTATATTTATGATACTGTTACATATTTATTACTTGATCTGTATATTATTGTTTTTTATTAAAAAAAAGAAGAAGACCTAATCAAGTCATTCAACATTAAACTCAACGTTTCACTTTGGTGATTATATATTGCCAAACTTAAATCAGTAGTGTCAGAGAGAGGCTTGCAAAGTGCAAACGGCTATTTGACTATTCAAGTATTCTTTCATAAATAATGCCCCAAGTTGTGTTCTTATTAAATATTTCTATTATTTAAACATTAAATAATTAATATTGTATTTATTATTATACTTTTTATCAACGTGTATGTGTAAGAAAGGAGCGTTAAGATAAGACTTAATCGATTACTCTGACGTGTATATGATAAGTTTATAATTTCTAATTTTTCTAGTGGGGTTGTTTTTTTTTTTCTCGGCCAATATATATATATATATATATATATACTATATGCAAGGTACAGTTTTTTTTTCCTAGTGGGGTTGTTGAATTCCTCAGGTCCAGTTTCTGGTCATTGTTGAAGAAAAGGTCAATACTCAATAGTATTAAATAATTATTTAATGCAATTTATGAGACTAAACAAAAATATTGAATAAATGTAGTAATCACACTACTTTGCACCTGCAATTTACTCAACTTTGGATAATTGCAATCTTTGTCTCTGCATTCCCCTATTAAATTAAACATTAAATGAAGGTGGACCCACACAAATGGACCAATCACAACCTATGCATGCATTACCTTAAACTCTATGCGTGTCACTTCCTTATGGATGGTGGTGCTCACCATGTCCCTTTGTGGCTCTTTTAATACCACAATTAAATATCAATAAATTGCATAAAAAAAAATACACTGTTTTTTTTTTCATCTTTATATTGAATTAAAAATTTATAGTTTTAATATTTAAAAATATTATTTTTTCACTGTGTACAGTAATTCATTACCAAATGACTAATATTCAGCAGAAATTAATATTTTCTATATAAAAATATTACCATATATGAGTGAAAAAAATTTACAAATGAGATGCATGAACACCAAACAAAAAGGTTTTGACCATCAGTTTAAAAAAACTAATAATTTCATTTATTTATTTAGTTTTAAAAGAAGTTACAAACAATATTTCTTTTTTCTTTTTTTGCGAGTGCTCTTTATTACTGGGAGCGTTTAACTAGCAAATTGTAGTTCAGTATTTCAAAATATTATTTTGTCCAATTTCACAAAAAGTCTTATTAATTAAAAGGAACGTTTCATCACCTTTTTAAGCTGTCTCTCTCTATATATACGTACCTTGTTATTTTTCTTGTGCAGTCTCTCATAAGAAATTCTCCATTGACCTATTGTTTCTCTTGTGAGGTATTAGTGAAACTTCAATTATAGTGTTTATACTTTATAGAGTGGAATCCTAGATCAATTGTTTTCTCTTCCCCTTTTTTTCAATTTTTTACTACAATAGTCAATTTTTTTCAGTTTTGATTGATTTTTTGTGAGGGGATCTATCTATTTGTGTCCACACCAAATCCTTTCCTGAAGTGCTAATTTTTTTAATTTTTTTTTATTTCTTGCATCTATTCGATCTCTTGTCATTGTCATGTACAGATCTAATTCTTTCTCCCCAATCATCAATTTTTTTTATGTCAAAATCCTCATCTTTCTTAATAAATGTGTCAGAATATAAAAAGTTTTCATTTTTAGTGTTTGGCTATGAAAGCGATTTTGATTTCTATTTTAAAAATTGATTTCTAAAATAAAATAGACACATCCCAATCCCTTGCCGCACCTTTACACCCGTGCAAATTTTTGTTTGTTTTATTTTTATTTTTATTAATATTTTATTTAATTTATTATAAAATTGTGTAATTAATAATAAAATTTTATTCCTTGTGCAGGTGATCCAAGTCCCCCTTTTTTTTCTACTTTATTTTTGTCTTATTATTCTCCTTTTTTGAAAAATATTAAAATCCAAACATAAAACTCAATATTAAATGTAATGAGATTAATATCTTTTGATGACACACACTGGTACACGTCACCCTTTCTGTCAGAACCTGAACGAGGATCCTTTGCAACTGGTTTCTCTAAATTATAAAGTCTTTATTTTTCTTTTATTTCTCTATCATTTTTTGTCACTAACTAGTTTATTTTTTTCCTCTGTTCTTTTTTACCACAGAAGCAGCACAACAGGAGGATCTATTTGTAAGTATGAACGTTACATGATACATATAATCTATTCCCTCTTTTAATTAAATTATGTTTACTATGTTTCTTTTCTTTTTAAGTGTTTTAAATAAACAAGGGTTTGCTATTTTTTTTTTAGTTCCTAAATTTTTAAGAATACATTTTTTTTAAATTTCGGTCGTCTTTTTTACTGGCTATAGTCTCTTAACTTTTATTTTTCACCCTTACTTTAATTAGTATATATTAATTAAAGGACTAAAAGGTAGTAAACCCAATTAACAAATATCTTTTAAGGAAAATTATTTGGCAAAGATGCATATGAGAGGATTCTGAAGTGTCTTTTTCTTTTAATGTATGAAATGTTAAAGCTTTCTAAAATAATGGGCTAATACTTTTTAAAACTTTTTGTAATTACATTTTTACTTTCCCCTTTGTGGTTGCATTGATTGTATTTCATTTTTCTTGAAATATGAACTTGACAATCTATATATTTATCTGAAACAACTTCACAATCTTCTACAGTTGACATTCTTCAATTTCAATACTTTCAGGAAATTAAGTTGTTAGCCTTCGTTTCACTTGCAATGGACAACTCGGTAAGCATTTGTTCACTCCTTTTAGTATAGCGTACATATTTAAATTATATATGCATTTGTAAATGTTTTTTTTTTATTGGTTTTTGTTAAAGATTTGTACATGTATTAGAGTGCTGTTCTTGCAACTGCTTCTCAGGTACGGTTAGTATGTGTGTAATGAATAGTCACTAAAGGTTTTGATTTTCAATTGTCAATTGAATTCTTTTTAGCATTGGATTGTTGGCTAATGTTTGTGTTTACATGATTGATTTTTTTTTTTTTTACTCTCTACTTTCCTGTTAAGCAAGGTTCTACCCACACATGTACATACATAATTGAAAATCTCTTAAATAGTTTTCTTTCTTTCTTTCTTTCTTTCAAGTGTCATGTTTTAGTTTCAGTTTAAATTAGTTTTGTTTGGTTCTGAATATTTCTGTGTTCTGTATTTCGAGATATACTACAATTTTCTAATAAAATCAGTTTAATAATTAACATATTCATTTTTTGGAGCTAGCAAAAGATTAAAAAAGGTGGTTGCCTTTACATTATTTAAATAGTTTGAAGAATGCATGTCACAGCGCATCATCACTTAACAACAATATGATTATTTTAAATGATTTAAAATATTAAGTCTAATGATTTATTTTTTCTTAAGATTAGAATCATGTGATGAATATATATTTATATATAGGAAATCAAAAGTGTTTTTTTATTTTTTCCCTTATAGTCATGTGATATAATTATTATATATATATCCTCACAAATCAGCACAAATCATATTATGCATTTTATTAACTTGAAGTATGGATTTTATTCGAATCAGCACAAGTCATCCACCAATGGAACTGCTGCTGATTCCCAATTCACCGAGGAAGATGTTGCTGCATTTTTAGCTAGTCCTCTCTCTGAACAGAACCAGGTAATAAGCTTAATTTTATTCATTCCTGTAATTAAATACAACCCTTTAAATTAATATATCTGTGATATTTTTTTACCAAGTAGTATAGTATGTCTTATATACATGCATGCAATCTGCTAAGATGATCGATTACTTTTCACAAAAATAAAATCATGCTAAACCATAACTAACTGATTATTTTTTTAAAACAGTTTTTAATTTTTGGTTTAATTTCTCATTTTTCAATTATGATTTATTGTTTTATTTTTGCAATGGTTCTAGATTATTCTAACCTTATTATTGTCATTGTACACACACTAGAGCTAAAAATAACTCTTCAGCTCTAACACTAAATGAAACACTACTTATTCTTATTCGAATTCATGTTGGCATTGTACTGGAAATGGTTAAATAACAATATCTTGGCATTGGATTAAGTTTATGGAGGAATCGAGATTAGTTTACTTAAATTAAATCTGGTTTTTTTTATTTATTTAATATATAACTTTGATCATTTGTTAGGTGGAAGTAATATCTGGTGAAGGCACTTCACGAATTCAGCAGCAGAATGTGGAAGCCCTCTATGATCCGTTTATCAATCAACTTCTAAACGATCCACCTCTGTAAGTTATTTTTTGTGTCATTCTATGAACAAGTTTTTTGTACATGTCTTATGTTTTCTCATTTATTGTTGAACTTATGCATACTACATTTCTATGTTTTACATAGGTTTCAAGGCTTGGGGATTTCAAATGATTATCAAGCAACGCATCAGGTATTGGATCTAATTAAATATACCCAATGAGGACAACTATTTAAAAAATATTCTACACATATACACATTAATCTTAATAGATACTAGTATTTCATTTTAGTATGCTATACTGGATTTTGTTCTACATGCACTTCATAAACATATCTCAACTTTGTAATTTCATTCAAATTTTGATGATTTCTTATCTATAACTTTTTTTGGAGTTAATTTCAATCATTTTGGACTTAAACACCATTAGTACATTATTCTTTGTTAGCCATGTTGGTATTCTAATATTTATTCTAATTCATAAGCAGGCTTTGGAGAGAGCAAGAATGGACATTGAGAAGGGACTATTACCAAATACCCAGATGATCATGACTGCTGAAAAATCTGCATCTGTTCAAAATGCTTGTGCCATTAACTCTGAAGAGGCATGGAACTCTAGGTAATATGTGGTGACTAATTTAGTACCTTTTATGCATCACCCTTATAATGATAATGCCATTTACTTGACTATATTTTTTATTTATGTTCTATGCCCCAACAAAATCAATTTTACTCAGTTGAGGTTAATGATTCACAATACAATCATAATTGCATGCAGTATATATCAATCCTCTAGTTATATAGAAATGCATTAGCACCCATGACTTACCCCTTTTGCGATAACATAGAAATGCATTAGCATCCTATAGGTATATATCAAATCATTGGCTTCAAATTAATATTCAATTTTAACTTAGACTTTTTTTTTAATATATAGGACGTGTACAATGCATCAAGCTAAATAGTTTTCTCATTGTATAGGTATGTCCAATTCCAATCTCAATTTGCTGTGCCTCGAGTTGCTGTGCCTAATGGTTATTTCCATTGGGAGCCTATTGAGGCTGATAAGGTCTATAGGTAAGCAATCTTTAGCAGTAACTATCATCTTTTTCACATAAAACAAGCTATAGCATTTCTGCAGAACATTGTTTTTGTTTGGATGATGAAATAGAATCACTTTTTAAGTGTAAATATAAATATGTTTTTGTAATCATCCTTGTCTAGAAATCATGTATTATTTTTGTCTCAAATATCTTCATCTTTGTCTTGAAATCATGTATTTATTTTTCACAGTTAACTTGAATTTCAATGTATAATGTTGATTTGCTAGCTCTTGCTCTAAAGCCTTGCATTGGATTCTAATACAGGGCAGCTTTTTAATTGCGTTTATGTTGCTGATCTAATAATTATATAGGTTTCATTTTTCTACAATTACTACATGCATCATCATTTTAGTGATATTGCATTCTTGAATTTAACTAGGCCTGAACAACCAATGGCTATACAGACAAATCAAAAAGCCCCAGCTGCGCAACAGTAAGCATTTACTCTTCAAGTTATCTATGATTTTGTATAGTTCAAGAGTTTTCCCAAGCTAATATGGTAGTTTGGAATGATTATTGCACTTTCATTAACCCAATTCGTTCTCTTAGTTATTATAATACAGTATTATATCATGTTTGGATACAAGAGTTAAAAATGTTTTTACAACTTCTGTACTGAAAAATACTCTATATTTTCAGTAGAGAAATACTCAAAAACACTTCTAGTTTGTATCCAAACAAACTCTTAATCTCTCTTAGTATGCATACTTTTGTATGGTTAATTTCAAGCCCAATTAAAACGATTCATAATTTGGTGAAGAGATATGTTAGATATATATAATCGTTCTTTTTATTTCACTGCTAAAGTTATATATCCCTAGTTGGCTAGTTCCATAAGTTAAGTTGTAAGTGATAGATTGTGAGTACATGAGTCTTGAATCCTTGTAACGTGTTCTACGTACCCGTTTTCTATTTCATTATTTCCTTAACTACAACAAAAACAACATAACTAGGGCTGAAACTTGAAATAGCATAACCTGTTCTTATATATTTATATGGTTGAAATCGTGCATGTATAGGGCAAATCCAGATTTGATGCTTAACATTGGCAACCAGAACGCCACACCAATGGTTTCTTCAGCTGCTAAATCTAAAGCTGTTATTCCTCAGCAAACTCAGACTGATCCGAATTTGCAAGCAAGAAGGGTAAAAAATGTTAAATCACTTTTTATCTTTTTTTGTAATTTAGCCTTTGATGATGACACATATATAATCAATGTTAAAATTTTGATTCTGGGGTTCTAACACACGAAACGTTGGATTATACATGGAACTTGAAAATTAAGGAGCAAGAGGCTAGAAATTTCATGAGGCTCAAAGATCAGGTAAACCCCATATACATATATATCTATCTGCAAATTAAGACTTAATTATTAGGGACATTTTGTTTCGAATATTACTTTGGTTAGGAAATTAAAATGAAAATTATATTATAAGTGCAACTTTGCATTGCAGGGACGGTCATGGACTGGTAGAAGACTTGAAGCTGGAGAGAGCTCAGGCTCAAAGCGACAGAGGGTAAGTACCTAATTTTAATATTGTTCATGTATTTAGGAGTGACCATAATTATATCACAAAGTTTTTTTTTTTAATTAGTACATTTGGTTGATTTTCTTCTTCTTATTTTCTATTAATATTCTCTTCTTGCAGATCAATTCATCACCAATGGAAGGACCTAACACAGGCCTTGCACTCCAGCAACCAAACCAAGTTCCTGAAAATCATCAAGTGGTGCAGAATCTGATTAACCTCCCTGCAAGTCATGTGAATATGATGAGGTTTTTAATTTGTGATCATCTCAAATATTATCCTCCTAATTAATTAATTAATTCTCAGCTTCTCTTTCTTATAAAAATACTTATATATCTCTTGTGATATATTTTAACTGTCATCATGTCATGTTATTGTGTTTCAGTAGTTTTTCTGTCTATGACCCAATCTATGAGGCTCTTGGCCTAGCTGTTGACCCTCACATCAGGTTGTATGAAGCACAATATGGTAATTATTACAATCAATTTCTTTTCTCTCTCTCCTTTTTCGTGCCAATAATATTTACAATTTGACTATATTTGGACATAAGATTAAAAATATTTTCAACATTTTCTCTATTAAAAAATACTTTATATTTTCATATTTTCGTAGAGAAGTTCTAACTAACATCCGAACAAGTGAAAATTCATAGTAATACTTCATTCATGACTTTTTATTGTGAGATATTAAAGAAAATTTTCAATATTAATTACATGCATGCAAGCATTACATACATTAATTTGAGCCAAAAATTAATGTTCAAAAGTTTTTCTTACAAGAATTCCCTTTGTTCTTAATGCAGGCCGAATTGAAAGAGGGTATCACATGTTCAAGTGAAAAGTGCATGCGTTGGGATTCTCTTGGCAACAACTCTCTTTGGAGTAGTTTATTGCTGTTTCAATCAAATTCTCAAACCATGCATTATTAATTTCTATGTTTACTTTAAGACCTATTTTTACCGTTTTCAGTTCTCTCCCGGTAGAGACACAAAACTGCTTAGTCTTTATCGCGTTTTACTCATTTCAGTACTGTTGCTTCTTGCGTGCATGGATTAATTTCCATATTATCCCATTTGAACTTTTGCATGTGTTTGGTTTATATAAAAGTGCACCATATCTTTAGACTTGGAAATTTGGCTTATATTGTTTCAATTATTTATTGATGAGATATATATGTGCTAGTTAATGTACAACTGTCCTCAATGCGCAACTGAGGACTATTTATAATGGTCTAAAGTTAGCTTTGGAAAGAGGCTTCAGAAAACTCATTTGTGAATCTGACTTTACAAATGTAATTACTCTGATTTAGAAAGACACTTGTACAACTCATTTGGTTTATTCTTTGGTATGCAAAATTTGACATATAGCTTCTGAATTTGACTTGCTGAAAGTGCACGTACCTTCAAGGAGGGAAACTATACAACAGATTTCTTAGCAAGGAAAGGTGCTACAAAGGACTTACATCTTAAACTTTGAGACTGTTATCCAATAGAACTATACCAAATTCTGATAATGGATGCTTCAGGGGTAGTTACTGCAAGAAGGAGCTCTTAGTGCTCTATTTTACTTTTATCTTTGTTTTCTTTCTCTTATCTTTCCCTTGTATCAAAATAAAAAAAAGTTCTTTTAGATAACTCCTCAGTTATATTGAGAAATTATATCTAAACAGGTCCTACATAACTTTTTTAGCACATATTTTGAATATGTAGTTAGGTAATAGAAGAAACATGTAGAGTGATATAGAACAACTATTATATGTTTCTGGTTGTTTTTTCTCCTGAAAACTTTGGGATGCTTTGTAAAAGGTTCACATTTTTTTTAATATATTTTTTTCTTTTAGGAATGTTTTTAGAAAAAAACTTACTCAAACCTATCCTAATTCACTGTTATTTTGATAGCAGTGTGCCTTTATATTTTTGAGCTGTATTCTTTTGCTTGGTGGACCACAACTTTGTGTTCTTTCCCAGGCTTCTTTTTTTGTTAAAAAAATTTCCCTTGCCTCTCAAATAGAAAATGAAAAACTGCTATGTTTTTAACTTTTTTCCAGAAAAAAAAAATGAGGAACATTGTTAGCAAACGTAAGACTATTGATCACTTTCAAGTACTTGAAGTTCATTTATGAATTCATAAAGCTCTTTAGTGTTTATGTTTAGGCTATTGATAAATATACCTCTTCTTATTTTAAATATACCTTCTTTTTATATTTTTTTTTCCAAAAATATTCCTTTTATGTTTTTCACAGTGCTTACCTCCTTCTGCAAAAGATTTTGAAAGTGTCTCTAGTGCTCATGTTCAATACACCACAATGTTAGAAATTTAACTTTTTTCTAAATACAACTTGTGAACTAAGCCTTAGAAATTGTAAAAGCTTCCACGAAATTTTGTGATTCTCGATGGTTTGAGTTTTAATGCCTTGTGAAGTTATCTTCAAAGTTCTTTATTGTGTGGGTTCCATAGTTAATTAGGGTTTAAATAGTAAACTACTATGAATAATGCTTGTGAACTTTTCTAAGACCTCACATTAAACAAGTTTTTTTTTTTGAGTTGTTAATTGCTTAATTTTTGTTAGTGGGAGAGTTAAAAACTCACAACTTCTTCCTCCAACTACTAAACCAAGTTATAAATCCTATTTTTACAAGTTATCTAATTCTAGTATTTGACTGACTCAAAGAAACACTTTTGTTTTATCAATATGCAACAATAATATATGGAACCAGTAAATTAATTCAAGAATCAATTTCTCAATTTTGGTGAGTCTATGTGTTAAATTGGGCACCAAAGATATTTTAAAAAGTTTTCAAGGGGAGGGAGGGGTAAGATTTCTACACTGTCAAAAATTTAAAAAAGGGTGTTTTTGGAAAGAAAATATGAACAATAGGTATATTTTTAACAAGGGGATGCATATTTATATATCAAGTGTCTTGTGTTTACACATCCTAAACTTGACAAGTTGTATTTGTCCATTGTTTTTTTTTTGTTTGTTTGTAGATTCAGGATTGCTAACATACTCTTCTTACCAAGAATATATATATATATATATATATATATATATATATATAGTATTTAATTCCTAATATATTACTATTATTTATTCACTAATGATATGACATTATAAGACTAAAACATGGCCTAATTAGTATTTAAAATTATTGGTAATAACTCCTTTTATAAATAGACAAGGCGATAAGCTACATGCCCCAGAACATCATGGATATCAAGATCATCACAACCTTTATGTATCGAAGGAATATTCTATGAAAGAAAATGTTGACAGTCATCTTAGAAAACGAGATGTGAAGGATTGTTGCCCCAAAATTTCAATCTCCATTTACATCTAGTTAGTTTATGATAAAAAGCCCAAGCAATGCTAAAAAAGGAGGTCAAGATCTGATAAAAACTTATTAGGGCCATAATTATCGACATCCTCATGCCATAAATAGTGTCAGTTTGCTTCTTTCTTTGTTCCTTTTGAGTTCTTAAGAAAGCAAGAAATCCAAATCAGTATATTCGTTTCTTCTCCATTTATTCGTGCCCTAGTTACGCATTTGATACACAAGCAGTAACAATTTATTTGTAAATATGCGGCAAGTACTTTAGAAAGTGAACTTGGTAGTAACATTATTTTCTTGCATTCATGGAAACTTGCTACTTTGAACAAGCAGATAGCACATTTGTTCAGTAAATCCTATCATTATATTCTTGGATACAAGTGTCAAGATGCAATCTAGGGCCAATTAATAGAATAACTACATATAATGCGAATGAAAGTTACTCAAGTGTACGTATTATATAAGTTATTACGTAATTTGTTTTCATTTCTTTAAATTATGTAACGTAAGTTATTAGTGTAATTTGTTGATATTTTACATTAAGCAATATCTATCTATTTATGTATATTTATCTATCTATTTATATTTAATAAAAATCCTAAGATGCAAAATCATATGCTACAACGTTAATTTATTGATTTTTTGACATATCAACTTACTTAATTAGGTGTCGTTTTACTGTTCAATCTCATACTTTTACTAAATTTTTAAACATTCACTTATCACCCTAAAACATACCCTAGAAAATTTATGTTACTGTTATTCTCCAAGTTAATAAATATTTTTAATCAGTTACTAAACTATTATATTGGCATTAAAATTTGTTCATACATTTTGAATTTCTACTTTCTTGGGTGTCATATTAATGAAATGTATTTTTTTTAAGTTTATGGAAGCTTCCCATGGCCACATAATTAACAATGTCATATTTAAGAGTAAAATGTAGTTAACATTCTATTTGTTAGATGGAATGAATAATATCTTTGAAAAACTTTTTACAAAATCTCTTTCTCTATAATGAAATAAAATATAACAAGGTTAGTATTTTATTATTTGTAGCAAGTATGGAAAGAAAAATAACGAGACAGAAAAAACATAGTAATTATGTTTCTATGAATCATGTACTTACATGTGATTTTAATTGATTTTAATATTCTTGATATTTGAATTTATAATCTCATTATCAATGTTTTTTTATATTTTATTTTAGGGTTTCAAATGAGTTTAATATTTTTTTATTTGAAATTATGATTTTTAAAGCATAAACCCTAAACCCTAAATAATAAATACTAAAACATTGAAACCTAAAATTCTAAATCTTAAAATCATAAATCATAAACCTTAAAACCCTAAAACTCTACACACTAAATACAAATGCAGTGTTTCATTTATGAAACCCAAAAGATTTAAGGTTTAGTGGATGCAACCCTAAAGATTTAGAATTTTATGGATAAAACTCTAAGGATTTAGGGTTTTGTGGATAAAACCCTAAGGGTTTAGGGTTTTGTGTATAAAATCCAAAGGATTTAGGGTTGCATGAATGCAATCTTAAGGATTTAAGGTTTCAAGAATGCAATAGTAAGGATTTAAGGTTTCATGGATATAACCTTATAGAATTAGGGTTTAGGGTTTCGTGGATTAAATCTTAAGAGTTTAAGGTTTCGTGTATAAAATCCAAAGGATTTAGGGTTTCATGAGTGCAACTTTAAGGGTGTAAGGTTTCGTGGATGCAATGATAAGAATTTAGGGTTTCGTGGATAATCTCCTAAGAATGTAAGGTTTTGTAGATGCATCCTTAAGGATTTAGTGTTTCGTGGATGCAACCCTAAGTATTTTGGGTTTCTTGGATTCAACCCTAAGAATTTAGAATTTTGTGAATAAAATCGTAAGAATTTAGTGTTTAGGGTTTCATGAATGAAACCTTGAGGATTTCAAATTTAGTGGATGAAAGCCCAAGCATTTAGGGTTTTATGCATCAAAGCCCAACGATATAGGGTTTTGTGGATGCAACCCTAAGGATTTAGCATTTCGTGGATACAACTCTAAGGATTTATGGTTTTGTGGATGAAACTTTAATGATTTAAGGTTTCATGGATAAAACCCTAAGGAAGTAGGGTTTCTTGGATACAACCCTAAGGATTTACTAGATGAAATCTTAAGAACTTAGTGTTTTATGCATGTAATCCAAATGATTAAGGGTTTCGTGGATGTAACCTTAAGGATTTAGAGTTTCGTGGATGCAACCCTAAGGATTTAATGCTTTATGAATGTAACCTTAAGGATTTAGGGTTTCATGAATAAAATCCTAATGATATGGGGTTTAGGATTTCATGGATGAAACCCTAATGATTTAGGATTTAGTGGATGAAAGTCAAAGGATTTAGTGTTTCAAGCATGTAAGCCTAATGATTTAAGATTTTGTGGATGCAAGACTAAGGATTTAGGATTTCGTTGATGAAACCCTATGGATTTTGGGTTTCATGGATGCAACCCTAAATATTTAGAGTTTTATGGATTTAACCTTAAGGATTTGACGTTTCGTGGATAAAACCTTAAGGATGTAGGATTTTCTGGATGCAACCTTAAGAATTTAACGTTTCGTGGATGCAACCCAAAAGATTTATAATTTTGTAGATAAAACACTAAGGATTTAAGGTTTCGTTGATGTAACACTAATGATTTAGGATTTTGATGATGCAACCTAATGGTTTAAGGTTTTGTAGATGTAATTGTAAGTATTTGTGATTTTATAGATGCAACCCTAAGGATCTAGGTTTTGTGGATGCAACACTAAGGATTTAAGATTTCGTGGGTGCAACCCTACATTATGATATATGGTTTATGGTTTATGCCTTATGGTTTAAAATTTATAATTTTGAGTTAAATAGTTAAGGATTTAGTGTTTAGGGTTTAGGGTTTCATGATGCTTTATTTATGGTTTTATTATTTATGATTTGGGGTTTCATTTTAGGGTTTATGATTTAGGGTTTCTTTCCATGGTTTAGGATTTAGGGTTTCATACTTTAGAATTCAAGGTTTCATTTCATGGTTTAGGATTTAGGCTTTTATTTAGGATCTAGGTTATGCTTTAAAGGATTTAAGGTTTCGTGGATGAAACCATTAGGATTTAGGGTTTTAGTTATGTAATTCTAAAGATTTAATGTTTCGTGGTTGCAATCCTAAGTATTTGAGATTTCGTGGATGCAACTCGTGGACCAAATCCTAAGGGCTCCATCCACAAAACCCTAAATCCATAAAAGCCTAACCTATATCCTAAATAAAACCCTAAATCCTAAATCCTAAACCTTAAAATGAAACCTTAAATCCTAAACCATAAACAAAGTAACATGAAACCTTAAACCATAAACACTAAATCCTTAGGATTTGATGCACAAAACTCTAAATCTTAAGGGTTTAATCGACGAAACCCTAAATCAATAGGGTTGCATCAACGAAACCATAAATCCTAAGATTTTCATCCACAAAATCTTAAATCCTTAGTGTTGCAACAACGAAACTCTGAAATTCTTAGGGTTGCATTCACGAAACCTTGAATCCTTAGGTTAGCATCCACGAACCTTAAATCCTTAGATTGCATCAACAAAAACCTAAATACTAAGGGTTGCAGTCACAAAACCCCAAATAATTAGGGTTGCATTCATGAAACCGTAAATCCTTAAGGTTGCATCCATAAAACCCCAAATCCTTAGTGTTGCATCCATGAAATCTTAAATCATTTGGCTTGCATACACAAAACCCTAAATCCTAAAGCTTTCATAAACTAAATTCTAAATCCCTTAGGTTTCATACATGAAATCCTACATCCTTATGGTTTTAAAAATGAAATCCTAATTCCTTAGGTTTACGTCCACGAAACCTTAAACCCTTAGGGTTACATCCACGAAACACTAACTCTTTAGGACTTGATGCTCGAAAATCTATTTCCTTAAGGTTTCATCAACTTAATCCTGATTACTTAGAGTTTCATCAACTTAATCTTGATTACTTAGGGTTTCATCAATGAAACCTTAATTATTAAGGGTTTTATCCATGAAACCTCAAATTATTAAGCTTGCATCCATCAAACACCCAATCCTTATCTTTATTTTTATTTTTCATACTTTTTAAATTTTCATTTTTTTCAAAATTTTGATACCATAATACTCTTGTTTTTTAATTTTTTTCAAATCATTTTTTTATAAATTTTCTAGACATTACTCTTATTTTTCATATTTTTTAAATTTTCAAGATAACACTCTTACTTTTTTTAAAAAAAAAATCAAAATTTGAAGGAAATTCTTTTGTTATTTTTATATTTTTTAAAATATTCATTTTTTAAAATTTTAATCTACTTTATATTTTCATTTTTTAAAATTTTTTTAACACATTACTTTTGGTTTTTAATAATTTAATTTTTTCATATTATTAAAGCCTTAAATCCTAGGGTTTCATTTAAGGTTTCAGGGTTTATAATTTAGGGTTTGATTCATGAAATCCTAAATCTTAAGGGTTGCATTAGCAAAACCTTAAAATCCTTAGGGTTGCATCCAAGAAACTTTAAATACTTAAGGTTGCATCTACGAAACCTTAAATTCTTAAGGTTGCATCCATGACACCTCAAATATTTAGGATTGCATTCACGAAACTTTAAATCTTAAGGGCTACATCAACGAAACCCTAAATTGTTAAGGTTGGATAAATGAAACCTCAAATCCTTAGGGTGAAATCTACAAAATCCTAAATCCATAAGGTTCCATCCATGACACCTCAAATACTTAAAGTTGCATCCATGAAACTTTTAATCTTAAGGGTTGCATCAACGAAATCCTAAATCGTTAAGGTTGGATAAACGAAACATAAAATCCTAAGGGTTTCATCTACAAAACCCTAAATTCATAGGGTCACATCAACGAAATCCTAATATCCATAGGGTTGCATCCCCAACACCTTAAATACTTAGGGTGGTATCCATAAAACCCTAAATCTTTTGGGTTGCATCCAGGAAACCCTAAATATTGAGGGTTGCATCCACAAAACCTTAAATAATTAGGGTTACATCCATGATACCCTAAATCCTTAAGGTTGCATCCATCAAACCCTAAATCATTAATGTTGCATCCATGAAACCCTAAATCCATTGGCTTAAATGCACAAATCACTAAATACTTAGGCTTTCATAAACTAAATACTAAATTCTTAGGGTTTCATCTAGAAAACTCTAAACCTTAAATCCTTAGGGTTTTATGCATAAATACCTAAATCCATAAGGTTGAATCCACAAAACCTTATATTTTTAAGGTTGTATTCATAAAACACTAAATCCTTAGGATTTCATCCTCAAAACCCTACATCCTTATATTTTTATCCACGAAACCTTATATCATTAGGATTACTTCTACTTAATTCTAAATACTTAAGGTTTCATCAATTAAACCTTAAACCCTAAAACTTGAGGGTTTTATCCATGAGACCTTAAATTTTGTTAAGGTTGCATCCATAAAACACTCAACCTTATTTTTAATTTTTTTTATACTTGTTAAATTATCATATTTTTCAAATTTTCAAGACATTAATCTTGTTTATTATTTTTTAAAAAAATTATTTTATTATAAATTTTCTAAACATTACACTTATTTTTTTCATTTTTAAAAACAAAAATCAAATTTTCAAGGCATTACTTTTGTTTTTTTTTCATATTTTTTAATTTCTTATATTTTTAAATTTTTCATTGTTTTAATAAATTTCAAGATCATACTCTTGTTTTTTAATATTCTTTAAATTTTTATTTTTTAAAATTTTCATTATGGTTTGAGATTTTATGATTTAAAGTTTCGTTCATGAAATCCTAAGGATTAGGAATGAAACCTTAATGATATGAGGTTTCAAAAATGAAACCTTAAGGATTTGGGGTTTCATAAATAAAACCCTAAGGGTTAAGGGTTTGACAAATAAAACCCTAGGTATTTAAGATTTAATAAATGAAACCTATATTAGTAGTTAAAGTTTTTTTCACAAAACCCTAAATTTTTAAAGTTGTATCAACAAAAACTTAAATCCTAAAGTTTTCATCCACAAAACCCTAAATCCTTAGGGTTGCATCTATGAAACCCTACATCCTAAGGGTTGCATCAACAAAACCCTAAATAGTTAAGGTAGCAGTAACAAAACCTTAAATCCTAAGGGGTTCAACCACAAAACTATAAATACATATGGTTTCATCAACAAAATTCTAAAATCCTTAGGCTTGGATCCACAAAACCTTAAATCCTTACGATGGCATCCATGAAACCTTAAGTCTTTAAGTTTACATCCACGAAACCCTAAATCCTTAGGGTTGCATTAATGAAACCCTAAATCCTTTAAGATAATACCCTAAATCCTTAAGGTTGCATTAACGAAACCCTAAGTCTTTAAGTTTTTTCATATTTTTGAAGTTATAAATCCTATTGTTTCATTTAGGGTTTCACATTATTTTAATTTTTCATATTTTTAAAAATTTTAATTTTAAAAAAAAATTCAAGGTAAGTTTCAAAAATTTCATTTTTCGTAAGTTCTAAAAATTTTCATTTTTATATTCTTTAATTTTTTTTTTCATATTTTTGAAGTTCTAAATCTTATTGTTTCATTTAGGGTTTTAAAGTTTAGGATTTAGGGTTTCGTTCATGAAATCCTAAGGATTGGTAATGAAACCCTAAAGATATGGAATTTCATAAACGAAACCTAAAGGATTTAGGGTTTCTTATATGAAACTCTAAATATTTAGGGTTTCATAAGTAAAACCCTAAGAATTTAAGGTTTCATTAAGGAAACCTATATTAGGATTTAAAGTTTCTTTCACGAAATCCTAAATCCTTAGGGTTTTATCCAAGAAACTCTAAATCTTAAGGGTTGCATCAACGAAACCCTAAGTCTTTGGGGTTTCATCCACAAAATTCTAAATCCTTATGATTGCATCCACGAAACCATAAACCTTAAATCCTTAAGGTTTTATACACAAATACATAAATCCATAAGGTTGCATCTAAAAACCTTAAATCCTTTATGTTATATCCATGAAACCCTAAATCCATTGGCTTAAATACACAAATCACTAAATACTTAGGCTTTCATAAACTAAATCCTAAATTCTTAGGGTTTCATCTAGAAAACCCTAAACCTTAGATCCGTAGGGTTTAATCCATAAATACCTAAATCAATAAGGTTGAATCCACGAAACCTTATATTCATAAGGTTGCATTCATAAAACACTAAATCCTTAAGGTTTCATCCTCAAAACCCTACATCCTTATATTTTTATCCACAAAACCTTATATCATTAGGATTACTTACACTTAATCCTAAATACTTAAAGTTTCATCAATGAAACCTTAAACCCTAAAACTTGAGGGTTTTATCCACGAAACCTTAAATTTTGTTAAGGTTGCATCCATAAAACACTCAATCCTTATTTTTAATTTTTTTTTTATATTTTTTTAATTTTCATATATTTCAAATTTTCAAGACACTAATCTTGTTTATTATTTTTTATAAATTTTCTAAACACTACTCATATTTTTTTTCATTTTTTTAAAACTTTAATTTTTTTTTAATAATTTTCATGATAATACTCTTATTTTTTAATATTCTTTAAATTTACATTTTTTTTAAATTTTCACTAGGTTTTCAGATTTTATGATTTAGAGCTTCGTTCATGAAATCCTAAGGATTAAGAATGAAACCTTAATGATATGAGGTTTGATAAATGAAACCTAAAGGATATAGGGTTTCAGAAATGAAACCTTAAGAATTTGGGGTTTCGTAAATAAAACCATAAGTGTTAGGGGTTTGATAAATAAAACCATAAGTATTTAGAGTTTCATAAATGAAACATATATTAATATTTAAAGTTTCTTTCATGAAACCCTAAATCCTTAAGGTTACATCAATGAAATCCTAAATCCTAAAGGTTTCATCCACAAAACCCTAAATCCTTAAGGTTGCATCCACCAATCCTTAAATCCCTAGGGTTGGATCCACCAAACTCTAAATCCTTAGGGTTGCATCCACCAAACCCCAAATAACTAGGGTTAAATCCATGAAACCTTACATCCTAAGGGTTGCATCAACAAAACCCTAAATAGTTAAGGATGCGGCAAAGAAACCATAAATCCTAAGGGTTTCAACCACAAAACTTTAAATACATAGGATTTCATTAATGAAACCTTAAAATCCTTAAGCTTGGATCCACGAAACCCTAAATCTTTAAGGTGACATCCACAAAACTTAAATCCTTAAGGTTACATTCACCAAACCCTAAATAATGATAGATGTAGCCACAAAACCTTAAATCCTTATGGTTACATCAATGAAACCCTAAATCCTTTAAGATAATACTGTTGTTTTTTCATATTTTTGAAGTTTTAAATCCTATTGTTTCATTTAGGGTTTCATATTTTTTAATTTTTCATATTTTATAAAAATTTCATTTATTAAAAAAAATTCAAGACAAGTTTTAAAATTTTCATTTTTTTAAGTTTTAAAATTTTCATTTTCATATTCTTTAAGTTTTAATTTTTTTTCATATTTTTGAAGTTATAAATCCCATTGTTTCATTTACGATTTCAAAGTTTATGACTTAGGGTTTTGTAGATGTAACCTTAAGGATTTAGGGTTTCATGAAAGCAATCCTAAGAATGTATGATTTTGTGGATGCAACCCTAAGTATTTAGGATTTTGTAGATTCAACCCTAGAGATTTAAAGTTTCATAGATTCAACTTTAAGGATTTAAGGTTTCGTGTATTAAACCCTAAGGATTTAGGGTTTTGTGGATTAAACCCTAATACTTTAAGATTTCGTAGATGAAACCCTAAGTATTTAGGGTTTCGTAGATGAATCCTTAGGATTTATGGTTTTGTGCATGAAATCCTTAAGATGTAGGGTTTCGTAGATGTAGTCCTAAGGATTTAGGATTTTATGGATGTAATCATAAGGATTTAAGGTTTCGTGGAAGCAACACTAAGGATTTAGGGTTCCATTTATGCAAACTTAAAGATTTAGGGTTTCATGGATGCAACCCTAAGCATTAAGGGTTTCGTGGATGTAATCATAAAGATTTAAGATTTCGTGGATTCTACATTAAGGATTTAGGGTTTCGTTGATGCAACCCTAAAGATTTAAAGTTTTGTGGATACAACCCCTTGAATTTAGGGTTTCGTTGATGAAACTCTAAGGATTTAGAGTTTTATTAATGAAACTTTAAGGATTTAGGGTTTGGAATGAAGCTTTAAATCCTAATATAGGTTTCATTTATAAAACCCTAAATCCTAAAGTATGAAATGAAACCTAAATCATAAATCATGAAAATCTAACCCTAAATCTTAACTAAAACCTTAAATCCTAAACCATGAAATGAAACCTTAAATTCTAAACCATTAAACCTTAATATAAAAGAAATCATAAATCCTAAACCATAGAATGAAATTGTAAATCTTAAATCATAAAACCTTAAATCCTAAACCATTAAACCACAAACAATGCAACATGAAACCCCAAAATATTAAAGTATAAATCTTAGATCCTAAACATTAAATCCTTAAATATTGAAATCTGAAACTCTAAATTTTAAATCATAAGCCATAAACCCTAAAAATCTAAACCCTAAATCATAATGTACAGTTTCATTTATGAAATCTTAAATCCATGCGTTGCCATATCAATTTATTGATTTTTGACACAACAATTTAATTGATTAGATGTTATTTCAATGTTCAATCCCATACTTTCATTTAATCTCCAAACATTTACCCATCACCTTAAAACACACCTTAACAAATTTATGTTTCAGTCTTCATTCTTCAAATTAGAATGCCAAGTAAACAAAAACAAAAAAAAATAGATAAGTAAAAAGGATGACATGAAAAAATTTAAACTTTTTACAAATCTAAAATGTCAACATCATAAAATGTATCCCAACTATTATATTATATTATATATTGATAGCATCTTAGTTTGATAGCGCTTATTTTCTACACGTTCACATCACTAAGAACAAATATTTTCAAGATTTGGTTCTCTCATTCTTTAGTCACGGGCATCTTGCTCAGTGTATTCTATCAAATTTTAAAATTTAAATAAACTAGTAAAGGGGGAATGTTGCTAGGAAAAAAAAAATCTAAACTACCCACAACCTACTTAACTCAGGTTTCATTATTTGTAAAGTTGTGTAAATAATATACACACTATTGTTAAAGTAGTTAATTGAAATTGTGAGTAACATTGAATTATCTGGAGTAAAAAAAGAATCAGTATACTGCTGTGGTGCTGATTGATGGTTATATGTTCAATTAACAATGGCAAGAACTGCAGAAGACACTACTCTGATGTCAATTAGGGGAATATATGATAAGAACCTTGCAATTGGATACAAACCCAACAATATACACCAGTAGTCAATGCAAACCTGTCAAGGGTGAAAAACAAAGAATCCATACTATACACAACTCAAGCCTCAAGAATACTGCTCCAACAACAGGGTAAAAATGTGTAAGGGATCTTGGTTGAACAACTATGACAGTTCAACCTACCCTATCTTGTTTGAAGTATTGGTCACTTGATCATCAGGTAGAAGCACATGAATGTGTTTAGTTTATTATATCTCGAATAGTTTCTACTTGCAAAATTAATCAAGAAATTCATCATGTGGAGAGAAATATATCCATAAGTAGTTCATACACAACAAAAGGTACATGGCATGTAGCTAGGTACCCTTGTACTAATGAATCTGCAGAAAACTCTCTTGCTTAGTTAAAGAGCAACACAATTAAAAATTTGTAACGTTCGTGTCATATGGAAATGCCTAATCTCAGAGAAGAAATTCATCATTAGATAGACAACAACTTGGAATGTTCCAGCTGCTCATAATTCACTAAGTTTTTAACATGAAACAGATCCACCATGGTGACATATAGAAAATATATTTTCATTGTTTCCTTTCCTTTGCCAAAGGTGCAAACTTCATATTTCGAAATATATTGCTACAAGAGAAGATTTTAACCCCGAAATAAAAGTCTTCAAGGCATGACCATAAAGATTTTTTTATGAATCAAGAACCAATGAAAAGAAACCTCAATAACACGAATTATCAAACACCGATGGGTCATGTAAAAACAGCTCCCGGCCATTCATTTGGACAGTTCCTGCTGCAATATCTTCTGCACGCTTCCTGGATACTTCAGCTTTTCTGGCTGATACAGCAGCATCCTGAAAAAATGAGTAGTTTGAGTACACATACTATCAATTTGGAGACTATAACTGATTAATCGGTAATTCCCTGCATTAGAATAAAGCTTCTCACAAAACTAGCTAGGTACCCTTCATCTGGGAAGCTCAACAAATTGCTTGCAAATTGCAAAACTATCCCCAGTAATAGTTGCTAGGCCATCCAATTAATCAAATTCTGATTTCAACTGTTTAACCAACTTGAAGAAATTAGTTGCAGTCAACTTCACCTCAAAAAATTGCATATAGGACATGTTTGGGTAAGCTTCTCCAGAAGTATTTCTAGAAGGAGAAAGTAAGAAGAAAAAATGAAATGAGTTTCTCCATAAGCTAAACTGAAGTTAGCTTCAGCGTTACTGTATTAGCTGATTTGTAGAAGCTCTCTCATCTTTTAGAGAAGCTATATGAGAAAGATTCCATAAATTAACTAATGTATAAGCTAATTTCAGCTTATAAACCATAGAGAAATTCATTTCATTTTTTCTTCTTACTTTGCTCGATTTGAAATGCTTGTGGAGAAGCTTATCCAAACAAGCGCATAAATAAACCCCCAAGCCCCTCATGATACAAAGTTACAGAAAAAAACTAAACGGTCATAGCATGAGGCCCCATTCTGTCAATACAACCACATTCTTGTTTCTTCATCTTTCCATTTTCTTCTCATAGTTAATTATAAAATGTAAACCAGTATTTTTAATTGGTGTAGCTAAACCAATTTTACATTTTTAGCGTTCAAAAAGCAACACAAGATAGATAGCTAACCAATTTCGAATGTGTGACGAGCCCAACATAGATCATGATGTTGAAAAACTACCATGTGCCTCCATATTATCAGAGACAGTAACACACAAGATAAAAAAAAGTCTTCTTTGGTTAATTCTGAACCCCCATTGCTTAAAAGATATAAAATTCGGAATCCGAAACTGAATAAACGGAGAAAGAAAGAAAAACCCTAATATTATGGAATTGGGAAAATGGGAGAAAAAAGAGACCTTGTTGCGCTTCCATGAGAGGAATTGTTCCTGTGTGAGAGCAGGCTTTGGCCTCTCTTGTGCGGATTTTTCCTGTGATTCAGTTTCAGCTCCCATCGTTTCGCTAATTTCCGACCAAAGCTCCAGATACTTTAGAGACGAAGGGTACACGGCGAACCCCTGCAACTACACTCAACCGACGTGTCGTTTAACCTTTTGTTACCGTAAAATAGAAAAGACTTAAATATGTTTTTACCGTAATATATCCCATTACTATCTAAGAACTTTTTTTTTTTTTCATTTTCATAATTTTTTATTTAAAAATTTTCATTTTCCAATTTTCATTTTACTACCAACAATATTTTATTTTTTTTCACGGAGTTAACATCGTTGGTAATTAAATTGAAAAAAAATATTAAATTTAATCATTTTTAACAACTTGAGATCAAATTTAATTTTTTTTTTTTAACTTTGAACACCAAATTCATCACTACTTTTTGCCTTTACTATCCCCATTACTATCTAAAAGTATAATTAACCTTTACTTTGATGAAGAAAAATGGAGACATAAATTTGCGGCTCACTATTTTTTGCTTTTTATTTTTTTCTTTTCTTTTGGGTACATTTTGTACACGGCTCAAACATTGAAGTGATCCAGATTCAAAATTAGTATTTGTTTATTATTATTATTGAGAAAAAAAAAAAAGAAAAAAAAATCAAAGAGACAAAATTAGGTGTTGATAAAAAAAAACAAACAAATAAATAAATAATTTAATTAAAACACATTGATTTCTATAATATCATCCTATTATATATGGGATGATTTGTTTAAATTTATCTAATAAAATAAACACTTATTTTAATAAAATAAATAATTTTATGTTTTTGTCTAAATTATTTTTAAAATAAACATTTATTTCTTATTTAAAAAAGTGGATCTTATATATTTATGTAATAATTATTTATTTAATAATCATTTATTTTAATTTTAAACAAACTATTAATTTTTATAGTTACTTAAAAACCATACTTAAGTTACTTAGGTATATTAACTGGAAAAAAAATGATATTAGATATATCAATTTTTTGTCAAAAAAAAAAGATATATTAATTATTTTTGGTAGTTCTTAAAACTCATTTTTATGCTATTTTCACTTTGTTAATGGTTTGTTTTCGAACACTAATTAAGTTTTATGATTTTATGTAAATGAAACTAACTAGACAGGTCACATCTTAAATAAATATAAAATGAGTTCAACATCATGCATTTAAAATTGAAAAACGATTGCTATTTAAAAAGGACAACATTAACTCAAGTTTGAGAATTAAAATATCAAAATGAATCACTTAAAATATTTTTTAAAAAAAAACAAATTTTAATAAAATATAAAACACCAAAAATATGTTTTAACCTTAATATCAAAATTTGAAAGTTTAATTTTTTTTTTTTTTATGTATTGTTGTTGCAAACATCTCTACCTTGTCAATTAATAAGCTATATGAGTTAATATAACTTTTAAATTAATTATTATATAATTGATAAAAATAGCTATTATAAAAAATAAAAAATTTATCATTTATAACAGTTTGCGATTAAATAACTTAAAAATTGGTTACCCTGTTAAGTACATACACTAATTACCCAAATTAAAATCACGAACTACATCTAAATCTTTATTTGAACCATATTTAAGTGGCCATAAAAAATAAAATATAAAAGTCACTCCTTTTCCAAAATTGAGATATTATAGCAAGGTGGTTTATGACCCCACCATCCAGTATAGCATGGTGATCCCTTTCGCTATAAGATGTTCAGCTAGTGTAATACAAAAATATATCACGCAGATTTATGTTCTAAGGCATGCAATTAACATTTTAAACAAAACCAACAAACCCTGTGCAATAAATAAATTAAGTTTAGAATCAGAGTGCAGAGAAACATGCATGATGTATCAATCAAGCTCTTGCAATTTTGGTAGAGAGACATGCATCTACGGCTTCTCCAACAGTAAGGAAAACCCATTCTTTTCCAATTTTGTCTACAAAGTGTGCAAGCTTAAGCTTGTGAATCACTAGCCACCTTGGGTTCACCATAGCTAACTGTAGAAACAACATAGCACCAACCAAGTGTTAGAGCATATTAAGTTAATACAAGGATCAATTACACAGGTAAAATAGTGAGACCAAATTCACACAAAAAAATAGCAGACACCAAATTCAGGAAATGACGACCAGAGGACAAAAAATACAACTAAGCCTTCATAATATAATTAAATTCAGGGTGGCCTTACTTCTACCCCACGGGAAAGCAATCTCTTGTGCAGTTCTTCGAGTGCAAGAATTCCAGAAGTATCAACATTCATCAGGTCTATTAAAGACAATTGCAAAGGGTCATTGGCATAATATCAAATTCAATTATGAAAGTTTAGGCACTATTAAGGGTCTATTTCGTTACAAGTCATAAGTATTTTACTGAGTTTCCTGTTAGAGATATAAAACTTCTTTTTTTTATTAGAGAAGTTCTCAAGATACTTCTAAATTTATATTCAAACAGATTCTAAAATCATTTAAATACAAAAATGTAACAGAAATATAAGGTATAAGTGTTTTTGAGATATAGAATTTTTTCTAGTAGAAAAATTCTTAAAAATACTTTTAATTTGTGTTCAGACATGTTCTAAAACTCTTTAGATATGAAAAATGTAACAGAAACTCACTTGTCATGTCCAGAATCACTGCTTGAACCCGACCCTTGGAGGTTTCTTTAAGGTCATCTTCATCTTGCGAGACCCACTTGAGTATTCTGGAACAAGTGCAAAAAATTTCATACACCGGTTCTAATTTTTGGGCTTAACCCCCCCCCCTCCCCTTTTTTTTTTTCTGAAAATTCATTGGTAAAATTGCTTGCCTTTCTCTGACAAAATTGGCATTTGCAAAGCAGAGTGAACCAGAGCTTATGCGAATCACTATGATGCCTGGAGTGCTTATGGCCATGGGATATTGAGTCACATCACAAAAGGCTTCTGTTCTTGGAACTCTGCCTAGAACTTCTATTCCAGGTCGAATTGATTGTACTAGTATCTTTGCAAACGAGATTATCACCTGCACATTACAGAAAATGAGTTTATATAATTAGAATATTTTTTTAAAGATTTCTTACATTATAATTTTTTTTTAATAAACTGAACCATTGTTATTAGGACCTTTGACTCTTATGTGACTAATAGCTATGTAGCACTCAGCTACACACCGTGAACAACGCGTAAGACTTTTTTTTTTGCTGTGTACAAGTTTTTTTTTTTTTTAAGTGGACACTACGGACAAAACCCATTTAATTAGATACGCAATAGACACACATTTTTTTAAAAAAATTATCTTAAAACTTAAGATTTAATTAAAATTTAATTAAATAAAGATATCTTTTAAAAATAAGATTTAACATCCTTTATATATATATAAAAAAAAAAAAAAAAACTATGCACCTGTTTTGAATGCTTTTTAATTTTTGTTTTTAAAAATTATTTTAGAACAATTTTTAAAAAGATAAAATTTGTTTGGCATTTAAAAATTACTACTAGACAAAATAAATCTAGAAGATGTACAAGAAAGATAGGAGACTTATGTGAAAAAAATAAAATGAAAGATGTAGGACTTATATATAAAATTACTAGCAAAATATGTAAAATTTTATGAAAAGAGAAAATAAAAGATGTAGGACTTTATGAAAAAAGAAAATAAAAAAGTAAAACATAAAAAAAACTATTTTGGTTTTTTAGTTTTAAAAACTAAAATAAAAAACAATTTTTAAAAATTATTAATCAAACAATTTTTATAATTTTATAATTTTTAAAAACTCAAAACTATTTTTAAAAACTGAAATCAAACAAATCCTGTATGCTTCTTTTATTCACAATTTACATTATCCATACTACACATTTTGTCTATTAATTATGGTTTTTCATAGAATTATTTTGTGATACACTTTAATATGATGGAATATAATGTCTCTTAATACTTTTTTTTTTTTTTGTGATTTGTAAGGTTTATTTATTAATATATGAAAATTATAAAGACTAATTATTAATTTAATTTTTTGTCATATATATATACCGTGTCTCAGTGTCCTATATTTTAGAATTTAGATGTGTCACCATGTCTATGTCATGTCTGGTGTTCATACTATATAGACTAATAATGTGTCCGAAACTTACTACACTTAAAGCCTTTCACTCCTTGGATCCAAGGAAGTATTATGTGGAAATCAAACATAGATTCTCTCAAAAAAAACTGTGTTTTTAAATGAGCTACACCCATTGGATTCTTATATTATAATCTAATCATGCATTGTGATAAATTTTAAAATTGTTGTTAACTTCTGTATTAATTATGGTCCCGTACTTGTATATACTAATTTATTCATATCACTTGTAAATATCTCCAACACGGGTATGCAAAAAATTGGTTTGAGAAAAAATTGAACCAAATCGGTTTGGAGCAATTTATAAAGTTTCAGTTTTTAAACAAAAAAAAAAATTGAATTAGTTTGAAAATTGATTCAGAATTGAATTGGTTTTAAACTAATTTGAATCGGTTTCAAAGATCTGAATTGATTTCGAACTAGTTTCAAACCGATTTTTTAACCAAAGCGGATGAGTTCTAATTTGGTTACAATCCAGTTCAATCCCAACAATTTTTTTTTTTGTTTGCACACCTCTACCGATGCAGCCTCTCACACTAAGAACTAGACATTTTAGGCATGAGTTTACCTATTTTTAACATTTTTTTGTTACTCTTGCTCACAAGATGCTAGTTAGTGTGCAACCAGAACACAAATCACTTGCCCCATTTTCATTTAGTTCTATCACATGTCTCTAATTAAACAAATAACATCACAGCAAAATAATATGTGGTCAATTGACTTACTGCAACAAGAAGACCAATCTCTACAGTTGCAAACAGGACCCCAAGAAAAGCACCAATACAGGCAAGAAAGTCCAATTTGTCAACCTTCCATATATAGCAAGCCTCACTTAGGTCAATTAATCCAGGAAGAGCAGAGAGGATGATAGAGGCAAGGATAGCCACAGGGGTGTAGTATAAGAGCCTTGTAAACAATTCCAGGGACAAAAACACCGTAATAGCCATCACAATATTTGATACTGCTGTTTTACATCCAGCACTGAAATTCACTGCAGTCCTTGAGAAAGAACCTGAAATTGTTCAACAAAAAACTACTATAAACAACTTTGATACACCTCAAAACATAAGCGTTTAATTGTACTTTTAGCTTCATGTCATGTTATAATTAAGTATTTAATTTGTTCCTCAAATCTTAAAAAGTTTCAATTTGATCTCAAATTCTTAAAAACAATCAAATTTAGTCTTTTTCCTTCAATTTGGCTACCAGTGTTAACCCTGTCGTACGTCAATTTGACTAATTGGCCAAATTGATGGAAAATGACTAAATTAGATCGTTTTTAAGAATCTAAGGATCAAATTGAAACTTTTTAAAATTTGAATACCAAATTGAACAGTTAATCATAACTTGACTAAAATTACAGTTAAGCCAAACATAAGCTTTACAAATTAATTGGCAAAAGGAAATCACCAGTTGCCACATAGCATGAAGTCAAAGACCCTGCAATGTTCATGAATCCCATTGACAACATTTCTTTGTTGCCATCAAGATGGTATCCCTTAACGGAAGCAAAAGATCGACCAACCGCTATTGCTTCCTGAATCAGAAGATCAAGTTGCTATTAGGGTCATAAGACTAAGAACTGAGGAAATAATAGTAATTTGGAGAAAATCAGAGAATGAGGAAACATACAGTAAGGGCAATAACTGAACAAATCAATCCAATTTTGGCTGCTTGTCCAACATGTGGACCATGGAATTGCAACTGGTGAATTGAACTTGGATTCATGCCTCCTTTGACATGCTTTATTATATTAACCCCATGCTTATCAGCTCTGGACAAATACACAATCAAAGTTGATAGTATAACTGATAGAAGAGGAGAAATAGCAGGTAACCAGAAAAACTTTCTATTTCTTCTGCCCTGAAATTAGACACATCATATACATAAGAAAAAGTTAAAATTAAACAAGAGAAAAAGGGCAATGCACTAAATTTTATACTGTCAGTCAATCACAACCCATCATTTGTGATAAGTTTGTTGACTTGTATAAAATTATCTTAAAACTAAAAGTCATGCAAACGGCGGGTTGTAATTGAATAATAGTTAAACTCATTAAACAAAGAGTAGTGAAGAAGGTAAGTAAATACCAGAAATTTAAGTACTTACTATAAATCGGGTAATTAGAATGAAAATCAAGAATGAACATCCCAGGACAAAATTCAGAGGGGTCCACTGTCAATTAAATAACCAAAGAATAATGTCAGATATTATCTAGAACAAGAACTTGAGCTAGCTATAAAATTCAAGGGCTCAAACTTATGAATAAGAAACTGTGTTACTTGAGATGATATTAAGTAAATTTTATCAGAACATAAATAGCAAATAGTAAAAGTAAAACCAACTCACTTTTTCTCCAGATGCAATTTGATGATGCAGTGACTTATAAACAGATGCCAACACTGATACTACATCTGTTTTGGAGGTGAAGTGACTAAGCCCCAGCAACCCTTTGAGCTGCTGAAGACCAATAATGATGGCAGCACCTGCCATGAATCCAACTAAGGCAGCATGTGAAAGAAAATCCACAAGAAAACCCAACCTGCAAGTGTTGAAAGGATAATCAAAAGTGAGAACTACTTATTAGGGGCATGTTTGATTTGTTTCTCAATTTTTTGGTTTTAAAAACTGTTTTCTAACACAAATCTCATGTTATTCAGCAATCAATTTATCATTCAAAATCTATTTTTTGAAAATTGTTTCCAAAAGAAGTATGTTAGAAACAAAAAAATGAAAAATAGAAACAACTGGGAGATGTTTTCTGATTTTCTTCTGTTTTGGTGTGAGTGTCTGCTTTCTTTGTTTATTTATTTATTAAACAAAAAACAGTTTTGACAATAAAAATCAATCACATCCATATACTGAGAAAACTAAATTTACAAGAAATATCACAAACTGATGAGGAATCCACCTGAAAACACCAAATGCAGTTTGAAAAATTCCAGTGAAGAAAGTCACAGTAAAGACAAGATTTCTATAGGCATTAGGATTGCCAACGGGATCTTCCACTTTTGGGACCAGAGAGGCTAACAGCATTGACACTACAGCCACAGGACCAATTGCAATTTCTCTTGAACTCCCCATCATAGCATAAATAAGAGGAGGAACAACACTGGTATCTGAATGAAACAAAACAAAACAAAACCAACAGTGAAATTTAACAAAGTAAATTATGATCCAAAAATAAAAAAGCACAACTCTTTCTTTTTTCTATTCTGGGATGTGCCAGTTTCTAGTGTGATATATCAGCAGTAACAGTGCAAACTGAAGTCAGGTACTTACACAGGCCATATTCAGGAGCAACTTTAGCTAAAGTAGCATATCCAATGCTCTGCGAGATTCAAATGGAAAAAAAAAAAAAAAAAAAAAATGAAGGGACAAGATCAAATGCATTGCACTGAAAAAAAACAGAAACAACATTTTGTTTCACAAAAAACCTGAGGAATGCAGAGGCTGGCAAGAGTTAAGCCAGCCAAGAGGTCATCTTTGAACATGGAGGCTTTGTAATCTTTCAACCAACTAATGATTGGGAACAGATTCTGCAAGCAAGAGAGTGCATGTCCATGGGAAGTTCTCCTCTTTGATGAGAAGCAGAATTTGTTGCCATGAGGCAAAATGGTTTCTTTGACAGAACTAAAAAGCTTCTTCCAGAGAGGGGGTGGGTTGGGAGAATCAAGCACCCACTGGGACCTCTCTGTCTGGCCATGCTCCTCAAGATGAAAGACCCCTTGTTGCTCTCTCATGTTGTTTTTGCTTCTTCAATGCATGGTTGGTTGGTTGGTTGAACTTTGAAGTGTTTGGGTGAACTTTTTACTTATTGTACTATCTTGTCAGTGTTAAATATGATGGTAACCAAGACCACTCTTTTTGAGAAAAGGGGTCAATTTTTTAGTTGGATGATTGCTTGAAAGGGGTAGTAGTAGTAGCAGAGAGGTGGGGGTGGTTCTGAGAGAAGAGGGATTGTTGTTGTGACACCACATTGGTTGGTTTGTGTCAAAAGTTGTGGCTGGTTGGTTTATAGTATTTAGAGTATAGACCCCCTTTAATATGACTCTCTCCCATATTAGGAGAGCATCAATTCCTACTTGTGTTATGGGTGAACTTTGCTTTCAGGAGGATCTGCACAAATTTTTCATTTCTAGCATCATTTCATTTTGCATGTAATGGAAGGGGAATATAGACTATTTATTATATGTGGCTGGTACCTTAGGGTCTCTGGGATAATAAAGCTAGTTTATCATCGTCTGGACCAGTGCAATAATTCAAATAAGAATTTCATGTGAATACCAACAAAGTGAGTTGATTTGATAGTATGGGTATAACTCTATTGATTGAAAAAAATATAACGTATATGAGTTATAGTAAACTTTTTGTTATTTGTCTTCAATTCCAATCCATCATTTGTGAGTTATTATATCCTTATACTATATTGTATAATGTATCTTAGCTTAAAAGACTTGAGTCTTCAAATTTTGAATTAAAGTATATTATAAGATTCACTTATATAATGTAGGTGTTTAAAATTTATTTGTGAAATATTTCGTGTATAAGTGAGTTTAACTTTACATTTTTTTTTAATTTTAGGTCGGAGATTATGAGTGTCACCCAACACACTCGATTAGAAATTAATCTTATTCGCAGTATGTGGTTATTGGCCTAATCCAAGAGAATTTTATATATGATAAAAATCGAACACCAAACTTATCATTAAATTAATCATTCTCCATATATAAACATATGAAAATCTTACATTACTCCGTCAACCTTTTTAAATTAGCTCATAGCATAGTTTAATTCAAAAGAAACGAACCTTATGTGATGTTGAAAAGAATAAATATGGTGCTAGTCATTATTGTTCAGCAGTGCAAGTATTTTTTCCCAAGAATCAGAATTTCAGTATATTTGAGATAAACAATGAATGCCGGTCAAGAAGGCATTCACAATTATGTCATCATATATTCATTGGTGCTACTGTATTTTAGGATTTTATGCTTTCTAACAGTCAGGCCAATTTTCTTTATTTAGAAACCTTTTTCGTTGAGTAAAAAGTTTTATAATGTTTTTAGGGATTGAGATATGTGAAAAGTTAACAAGAAACAAATTATGTGTATAAGTTGAAGAAGTTTAGTTGTGATTAAATTCTAATTGAAAAAGTGAATTTAATCAACGTTGAGATTGTTCAAATGAAATGGAATTTGATGATGAGTGATAGTCATTTATAAAATAATTGATAATAGTATTTCTTTTTACTATGAATTCAAAGGAGATTAAACAATTATTTTATTTATCTTTACTTCTTATGTGATAGTACTACTTTAACACTATTATCTAACATTTTTTTTTTATATTTAATACTAGTATATTATTTTTATCCATTGGTAATCTTGTTTCTATTAGAATGAAATAGACAGAAAAAAAATAAAATAGAATAATTTTCGAATTGGGGAAAAAATCTCCAATATTCCTCGCAGCAGACCATTGTCAGTGTTTGGTCCATTTCTCTTCATCATAATTAAGAAAAATGTTAGGTCCACTTCAAATCCTTATACACGTCGAGAGAATATATTACAGTTCATCACCTCCCTTGTTAATTTGTCTGTTTATCTTTTTAATTTATTTACAGGTTTTTTTGCTGATTGAGTTTATTTACATGTACTCCTTGTTTGTTTGGATTGCAATTACTATATTTAAATTAAAAAGCATGTAATAGAAAATTCTTTTCTTTTAAAATCTATTATTTTTAGTCATGTTATTAGTATCAAAATGTTTGCATGTAAGAAATTAATTATATTTCTATTCATGTTAGTATAAATTGTGTGTTTGCTCATGCTATTCAGCAAAAAAAAAAAAAAAAAAAAAAGTATAAATTGTGTGCGATTTTAGATGCTTGGGTTTTATGATAACCCATTAAACAAATTGGGCAACCAATTATTATATGTATAAAGAGAAAAGATTTATGGACCGTGGTGTAAAATTGAATCTATTAAAATTGTCTTATACTAAGAACTCTCCAACTAAAATATTAAATTTTACAAGATAAAAAAATATCAAAATTTCCCCTCTTCAAATACTAATCCCACGTATTATAAAATTCTTCAAAATTTTATCAAGCATCTGCGAATTTGTTCACAAGCATCTACCGATTTGTTTACTTCTAAATTTTAAAATTTCTTCATATCTTAAATACATCATAATACCTCAGAAATTAATAATAATGTTTTAAGTAGAACAAAGTTGAAAAAAGAAGTCTACTTAATTTTTAAAATAATATACCTAAAGGGTTAAAGAACTAAAGTTACACAAAAATCAACTTAAAAGAACATTTGTTTATATAAGAAAAAAACAAAGAGAGTAAAAACAACCTTTGAAACTTGGAATCGCACGCTTCTTCATCACCTTCCTCGGCGCAGAAGAGACGCAAGCCATCAAATAGTTAAACTAAATTGAGATCTTGAAATACATTAAAATATTAAGTTAATCAAGCTTCTGTTGTGAGGTAGGTTTTAATTTATTTTATTTTCATAGAATAGTTGAAAAATATTAAACCTCGTTTTATATTATTTTAAATTATAATAAATACTATTAGTTTTAAATTTATATTGAACTGTATTTAGTTAATGTTATTACTACAACACAAGGTGTTATGTATGTTTTTAGCATAAAAAAATGTGCAAATTAGTTAAATAAAAATTTTTGGAGACAAGTTTAAATTATAAGCTAAATATATATATTGGTGTATATAAAAATAAACAGAATATAAGGAGATGTGAGATTTTAAAATAAATTTCAGAAGAATCAATCTAAATAACTTTATAATAAAGCAGTTGATAGAGCATGAACCATTATATATATATATATATATATATATATATATATATGGCCCTTGTTTAGTGTTTTATCAACATGTGTCCTGCGTGGACATGACCAAAATTAAGCAATAAAGCCTTTGATGAAACGTGCATGCATATATAAAGCACACACTAAGTCACTAATTAAAACACCATGTATATACGAGGATATATATAGATTTCGAGATGTTACTATAGTGTCAATGACTCAATGCCAGTGCCACCACTTCCCACATTATTATGTGTGTATGAAGGAGGTTGCATTGCATACATATCCACAACTTTGCGAGTCATGAATTGTTTGGAGGTAAGTTAGAAGTGTTTGGAAGAAAAAGTAAAAAAAAAAAAAAAAAAGAGTTTTTTCAAGTTAAAATTAATTTTTCCGTTAATTAATTTGTAAAAGTTCTATCCTTATAAAAAAAAAACATCCTTTTATTATTTTTTACTTTCTCTCGAGAAATGTTTAGGAAGAAGTTTACCTTCTTAATACGTTTTATCATGTTGAGTAATTAAAATTATGTTGAAATACGATTTAATAAAATTTTAGATAAATATTCACATATTGAAGAATTGATTTTGAAAAAAAAAAACACATTTAAGCTGAAATGATTTTGTGCAATTTCCATAAAAAGAAATTCATACTTAATTTCACTACTAAATTATTTTTAAAATAGTTAAAAACATTTAAAAATAAATTGCATATCATTGCTAAGTTTTGCTAGCAAGACTTTGTTAATTAATTTCCTCTAGAATTGACTTTAGCTAGAATTGACATCTTGGAGTTTAAGGGGCTATATATGCCAAGCCATAGCATAAAATTCAAAGATTCGATGCTTTATGAATGATTAATGTAGCTTCAGTGGAAGTCATCTTCCAAGTATTCAACTTTGTGTGTGTACTACTCGTTTTGTAGTAAAGCATTCCCAACTAGTCAACTGAAATTGGCATTGATTCTGGACGCAATGTAGAACAGGTTCAATTAAAAAGATAAGTGGAAAAAAAAAATGCATGAAATCTGCAGAAAAAAAAATCTCTTTAATATATATTTACCCTCTTTTAAAAAGAGAAAGTGTAGTGTTTTTTATGTTCTGTCAGTTCTCTTACTTGTAAAGTGTTACTGCGTCCCTAAACAAGGAAAAGCAAACTGATAAGAAAAAGAGACTTTACTATAGTTTTATATATTTATTTATTTATTTATTTGTGTGGAAAATAAGTTTTTGTCTCTAATTAGCTATTTCAAATTTAAATTTCTAGTCTTTTTTATTTTATTTTTGGCCCTTCATAAATTTTAGAAGATTAATTTTAATCTTTCAAACAAAATTTGTCTATTTTAGTATCTCATTTATTAATTTGGAATAAAAAGAAACTTTAAAAAATTATATTAGTTAGAAAGATATATCTAATATTTTTAGCAAATGATCTAAAAATTTTAAAAAATAATAATAAACTAATTGTATTTTTTAATATCTGTATCAAAACCTTAACCTTCATGTATTTTAAAATTATTTAATGTGTAATGTTATTTTAAAAGTATCATTTTTATGTTATGTTTTGATACAATTGAGTTCATTCGAATGAAAACATTAAAAAATTATATATTTTTTATACATTTTGATTCATTGAAATTCTAAGTGAATAAATTCTAGTCTATTAAAAATTTAAATTAGTCTGTTTTGTTCCAATAAATTTACATATCTATGCTAATTTTGCTAATGTTTTCCTTTGAATAGATAAAAATATAAAAATGTGTCAAAAATATATTTTTAAAATATTATAAACAAATAAAAATTAATAAATTAAAAGTAACGTTAAGTCATTTTGGTATGGATGTAGCAAGAATTTAATAGGCTAAATGTATCTTTTAATTTTTTATGTTTTAATTTTTCTTCATTTTGGTCTTTAATATTTTAGAAATTTTAATTTGATCTTTTATGTTTTTAAAATGAATCAACCTGAAAATATATGTTATAAAATTTAATTAATGTTTTAATCAAAAGGAATCAAATATAATAAAAAAAAATCATGTGAAATAATAAATTTCATGATCAATTAAAAAATAAATTAAAATTAAATTTTTCACTAATTTAATTATTTCTTAGATACATTTTTCATGTAATTTGTGATAGGTTTATCATCTCGTTTTATTAGAGCATTAATTGAATTTTATTATTTTAAATAAATCTAATAAAATAATTTTTATTTCTTAAATTTGTAAAAGTGATATTTAACCTAAAAAGAATGATTTTTACGTTTTGACACCAACAAGGTTCATCGAAATGATTGCGAAATTTTCACCAATCACACCCACGTGTATATATGACCTTCAAGTTGTTCATAGAACCAACCAAGCATATTGAATTGTAGTATTGAACCCAGAGAGAGCCATCGATTGCCCATAGTATAGACTGAACGTCGTCGTCTCTTATTAGTTCGATCAGGATCTCAATACTGTCATTATTCCATAGTGCATGTCAGGCATCAAGCTACAACCATTGCAACACAACACAATCATATTCCTTAATTTCTGACAAACCCGCCCCTGCGCGAATCTTTCAAAACCAAAGGCTTTTCAATCGAACCATTTGCTACCGAATTTTTGCCTACATTATCAAGATTTCACTCAATGCCAACAAAAACATTATCAAAACTAGCTACCTCCTCCGTTCTTAAATAATTTTGTCATTTGCTGAGAATTCTAGCTAGTTCGATTAATTGAGTCGGGTATACAAGTATGGTAAATCATCTCAATACCAACTTGATTTCTGTTAATAAAAAAAATTGTCATTTTAAAATGTTTAGTATTACCTCTTGTACTATATATAAGTTAGTTCAAGCAAATCGGGTATAATTTTTTTTTATTCAAACATTAGACATTATTGTTTATAAATAAGACCAAAAAAAGTGAAACTGTTATTTATATATAATTAGTATAAATTAAGAAAAAAAAAATAAATGAGTTAAAAAATAGTGCCTCACAGTATAAAATTAAAATAACACTTAGGTAATTAAAGAAAACAATTAATATTACAATCAAAATCTAAATGCAATAACTATTTTGGAATGAATAGTATATTTTAATTTATTTTTTTTTATCAACAAACAACTTTTTGACAATTTCATTTAGATTTTTTAATTATTTTTTTTTATTTTATATTAATTTAAAGATAAATACACATTTTGATAACTAAAAGTGTAAAGTGTGCAAGAATGATCATGACGTTAATTTTATCTGTTAATATTATGAGATACGTTTGTGTCATAATAACGTGATTGATGATAATTACCTGTGATTGATATCATTTGGTTGTCACATATCATTCGTGTGGTTGTGATTTTTGTATGACTTTTTAATTGGTTCCTTCAACTTAATTTGCTTGAAATTTTTTAATCTGTTCCTGAAATTAATTTGCTGAAAATTTAGCCTTTAAACAACGACCAGTTCTCAAATGCTCTACTTGGTTCCACATCTGATCCCTAGCAGAAAAATTAAAAAAAAAAGAAAAAAAAAATGAAAAGTGCGTGTTTTTGTTGTACTTCATTCACAACTTTTAGATAGAAAACCCCGCGACGCGAAAATGCTATCCCCAGAAAGTGGAACTAGAATGAATGTGGCCAAAGAAACAGCCACATTCAACCGCTTCCCACATGGCACGTGTGAGGTCATGAAACGTACGCAAAAATAGGAATAGTGTTTTGGTACTTTTGACTTTTCAATTTCAGTTTTTTTTGTTACAAACCAACAACAGTATCTGTAACTGTGAACTGTGTCCACATTCCATAACAACAACGACAACATCAACATTGGACATTAGAAAACATCATAAAGTTTTAAGATTTAGTATGTTTTATATAGTTTTGTTATTATTATTATTATTATTATTATGCATGGAATTGAGAAGTACTTATTCAAATCTCATTTTTCCTTATAAGGACATGGTGTCACATTTTGTGTTCCCTTCCTTTTTCTCTTTTTTGATTTAGTTTAATCGCAACCAAACACACCCTGGCAGGAGAAAAATAAGGAAAAAATTGTAACAACATTAATGAATGTTCATAGAACCTGGACAGTGATTAAGCTCCATGGTTTTCTTTAATTTAAGTGCCACACCTTTTCGATCAATGGTTTTCATAGTTTCAAACAAAAAATCAAGTCTTTTTGGTGAAAACACACAAGAACCATCGATTGTGGAGAATTGAAAAAACCATGCTATAACTGTTTCCGGGTACTCTCTCCTTCATGTGTACAAACACACACACATAAAAATAATAATACTTTTTTTCCCTTTTGGGTTTTTGCTTTTGATCATTTTTTTTTTTGTTTTGTTTTAATTTGTGCTTGGACGAAATTGTTGTGACAGGGTGAGATTTGCGATCCCCACTTTCAATGGCTTGCATGAGAAGTATAGGAAGGAGAGGTTAGTTTGAAATTAGACTTTGTTATATTCTTCAAACTTAATATGATTTTTGAATAGACACTTAGTGGTTTGAAAAAAAAGAGAGATCGTGTTTTTTGGTTCTGATTGTGAAAGAGAGGTGTCCAATTCTTCTCCGTTGTATATGTATGTGCTTATATAAAGTGATAGCTGAAAAGTAAATGTTGTGGCGCCACGTTAACGATTATGTTATCTTACTAGCTACTACATCATGTTATTATATATTCAATGGTAGATTGCGATGATTCTGTTGAACGGTCAAACGTTATTTTATTTCGTTGGGTGGAACTCGTGGGTTTTAGAACTCATTAAGGTTTAAGAATTCGATTCCGTTTTGATATGTTTTTCCTTTGAGAATGGCATTTTGAGTGGGTTTGGTTGAGTATAGTGGAATTGAATGGAAAAAGGAAGAAATATTTGAATTAAAGTAGAGCGTGGGGAAAACAATCTATTTCACGAGAGGTTTCTGACTCAATAACTTGGGGGATTTACATAATTTTTTGAAAATTTCTTCACTTTTGATCTCTATTTAATGTCAACCAAATCATGCATTTATTTAGTAATTTGTATGTACAATTTTAATATCTTTTGTTTTATTTTTTGTAGTGTCCATGATTAAGATATTTAACTCTTTATTAAAATTTCAAAGTATTTTTACAAATTTGAATTATTTGAGCTGAAATTATCTATCGTTTAGTTACACTTAAAATTTCTTACTTCTTTTTAAATACATGTTTTTGTAAAAATCAAACTTACATATCTTTCTATAGATCTTAATATGTTTTCTCAATAAATAACTCATTAGATTTTTGGTTGATAAAGTCTTTATACATAAAATATAAGTTAATGAAAAAATATACCATCTTACAGATCACTCAACACTAAATTTCACCATCAATTTTCCTAAATTCCATACTGATTTGTCAGATTCTTTTGTTTATATCCCACGTGCTGGTTGGTAGACCCTAACATACCCCAAGTCTTTGTCTGATTAAATCAATCTTGACATTGACATAGGAACTTCTATTTCTATAGCTACTAGTTGTGAATTGTGTTTTGGACACCTTGGTTTTTAATAATCATAGCCATTGCAACTTGTCATATAATTTAATATTATACTAATTTGTAGCTACTGCTGCTAGATATTGCATGCTAGTCAGTACCTTCTCATACTATATATTTCTCCCCTCTATTCTTCTACCGAAGCAAACTACTGATTGTTACATTACATGTGCAGCTGAGTGTAACATTCATGGATTGTCTGGTTAGAATTTAACATTGTTCTGTTTTAATTTATTATCTTTAATTTTCTTAATTATGCATGACACTGACGTGTATGTGATTCGGGTTCACAACTTATTGTGCTACGTTTTTTCTATTTCAGCTTGACTTTAGCCTTTGACTTGAAGTAATTAATATAATCCAAACAATCTTCAACATCAATCTTTCTGCTCAAGAAGTCTTCACTGCTTCAACCAGTGACCTTCACATTTCTCTCTGCGTCCTCTCCCTTTAATTCAGGTTTGTTAACTTCGTTTTTTTTCTCTGAATTATTATTGCTTAGTTTGTAAGATCACTTTATCATTATTCTATATCTCAAAAATCCCATAGAGGTCCTTATTATGTATGCTTCATATGCAAAAATTACATGCATAGAAGGGTGTAGGAGCCTGTCTTGATTGCAATATGAACCATATTGTTCTTGTGATTCAATGCTGCATTTCCCCACCCTCTTTTGTTTCCGAGGAGCTCAATAGGTACAGACATGGGCTCCCAGTGTACAAATTCACATAGGTTGTTTTGTTGGGTTTGGTTTCAGCCCCCAAACTGTTTGGTTTTTTGAAGTTATATATCAATGAATCTCAGGAAGTGCTCGTTTGGTGGTGGAGAGGTTGGGGTGCCAACATAGTTGGATGTCAGTCTGGGTTCTACCTCTTTCTTTTTGTTTAATAAAAAAGAATGCTGCATTTAAACTGTTTCCATCACTCATTCTCAAGGAAATAAAGTTTTCCTCACTGTATTTTACAGCTGAAAGTCATTGTTGATGTCCAAAATGGGTGATCCAGCTGGTGAAAATCCCGAAACGAAAGAGATGGATGAGAGAAATTTGGCATCTTCACAAGGCCAAGAGCCATATGTCCACAAGGTTGGAATTCCTCCAAGACAAAACCTTTTCAAGGAATTCCAATCCACTGTAAAAGAAACGTTTTTCGCGGATGATCCTCTACGGTCCTTCAAGGATCAATCCAAGTCCCGGAAGCTCGTCCTCGGAATCGAAGCCATCTTCCCCATAATTAGCTGGGGGAGAACTTATAATCTCACAAAATTTAGAGGTGACCTTATTGCTGGTCTAACTATTGCAAGTCTCTGCATTCCTCAGGTAAATTTGCTATAAAAAGCTGATTTTTAGCTTCTGAAGAATAATAGAATAATAGAACCAAGTAAAGCATTAAGAGTCTGTTTGAATATAAAGCTATAAGTGTTTTTTATGACATCTTTACTGAAAAAATGTTCTATATTTACAGTAGAAAAACTCTCAAAAACTATTCTAGCTTGTATCCAAACTCTATATTTCCTACTTCTTACCCCATTCTGAAGGTTTAGATTCTAATATTTGTCTTGAAAAAACAGGACATTGGATATGCAAAGCTTGCAAATTTAGATCCACAATATGGATTGTGTAAGTCTCTTATCTCTCATTAACAGCTCAACTTGCCTATGTGTTGTTGTTTTCTTTGGATATTTGATTGAGATTTTGTTTCCTTTTCTTATACCCATTACAGACTCCAGCTTCATTCCACCACTGATTTATGCTGTCATGGGTAGCTCTCGTGACATTGCAATAGGACCTGTGGCAGTGGTTTCTCTCTTGTTGGGGACTTTACTTCAGAGTGAGATTGACCCCATTGCAAATCCGGTAGATTATCGACGACTTGCTTTCACCGCCACTTTCTTTGCTGGGATTACTCAAGCAACACTTGGGGTTTTGAGGTATGCCACTTTGACTAGGGGTGTTAGCATA
This sequence comes from Amphicarpaea edgeworthii, assembly GCA_014843725.1. Taxonomy (NCBI): domain Eukaryota; kingdom Viridiplantae; phylum Streptophyta; class Magnoliopsida; order Fabales; family Fabaceae; genus Amphicarpaea; species Amphicarpaea edgeworthii. The sequence continues at coordinate 20,895,379 of CM026321.1, forward strand.
AGGGTCTGTTTGGAAAGCTTCTCCAGAAACACTTCTAGGAGGATAAAGAAAAAGAAAAATGAAATGAGATAGCTTTTACATTAGCTAATTTTTGAAGCTCTCTCATCTTTTAGAAAAGCTATATGAGAACTCCTACAAATTAGCTCATGCACAAGTTAATTTCAGCTTATAGAGAAGTTCATTTCATTTTTTCTTCTTACTTTCTCTTCCTAAAAGTGCTTCTAGAGAAGTTTTACCCAAGCAAATCCTAAATCTTCCTAGCACTAATGTTTATGACTGCCTTGTACATGTGCTAGTGCTACCATCCTCTAATCAAATGCTCTACCTTTTGATTCACCTTGATGATGACATTCTGGTTGGTTAATCTTTTGATCAGGTTAGGATTTTTGATTGATTTCCTATCTCATGCTGCAATTGTCGGTTTTATGGGGGGAGCCGCCATCACAATTGCCCTTCAACAGCTCAAGGGCTTCCTTGGGATTATAAAGTTCACAAAGAAAACTGATGTTATCTCTGTGATGCATTCAGTGCTGTCATCAGCACATCATGGAGTATGCTTGCTTTCTCTTTTCCTCTCTATACTATACCTGCACACAAAACTTATTATTCAAGTTTTGTTCTGAAGATATGCTTGTAACACTAAAACTGATGATTAATATCTAACATATTGCAGTGGAATTGGCAAACTATAGTAATTGGAGCTTCCTTTCTGGCTTTTCTTCTGTTTGCTAAGTATATTGTAAGCACACCAATTCATTTGGCTATAAATATATTCCATAAACAGATTATGAATATTGTAAATTGTTTTCTCATTGTTTTATTATATATGATATGTATCAGGGAAAGAAGAACCCAAAATTCTTTTGGGTGCCAGCAATTGCCCCGTTGATATCTGTTATTCTCTCTACCCTTTTTGTATTCTTAACCCGTGCAGACAAATATGGTGTTGCAATTGTAAGTATCTATAAATAATATGTGTATTACCTCTCATGCTGAATTTGGCAGATTGTAACAGTGATAAGTTACTTGGAAAATAAGTTACTTTCTTTTCAAAAGCATTCTCAGAAAATTACAAGAAAAATTGCTTTTTCTTCCCAAAATATGCTAATTAAAAAATTCATTAAGTGTTTATAAGTAAGATTGAAACAGTACTAGTTGCAGCAGTGGTAACGCTTTTTTGTCTATTGATGTGTGAAGGTAAAACATATAGAGAAAGGGATCAATCCTTCATCTGTCAAAGAAATTTATTTTACTGGTGATTACCTTGGGAAAGGTTTCAGAATTGGCATCGTGGCCGGCATGATAGCATTGACTGTAAGCAAAGACGTTGACACTATTATCATCTTCAATGAATACCAGTTTTTACTTTTATGTGTTGTTATGAACCATTGCACTTTGGTTATCAGGAAGCCACAGCAATTGGAAGAACATTTGCTTCTATGAAGGACTATCAACTCGATGGAAACAAAGAAATGGTGGCATTAGGAGCTATGAATGTTGTTGGTTCAATGACTTCCTGTTATGTAGCAACCGGTAAGTTCAAAGAGATGTTTTATGATTTATGAACCTAGCTACTTTAATAATTTTATGGTAGTTTGTTTCATAATAAATCATGGAATTGCATGTAAGTGAGTTTTATATTAAATTTTTTTATAGGTTATAGACTAATCTCTTTCTATCTACAGGTTCTTTCTCTCGTTCAGCAGTGAATTTCATGTCTGGCTGTGAAACCGCAGTATCCAACATTATCATGTCTCTTGTTGTGTTCTTAACCTTGCAATTCCTCACGCCTCTTTTCAAATACACTCCAAATGCCATTCTTTCTGTAATCATCATTTCTGCTGTCATCAACCTTGTGGACTATAAGGCAGCAATTTTGATATGGAAGATCGATAAATTTGACTTTGTTGCTTGCATGGGAGCATTTTTTGGCGTTGTTTTTGCCTCAGTTGAGATAGGACTTTTAATTGCAGTAAGTACCAATAAGACACAGTTGTTATCCTATGCTATGCTCCATAATAATGTTAATGTGGTTTCTAATTGGTAGTTTTATTAACTAATAACTTGGATATTGTTGTGTTAATTAGGTCTCTATATCCTTTGCAAAGATCCTATTACAAGTCACAAGGCCTAGAACTGCAATTCTGGGGAAGATCCCTAGGACTACTGTCTACAGAAACATCCAACAATACCCTGAAGCCACAAGGGTTCCTGGTGTACTGATTATTAGAGTTGATTCTGCAATATATTTTTCCAACTCCAACTATGTTAAAGAAAGGTAAAATAGTCAGGGATCACTAGATATGCTACATGTTGTATGAAGTTTCAATGTTGATGTATGAACTGTTTAGCATTGTGATAATTTAAACATGCATACCATTATAACTTATATGTTGTTAAAGAGTTTAATGGTGATGCACTATCAATATAAAATAGTTTTTACATTACAATGTAAAAATTATTTTACACTGTTAGTTCATTGCTTTTAAACTTATTATTAAAAGGGAGGTTAAAATAGCTTGTAGAATTGAATTTTGAACTATTCTGCACAAAAAAAATTATGTTTCTCCCTACTCATTTACATTATTACTCTAAAATGGAAATTTCACAATCTATTTCATTCTTTTTTGGTAATTTGAAAACCTATTTCTGATGCCAATAACCTATTCTTTTGCAGGATATTAAGATGGCTGATGGATGAGGAAGAACTTGTGAAAGGAGACTACCAAACAAGAATCCAATTTTTGATAGTTGAGATGTCACGTGAGTGTCTATATTTTTCCTTCCTTCTCATCACATTTTCCTCTATCAATGACATAATTTCATGTTGTTCTTAAACGTGTGTTTATTCCAGCTGTCACCGACATCGATACCAGCGGCATCCATGCCCTTGAAGAGTTATTTAGAAGTCTTCAGAAGAGAGATGTTCAGGTAATTTTTCAAACAATCTACTCAAGTTTTGGATTAGCTTCTTCAAAAGAATTGTTAGGAGAACAAAATAAGAAAAAAAAAGTAAAAAAAATAAAATTCATCAAGAGTTAAAATTAGCTTTTGTATTAACTAATTTACAGATGTTTTCTCATATAGCTTCTGAAAGATGAGACAGCTTCTACATGTTAGGTAATGTAAAAACTAATTTTAACTTTTAAAAAAACTCATTTTATTTCTTCTCAAGAAGTCCTTTTGGAGAAGAAGCTAGTCCAAACAAACAGGTCCTAACAATTCTCTAAATGATATATTTTGTGACAAATATCTTACCACTTTGAGCACAGCTTGTTCTGGCAAACCCTGGGCCAATAGTAATAGACAAGCTCCACACATCAAACTTTGCTGCTTTGCTTGGAGAGGACAAGATCTTCCTCACTGTTGCAGAGGCTGTTGCATTCTGTTCACCAAAGCTGGATGAAGAACCTTGAAAAAAATTAAAAAAAAAAATAGGAAAAAAATGTGATTTTGCCACAGCTATTAGGACTGGGAAATGAGGTGAAGAAATGAAGTGGAGGGTGGTAGAGATCAACCTGTGATGGTCACTACAAAAAGTTGTTACAAAGTGGCCTTTAATTTGTGCTAGTTAAGTGCTTTTGGGGTGTCCCTATTCTATAAGTGAAAATAAAAAGATACACTACATATAAAAGGTGCACTTATTGTTGTGCACTCCAATAAATTCATTATTCTAGAAAGAATTTTTAGGATAAAAAAAACTATGAAAGAGAAAATAAAATTAACCTTTCTAGAAGTTAAAATTAATTTCTACAATAGTTAATTTATAAAAAAAATTTCATATAATTTATTCTAAAAAAATTTCTAGAAACATTTATACAAAATAACCCTAACTATAGCAGTCTCAGGCATTGGTTTTCACTGGAATTTCCACAAATCCAAACCCAAGTGTCTTCTCTCTATATGAAATTTCTTCTTGTTCTATATTGTATATATGTACTGAATGACAATTATAGCTTCACAACAAAGAAAAGTTTTCATTCCCATCTTTCTTGCAAATTCTCCTTTTTCTTCCATTTTGTGATTGTAGTTCTTCTTGCTGCAGTGAGGTTTTGTTTGAGCTGATCCTATAAGCAATTGTAGTGAATAGTGATAAACTGATAATATTAATAGTAGTAGACAGATTAATGTAGCAGGTACCTGGTAAACAATGTTTTTCATAGTTTAAGGTGAGGTAGTAGATTTCCATGTGATTTTAGATTTTCTATGTTGAACAGAGTCGCAAAACGCGCCACATTCATGCAAGCATTATATTATATTATATAGCAGTTAAAAAGCTTCACAACGTCATACACGACACGCATCTATAAGAAACTCTCAACAATTTCCATAAAGTACCTGCAGATTATATTGTTATTATATTCTTGTTAAACAGTGGGTAACTTTTTACAATAACAATCAAATTATTACGGCTGATTCTAAAATCGATTTTTTTTTTTTTTATACAGGATTCCTTTCGGAAGTTTGTAATATTCCACTAACAATAAGAGAAATTTTTATTCTCTTAAACTAAATCAATAAGATAGAAAATCTAAATGTTAACAGAAATTTATCTAATAATTAAAATTAGTTACTTATTATTTTATTTTTTTTACATGTATGAACTAACTTATTAACAAATCTTTTTTTTTAAATTTTTTTTTATGAATAAAGAAATTAAAAAATGACACTAAGGTTTACAAAAGAGAGTGTCTGAGGCATTAGCAACTAAGTAATTCGAAACTGAAACTGGACAAGAATTTAATAAAATAAATGAGGAGGAGGATTTGGCTCCTGACTTAACAAGAATGTCTGCCACATTATTTCCTTGCCTAAGCGTATGCTTGAAGCTAATATTACAAGGTAGTTGTACGTAATCACGAATGGCCAAAACCACACCTGCATGAGGATGAACAACGTCGAGCCCCTCAATGATGAATTTCAGAGAAGTGGTGGAATCCGTCTCACAAATAACATTAGAGAAACCTTTTGTGTGGGCAAGTTTAATGCCATGGAAAATAGCACACAGCTCAGTGGTGGTGTTTGAAGTAAAACCATAATTGCCCATATAACCCGTGATCCAATTGCCTGCAAAATCTCGTAGAACGCCACCAAAACCTGACAAGCCAGGATTACCAAAGGAACTACCGTCCGTATTGATCTTGATGTAGTTTTGCGGAGGAGGTTTCCAGGTTAACCAAGATCCTATCTATTGAGGATGAGCCGGGTCGAACCGGTCGAGCTTGTCCCTTTGGCTAGATGTAAAAGAGAACTTATCTGGTTATGCATATACTAGTCTAGCCAAACTAGATCGTTAAAAACCACCTCATTCCTCGCACGCCAAATCATCCAGCAAGTGATGCTGAATAAGAGCTGAAAATTTCCTTGAATGTTACTTCTGAGCCAGTATGCAGCATCATCAATGAAGAAATCAAGACCATACTGCAACCGGATGTATTGTCACACCTTACATGCATAGGGACAATCGCGAAGGATGTGAATCCATGTTTCATTGGCATCTCCACACCTGCAACAAGAAGAATCAATAGTAATATGCCGCATGAAGCGGAAAGAGTTAGTAGGAAGACTCCTCTATAGGTGAGCCAAATAAAGTGTTTAATATTCTCGGGTAGCTTGGACTTCCACACCCACGACTTAACTCAAAGACAAGTAAGATGAAAAGCGAGGCTTTCGGCTCAACCACGCATAGGCGGACTTGGTATCATACCTTCCCGAGCTAGATGCACTCCACCTAATAATATCCGGCATAGAAGGATTAAGAAACAAGTGCAGAAGGGTGTTCCGAATGTCTTGGGGCAAGGTTGTAGTAAGGACGTCAAAGTGCCAATAGCCATCAAAATAGACATCATTAACACGTAATTGCATGTCCCTTTCATGAACCTCATCTACCATGCCATACAATGGTCCCTCCTCTAACCAAGGATCAAACCAAAAGGAGCAATCCCCATCTCCAATCCTAAACGTGAAACCTTGTTTGAGATGAGATAAGGCTTTCATGATAGAGGACCAAACATACGAGCTGCTTGTGGAATTCTTAAGGTGAAGAATATTCTTTTGGCCAATATATTTCGCATATAGTAAGCGAACCCATAACTTATCCTTGCCATGCAAAAGATCCCACACATGCTTGCCAAGTAGGGAAATGTTAGCTTGGCGACATCGACGAATGCCCAAACCTCCTTTGGCACGAGTTTTAGAGATCATAGACCAATCTACCCAATGATTGTGATTCCCTCCCCAGATGAAGCACCTTAACCTAGAGTCAATTTTATTGCAAATTCCCTCCGGATCCATAGGTTTTGCATAGAGTAGGAGGGGATAACAGATATAACTAACATAGCCAAAGTTACTCTGCCAGCACGGCTAAGGAGTTGGCCCTTCCAACCTGCAATGCGGCTATTAACACGATTTGTGAGGGAGGCAAAATCTACCTTAGTGGTCCTACCTACCAAGAGAGGGAATCCCAAGTATCTGCCCTGGATTATGAGTGTGTTGGAACTCTAATATAGTGGCGAATTGTTGAATTTTGCTACGTGGAACATTCTTAGAGACGAAGAACTTAGATTTCTGACTATTGACTTTCAAGCCAGAAGCAAGACAAAATAGACGGATAACATCCTGGACCAATCGCACTTGATTTGCTTGACGCCTTAGTGAACAACGAGGCAATCATCGGCAAAAAAAATAAATGTGATATCTTAGAGCCACCTCTGGAGACCGTAACTCTGATTTCCAATCCCCACTACTCACTTTCTCCTAAATGAGAAGTGCTAGCTTCTCCATGCATAGCAGAAAGAGATAAGGTGACATTGGGTCTCCCTGACGAAGACCACGTCTCGGCGAGAAAGAGGGCAATCTCTCATTATTCCATTTTAAGGACAAGGACGTAGTAGTAGTGTAGTTCATAACCAAATCTATTGTGCGGTCCGGAAACCCAAATTCCTTCAGAGTCAATCTCAAGAAGCTCCAATCAACCTTATCATAGGCTTTTTCAAAATCAATCTTGAACATAACATATCCAGTCTTTCCAGTCTTCTTATGCATACTATGAACAATCTCTTGGGCGATGATGGCATTATCACAAGTTCCCCTCTTGGGGATGAAGTTACTTTGAAGGGGACCAATGATAGAATCTAGGTGTGGCCGAAGGCGATTCACTAGGACCTTGGAGACCAATTTGAATAGAACATTACAAACACTGATCGGTCTGAAGTCCCTGATGGACGTGGGATTCTCCAACTTAGGAATGGGAACTATCAAAGTGTTAGTCATTTGGGATGGGACAACAGTTGTGGCAAAGATTTCAGCTACCATGCGTGTAATATCATCCTTGATATGTGGCCAGAAGGTTCTGAAAAATATAGGTTGAAATCCATCTGGCCCAGGGGCTTTGTAAGGGTTCATGCTAAAGAGGGCATCCTTCACTTTCCGTAACGTGACGATAGCGGCTAAGCCGAGGGAGACATGATTCTCTAATCGAGGAACATGCACTAGCTGTAAGCAATTGGAAAGACATCTAACGGTAGATTGGAAGAGACCTTGGTAGAACAATTGAGCTTCTTTCTTAATAAGGGATGCATCAGTGCACCAAATATTATCGATAAACAGGTCAGAAATGTTATTCTTGCGTCTTCTGATAACCATTTGAGTATGAAAGAATTTGGTATTCTTGTTGCCAAATCTTACCCAATTCTCACGGGACTTCTGGAACCATAACATTTCTTTGCGAAAAAGGATCTGGTTGTACTGGTCCTACAAGGCTTTCTCGAACTGAATCAAGTCAGAAGTAGCCTGAGTCTCTAGTTCTCGGTGGACTCCTTTGATACGGACTTCCAACTTCTTTTTGTCCTGAAAAATATTCCCAAACACCTCTTTGTTAAAGGTGATAGAGTTGTCACGAACCTTATTAAGCTTATGGAAAGTGTCTCCGGTAGTTTGACCCCATGCTTGTGTCACAATATTTGCATACTCCGAGTGGGAAAGCCAAGCTGCTTGAAAATGAAAGGAAGGATTTATGCGAGAGTCAGCTTTTCGACAAGAAAGAAGGAGAGGATTGTGGTCCGAGTTGTGGGAGAGAAGAGTTTCCAACAACGCATTAGGGTAGGCAAGACGCCAGTCAGCGTTAGCCACGCACCTATCGAGTTTTTTTTGTATGAACCCCCTTGCTTGAATATTCCTGCGCCACATGAAGAAGCTCCCCTGTGGTTTCCATATCAATAAGGCCACACTGGGTGAGAACGTTGTAAAGAGCATTGGCCCTAGCTTGGTGGAAGGATCCCCCTGTGACCTCCGATGGTTGAGTAATCTCATTCCAATCGCCAATGACTAGCCACGATCCTTCCATGTCATTACCAATCTCGATCAAGTGGTCCCAAAGAATAGCCCTCACCGTATGAATAGGGGAGGCATACAGCGCAGAGTAGTTCCACCTACTATTCGTCTTCTCTAGCCGAAGGTAATACATTGATTCGTGGAGTGTAGAAGAGTAAAGTTGACATCCAGCCTTTCTAATAAGACCCAAGTACCTCCTGCATGTCCTCTAGCCTCTTGAATAAATACCTTCTCATACCCCAATGACTTCCAAAAATTTTCAACCCTATGGAATTGAACATGAGTTTCGTAGATGAAGAAAAGGGAAGGTTTATGGGTTTTAATCATATGTTTAACATGCCGTTTTGTACAACGGCCAACTGCTCCTCTTATGTTCCATGATATGATTGATATATCTTGTAAATAATTCATGACAACATAATGAAAAGAGGAGGGGAACCTGAGCCATGGCCCTACGTTGGCATGGCTTGGCTTACAAGGACTAACTCTTGAGCCACATTGGTCACCTTCTTACCTTGAGAATCTTCAACCATAACCACATCAATATTAAGGTTCAATGCAATAGCATCAGCATGCACACCAAGTACTGTGGTGTTAACCCCATTTTGATTTACATGATTATTCGCATGAATATTGAACATGGACGATGATGGCGTTGATGTGGGGTCCGGTGGAGTAGTATGAGCTGGAGGCAGTACCTTTTTATTTGTTGGTCTTTGCAGCATTTTGAAATAATTATGCAATAGGGGTAGAAAAATCTGAACGTGATCTTTTATGAGCAGGTGGGGCCACGTGGCTAGATTGATTTACATGATTACTTTTTAAATTTCCCACTTTCTCTTTCTTGCCACGAATATTGGGATTCTGTTGTGGGAGAGAGAATTTATTCTTATTCTTTTTAAGAATAAAATCCTGAGTCATCATATTCTCTTTCTTTTTTGAATTTGAATTATTGTTATTCTGTTTCTTCCTTCGTTGCACAACAAGCCAATCACCATGCACAGGATCATGATTAGCATCTGTTATTTTTGTTGCGGTTTCCACTTGCTCTCCTGAATTAATGGGGACATTAATTTCAATAATTGGAGACAGATCTACTGTTGTTGCGATGGTTACCGGAGCAATTGGCGACACTGTTCCTTGCGAGGTTGATAATGGGGTTTTCAAGATGGAGACCTTCATACTCCACTCGGTACCAAAAACCTCTCAACCAGACCTTCCCAACAACTGGTTTAATAAGATCGATTTCAATGCAAACTCGTGCAAACCTGCCTCGCCTTATGTCTTTGGTATTGGAGTCCACCTTAACTAGTTTCCCAATACTAATACAAAATATTTATTAAATTTGTTTGTCACGGATTCTTTTTTTTTAATCACTTTTTTTTATTTATAAAATTCGAATTCGAAAGCTTAATTAATGAGAAGTATTTTCAGTACTATAAGTTAATAATTTATAAGTTTTCAACCATATAATTTTTAACTTAACTATCTAACGTATAAATTACTACTTTAAAACAGTGATACAAAAAGAGCATTAATTGGACTTCATAAAGAACAATGGATGTGCCACACCTTGCAGGCCATTGGAATTGGACGGCTACATATAAAAAAGACAATTGAAAATCCAAATCGTGGTGGAGTAGCAATTAGCAAATGAGATGATGAAGAAAACCATACCCAATATATAACAAAGAATTTACGCTCACAAAATTTGTGTATATATATGGCTTCATTGTTAGTTTCATATTTACGAGCCAGCATGTGCTTTCGAATCAGCAGGGAACTCACAAAAGAAGAGTTAAAGGATAGAGAAAAAAGGAACAAAACAAAGCTCAAGGAAAAGGAGAGGAAGGCCAAAGAGAAAGAAAGAAGAAAGAGAGAGGAAATGCAAAGAAAAGAAGAGGAAGAGAGAAAGAAGAAGAGACAAGCACAAGAGGAAATGATAAGAAAAAAGGGTCAAGAGTTGGAAAGAAAGGGAAAGCAAAAGAAAAAATAGTGACTCTATATCACTTTCTTTTGTTTTTCTCTTCATGCGATGAAAACAATATTTGAATGCATGAGGACATCATGAGTGATCAATTTGTTCAGTACAAAAGCACATCGAGTCTCATAAATAATAAATGGTAGAATCGTTGCATAGGTTTATTGGTCGAAACTCGTTGGCATCATCATGTGCCATGTTATGAGTCTCAATGATTCATGTGTTATTTTTCATTTTTGCCTTTATTCATGTACTTGATTTTAACAACTTACCCTTTCAAACTAAAATACTAATAATAATTTATTAAAGAGAAAAAGTATTCACAATACCCAAAGGTGAAGCACCCTAATTAAAAGACTAAACTAAGCACCTAACAAAACAACTTATTGAGTACCTCATTAAGAACTAAAACAAACGGTTTCCTAACTAATAGCTAACGGTTCCTAATAGAAACAAACAAACAAAACACTAGTGAGAAGAACCAAAATAGAATGGGACTGTGCTGCAGCTGAAGAATGTTTTGGTTCTGCACTTGTTGTTGGACTTGATGCCTCTGAAGGACTCGGTGCTGGGCTTTCTGCCTCTGAAGGGCTTGGTGCAGGACTCTCTGGTTGTTCTTCATTTCCTGGCTCTGAAGTGGTTGGTGCAGGACTCTCTGGCTGTGGTTCTGGACTTTGTGGCTCTGAAGGGGTTGTTGTTGGGCTTTGTGGCTCTGAAGGGGCTTGTGCTGGGCTTTGTGGCTCTGAAGGGGATGGTGCAGGGCTTTCAGTTTCTTGGGTTTGACTTGGAGCTGGCTCAGGAGGATCAACTGAAATATGACAAAAAATAAAAATAAAATGAATGTAAGATCATAACAAACACAACTTCCTAACTATCTAGATAGAGTGAGATGTTTATGTTACATGAGAATTGTTAGGAAGTGGTTTATAAAAGTTCAAAACTTAACGTGATTTTAAGATTAGAAGGGCTGAAAGGTAGGGCGTGTGAGTTAGTTTTTAATTTTTAAAATCCATTTTGTAGATCAATTTAAAAAAAAAAAAAAAATTTAGAGAATGTCAAAAAGAAAGTGTTTGATAATTTTATTTTGAAAACTATTTTAGAAATAAAATCAAAACTAAAAACACCAAATAGTTTTATTTTCATGTTTGTTACTTTTTATTGGTCAAATTAGTTTTATCTCCGTGTTTGTTAATTTCTATTGGTCAAATTAAATTTTAACTTATAGACAAAAATACACCATCTCTTCTTGGGTTTTTTACAACTTTAATTGATTTTCATTGAGTGTAGATCACACTTTAAATAATTAATGCCCATGTAAATAATCATTATTCATTTGATTAATAATAAAAGAAAAATTTACTTACCCGGGGATGATGCTAGATTAACATCAACTGCGTTAAGGAACAACAAGAAACAACAACAAAAATCACGTTATTAGCATTCAAACTGTGTCCATAAAATTTAAATTAATAATAAAAGATGCACAATTAATTTCCACCGAAAATAACCTACCATCTCCGCATATTGGCGAATAACTCTTGGTGAATCAATTGTCCTTGTAGACTTTGAAACATGGAAGTTGGAGATCAATGGAATAAACAAAGCAGACAAAATAATGAAGAATTTTGTCATCGTTCTTCTGTCAAATTTTTAAAGCCTTGTGTTGTTGAATATCTCATTAAACAAATCTGAGAAGAGAAAGTGTTGTTGAGTACGAGAAAAAGCTTTGTGTCAGTTGAGTATCTCAACAAAAAACAAAGCAAAGATAGCTTAATCGTATCATTTAAATACCTATGAGATAGGAAGTTATGGGTTTGTTATGGTTGTTTTTAACTCTGTCTTCTAAGATTTTTTTTTAATAGATATCATATCTAAAATAACTGTTAACAGTTACAGCAGATAACTTTAAAATAAAATATAAACATTAGAAATTTAATGAAGAGCATGTGTTACTGACTGGTCACTTAAACAGATTTATTTTATAAACTTAAAAATTTAATTTTTAAAATTAAATATTTTTAAATATATAAATTATATCCCCTATCTAAGTCTATTAATTTGTATAAAACTAACTAGTCATGTTTTATGTTGTGTATCACTGAATAGTGTATATGGTACAGTGTGGTGTGGTCCCCTGCTACAAGCCAAGCCACCAACACCGCCGCGTCCCTTAAGTGAAGGTGATTGTTGCCCTTTCCATCCCCTCAACGAGTCCTTTAATTTTGTTTTAAATCTTTTCTCCATCGTCCCCTTAAAGAACAATTAATAAACAAATTGCGGATAATTAAAATGACTCAGTTGAATTTGACAAACAGTATCATGAATAAAGTTAGCTAGATTTTTCTAATCATCAATTACTTTTGTTAACAAGTTTAATTATTAACGACTAACAACTACAACGGTGTTAATATAAATTACAGTAATTTGTGTTTTATAACTAACTAATACTTAGTAGTTAGTACATAGTTGAGATTCATAAAAAGTTATTTCTTTAAGATTTATGACATAATAGACCTTATAGACTTGAAATTTATAAGCTCCAGAGTGAATCTGTTTTTCATCACTGTTGAGTTAGGGTGTAAAGTGGGACCTATTCGATACCAAGCTGACAAATCACTGTTTCCTTTCTCCTGATGATGCCATGTCCTTAACCACTACTCAAAATACAATCGAGTTTCTTTTTCATTCAGCTTTTTTTCTTTTCTTTTTGGAATCTATAAAAAAAAACTGTAATTAAGTTTAATTTATGTGATTTTTTGTTTATGTTTAGCTATATTTTCAATCGCAGTATAGTAATATATAAAATTAATTAAGTGTAATCATTAACTAATAATATTTAATAATTTTCCCACATATCATTGATAGAAGAGCTTAAGTACGACAATAATTATCAATGGTAGTTTGCTAAATTGATAAAAAAAAAATAATAATAATAATAAGGTCAGCTAGAACATCATTGAATTGAGTTTTATTAATGATATTTTATTGATAAATTATTTGCAAAACAAGACAGCTTGTAGTATTATCACTCTTATTTTAGAATACAAAAGTCTTCGATCTCTGATTCCAAAAACTTATTTACCAATAAATGTGTCTAGACAATTCCTTTATTCAGCAAAGAAATTTGTCTCTGTTGCTTATAAAATTGGAAAATGCACGAGTGAACAGAATACACTAAATATATTTGATGATTTTATTTCATTTTCGCTTTAGTTAATTAAATCTTTCAAAATAATTACTAATCAACACATGGACCTAGAATTTATAAATTGAGAAAGAGAATCTATTGGCTACATACATCCACTGTAATCTCACATGAATTATTCATTCTTGATCCTTCTAGCTTGTACTATCTTACACATGCCACTGTTTTTTTATTTTTTTTGTTTTCAAAGAAAAAACACATAGAAAAGTTAGTCTATTGGTTTCTAATGACTAGTCCCACCAATGATGAACTTTCACTGAGTTGTTATATTGTTTACTATAGGAATGGTTAATTTTTCTGATACTTATATATCAAAATATTATTCATTCAACAGTTATTATTACGTTTGATAACACTTATCGACAGATTGGACAAAGATATCAAATCTTGGAGAGATGCTGTAGATGATGAATCGACTTGCGTTGCTTAGTTGTAAAGAAAAAAAAAAGTTGCAACTCCAATTCAAAACCTATATATAAATTTGCATATATCCATGAAATGCCAAAACCCATTGCAGTTTACCCTTTTCTTTTGTTCTTTTTTTGTCAGGCCTATGGAATTGCCTCAAAGATCCGTTTCCATGAGTTAGCTATAGCACAAATAGATTAATTATGGATCAAAAGTTAATAATAAAAAATTAATAACTCAGGATCTGATGTCATACCAACTTGCATTGGAGAACCACCATTCACAAAATTCCCACAAACACACATGGTTTTGAACACCCAACTATTTTCCAATTTCCAACATTGAGAAACGAATGTGAAAGAAGCAAATCCTAGCCAGAAAGAAAAACAACCAATAGATATTGGTAGTATATCAAAAGAGGCTCTAGTTCCTACAACGTGATAAACTAAAATTCAAAACTAAAATAAAAGGCAGAAAGAAAAGCAGCACCAAAGGAATTTCAATTTTGAAATTTCGTTTTTCCATTTTAATTATCTATGGATTCGAAATCCCACACAAGAGGGATTACTACAAGGTACTTCCAAGTTCCAAAAATAACACTTGCCCAGTTTTGCCTATGTAAGCAAGGTAAACCACCCACTCCCATTATCCAATGGTAAAAATTAAAAAAAGAAAAAAAGAGAGAGAGAGAGAGAGAGAGAAAGAGAGAGGGAGAGGTATATAAACATGTTTTTGGCATGTTTGTCTGGTTTGGGTTTCACGTCTACAACGCAGCCACGGTGGTTTCAGCCTTGGTGGCGGGGGCGGCGGCGGCGACTTGAGGAGCCACCACGACTTGCTTCTTCGACGCCATAGCAAACTTCGCTTTTCTCTCGTCCTGGTTCATCTGCTGCTGGCGACACTCCAGACTGCAGAAAGCAGTATCACCCCTATAAAACAATAAAAATAAAAAAAATTCATTAAAATTCCAATGAAACCGATTTTTAAAAAAATTGACCGGGTCTAACGAAATTCACTAGTAGCAGTAAACGGTTTCTTAGTTCTGTAACAGAACTGAATGAATTAATTCTGGTATGTATACCTGTACATGTAGATGTCGCGGCCGGGGATAAGATGGCGTTTGCAGAGGTTGCACGCGCGCAGGAAGTGATGCGTCTCTCCGAAATCCGAGGAATGTCGCCTGAGGATTTTGGGTGAAGAGAACATCCTCGTTGTCGTCTGATCTGCTGTAACCTTACCAACACCTGATTTCTGTTGGTTGGCGGCGGCATCGGCGGCGGTGTTCAGATCCGAGGTTATCTCGGACATGCTGGTGGTTCTCTTCATTGGCGGACGAGGTCTCTTTCCGAGCAGCATCTTGTTGATTGATTTTGATGTTGTTTTCTGATTTCTGTGAAGAAGGGAAGAGAAAACAGAGAGAATGCGAGTAGTGCAAGGTGGGTGAAGGTGAAAAACAGTGGGGCTTGGGAGAGATAAATAAAAACAAGAGCCTCGAACCGAGGAAGTAAGCAACGCCGTTGATTTTTTTTTGTTCTTTCATCAATCTACATTAACGAGAAATGAAATCTCACGTCAACCCTCTCTTTTCAACTCTAATTTAAGGGTCATTCATAGATGGTAGATTAGTCTAGCGTAATTAAAATTGAAAATAAAAACTATTTAAAAAATAAAAATAAATAAATAACTGGAAATTTTGATTTTTTTTTTAAATTAACAAAATTAATATAAACTTACCGTATACAATATTTAGTTATTCGATCAAGAACAGTTTATAAAAAAAAATATGTATTTAAGTATTTTTAAATTGAAATTCTGTATTTTTCAACAATAATAAATATACCTACCAAAAAAAATTATTTCTATCCTTATTTACACTTCTCATTTATTTACTTTATTGACTTTTCCTATATATTCACTATTCTTTAAGTTTCTCAAGTAAATAAAAATCAAGATTGTCTTGGAAAAATTAATAATCTTATTTACATTCTTGCCAATGAATAATGGACAAGAAAAGGTATGGAGCAAGAAAATTTATATTTTTGTCTTATATTAATCAATTACTATCATTCAAGTTCATCAAATTTAAGTAGTAAATATTAACAGTGTAACATTTTAATGGTTTAAAATTTACACTTACAGAGTTCAGGGTGTTATCATTAAACACGTACACACAAATTCTACACCTAAAAAATTATAATGTATCTCTTACGTGTTGTAAGAAAAATATATGCATATTTTAGACTTTATAATTTGATGTTGAAGTTTTTAATACCCGAATTATTCACATTTATTTTCTATTTATAAATTCAACTTAATAATTCTTTTTTCTTAATTACTATTTATTCATTTAAATTTATAATATTTTTATTAATATAAATAAAAGATTTTATTATTCATTTGACTATTTATTATTTTTTATTGTATACATGTATATGAAAGAATTTAAATCTTTTTCCCTAAAAAGAAAGAATTTAAAATATTTCAAAGAAAAACTCAAATAAGGATATGTTTCCAAAATAATAATAATAAAAAAGAGCAGTATGAATAAACATGTTGAAAAGTCAATAATGTACCATTTTTTTTTATATTGCTATATATTAATTATTATATAAAATTTTAATGTGAGAAACTTAGTTTAAAGAATTAAAATTTTATAAAAAAATATTAATAATTAAAATTACGCATGACATAACGAGAACTGAAAATAGAATTTTTTTTTTTTTTTCATTTTGCCTTTTTAGTGCGAAACAGAGACTTTGGATACTTTTGAGTCTAAAAGACAGATGTCACTTTTCGTGACTCTTATTGGTTACCCGAAGGTCCACATCACTACGCAAAATGTTGAAATAGAAAATCTACATCTTTCAATCAATGAGTTTAATAGTTTTTATTATAATTATTTAATTTAAGTGAAAAAGCATGCATGACATAAAAGATAAAACGCATATGCATTTAATATTTATTTATTTTCCTTTTTCAGCAATATCAATATTAAATTAGAGTAAAATATTTTTATACTATAAAATCATTTTACACCATCTATTAATTATAATCATAATTATAATAACTTTTAAAATAATTTTATAAAAATTAATTATTTTATTATAAATAAAGAGTTATAATTTAGTGATCATGTTTTGCATTGAAGATATATAAATTTTTTTCTCATTAAATTAATTTTGTCATAATAACTTTAACGCATTTCCTTAACCATGCAACTTATACAAGGATTATATTATGAAAATAAATTACTATTTATTTAATTTTTTTTCTTTTCTAGAAAATAAGTTATTATATATATGGCTCGTGTGAAAATTACGTTTTTATGTGAGGATGAAAACAGACATTTTTATCTGTTGGATTAAATTAGACGCAATCATTTTAAAAATTAACATACACCTACTTTATTTTGATTTATATCCTTCCTCTCTTTATTGCATCCAACATAAAAAAAAAAAATTATCAAATATTCAAAAGAATTATTTTATCACATCCTAAAATATTAAAGACTTTTCATCGTTGCCACCAAGGGTTGTCCCATCACCATGACCACCGTCACCACTACCACCATTATGATCATCGTTTTTGTTGTTGTCGTTAGGATTATCGTCACCACATCAACATGGTTACCACTGCAATTTTTGCCACCACTAAAGTTGTTACTGTTACTATCGTGATGGTCGTCCCATTGTTACCACCACCATTCAAAATATATTTTGAGTTTCCTTTTACAAAATATAATATACTGAATTATTTTTGTTAAAAGAATTTAACACTTTTTTTCGACCACATGCATTCCTTAATATATTTTGAAAATAATTATATTCAAAAAATGATCAGTATTATTTTTATTTTTTTTATTTATAAAAATCGAACATAATATTAAATTCACCAATTTTTTTTTTTGAAGAATACTATAGATAATATAGGTGACAAAACTCACATTTGGAATATTTATCAAAGTTCCATATGTCACGTTCAAATTTAAAATCACGTTGAAATAATTCATAAATTCACGGGGTTAGGAGTAAATTTAACGTTTTCTCCTTTATAGTTTTCACGCGGCTTCATTAACTATGATAGTAAATTATTTATTTAATGAGTTTAAATTTTTAGGAAATTAATGCTATTTAATTACTTTTTGTATTTTTTCAAAATTATTATCATTGATTATTTGAGGATATCAATAAATGAGATTTTTATTTAATTAATATAGATTTTGAGTTTTCACGCGCTTTTTCAGTAATAAGATTATATTAAATTAAGAATTTAATGCTTTCTCTTTGATAATTTTGAGTTTTTCATTAATAAAGTTAATTTTGTAAAATTACTATTGTTTTGATCTATTTATTAAATTTTCTTGGTTCGTATAAAAAAATATAGGAAAACAAATATTATAGACAAAGAGAGTAAAACTTTCTTATTCAATGTGGCATAGTCATAAGGGGAAAAATAAGACTTCTTATTGAAAAATTAGTTAAATTGAATGCGAAATATAATTAAATATTTTGTAACAGAAATATATATAATTAAATATTTAAGAAATATCCTTTATAAAAAAAAATTTCAACAACGTTATTGATCTTGATTGTTTATTGCTCACCTAAATTTTCCTAGGAGGGTTTATTGCAAATCTAGAAATGTTAAATAATAAATTATAAGCACTATAACATTTTTTTCTTTACATATTTTGTGAATTTGGTAGTTAATATCAACATTCTCGTTTTTCCTTAAAAGCTAATACAGTTTCCACTTTAGTTTTTTTTAATTGAAAAATTGTTCTAATCTGATTACAAATAAGTTATTGTTTAATACTATATAGAGTAAAATATCTACAAAAAATTATTTTAGGCTATGAATTTCCAATTTGAATTACGATTAATCTAATTAATTAATCCGATAACCCTGACCCTACTAATTTGATTTCTCAATTATTTGAAATTATTTTTTAATAAATATTTGAGAACATGATTTATTTTAATTACCTTATTATTAATATGGAATATTCATCGTCTTTATCAATTAATAATCTCTGTTGATAAAATCTGTTTGTTTCGTTACTTTAGTGAAAAATTTATCACTTGCAATCAGTTTTTTTCATTACATTACATTATTTTAACATAGTATATTATAGTAGTTTATTCCATTGAAAAAACATGCATTTGTGGCGGTGAATTAAATTGAAGTAATTCAATTTTATATGGACGTGGCTCAATTGTCACCAAGGTTTGTGCTCCATTTTGTAAAACGTGCTGGATCGCTGGTGCTTACTATTCAGACAAAAAAGGTAAGACCTGTGTCAGTGTGTGGATGGTCTCTTCCAAAACAAAAACAAAAAACAAAAAATTGATTAATTTCTCCCTCAAATTCAAGCTCTCAACATCTATTTAACTATACATTGTTGTTATATTCTTTCTAATTATTCTTCTTATAAATATTTTTTAATTAATTCTTATTATAAACAATTAAAAACTATGTAATAAAAGGATATATAAAAATAAAATTTTAAAAATATTTAATGCCTCGTGTAGATTTTGTAAAATGACGTAAATTAGAAACAACAAAATCTGTCTTATTATACTCGATCTCCCTGTTCCCTTTCACAAGTTACATTTTATGTAGTGAAGACGATGATGTAATGCGCACAATATTATTATAGTGAAAAGAAGGAAGAAAAATTTATAGAGAAAGTGAGAGATAAAGATAACCACAATCATAGTGGGAATTACGCAATACTATCAAGCATACATAAGCTAAATAAGCTAATTAGTAATAATTTAGTAGAACCAAACAACGTAAGCTTGTATTTTTCTTATTATGAGAAAATAGGTTATATTACATATTATAAAAAAGTTTTACATCGTTATCAATTATATTTATTATGCATAACTCGAATAATTGAGATAATAATATAAGATTTGATTGTACTCATAAAATAATTTATTTAGTGAAAGATTTTATATTCAATTTTTATTATGTAAAATTTACTTAAACAAACGACAATAAGTATCGGAACGAAATTAATTTTTATCAAATAAATTAAAAATATCAATGATTAATTACCTTATAAATTTATTTTATACCGTGTATGATTATTATCTTATCTTGTTATCTCGTCAGAAACAAACAAAATGGAGTGAATGTGGTGCTTGGAAGACAGCCAACAGGGTTATGAGTGTCCCACAATGCTGGCCTCGTGTGGTTGCCTTGTCTTGTTCGATTTCGATGGTACCCCGTCAGAAGTGGCACCAATAATTTTGCCTGGTCCACGCACCTCCCCTCCCCAATATTCACTTTAAGACTAGCTTTTTGGGTGTGCATCCATAGAGTATAGTATAGTATACCACCACATTCTTTCATGACATAATGACCCAAAAGTATTCCCTCACCACTTTTTTCTGTCCATTCGAGTGTTCAAACTTTACATCATTCAATAGTTATACGATCAAAATAATGATAATCTATAATTAAATTTTTAGTCCAAGTAATAATAAACTCAAAAGTAAAGTCTCATGTTCAAAATTTTATAAATAAAAAAATGTGATTGATATAGAGATTAATCATTAGTTATTTATAAAATCGACAAATATTTCTTACTAATAAGATGATTATCAATAAAAATAATGTCCACTAATTATTGTATCAAAAAGATATATACGAATTAGTGGGTGATTATGTTGGGGTCTTTGCCACAAAATTGTTGAGAGAATTAATTAGAGGGTTGTAGATATTCGGTTTCTTTATCGTCTACTAAACGTGGATTATATTCGCTTAGGTCGAGATACGGGTTTGCTAATTTGGATACCCCACTTGTTTTTTTTGTTTTTTTTTAATTTAACAGAATATTTTTTGTAATGCATATCCTTGTCAAAATTTACCTTCTGTATATAATATCACTTGCTTTATAATGGATGTGGATGTTTTGGTTTGTAAAGACAGGACTAACTCGGATTATATAATGAGTTTATTAATAGATAGATATTGTGCTTGTTATGCAATAGTTAGCCATAACAAGTTCCATTAACCTCTCTAGTCATTTACTATTGCGATTTGATTAATTTAGTTACACAGTGTGGGTAAGAATAAATCACGATGAGAGAATACTTATCCTCGGTAAGTTTATGGTTTATGACGGAAATTATTTTGTTAACTTATAACATTTTAATAAATTAATAATTTAATTAATACTTTGAAATATATAATTATAAAACTTTGGTATATAATTTATTGTATTGAACAAAATTTAATTTTAATGGTTGGCTCCCGCAACCTAAGAGTAACTTGAAGAAATTAATTGGTACTTACATGCACTAATAAAATGCATCTATCTTTTTATAATTCATCACTGAAGAATTGATTGTCATGTCTCAAAAATGATTAGAAATATTACAATTTGGTGAAGAAGAAAAAAGAATCATTTAGCACAATAGCTATGAAGTTAAAGGGGAAACACTTTGGTGTTTTCCCTTCTCTCCCTTCTCTCCTAGTGACATTAATTCTTGACAGATTGTGGAAGTTCATTGGTTGCATGCCTTCTGCTTTTTTCTTTTTTTTTTTACTTATGTGAAATACTATTGTCTATTAGTTATATTATATCATTATTGTTTTCACCTTCTGTGTACTAGGTACTGTGCCACTACTGTCTGTTCTGATTCTCATTGTCTTTTTTCTCTTTTGTAAGTTTCTGCTTCTAAATTTTACTGGCTTTGATAGAATCAAGATATAAGAATCTATAACCATTTTAATTATTTTACTGTAAACGATATATACTATGCTCAGTCAATCATATTGCAAAAGTTATATTGGAATTCTGTGTATCAGCTACGATCTTGTGTGCCTGAGCCTTTGCAATTATTTACTTCATACCTTAGTACTTCAGCTATGATTAATTACTCATAAAATCCCTGTTAACAGTTTATCTTATTATCATGTTTGGATTATATTATTTACTAAGACTATCGCATGTAACTAATATATAGAAATTATCGAAGTTAAGTTTTTTTTTTTTTATAAGTAATTATTGAAGTTAAGTATGCATGTTCGATATGGTTTATATTAATCTAGCTATGGATATAATTTTAAACTAAGAAAATAATCCTTTTGATATATGATAAACAATATTTTAGAGTTTATAAGTTAAGCTAACAGTTTATGTTTCAATAGTATTTAAAATTCACAATTTCTTAATACTAAATTGGTAGGTCTCCTTTATTCATATATTTCTAAAATAAAATGTAACAACTGATTAATTAGTTAAGAAAATAGTTTAGAATCTTTTTCTTTTGTTAACTACAGCCCACCTATAAGACTTTAGAATGGACTCTCAGCAGATGTACTAAAAGCATCATATTTCTTTGTAGCTCTTAGTCGTTGTTAATGTTTTATTCATAAAAAAAAAATTATAAAACCAACTAAGATTTTATATCCAGTTTTGTAGTTCTTTATAATGATAACAACACACATGGTAAAAAAAACACAGTTCTCTGTGTTATAGAGTTCTTCACCACTTCCTTATTTGTGGTTTAAGATTGATTGGTAAAAGAATATTCATTCTATCACAATGTCTCTCTTTTCAACAAGAACCTCAGTTCTCAGCAAGCTTTATGGTCTTGTTAGAAGCATAATTCACATTTTTTTTTGTAAACTTTCCATTTTTAAAATCAATGAGGTTGAAAAATAGTTACCATGCAATGCAATATGAGTATGAAGAGAAACGCACTTAAGCTACATGGTTTGGAACCCTCCTCAAAAAGATCCTTTAATTTTGCTAGTCCAAAATTAGATTTCTGCCACAAATTTTTTTTATTTTTAATTAATTTTTTTTTAGAGTTAATCGCATTTTTTACCCAACATTTTAATTTTTGATGATTTTTACTTTAACAAATTAATTTGGCCTATTTTACTTCTAACTTTTTAAAATTTGACAAATTTTACCCCTTATCATTTGTACTTTAATAAACATGAATATTAACAATAAAATTTGTCAAAAAATGAAAATTGGATATAAAATTTGTCAAAAAATATAAAAGTTACACTAAAATTTGTCAAAAAAATAATAAAATTATGGTAAAATATGTAATCATGTGAGGATCCAAATTATAAAGGATAAAATTGGCTAAATTTTAAAAAATTAAAGGTAAAATATACCAAATTAATTTATTAAGGATAAAATTAGCCAAAAAATTAAGAAAAATTGGATAACAAGTAAAATTAAACTTTTTTTTATTTATTATAAAAACATGTGAAGGAAAATAAGACTTTACACCCTACACTAGTGTATGTAGATATAGGTAATCCAAATACATCTTACTCATATTTTAGTCTTTCTAGCTAGCTTTTCACTCTTTTGGCATTTTAATCTTAACCGGCTCAATTATCTATATTTAAAATATTATACACGCGTTTTCAAGTAAATTTAATAAATAAAAGTAAAATGAAAAAAAAATTGATTCGTTTTTTTCTTTAAATATGTTTTTTCTAACTTAAAATTAAACATGCATAGACGGTTTACTGGTGGGAAATAAAATTTTAATATTATTTCTAACATAAACAATACAGTGGAAAATAGGACTTCCTACTTCCACAGAGCAAATACTCTAACATGAAAGTCAAGCTAATATGAAACTCAAGGCCCTTTATTGTAGAAGAATGAAGAAACACATTTACAAACCAGAAATAAATTAGAAAAATGAACTTTTATTGTGAACTCAATGAAGGTCCAAAAAAGGATTAGAATTCAAATGTGTAACTACATTTCAATATTTTACAATTATATATATATATATATATATATATATATATATATTAGAGGGAGACTCAAACATTGAAAGTGTGGCTGAAGAGAGACACGTTCCACCTTTCACCTGTTCATGTGAGTGTGATGAACAATTAGTCACACGCTCGTGTTTGATGTCACGTGGGTTACTTAAAATGCCTATATTAATTAGAGTACTGGTATCCGTACATCTGAAAAATATACATCCGAGGTTCACCAAAAATTATATAAATATAGTTAGTTTTATTGCTGTAGTGATTAATTTCTATTGGACCAATTTGTTGATAATTTTGGTTTATATGAGAAGAATATTATGTTAATATAAAATTTTGTATACAAAATCTATATGAAAATAATATGCTGTTGTTTTCAATGAGATATCTAGATAATATTATGTTAACTTACTCCTAAAATTTTGTAACTTAAATACACCTATTTGTTTTTTGGGGTGAGTTTGCAATTTATAGTAACATACACTATTACACTTATTTTTCAGAAAAAAAAAATTATGTCAAGCAAGCTACATTTTAGATGTTTTTTTTTTTATCAGCTAAATAAACTATTATATTGATAAGAGGAAAATAAAATAAAGCAATAAGCCTGTCAAATTAAGTTTCAGATGTAAAAATCATTTTAGATGTATCTAGGGGACGAAACTAGACTATTAACGTGTGTACAAAATCCGATCGACACAGGTCTTACAATATAAACATATCTTACTTTTGTTATGTTTATACTCATTCATTTAGTCTTTTAATCAGTTTGATAAATCTTTTTATAGGTAATAAAAAAAAAAAAAATTTTAAAGAGACCAAAACACAACATAACTTTACTCCTAAATAGATCGTCCACTATGAGTGTAGTACTATCTTATATGCACTGATCGATTGAGTTAATGTGATAACCTTAACCTATGTACATTGATGATGAATTAATCTTACAATGATTGGAAAGTACAGCAAATGGCAATTACTAGTTCTAGTTGAGAGAATTAGGGACCCCGTCCCTTTCTTTCCCTTTGTCTCTCTCCCTTTGATTGGTGGTCCAGTGGGTTTAAAAGCCTTTAAAACTCCCAGTTACATCCAGCTCAATTGAGGGCGAGAGGGCATTACATAGCATACACCAAATTAGTCACTTCCTTTTAAAAAAAAAACAAAAACAAATAAATTAGTCACGGTGAGTATCATATTTAAAAAAAACAAAAACAAAAACAAAAAAGCATGTAAGGCATTGATTAATTAGATCATACAAATATCAACATTAATGTCATTCATTCATATCATATCATATTTTTGCAATGAGAGTGGAAATTAAATAAGCTAACAACACAAAGTCATGGTGAGTATTTTTATTTTATTTCAATAGTGACCAATTAACAATAAGGTGGGAAAAAAACAGAAATTGTTATATCATTGTGATGGTAGTGGGGACCGAGTGTTAATAGGGCCTAGAAAGAGTGAGAATCTGATAATAATGATATTTCCCACCGGACAAAATTCATGTCCCTATAAAGTTTTTCTCGTAAATACTCTGATTATTGTTGTTCCCAATAATTTTCGTAAGGTGAAAATCAACATAAAAACTTTTTGTTAAATAAATCAATTTTACAAACACTTGGTGGTAAATTCGTGCACACAATAAACGCGATATTTTCGGTTGGTGCTAGACAGAGCAGTCAGTAAAAGACATACATGTTGCAAAAAAGTCATTGCTGGGTGTCACATTGTGATTCACATTCACTGCTTCATAATCTTGCTATAGCTTCTCTCCTTTATCCAATATTTTAATTGATATTTCAGTGTCATTGTTGTGGCCAACATATAGCAATATTTATTTTAATCATTATTAGAGCAAATTTCTAAATTGGTAATTCACAAAAACAAAATGAAAACTAAATTGGTCTGCTGCATCAAATTAGCGACTAACACATCACTTTAAAGTTTAAACAAATGCAAAAGCTTCATCATCATAATGTATTGGACTTTGTATCTTTTGAAAGTAATCTCTTGCTTTATAAGAAGATCGAGTGAGGAATCTTGAATAAATTTAATAGCTGATATTAGATGCATATATATAAATTATAGTTGTGTTTAATTTTTAATTAAAATTACTTTTTTTTAAAGTCAAAGTCTTAAATTTGAATTTTGTGTATGAAGAAATATATTTTTTATGAGAATTTTACTTTGTTGAAGTGAGTTTATCCTTTTTTTTAATTACAACTTCTTATTTGATACCTAACTAATCTCTCTTATAAGGGCGACTTATGTTTTGGTTATCAAACCTTGAAGCCAGTAAACATTTTTTTTTTTTGGTTTTATCTTACTCAACATAAATTATTTAGAATTTAAACTAACATCTCGATATATTAAGAAACTAGAAATTTAGAAAAGTATATTAAAAAAACATTTAGAAAATTCCTAACGACAAATTTAATTCGAGGTTTACTCGTACCTTTAAATGGAATCAAAAGTTAGATATTGAGGCCCCATGTCCATTTCTACTACAAGTTAGAAGTTCAGCAAATTTAGCAGTTCGTCATCTAATCATTATTAACCAAGACTAAGTCAACCAAATAGTAGAAGGATATTTTCTTGCGTTTTTTATATTGATAAGGGCTAATTTTTATTTTTTTTCCATTAATTGTTAGCATGTATTAGTATTGTCAGGGAGACAGTCAAATCAATGATATCTCCCTCATTTTCTTTATCCTTCACTATTAAACAACTCTTATAATATCATAATTGATATAATTATTAAAACAAACATATGCAACAGAATCGATTAGACACATGTATGTATCAAGCTTAATTGTATTTTTATCTCTTTAATTTGTATTACATATGTTTGTTTTTACTCCCATATTAATTTAGTATGAATATTAAGAATTTGAAATCTTCTTCAATTTTCTTTTGTTTAAAACCTTTAAATTTTTATTTTTCATCGAAATATTTGGAGAGTTTGAGATATGAAATAGCATTAAATTTTAAAAGATATAAATTTAGTGGAAATTCAATAAAATTTAAAGGATGTTGTAGGATATGAAATTAGGGTTTGAAAAGAGAAACTTTTGAGAATGTCGTTTTTATATTTTCAGTGAAATTTAATGTTTCTAGTTGGTCACAATTAAGCCAAAGGAAGGTTTAAAACAGATTAATTAATCTTGATTTCTATAAGTTGTTTTTAATTTATAACATTAAATTTCACATATAAATTTGCTTTTTACTCTGGCCTAGTTAAGAGATTATTTTTTTGTGTGTTCACTCAGGATCCATGATTGAAAGAAGTCTAAAAAATCTAGATAACTATAGAGCGCCGAGAAAAAAAAAATCAATTTCTTATAGTGACAATTTTATTTTCTTAAGTTTTTTAAAAAATATTTAATTCTTAGAAAATGTGTATTTTTTTTTTTTGTAAAATATATATATCATACTTGTGTTGTACACACAAAATTCCTATCTATTATCTGGCCATAACCCATAAAATGTCAAAATCAACCCCTATTTCATTTTAGGATAGCTAATTAAATGGAAAACCAGGTGAAACAAGAAAAAAGAGATAGAAATTTGACCTTTTCTAATTTTTAAATAAAATTATTTAATTTTCTAAAATACCAACTATACTAACTAACTAACTAACTTGTTTAAGTTAAGTACAATGAGGTTTTTGGTTTTAGGGATCCAATCCACTGTCCCAAATGTGACATGTCATGTCAGCTACTAACAAGGGATATGTAACCATTATTTTGATCAATGATCATCATCTGCATATGCTAATGATTGAGCACACTCTTAAGTCAAATGGGCCCTCCTAAACGTTCGTAATGCACAAACATCTAATTGGGCCTTAGCAAATCTCTGAATATTGGCCCCTTCTGCTTCGTCCGTTTCGCATTCATTGGTCCGGTACATGCTCCTGAAATATTTTGCGTTCATCATGCATTCATTCATTCATTCTTTTGAAAAAATAATAGAATAGAGGAAAAATTTCAAGTACTCTAATTTGGTAACAGGGTGTAACATGTGTTTTAGGGCACTTGGGTTTGTGAGATAAACGATATCTGCCAATGAAAACAGGATACATTATTGTTCACGAATGGCCTAAAATTAAAGTGCATGGCATGTGGCGTGGGCAATTTTAGAGGTAAATTAAAGTTTCAACCTTGAGTTTCAACTAACAAGGCATGTGGTGGGGGCTCAAGGATAATTAATGGCACCAGAAGTAGGGGCATGGATCTGACGAGTTTGTGATGGATTTGTCAGTGATATTACTCGATTTTAATTTTAAAGTTATGGAAAGAAACTATGTATGGAAAAATTTACAAAATGTCATCTAAACCGTTTAATTAATTAAATTAGATAACTTTACCAACTCATTTATATTATTATATAAATAGACATTTATATAGCACTTACAAATCATTCATCAACGAAACTCTCACATTGATAGCAAGATTCAAATATCAGTATGAAATACAAATCTCATCTTTACTAAAACTCAACTAACTTTATTTTTTTTAAGGAAAACTTAACCTTTTTCGGGAGAATGATGGCACTATAAATTGCACTAATGTTCGGCATTTAAAAATTCTGAATGGGAAGTTACCGAGTTTGAAGGGTAAATAAACCAACATTCTCCCTCTTAATAATCCATTCATTCCATCACTCACAATAACAAGAAACATAGCACATGGAAAACAGTACGTGATAGGTCCTCTCAATTGAGTATCAGCTGCACCATGCCTCTCAACACCAAACCAAATTACTTGATGAATAAATCCAACTTCAATGTTTCATTTGGTTGATTGGTTCAAACTTCAATAATTATTATTTATCAACAAGCTAAGCAAATTTGTAGCTTATATTTGTAGCTTCAATGATATTTCGCTTCCTTATGTATGTAGATGTAGCTTATAAAAAAAGTATATGTAGAATTTGTTTTTGAAAATTGAGTCTCTTTTAAATTATATATATGTTCTTACAAGTTACTAATACCAATGAGATTTGTATGAGATTTCAATTTTTCTTTCACAAATTGAATCAAAAAGATTAAAAACACCAAAATTATGAAGAATTGAGAATGCCTCCATCTTCATTTATTTTTAATTCTTCATAATTTTGATGTTTTCGATTCATGAAAGTAGAACCAAAATTATGAAGTTCTTTTTTTTTTTTTTGCCTTCATCAAAATCCTACTCAAATCTCACTTGTTCTCCATTTAGATTTTATGGAGGTGCAAACATAAAAAATGGGTGTAGGAAGCCATAAAGGAGGTGTATGAAGCAATAAAAGTAGTGCATTAAATAATTATTTAATGTCATTTGTACCATATAAGGGCAATGATCTAATTGGGTAATTCTTTAAAAAAAAAAATTGCATACCCAAATAACTAAAGAACCTAATTAAGTAATTAAATAATTTAATGTACCAAATTTGGGTATTAAGCCTCCATTATTAAGTTAAAATAGAGGATATATTCCTTTAATTTAAGCTTCTTCACCAATGTAAAAATTTACAACTTTTGTTCTTTCCGTTACAACTTTTGTTCTAAGGTGAAAGAAAACCAAAGCTCAAAAGCTTGACATATCCGTAAAATCATAATTGTAAGGAGAGATCAGATAACAAAGGATAAATTATGGCAGAGAAGTTTATAAAATCAAAGGTGCCAATAGGAAAATTTATTTGTACCCAACAGAGAAAACATTCTACAAATGAACGTAACCATTCTTGATCATCCACTCGAGACTCCAATGCTTGTTGGCATTTCTGAAAGCCCAATATAAGACCAACCAAATGAAGCTCTCCTATAAACATCTAACATGGCCTTAGAAAATCTTTGGAAGTCCTCTTTTGTAGCATTCTTAACTAGCCAGTCAGCAACCCATTCACCTTGAAATTGTAAATAATATGTAGTTTAAAAATCAAATTAAGTGATGGTGTAAAATTGTTAAATAAAATTGCATGTTATCGTTTTCAATTTTTTTGACACCGGAAAAAAAAGGAAATACTATGTACGAAAAAAATCTTATAATTTTATAAATTATACTGATTATTAATATGTTTCAGGTATGATAATGGTTGACTTTTATCTTGGATCCCAAATAATAAAAAAAAAAAACATTGTATTGAATCTTTAATATATTAAAAATTTTATTTTATATTTTTTCTATCAATTGATTGATGTTATGACGTTAAGATATATTGAGAATGTTTGTTTATAAAGTATCACATCATCAATTAATCAAAGATTAAAACTCTCAAGATGTTTTAATAAATAAGAAATCCAATATATCGAAAAAGTTTATTAGAAAAAAAAACAAAAATTGATTGATAATTTATTAGGAACCTTTCATTGATAGAAGACAAATTAATAATGCATCTTAGTGAAATATTTAAACTTACTTGAAAAGTATTCCCTTGGAATGGTGGCTGAAAGTGATTGGAAGACTTATCAATAAAAATCTGAGGGCCATTTGAGGTTGTAAGATTGTTCAACTCAGCTAATCGGTTGGTGTAGATGAAGTCAATGTTTTGTTGGACAGACATGTTTTGAAATATAGGCATGAAAACGCTGTAGTAGTGGACATCAACAACAGATCTCTTAATGAACCACAGTGCTCAAAGGTGTTTTGTGCTCCGGGTGCTGCGTGAAGATCAATGACGATTTTCAAACCATATTTCCTGTAAACAAACCATTAAGTCATATAGTTATAAATAACATGTGATCTATCAATCATTAATAAAGTACTACCATTACATTGTTCCCTTGCGTTTATATTATTGATCAATTATAGCGTATGTTTTCGTAGGTTTATATTATCGATCAATCACAGTTCGTGTTCCTATAGATTTATATTATTGATTAATTCCAGTCCGTCATTTATGTTCAATCACATTTTTTTTTTATAAAACTATATTAAGAATCATTCAAACGATATAAAACTCCAAAGCATATTATACATATTATCATCATAGATTCAGATTGTATTTGTATTCTTCATAAAATAAATCATAAAAGGAGCACACATTTAGTTTGTATGTACTTACTCTGCCCACTTGAAGGCTTTGTCTAGGGCATGCAAGGAACCCCCCACAAAGGGCCAAGGTGGAGTTGGATCACTTGCTGTCCACCATCCTACTGGAATTCTGACAGCATTTAATCCAATCTTGGCTATGGATTTGAAATCATTTTCCACAATAAAGCTTCTCCAATGTTTCTAAAACACACAAACACACCACATCAATCAAATTATCCAAACCCTCTGAATACAATTGCTTAACTCTGCACAAGGTTGAAACTATGCATAGAAACTCTTCTTAAACACACTCATTGATGTTAGTATGTTACCTTCATAACTTGGTTCGCTTTAGTGGGGCCATGACCGTTAGCGAGTGAGAAATCTCCTTGAAACGTTGCATTGATTGTCATAAGAAAAACGGTTGGGTCATCATCTTCCCATCCCCTCACCCCTGAAACATCAGCAATCACCAGGTTCTGTGTCTTACTTAGCCTGCAACTCCATACTCCACAATTTGCATCATTAATTAATTTTAATCTCTCTTTTTATTTTTAATTTTGTTGAAAGAAAGAATATCAGAATAGGTAAACAAAATGCAGAGGCTCGATCACCTGCAGGAAGTACCCATTAGAACCTTTGATTCGAACTCGAATTGAATTGTCACTTTCCTTAACTATATGAAACGTGTCTGTCTCAGAATGTGTGTAATTATTGGAAACAGCAACAACGTTAATCCCATCAAATCCTATAAACTGTTTGTTGAACACCCTCAATCTGAAAGTTTCCTCGTTTATCCGCCACAACTATACATAACACAATTTTTTGTTAGCCAAAAATAAAAAAGAGCATTATAATAATCATCATCATTAAATGGTACCTAAATATAAAACAAATGACTATAAAAGAAAAGGATAGATTGTACGTGTAAAAGGGATTAAACTCAAAACAAATTAACAGTGAACAGCATCAAATAGTAACTTGCAATCACCTTTTAACACAATTCAGCTGTGATTAAATGTTAATTAATGAATGCATAATACAATTCACAAGATAGCAGGCTCACTCACTTTAAATGTTTCCCATTCTGAAGTAACTGTGCGGTTTGCAACTATAATTGAAGACTAGTTCCATCCTACAAACTCAGCACAAAGATATTTCCCAGTTTTCAAACTTAAACTGAAGACTAGTTCCATCCTACAAAAAAAATTGAGAAAGGAGTTTAATTTGGAATTGATTTCTGAGATAATTAAAGCCTACATTAATTAAAAAGATAAAAGTGAACGAGACACAAATAAAATCACTGGCCAAGAAGTCTTTGTTTGGAATGCCATCGAATAGAGAAGGTTTGATCCCACCTTCAATAACTAACCAACCACCTAAATTAACTGCTTTCAATCGAAACTTGGCATTTGGTCTTCCATGGGTCAAGGAAAGCATTCTAGATAAGATAACCAAGTAGAGAAGCCATGTTTTGAGGTTGACACAACTCTTCATCATTAGATAGATGTCTCTGATCTCTGTTTCTCTGCCTTGAAATGATTTTGCTCAATAATTGTATGTATAAAAGTGTAGTGTAGTCAAACTTTTACCAATCGTAATCTACTCATTGCTTTTATATAAGAAATAAATGGTAGATATTGCTTTTAATTATAAAAAATCGAGAGTTATATTTTATTATTTTAATATAATAACTCATTACAATAATTAAATTTAATAAAAAATAAATAATTATGATAAAGTATAACTCTATTAACATTACTCTTACTCTTAAAGTAACATCAACTTTTCTTAATATAACTTATCTTCTCCTAAAATATATGATTATTTTTAAATATATTAATTTTTTTTTTTAACGTCAAGTCTGTTAATTGTGAAATAAATGTATTCCCTGAGCTATATTAACTCTCCCAAGTAGGGCTAGGCAGCGGTTGGGTTCGGGCAAATTCAAGTGCAAAATAATCAATTCAACCCAAATCAATCAAAGTATTTTTTGGCCCACCTTTGACCGATTGGGACTTCGGGTTTTGCGGGTTCGGGTTTGGCGGATCACGAGTTTGGGTGATTGGGTTTTATCGGGTTGGGCCATACCAATTATTTTTATAATAACCTTTTAAAACTTCATTATTTATTATTATAGTTTCATTGTAATATATTTTAAACATCTCTAAATTAAAAATCAGTCCAAAATTTTGATTTTTTTTTGTTTTCTCAAAAGTCCATGACGTGATTTGGACTTGAAATTGATCTTAAAACAATTTAAGCTTTTATGTCCAACACTTCCAAGTATAACATCATTATTAGATCACCGAAGAATAAATTGTTCTCAGCAAGATAACTTTAATTGTATATGGCTTCGTATGTTTAATTCAAGCATTTGAATATCATTATAACTACATTATAGAATTTTCAAAGGAGAAAAACAACTTCTCTTCATCTCCTTAAACACATGCACAAGACGCCATTAGCATGGAGAATAAAACAAATAGAAAATATCTTAATGAAGAACAGTGATTATCACTAATGTAGAATAAAACTCATGAAAGAGTAAGTTTCTTTTTTGAACCGCAAAACAAAAAAAAATCAAGGTTATTAAATGAAAATGAAAAATTAGAAGTTAATGACTTGAATATGTAAATACTGAACACAAAGGTACATGAAAGAAAAAGAAAGGAAAGAAGACATCTCAAAAAAAAAAAAATTGTAAAATTGGTGAGTTTGTGAATCAATGCATGTTGGGAAGAAGAATATGAAAGAAAAATAAGAGGGCAAGGGCCTTTGTTAACATTAAACAAAAATCAGTTAAAAAATGATTGAGATTGGAAAAGGAAAAGAGAGACCCACCAAAGTGAGAGAACCAAAAGAAGTAGATGTATAAGAAAATAATATACTTTCCATTGTTATTCACATGAGTATAAAGGAGGAGACTTGAGTAGAGGAGAGAAAGAAAGGACACCAGACATATTGAAGGAGACTTGAACAAATAAAAAAAAAAACGATGAATAGAATTAGATTGTTATTCACAAATGAATAAAAAAAAACATTTATACTTAAAATTTTTAACACCTTCTCTAAAAATCGAAGTCAATCAATCTAACCCACCATAAATCGATTTCAAATACTTGATTATCCGATAATCCAAAAATGCCAATTCATTTTCTCTTGCTTCGGGTCATTAGGTTTCTGGCGGGTGAAGAAATTTTGCACACCCCTACACAAAAGTATTAAACTATTATTGTTTTTATAATTCTTTCCGGAACTTTTTGAATACTTCCAAAATAACATTTAATACTAAAATCCTTTAACCTCACCTCCTAAAAAGGTACACTTTCTGTCCTTATTATAAACAATAACTGTAAATATATTTTTACACTACATGTTACAGGTGTTTTGTTTATAATAAAGACAAAATGTAATATTAACCAATTATTATTTTTATAATTTTTTACAATTTTTTTAATACCTTTAAAATAACATTTAAGAAGACAATAAAAATAAATAAATTTTATCTCAATAACATTTATGAAGACAATATAAAAAGTAATTTATATTCAAGAAATTTCAAACCGAGCTTCACTCTACTATAAAGTTGTGTTCGCTAGAGAATACAATAATAGAATAAATGAAAATGGAAGAAAAATAATTAAAAAAAGAAGAAATATAGTAAAAATAAAATTAAAAATTGAGTTGTTCAGTGGAAGAGAAATAAATAAATAAAATGAATACAGTGATTAAAATATTATAGTGATATTTAAAAAAATCAAGAGAAAACAACATAAAAAGGGGCAAAAAAGTACTCATTGCAGCGAGACAAAAACTGTCATATGTGATACCATTACATTCAATTTCAAAACCCACGAACCAAATCGGCTTAGCTTGTTTTTGTGTTTTGTACTATAAATCTGTCACAAATAACAAACACAGCACAAGAGCCAACATAAAACTTCATTTAGAAGAAAGCATTATTTTGTGTCTTTATATTTTTTTTTAGCAAAGAGATTCAAATTTACCACCTATCCCTTTTTCTCTTGCTCTTTTACCAATCACCACCAACCTTATAACCCCTTTTGTGTCTTTATTATATGTATAAACCTCCGAATGAAAGGTTTCAAAAGAAGTAATTTAATTTTATATATACTCATAAATAGACTCGGTTTAGAAGAAATCATTTAACTTTACTCCTTGAAAATACATCTTTTCTATTTTGAAGAAGGTTCTAGAATCTCTTTACTCAGTTTCCTCTGTTCATGATCTGTTTGGCTTACACTAAAATAGGTATAATGCGCCTACTGCATGCATAACACAATACTATTTTATATGAATAAAATAATAGTCTCTAATAATTTAAGATCATTAGAGACATTACCATCATAAATTATGTACATTCCAAATAATAAACAACTCAAATTAAGTCGTGTGAATGACTTTCAACAGTGTCATGCAATTACATGATTTTATTTTAAAAACAGAGGATAAAGACTTCCTTTATTTTAAATTAAACCTTCTTCACTAATGAAAGGGTCTACAATTTTAACATTTCTTCCTTTCTTGAAATGAAGGAACCTAAAAGATTTATAAGTAGAAGTAAGTATTAATTAATAATCATCATTGTTATGGAGAAATAGTAAAAGGGCATAATATGAATATATGCATAAGAGGGAGTTTTTAAAACTTAATGTAATCATTATTGATCATCCATTCTAAACTCCAATGATTCTTGACGCTCTTGAGAGTCCAATAAGACCACCCAAATGTGGCTTGCTCATAAACATCTAATTGGGCTTTTGCAAATCTTTGATAATCCTCTTTGGTAGCCCCTTCAACATACCACTCAGCAACCCATTCACCTTCAATTATAATTAATAAGGACCCAATTTAAACTTTAATTAATCAAGTAATTACATCATATCCAATACAAAATAACATTAGAAAAATGTACTACTATTGTTAAAGAGTAGTATTTTACTTCATAAGACATTTTACTATTAAATAATAGTATGTTATTGGCACTCTTTTAAAATGAATGTTATAATCACTTAAATAGCTCATTCAAAGAGTGTTTATATTAGTATTAATTTCTTAAAGAAAAAAGCTTATTTAAAAAGTGTTTATGTAAAGTCTTCAATAAAGTTAATAAATATTCATAGGGAGGAGAATGAAAAAAAAAATCTATCACAATAAAACTTTGATTTCATTGTTTGAAAATATATCAGGAAAAGAAACAATTTTTTAATTTTATTTTATCTTATTCTTTCCTAATTAAAAAGAAAGAAGAATGCAATATAAGATGAAATAGAATTCGTTTGTTTAAAATAAAATAAAAATGCTTCTAAAAAGTTTTTTTTTTTTTTAGAAACACACCGATATACATTTTTTTAACAAATAAGTTTAAACAAAGAATCTTTAAGTTAGACTAATTTCCATTATTTTTCATTTCCGTTTTATTAATCCAAACAATGAAATACAATACTAACATCCCTCATTCTCATTCTTATTTTCATTTTTGATTTGATTCTCTTTCACCAATTCAAACCTAGGAAAAAAGAAAAGAAAAGAAAAAAACAGTGTACGAGATTTCTTACCTACGAAAGTAGGAGGGCCATCCAAGGTTGTAACAAAACTCAGCTGCGATGATCGAACCTTGTAGATGAAATCAATGTTCTGTTGCACAGTCATGTTCTCAAACACATCATAAAAGAGATTGTAGTAGTGCTCATCAATCACACATCTACTAAGGCCATTGGCAAGAGGGAAGAGTTCTTTGGTGTTTGGGATCCCTAGTTGATTTGAAGTATCAATCCTATTTGATAACACCACATAAGCTGTGGGAGAGTGCTTTCGCACTGCTTCGTAACCATCCTTGTAGTAATTTGTCAAGCTCTCTAGAGTCACGCTTGGAAACATAGGCTCGTTTAAGAGCTCAACCGCGTAAAGGCTAGGCCTTTTCGCATACCTAAAATTCATATCAATAATGAGTTATGATAAAATGATGTTGTAAAACTGTTTGATGCTGTAATACATGGTTAATTAAATTTTAAGAAAATAATGATACTCAGAAATTTATAAAACTTTCAATAGTTTTTGAATGAAAAGAAATTAAAATATCAAAAGTTTGGAAATAGAGGGAGTGATAAATTTTTACCACCAACAAAAAAAAAAGTGTATTTAAAAGGGGATATTTAATGACTATTTTGACGTAACATGCAGGGTGATATGTTTATACGTAAGTCATATTATCAATATAATATGTGGTAGTTAGTATAATTTTCTTTTAAAAGTTTATAAAGATCAAAATCAACAAAAAAAAAAAATTAAGAGAAAAATGATAGTGCACTATAACATATCATTTCATTTATGATAAATTAATTAACTTTTATAAAATTATTTTAAAATGTATAAGAAATGTAATTATTTGAATGCTTAAAAACATAAGTGTATATATCAAGTGAAAGTACCTTCTGTATGGGAGGAATAAATATTAGATATTAAGTCTTACTTTAATGGTTAAACTTAAAACTATATAAAAATTCACGCGATATTCTTAAATCTTACCTTGCTGTTAGGAATTCTATAACTTGAACTGTTTCTTTGATGTTTTCATCAGTTTTCCCCCACTCTATAGAGCTATCTCTTGAAGAACTACTGTCAAAGCCATTTTGTGAACCAAGTACTGCATGAAGGTCGATTATGATTTTCAATCCATATTTCCTGCAGGAAGATCATTAAATCCAATATTGTTATTTTAAATTGTTCTATATATATAAACCTCATCAATGCTCAAGCCATTCTTTTTTCCTTGCTAATAAAAAGTTGCCTTAATTGTATTTTTTGTTTCCTCCTTTCACAAATTTGTAATTTTAGTTTTATTAATTTTTAATTTACAATTTTCGTCTCCTTTTTTTTTTACAATTTTATAATTTTAGTTCAACTGTTAAATTATAACGATCGATCGTCAAATTTAATATTGATTTTTTTTTATTTAAAAAAATTACTTATTTTCTTAACTAGTCACAATATTTTTTTTTAATTTGAAATTTACTCCATTATTATAATTTTTTATTTTGTAATTATTTTAAAATTATATAGTTAAATTTAATTAAGTTAATTTTTTTATTAGTAAAAAAATAGGTAAACTTTTTCTTTTTTAAAAAATAATCTATTTTTTTTACTAATCACAAAATTAATTTTTTAATTTAAAAGTGACTCAGTTTTTTTGTGATTAATAAAAAAAATAGATAATTAAATTTAATTATTTAATTTTGTGATTATTAAAAATAATAGGTAAACTTTAAAAATTAAAAAAAAAATTAATGTTAAATTTGACGATCAACCATTACAGTTTAATGATCAAAGAAAATTTTTAAAAATAAGATACCAAAATTATAAATTAAAAATTAAATGACCAAAATTATAAATCTATAAAAGTAAGAAACCAAAAATACTATCAATCCTAAAAAGTTTTGGTAAATGGGGTCTTGAAGGCTCACCTTGTCATGACAAGCCTCAAAGGCTAAATAACACTTATAGAAGTAATTATATACTATCCAAAAACAAAATCTTATATACATAGAGAGGGGGTACTTAACTACAGGTTTAATGCATTAAAAAAATTATAAATTTAATGGTAAAACACTAACAATATAAAATGTCATTCAATTATAATTCATGATTTACATAATTTTAAAAATAATTTATAAAAATTAATATATTTAAAATATAATTAACTGGAAATATAAAATTATTTTATTCTATTAGTGCATCATCATTTTTCTTCTTTTATATTATCCAACAATAAATAAGTTTTTCTATCCGATAATCCAACTCATGAGTTGTGAGATATGAGTTTGTTTCCTAATCAACTTGATGCTCAAGTCATTTTAATTTTAAAAGCTTGCTAAGTAATATAATTAGGGCCATAAATAGAAAGAGTATATCTAGGTTATGGACTTACTCTGCCCACAAGAAGGCATTGTCCAATGCCTGCAAGGAACCCCCCACGTAAGGTGGGGGTGGATTTGAATCACTTGCTATCCACCACCCAACGGGAATTCTAGCAGCATCTAATCCATTAGTGGCCATAAACTTGAAATCATCTTCAACAATAAAAGTGCTCCAGTGTTCCTGAAAACAAAAATGCTTAGATTAATTAATTAGATCATCATCAGCATTCACATTACAATTAGCATGTTTGGATTTACGTCTGATAGCATGGATGTGGATCATTCTCAATGCTAGCAGAAATTGCTTTTACGTTAATGGCTAAATTTAACGTGATTTTTTGTATAAACGTAATCTTTGGACGCAGAACCAAATACAAACAATATTATTTTAATGATCAGTATCAAAACTAAAATACTCTAAAGAATAAAGTGTGCAAGATCACTTAGGGTTTGTGTTGTGGTTTGTTATAATCAAAACTAGTTCTTTTGTTTTGATTCTTGCAACTTAACCTAAATCCTTATATATTGTGATAAATGATTCCAAGTAATTAATGTTACCTTCATAATTTGTGGAGCTTTTGTTGGCCCATAACCATTTGTCACTTGGAATTCCCCTTGCATGGTTGAAACAATTGCCATCTCAAAAATGGTTGGGTCATCATTTCCCCATCCCTTAGCATTTGAAACCCCAACCACCACCACCTCCTCCGTGTTTGCCTTCGAGTCCGTACCATCAAATATAAACAATGCATATTAATATATTTATTTAATAATTTTATATTGATGTTCGGACAGATTCTCATTAGCAGGAAAGATTTTTTTTTTATTAATAATCAATAAAATTGATAGATATTTTGTCCTAATAATATGATTTAAAAAAATATATATAAAATGAGAAAAAGATTTATGCATCGTTTTAAAAGTTAATATAAAATACACGTGGGTTGTGTGCAAATTAAAAAAAATGAAAGTTATTGTCACCGGAAGAAAAAGGAGAGAACATAAAAGCATATTATATAAGATGATCACCTGCAAAAAGTACCCATTGGGTGCTTTGATTCGAACACGAGTTGAATTATTCTCACTTTCCTGCACTATCTGAAAGGTCTCAGAGGGAGTATTGGAAACAGCAACCACGCTAGTCCCATCTAACCCCACAAACTGTTTGTTGAACACTCTGAAACTGAATGTATCTTCGTTTATCCTCCACAACTATACACAATATGACAGATAGTAAGATCATCATATGTATTGTTGCACCCAACATCACTGTTTTTATGCAATATTTTCTTTTCCGTGGTGATACTTATTTTGTGACGGATGAAATGTTTGTTTGATTTAGCATTGATGAGTTGATTCTTAGTCTAAAATTGATTTTAAATAATTTTTAACATATTTAATTTTATGTGGAAGAAGAATTTAGAATTGATTATGATGATTCTGAATCCATAATTGATTCTGAACTTAAGCAAATTAATAATATCTTTTATGTGAAATTCAAAAATTTATATTAAATTTTACTTCAAAATAAATAAAATCATCCAAATATAATACAATACACGAACTATATGAATTAATGAATTGTAAGTAAACCTAGGAATAATTTTGGTGACTCACTGTAAATGTTTCCCAATCCGTATCACCTGTGCCGTTTGCAAGTAGAATATCTCCCCCTCCAGACTTAGCGTTTAGATATTTTCCTGTTGTCACAGACTTGAGCTGAAGACTAGTTCCATCCTAAAAAAAAATTAGATGAAGAATTTCCCATAACAATGAATATATAAGATTAGAGTTTAACTTTTACATGTACTACTTCAAATATATATCTTATAAATCAATAAATTTATTAAATACGACAGTATAAAAATAATTTATGATTTACTGACCAATAAGTCTTTATTTGGAATGCCATCGAAGATGGAAGGTGTGATCGAACCTTCAATAACCAACCAACCACCTAGATTAACTGATTTCACTCGAAACTCGGGATTTTGTCCTCCATAGGACAAGGAAAATATACTAAACATCGTAACCAAGTTAAGAAGCCATGTTTTGAGGTCAACACAGCTCATCATATATGATTAGATGTCTGTGATATTTATCTCTATAATAACTTGAAATGATTTTGCTCGATCACGAGTTATGTAAATATATAGGGAATGAAGAAGTGTAATGTAGTCAAAATCTTAGGGCAAATCGATCGCACCAAATTGTGTATGTTGTTTTGCTCATATTACAAGTATCTAACAACACGTCACTTCTAAAAAAAAAAAAAAAAACACAAAAAATGGTATGAATGTGGTATTATTTCTCAGCAAGGGATATTAGAAACCCCAACCAACTTTTTTTTGTTTGTTTTGGTCAACCAAAAAGGATATATATATTAATATAGGTAAACAGCACGAGAAGTGCCCAAAACACAAGAGCAAATTCCAATATATGCCCCCAACTAACTTTGTGATCCTCGGAGAAAAGTCATTAAAATATGTTTCTAAATAGACTTAATTTAATTGTACTTTTATCCCA
The DNA here is from genome assembly GCA_014843725.1 of Amphicarpaea edgeworthii. Classification (NCBI taxonomy): domain Eukaryota; kingdom Viridiplantae; phylum Streptophyta; class Magnoliopsida; order Fabales; family Fabaceae; genus Amphicarpaea; species Amphicarpaea edgeworthii. Next base: position 20,936,557 of record CM026321.1, read on the forward strand.
AAATTATAATTAATTATCCAATTTGATCTTAAGTTATAATTTTTTTTAATTTGATCTCTAAATTATTTAAAATGTATCAATTTAATAATTTTTGTGTCAGATTTTATTATTTACATCATTTTACTAAGTATATTTTTTTTGTATATTTTTAAGGAAGTATATTAATACAATGTGGGTGTAAATAATAAAATTTGATAAAAAAAAATGATCAAATTAATCAATTTTAAATAATTTAAAGATCAAATTAAAACATTTTATAACTTGATGATCAAATTGAATAATTAACTATGATTTAATGACCAAAATTACAGTTAAATCTTTTAAATATTAGTTTTGGTTGCATAACCTATTTGATGGTAGGCCATATTTAGTTAGGTTTATTATTTTTAATTATATTTTTTTTTCATTCACAGGATTTAAACCATGAACTTATTTAAAAATCAAACTCAATTTTCCTCAGATCAGCTGTTTGGATTTAAACACTCCTATCCTCAATTATTATAAGTATTTAACCAACACGTCAATATATAATCCTAAAAAAATGATAGGAATATGGCATTTCTCAACAAGTGAGATTGGAAACCGGAACAAACTTGTCTCATAGCTGGATATATACACGCGTATTTGAATGTTGATGAAACTACTATCTTGAAGAGGTTTCTCTTAGGGAAAAAAAGGCCCTTTAAAGTATATATGTTTCTAAATGGAGTATGAATGTATTAATCCTTTACTTAATTTAAAGTAAATAAGTAATCACTCGGTCACTATAGATGTAAGCTCAATCTAAGTTGAGTATGGATGTATATCATAATCATCGCTCACTAATTAAAATTCTTATTGGCTGCTTCGTGTTCCTACAACCAACCATTTACGTGTGGGATGAAGGAAGGTAGTTAATACTAAGTGTATTTAATTAAAGGTAAAGTATGAAATTGGTCTCTTAATTTTTTTTAAGACTTCTTCTTTTTATATGATATGTTAAATATATATTTTTTTTATTTTGTTTTAAAATTTTTATTTTGAATTTTTAAGTAAAGTATGTTTTTGGATCTTAAACTTTTGTAAATTTTTGTTTTTGGTTTCTACACTTTTTGAAAATTAATCTTAGTTCTTGAAAACAAAATACAAGAAAAGAGAGAAAGGCACAAAAGAGAAGAATGGTAAATTAGAAAAAAAAATTGGAAAAAAGAATTATTGATTAAAAAATTAAAATATCCAACAATTATATTTGTATACTTATTTTAAAATAAAAGCGCACGTGCATAAAAAAAAAAAAGAAATTAAAAGTTATGAAATAAAAAAAATTGTATAAAAATTTGAGGATTAACACCCATTTTCAAAATTAAAAATTAAAAATAAAAATCATCGAGATGAAATAAATAAAGTAAAAAATGTAATAATTAAAATGAGAATACAAAAAATAAAATAGGAAATGTTGAAATAAAAGTATATCAAACACATAAATTTAACTATATAAACTGAGTTTCAAAATAAAAGGTAACACATTACAAGATTACAGGAACAAAAAATAAATAAATTTTTTTATATGAACTAAAACTGAAGTTTTTCAATATTTATAATAAAAAAAATATATTAACCTTTATAATTCTTATCGTATTTTGCTCAACTCAAATATATTTTTTCTATCTATAATATATCTATTTATTTTAGATTACTATTTAAATTATTTTTTATTAAAAAAATTTATTTTACTATCCGCCGTTAATTGCCTCTGTGTAAGTGATCATAATTGTCACGCCGATATATTTTTCTAATTGTTTGCTTCCTCCTACCTCCTCCAAAATCAAAAGAACAAAGGATGAGGCAAGACTTCCATTACACTTTTATATTTCTAATTTCATCTGATAAAAGCTACATCTCTTTCCCCCTTCCTTTGTAGGGGTGAAATGTAAGAAGGATCTAAAACTTAAAACAATTATAATCATATTTTTTTTATGCAGGGATAATTTGGGATGGAGGAAGTGCCTCGATAGGAAATTTTCTACAGCTTAATATAACCATTCTTGATCATCCACTCCAAACTCCAATGATTGTTGACGTTTTTGAAAGCCCAATATGCCCACCCAAATGTTGCTCGCCCAAAAACGTCTAATTGGGCCCTAGCGAATCTTTGATAATCTTCTTTTGAAGCTCCACCGACTTGCCATTCAGCAACCCATTCCCCTTGAATTCAAAATAATAATAATATTGATTAGCTAGTTTGAAACTTTGAATCTTAATTATATATAAAAAAAAAAAAAAAGTCTAGAATAAAATAAAGAGTTATGATTTGATTCTTTTCAGTAGAGAAATTAAGTAAATGTATGTAATGTGAGAACATATATTTCAACGGAGTGTAAATGATATTTTTTCTCATGATATTTAATATTTTTACTTCTTATGATTGGTTTAAATTTAAATTTATTGAAAATTATTATTGATTTTTGGGAATCCAGCTAAATCAGGGAAGTATCATGAAATAATTTGTGAAACTCATTAAAATTTGTGATATTGAATAAATTTCAACCAATTATAAAAATGATATCTAAAAGAGAATATTAAATAAAATGTTGTTGGAATTTCTCAAATTCTAAATTTATTATGTGTGTTGAAATTTTTTATCATAGTTAAAATTTCTTACCTTTTTTTTCTCTAAATGAAAGAAGTCAAATTCCTATATTAAAAAGAAAACAGTCTCCATTGAATGAAGGGTCATTTGAAGACTTACCAACAAAAGTAAGAGGGCCATTTGAGGTTGTAACAAAACTCAAATCAGATGAACGATTGTTGTGGATGAAATCAATGTTCTGTTGGACAGTCATGTCATTAAATACATCTTGAAAGAGGTTGTAGTAATGAACATCAATCACAGATCGCATAAAACCATTTGCAAGAGGGAAAAGTTCTCTAGGATTTGAGGGTCCAAGCCTATTTGATAACACCACATAAGCTGTGGAAGAGTGCTTGCGCACTGCTTCATAACCAGCCTTATAGTACTTGTTCAAGGCCTCTAGTGTCACACCAGGTGAGAGAGGCTCATTGATTAGCTCAACTGCATAAAGGCTTGGACTTTTTGCATACCTGAAATGCAACCAAAATGGGAATGAGTAGTTGTGCAAAATGACAGACACCTTCCGGTCCTTTTTATAAGAAACAGGTTTTAGTTTATTTTACACTAAAATTTGTTTATGATAGGAAGAACTAGAGTGAGTAGTATGTTACAATTAGAACATGAAAATGATTATAAAACATTGTCCTATATCTATGTAAGATGAAGAAGGGTAAGATGATTCTCTTAAAATCTTTCTGTCGGAGACAGGAGAAATTTGTGAACTTCACATCTAAATAAGATAAGAGAGTTTTTAAATGTGATGTGAGATTTATCAAAATTTGATGATTTTCAATTAATTTGAATCAATCATGGAGAGAGTCTTCCAAAGAAAATTTTTGAGAGAGTCATCTTAACATTCTATCGGGTAAGATATATAAACCTTGCAGTTAGGAAGTCTATAACATGAACTGTTTGTTGAATGGATTCATCTGTTTTTCCCCATTCTTGTGAACCATCTCTTGAAGAGCTGTGCTCAAAACCATTTTGAGAATCGGGTGCAGCATGAAGGTCAAGAATGATTTTCAATCCATATTTCCTGCATGTTGATCTCATTAATTAATTTCCAATATTGTGTTCTCTTAATGTGCTATACCTAATCATCATCAACTATAATAGCCATATAATATAAAAACTATTTGCTAAAGTTTTATTTGATGGCCTTACTGTGCCCATAAAAAGGCATGATCTAGTGCATTCAAGGAGCCTCCAACATATGGTGGGGGTGGAGTTGGACCACTTGCTATCCACCACCCAATTGGAATTCTAACAGCATTCAGTCCATTACTAGCTATGAACTTGAAATCATCTTCAACTATAAAAGTGTTCCAATGTTCCTGTGTGAACACACACCAATACACCATCAACCATTAATCACGCAGCAACTTGTTGCTAGATAACATCAAGAATTTGAACCATTCTACACGTGCATGAGTCGGATTGACATATGCAGCAATAATTAATAATAATAGTTGACAGTTGTAGATATAGAATTGCATGTGTGCCAGCCATCATTCTTGAAAGCTAAGGTTTTCAATTGGACCAACCTTTTCATGCGTGCATAAATGTAAGAAACAAAAACCTGTTCAACTGAAAATATCACTGTTACATCATATATTAATATATGCATAGACATAAAACATGCAACAAATTAATTAGGCCTTGTGATTATAGTTCATTGTTTTGACATATATATATCTCATGCTACTGAAATTACCTGCAGCCTTAGGCACTGTTTGTCAAGTTTTTTTTAACTTTTTTAGTGTTATACCTTCATAACTTGGGGAGCTTTTATGGGACCATAGCCATGTGTTACTTGGAATTCCCCTTGCATCCTTTTAGCAATTTTCATTACAAAAACTGAAGGATCATCATCTCCCCATCCGTTGACCTTTGATACATCAGCAGTCACCAAATCCTCTGTCTTTGCCTGCAACAACCCCATCAATTAAATAGTACTCTATGTATTTTTTTTATAAGGAAGAATCAAATTAAAAAATTAAAAAGTTTACAACAAACTCACTCACAAGATTCAACTTAAATATTGTTTTATGTACATGGATAAATAGAATATCACACTCCTTTGTCTTTGTGCTAATTAAGAGATCAATAATTTACACAATAATAACTACTAACTATTTTTATATGTGGTGGAAGCACTATTTTTGTTTCTATTTAACAATCTTTCACCAAAAGAAAAGTAGAGAAGACAGAGAAGCAGAGGAAGAGGAACAATCACCTGCAGGAAGTATCCATTGGAAGCTTTGATACGAACGCGGCTAGAGTTACCACTTTCCTTTACAACATGAAATGTCAATGAATCAGTGGAAATGTTGGAAACAGCCACGACTTTAACCCCATCTAACCCCACAAACTGTTTGTTGAACACTCTGAATCTGAAAGTATCCTCGTTTAGCCTCCACAACTGCACAAAATACAACAGGTAATTAACACCATGATCAAAATGTAACATGGAATATTTTCAACTAACGAATGGATAATACACATAACATAAGGGAACGTTTGCTTACAACTCTGTTTTCTAAGATTCGTACAAAAAACAGAAAAAAAAAACAATATAAGAGTATTTCCAATGTTTTCCATACAAATCTTAGAAAACAGAATGAAAATAAAGTGACAGTTCTGTGATTAAAAAGTAAAAAAAGAATTGTAAGCTAATGCCAAGTAAGATAGCTCACTTACTGCAAATGTTTCCCAACCCGAAGCAGATGTGCGATTTGCAACTATGATGGTTCCTCCTCCGGTCTCAGCACAAAGGTATTTTCGTGTTGTCACGGACTTGAACTGAAGACCAGTTCCATCCTACAAAAATTGAGAGAGAGAGTTTCTTCCCACCATCAAGAAATAAGAGAGCTACAAGATAAGAGAAGTGAAGGTTTTAATATTATTATTGAAAAAGAGTTTCAATTTATAGAATATATAAATTAATAACAATAATTTAAATATAATTAATATTTAACGATAAATAAAATAATAAAATAATAACTAGTTACTATCTAATACTATAAACATATCTTATATAGTCGAATCTAATTCAACCCTATAAAATTGTAAAAGAAACATGTGTATTTACTAACCAAGAAGTCATTATTTGGAATGCCATCGAAGAGAGAAGGTTTCATCCAACCTTCAGTAACGAGCCAACCACCTAGATTAACTGCTCTCACTTGAAAATTCTGGGCATGTGAATATGGTCTTCCATGGGACAAGGAAAGCATAATACTAAACAAGGTAACCAAATTAAGAAGCCATATTTTGAGGTTGGCATAGATATAACTCGTCATGATTAAATGTCTGTCTGTGATCTGTGTCTCTCTACCTTGAGATAATTTTGCTCAGTAATTATAGGTATATATAGGGAATGATGAAGTGGACTTAGAAATCTAGAAAGTTTGACCAATCGCAGTTGAATCCTTTACTATTTTAAAGAAATATACACCTGTTGAATAAAAATTCCCGCAAAAAATTTAAGGTTACTTTGGTAAATTTTAAATATATTAAAACAGTAATTATTTAATGAAAATATTTTAATGAAATAATTAATTTTTCAATTATTAATAATGTATATGCATTAAATATATAATATATAATTGGTGAGAAAATTGAAAAGTTAGTGCTTAAATGGATGCTACCCATAAAAAATTGAAATATTCGGTCAAACTCATGAAATACAAATATTAATTATGTAATTATTCTCTTTAAAATTAAACTTATATTTTATTTTTAAATTATTTTTATATTTGTTGGTGTATATATTAAAATTCTTTATTACTTATTTATTATATCTAGAACAATAACATTTAAAAAGAGTATATTTCATTAGTATAAGATCCAATTATAAAGATTTCTATTATCTTGAATCTTATATAATTTTACAATAATAACAATATTTTTAAAGTTATATTTATATACTCTTTAAAAAAAAAAATCTGTGTTATATGTATCCATGATGCATTAACATGTCTTTTTTCCACTTAAAAATCTCTATTTCTCTCTTTCTATAAATACATATAATTTTATGAATATATTGTTATATGGACATTAAAATAATTAGTTTATTTTTTTAAAAAAATTATCCCGTGCATGGGACCAACGCAGTAGTTCGTTGATGTTGATGAATTTAATACACGTATGATTGGAATGGTTGGCGAATGTCTTTTTAGTTGAAATTCCACCACTGCATTACTGGCCACCACCGTCTTTTATCATTGACTCGTGATTTTTTTTGGTTGACTTGAGATTAAACATGTTATCATTCTTTTTATTTTAAAATATCTATTATTTATGGTTACATTGTCTATTTTTTATAGTTAAACTTAATATTAACTTTGAAGCAGCCATGGAATGGAAGAAATAATGGTTTGTGCGTTCAGCATAGTTGAGTGTATATCTGCGTGATTTGTCTTTGTCAATCCACTTGTGTAATTTCTTCATCTCTGTTTTCTTAATTCACAATTCATACGTTGAATCTAGAAGAGTTTTTATTAGCTTACACATTAGTTTTTCATATATGGGAACTCCAATAATCTTTCTAATTTGGACCCTTTCAATTTCATATCCACTAGCTTGTATTTTATATTTGCTTCTTTTCTAAAGAGACCAATTATTTTTATTTTTTTGTCCCATCTATTGTATTTGCATCCCAGACACCATTTTTTACGAGTTTTATGGGATACCATCAACCTTTCACTCACGATAGCTTCTGGAATTAATCAATCCTCTTAGCTAAGTTCTTTCTCACCCACCATCTTTTATTTCAAAATTATTACTTATTTACTTGGGATTTGATTCTGTTTGATATATATAACAAAACCTAACAAGTATGAGTCAATTTGTGAACCGGATCGAGCTAGTTTTTTTTTTTTTTATGATTTGATCGAGCTAGTATGAAAATAAAAGATGAAGTCTAAAAATATGAAGATTCTTATAGTTAAATCTAACTATTTGATATGGTTAAATGGACTAAAGTGTATGTATATTTTTATATGATGCGAACACTTCCATTACGTTTTATTTCTCTTATAATAAAAGGATCTACAGCTTTACTTCTTTATTTTCCTTTTGTAGGGTGAAGTGCAAGGAATAAGCATCCAAAACTTAACCTTAAGTATAATTTTATGAATAAAATACTTATATATTGTTATTTTATATTGTCAGTTAATCACAATTTGTAATTATGATTGACTATGATCTAAAATAATTTTATACTAATATTACATAGATTTTTTTTTCTAATTTTATTAAAGGATCCAAAACTAAACCTTTATGTGAGTTTGATATAACCATTCTTGATTAACCACTCCAAACTCCAGTGATTATGGACATTTTTGAAAGCCCAATAGGCCCACCCAAATGTTGCTCGCGCATAAACGTCTAATTGAGCCCTGATGAATCTTTGATAATCTTCTTTTGAAGCCCCATTGACCATCCATTCAGCAGACCATTCGCCTTTAATTCAAAATAAATAGCAATATTGATGAGCTAGTTTGAATCTTAATTTTAAAAACATGAAGTCTAAAATAAAAGATTTATGGTTGGTTGTGGGTGTAATTTTTCTTACACTGCTAATTTTGCATAGTCATTAAACTCTTAATTAATTAGAATAACAGTATGTTTAGGTAAACTCATTAGAAAAAAAATTGAGAGAAAAATATAAAAAAATAAAATTAGTTTTTCTATAGAATAAAATTGATTTTTCCTATACTTAAATTATGAAAATTTTCTTATATAATTTCTTTAAAAGATGCGAATATTTTACAAATTAGTTATAAAAAATTAATTTCAACTTATATATAGAAAAATTATTTTTTTTTCTGGAAATGAACTTTATCCAATCATATCCTAAAAATATCATTAAAATAACTTTATTTGAAAGTTTTACTGTAGATGAACTAAAATCAACCCTAGCTATGTTAGTATGCAAGGAGAATGAAGTCATATGAAGAGTACTTACCAACAAAAGTAAGAGGCCCATTTGAGGCTGTAACATAATTCAACTGTGATGAGCGATTGTTGTAGATGAAATCAATGTTCTGTTGGACATTCATGCCATTAAACACATTATCATAGAGGTTGTAGTAATGAACATCAATCACAGATCGCACAAGGCTATTTGCAAGAGGGAAGAGTTCCTTGGGATCCATGGGTCCTAACCTATTTGATAACACCACATAAGCTGTGGAAGAGTGCTTGCGCACTGCTTCATAACCAGCCCTATAGTACTTGTTCAAGGCCTCTAGTGTCACACCAGGTGAGAGAGGCTCATTGATTAGCTCAACTGCATAGAGGCTCGGGTTTTTTGCATACCTGTAAATGTAATGCAAACAATATAGAAATAAATAATTATCGGATAATTATGGTTAATTATGATTCATCGATCGATAGTGTATAATTATTTTATACTTTCAATATATTATTATTAATTTAAAAAAAAAAATTATTGTGTGACAATATAAAATTTTACATTGAATATATATTTTTACAATATAAACTCATGTGTAAAACAAAACAGTGTCCTATTGGTAATTAAGATATAAACCTTGCAGTTAGAAATTCTATAACTTGAACTGTTTGTTGAATGGATTCATCTGTTTTTCCCCATTCCAGTGAACCATCTCTTGAAGAACTGTGATCAAAACCATTTTGAGAACCAGGTGCAGCATGAAGGTCGAGGATGATTTTTAATCCATATTTCCTGCAGGTAGATCATTAATTCCAATCTTATTATATTAATATATCTATCTAGTCATCATCAACTATAGCCATAAAAATTCTATAAAAAAAGAAGTTAATTTAGTTTATTTTAATGGCCTTACTGTGACCACAAAAAGGCATTGTCAAGTGCATTCAAGGAACCCCCAACATATGGTGGGGGTGGATTTGGATCACTTGCTATCCACCACCCAACTGGAATTCTAACAGCATTCAATCCATTACTTGCTATGAACCTGAAATCTTCTTCAACTATATAAGTGCTCCAATGTTCCTGTAAAGAATCACACATACACCATCAATAAAAGTTAGTGCTATCAACAATATTACTTGTAACCTAAGGCACTGTTTTGTTAAAAAATTCTTTGACTTTATGTTAATTATACCTTCATAACTTGGGAAGCTCTTGTGGGACCATAACCATTTGTTACTTGGAATTCCCCATGTGGCCCTCCAAGGTTTGTCATTACAAAAACTGATGGGTCATCATCTCTCCATCCGGTGACCCATGATGCATCAGCAGTCACAAGATTCTCTGTCTTTGCCTGCATGCATGCATCCACCCCATGCATGAATTGTTTACATGCATCGTTATTATTAACAGTTAGAACTGATCACACTCTTTATATGGATAAATTGTTACATACTAGCACTACTAGGTGCGTCTATGGTTACGTATCATCATGGATGTAAAATTCATGGTCATTAGGTAATGTCTTTATCAATTAATCATAACTTTTCATTTATGATTAATCAGTTGAGTTTTGTAAAATAATTTTAAAAATCTTGCAAATAAAGGATTATTATTGACTACGAGTATTATAAAACTATTTTACGGTACATTGCAGTTTCGTATATGTGATGGCAAGCATGAATATTAGCAAAGACAAAGAAGTAGATAGAGGAAGAGCTTCATCACCTGCACGAAGTTACCATTGGAAGCTTTGATTCGAACACGGTTTGAATTACCATTTTCCTTTACAATCTGAAATGTCTCGGAATTAGTGGGATTATTGGAAACAGCTACGACTTTAACCCCATCTAACCCCACAAACTCTTTGTTGAACACTCTGAAATTGAAAGTATCCTCGGTTTGCCTCCACAACTGCACAAAATATAACAGGTAATTAACACCATGATCAAAATGTAACATGGAATATTTTCAACTAACGAATGAACAAATATATTTAACAGTTAACGTCATAAAAAAGTGTAACATGCAATGAATGAATAACATTATAATTAACATAGAATAGCTCACTCACTGAAAATGTTTCCCAGCCCGAAGCAGTTGGACGATTTGCAACTATGCTGTTTCCTCCTCCATTCTCCGCACAAAGATATTTTCGTGTTGTCACGGACTTTAACTGAAGACCAGTTCCATCCTGCAAAAAAATTAAGAGCAAGATTTTCTAATCAAATAAGGTAGACACAAAATTAATTATTTTTAATAAATTTTAATCTATCAAAAAAAAATATAGAAAAAGAGTGTTTAAGAGAGTCTCATTAATATTTCTTTTGATATAAACATATGAGAAAAAATAATAATCTATTAATTGTATAACATAATTTTATACTATCTTCTATCATTCAATCATAAATTATTATTTATGATAAATCTGTTTATTCTTATAAAAATTAACTTTAAAGTCATATAAAATGTGAGTTGTAATTTAACAAAGATGTAATAATACATATGATTATATATATATATATATATATATATATATATATATATATATATATATTATTGTATAGAGATTATTTATATTTACCGACCAATAAGTCTTTATTTGGAATGCCATCGAAGAGAGAAGGTTTCATCCAACCTTCAGCAACCAACCAACCACCTAGATTAACTGCTTTCACTCGAAACTCAGGATTTGGTGCTCCATAGGACAAGGAAAGCATACTAAACAAGGTAACCAAGTTAAGAAACCATATTTTGAGGTTGACACAGGTCATGTCTGTGATCTTAATTTGTTTCCCTACCTTGAAGTGGTTTTTTGCTCACGAATTATGTGTATATATATAGGGAATGAAAAAGGTGTGTAGTGTAATCAAAATCTGGAAATTCTGGCCCATAGCAGTTTGCGTCGATGATATTTTTTTTATCAGATGATATTAAATACCAATTATAGCAATTGGCGGTTTCATTCATAGTTGTCTTTTCCATTGTAATTACCTCGTGATTTAATTTCAGTTTACTTTGTACATAGGGATTAAACATGTTCGAATTCTTTTATTTAAAATTATATATTTTTTATGGTTTTATTAATTAGTATTAACATCTATTAAGGGTTGAAGCCGCCATGGAATAGGCCGGTGCTGAGGGGTGACGTCTCATTTAATGTTTTAAGAACCAATCATTTTAGATAATTCTTTACAGTAAAGATAGACTCAGATAAAACAAATATCTAGTGTTATAAGGACCATTAATATTAATAATTCCATGAAGTACATTGTCAAAATATAGTGCTTACACGGGCTACATCCGTGTAATGCATGCATGAAAATAAGTTAAAAAATTCAATTAAAATTTTCATTATATTTTATTTATATTTATCTTTCTAGTTATTTATTTATGTGTAATGTAAAGACTATTAATGTTAAAGTTGTCATATATTAATTTTTAAATAAATTTTATTTTTTGAAAATTTTAATTTATTACTTCATATTTAATTGTCTATTATTAAGTTTTCATATATATAATTTATTTTTCATATATTCAGCATTTCAAAAGTTTTTTTTTTTTATGAATAAAGAAATTAAAAAATGGCACTAAGGCCTACAAAAGAGAGTGTTTGAGGCATCAACAACTAATTAATTCGAAGCTGAAGCTGGACAAGAATTTAATAAAATAAATGGGGAGGAGGATTTGGCTCCTGACTTAGCAATAATGTCTGCCACATTATTTTCTTGCCTAAGCGTATGCTTAAAGCTAATATTCCAAGGTAGTTGTACGTAATCACGAATGGCCGAAACCACACCTGCATGAGGATGAATAGCGTCAAGCTCCTCAATGATGAATTTCAAAGAAGTAGTGGAATCCGTCTCACAAATAACATTAGAGAAACCTTTTGTGTGGGCAAGCTTAATGCCATGAAAAATAGTACACAGCTCAGCGATGGTGTTTGAAGTAAAACCACAATTGTCCATATAACCCGTGATCTAATTGTCTGCAAAATCTCGTAGAACGCCACCAAAACCTAACAAGTCAGGATTACCAAAGGAACTACCGTCCGTATTGATCTTGATGTAATTTTGCGGAGGAGGTTTCAGTTAACCAGTATCCTATTTGTTGAGGATGAGCTGGTCGAACTTATCCTTTTGACTAAATAAAGTTATTCTTTTTTGAAAACATAATACCAGCTTAGAAATTTTTATAACATAAAAGTATTAAAAGTGGAGTTCAAATATTATATGCAAAATAATAAAACATAACAAAATTTGTAAATAAGTAAAAATAATAATTAATAAATATTACATGAATATATTAATATATATATATATATATATATATATATATATTTACTTATTTATTTATTTTTATCTATTTAAAGTTAATATATTTAATAAAATGGTACTTTTCTAATTTATTAAAAAATGATATATTTAAAGTATTACTTTTAAAAGTATATATATGGAAATATATTATGCATATACATTAATCGATATCATATTTTAATATATACTATCAATTAGCTTAGTTGCAACATGAATTAATTAAGCATACAATCATTCTACTAATTAATTTTTTGAGAAAAAAAAAAAAAGACTATGTAAAATAGTTTCACAATCCTCCATTTAAAATCATTTAAACATTGTAAAACTATTCTAGACAACCGGGTTCACGAGCATTAAACTCAATAATTTTAATATGCAAAATAAAAATTCTCCTTCCCTCACTTTGAATAGATAGATTTGTTGTGGATGTGTTTCTGATTGCAACATCTAGCTAGTTTCGTTGTCTTCTAACCCACACCTTAAGGAAATGTACTTACAAATAGGAAGAATAATAATAAATAACGGTTTGGATTTGAGTCATGATCACGCACGTGGCAAGTTTGAATTTCTAATTAAGCACCAATATTTCACTCCAATGAGTATAAAGTTGCGTGATGTTTGCAGAGCTTATATATAGAAACTAACTTCTTGGACTATATATTATGCACATTGCTACGTACACACTTCTCTTGTGATCTCTGAGAAGAATATATTAATGGGCGTTCGAATAACCCTTTTGGTAGTTTTGTGTGTTCTTCGGTGGACGATAGTATCAGCCATACGTCCTCACTTAACCCCTTTCTTCGTTAAGGGACGTGTGTATTGTGATCCTTGCCGTGCTGGTTTTGAGACCCCCCTCACCACCTACATTCCTGGTAAATTATTTATTAATTTTCTGAGATTATTGTACGAAATATTCATCAATTGCTTAGTGACTATATTCTTATTTTTCAATCATTTTTTTTAATCTACTCAAAAATTGAATGTGAGATTTTATTTAAGGAGATCCAGTTAATTACAATAAAATTAACATTTTGATTTTCATATTATTAATTTTATCTTCATATGTAATTTGCAGAATATTAATAATTAAGGATTTGACAAAGTCACATGCCTCTAGCTATAGTATTTGATACCAATCACAAGCTATCGTTTATTTTAGGCTATAATTGGATTGGCATTAAACTCAAATATCAAACCAATTCCTAGGGTTTCTAATGACATGTAACATGTTGTTGACTCCAATTAATTAGTTAATGTTTGTCTCTAGGTGCCGAGGTTACTCTGCAATGCAAGGACAGAAGCACAAACAAAGTTGTGTACAGCAAGAAGGTTGAGAGTGATTCCACAGGAACATTTACTATCTTCGTGGATGCGAATCAAGCAAATCAAAATTGTGATGCCAGTCTTGTAACTTGTCCTCTGGGTGACTGCAAAGAACCCACTCCAGGGCGTGACCACACTCGCGTTTTTCTCAATCGCTTCAATGGCATTGCCACCAATGATAGATTTGTCAACAACTTGGGTTTCATGAAGGAAAGGGTTGCATCTAGTTGTGCCAAGATTTTCAAGAGTTACCGTAGTGAGATCGATAATGGGAATTGATTTCATGTTAGTGGGTGGATCTTAGTATTCGAATAATTGTAGGAAGTTCCTTGACTATAGAGGAGGTTGTAGTCACCAGTTAATCTTATGTTGATGTAATAATTAGTTATTGTTTTTAGGGTAACTGATATTTTGATCGATGTTGAACGTATAAATCGGTGAGAATTTAATCATAATAAAAGTTCTAATTGACTCTGAATATAAAAAGTGCGACAATTTGTATGACATACAACTTAACGAGAGATTATTTTGTGAACTTTACAACTTAATGTAAAATTAGATTTCAAAAAAAATACAACTTAATTAATGACAAATTGATCATTTTATTATGGGAATAAATTTTACAAACAATATAGTTTCACAATTTTGTCAAAAATCGCTTGAATGTGTATTCCATCAAAAGAAAAAATCTATTTACATTTTTACTTAAACAGTTACTTTAAATTACAATAATATCATCGCAAGAAAAGTGATTGCAAGAAAAGTGAACCATGTTAGTTTTTGTTTGTTTTTTATATCATATATAGGTATTCAAAATAAAGTGTGTTGGCTGAACTTTATAAGACAATCAATTGTTGAAAAAGACATCCATTTTATATTTGTATTTGCAAAAAAAAACCCTTGCGAAGGAATAATATTATACCATCCTAAAATAATATATATTTATAAGTTTTGCTAATTATTTTAAACATAAAGTCAAACGGAAAAACATAAAGTTATTAAAAAAATATATATCTCATTTTATTATTTAAGTAATTAAAAAAATATAAATAATGATTAATCTCTGATCCAATATAACAAGAGACATCAATAATTTTCATCTCAAAAAAAAAATAATTATAAGAATTATTTATAAAGATGATCTTGACAATTTATATATTTTTAAAGAACATTTTAATATTTTTTTTTAATTAATTTCTTACGTATTAATATTTTTTGGATTGCTTACTTAATTCATTACTTTTAGTTTTCTAATTAATGTTTTATGTTTTATAAGTAGGAAAATATGATAAGATCCAAGAAATTAACATCACTCATTGATTAATGGAAAGATATAGTACAAGTGAAAAAGACATATCTTGATTTATAGAAGGACGTGTCTCTTGGATGTATGAAAGAACGTGTGTCTATTTGCTGAAAAGGCACATCAATGAGGAATAAGTATTATATATATACCTTTTTTTATTTAAAATAGAAAAATGACTTGAATTTTTTTTTTTTTAACAAAAGGCTTGGACTTTTGTGCTTGAGAATTGTGTCAGCACTCGTAGTTTTTATCGAACTGCATAAATTGTCGTACGCTGTTTAAATGTTAATTTTTGGCACAAACCAAACTAAACAGCTAGTTCTTCTCTGCTAGTACTATTAGTTTTAGTGTTATTGACTCTTGTGCATTTCAAGTGAATTGTAATAAAGGTTTTGCAACAAATACTCATATCATAGTTACTTCTCTTTCCTCTGAATAATCGACATCATTTTCTTTGATCAGTTGTTGGAGTGAATACTGGAAGCTTCTGTAATTAAAACTATAAGTATAAAACTCTGCATTGCCTCCACCACCACCTCGTTTTCTTCGCCACCACCCATATATAAAAGGAGGCTAATAAATGTTCGTGCCAACCTTCCTATAATATAAAGTTCTAAACTATATAGTATACACTTTCCACTTTCACTTTCACATTGCTGTTTTCTTCGGCCAATTGCTGCAGGTACTCTGAATCACTTTCATGTAGAAATTTGAAGGATTTTTGTTGCTTTTTTTTTTTTTTCTCCTCCGTATATATGTCTTGCCTGGGGTCATCTTGATTTTTTGTACTCACCCTCATAATAGATCTGCACTTTTTTGAATAAGGTGTGTTTTAGTTTCCCAATGTTTTCTTTTCTTGTTATCTTTGGCATTATTGATCAACATGTCTTCTAAGCTTGTATGAGCATTCTTCCTTGTTTCATTGATTCAAACATTGAGGTTAACTTTTTGTACTAATATGGACAAATAAATCTCTACATTCATGATGCATGATGCATCCCTTGTCTTGAGTATGAGTTGCTTAGCATTAAGTGGCTTTTCCTCATGAGTTGTTTGTTTCCATCTTCAGAAAATGGCTTCTGTAGTGTATAACCAAGCAATTGGGTCTTTTCAATCCCATTCTCATACCAACAATTTTAATTATCAGCAAAAGTTTAACAATTTTGTGAGAGTGGTGGCAAAGGATTTTATAAGCAGCAATTGCTTGTCAAGAAGGGATTGTGGTGTAATTCAATCTATAGCATCTCAAACATCTGTTGCTGACACAGTTTCATCCCCTTCAAGAAGCATAACTAGAGATAGAGACACTCACAAGAAATCAAGTAAGGCAAACTCTGCTCTCCGTTGAAATTCATTATTGCTGGATATGTTTCTGTATCAGTGTCAAAGCATGTTTATGTGGATTGCATCTTGAAGTTGGATTTACCATGTTTTAGTTGATTGCCACATGTTGAAACCATTGGATGTCATCTAACTAACTGCTATTCAATTTGTTCCAACTCAGATGAGGCTTCTTTGATTCTTATTCGGCACGGTGAGTCCTTGTGGAATGAAAAGAACTTGTTCACAGGTTGTGTTGATGTCCCTCTAAGCAAGAGGGGTATAGATGAGGCAATTGAAGCTGGCAAAAGAATTAGCAGTATTCCTGTGGATCTCATATTTACATCTGCGTTGATTCGTGCGCAAATGACAGCCATGCTTGCCATGACACAGCACCGCCGCAAGAAGGTAACATGAATGAATAAACTATCTTCAGGTGTTAAAAAGAGACATAACATGTCCACTAACTTTTACTTTAGAATTCAGAACATACAATTTATAAGCATGGCCTGCACCTAACAAATAGTGCTCAACTATGAAGTAAATGAAGTTTTACTGTTAAAGGTACCATAATCCAGAAAAGAATAGAAAAATTAAAAAGTTATGCAGATGGTGTGTTTATGCAGTACTGTATTAGTATGTAGCTTAAACTATTTGAAGAAACATATTCATTTTGCTACAATAGTATTCAAATGCCTTTTTCAAACTATTAGTGATCAAACTTCCTGCAGGTGCCTATCATAATGCACAATGAGAGTGAACAAGCAAGGGAATGGAGTCAAGTTTTTAGTGAAGACACAAAAAAGCAATCCATTCCAGTCATAGCAGCTTGGCAGTTGAATGAAAGAATGTAGTAATCTCTTTCCTACCTTCAATGTTTGCTACTCCTGCTTTACAACCTTGTTGTACAACATATAATCTGTAGGTCACACTGTTATCATTTCAGGTATGGGGAACTACAGGGTCTTAATAAGCAAGAAACAGCAGACAGATATGGGAAAGAACAAGTACATGAGTGGCGTCGTAGTTACGACATGCCTCCCCCAAATGGTGAAAGTTTGGAAATGTGTGCTGAAAGGGCAGTTGCCTATTTCAGAGACCAAGTATGTGATTGTTCAAAATTTTGTAATCTGACAATCTGCCTTTTCTTCATTTTCTCCTTTTATGCTATTCTTCATGGTCTATGACTATGATTATAATAGTTAACAAGTCAGTATTATGTGTGTTAAAATTTGATATACTGCAGATTGAACCTCAACTTTTATCTGGAAAGAATGTTATGATTTCAGCTCATGGGAATTCACTGAGATCCATTATAATGTATCTTGACAAACTAACTTCCCAAGAGGTGATTGAATCAAGTATTCAGAATTATCGCAATTTCTATATATGTTCACATGTCATAAATAATCATAATTTTATTTTTATTTCACCTTTTGACAGGTCATTAGTTTAGAATTGTCAACTGGAATTCCAATGCTTTATATTTTCAAAGAAGGAAGATTCATTAGGAGGGGAAGTCCAATAGGGCCAACTGAAGCTGGAGTTTATGCCTACACTAGGGTATCATCTATATCCCTTTTATTATATTTCGTTCCATTTTGCTAAGAATTGATGATTCCTTTAGCATTCTAGAAATTTTTTATTTAAGAATTGATATATGTTGCTTTGGAAAAATGAACATGGCACTTGCAGTCACAAGAACCTGAATGAAAGAATAAAGTTCAAAATGATTTCATTATTGACAGCTATGGTTTAAATTTACTAGCTTAGGGGGAACTGAACAAAAATGTGTGTATAGTTGAAGTTCACATTTCCTCTGGGATTTCTGATCTATTCTTGGTAATTAATTGTCTACTATGTTCCATTCTTCATTCTGACAAATGACAATGCTATTACCTGGTCACAGCGTTTGGCTCTTTACAGGCAGAAGTTGGATGATATGTTCCAATAATTTTTTTAAGAGGTTAGGTAATAGAGATACACTCACTGACTCTTCTGTTTATTTATGCATCTCTCTTAGTCTACATTCTTCTTCTTATCATTTTATTATCTTCGTTTCTGCAGGGATTAATACATCACACGTTAATCAGCAGTACAGTATTGCATGAGGGGTAAAAAAGATGTTATCAGTGTTACAGTTAGATTGCATGCAAAATTTGAGTATTTTCTTTGTTCTCTCATATGGTGAAGGAGTAATTGCTTCCATATGCCTATATATATATATATATATATATATTGAATTTTAGAAATGTAAATGAGTTGTAATGTGAATTTTATTGGACATCTGATCAATTTTATCCGGAATGTTTTAATATATATTAACTTATTACTTGCTCAATTTTTATCCTCCTTTCATTTACAGTGAGGATTGTTACAATGTGCAAATGTATTAAATAAAAAACAGATATATCTACTGTTGATTTGAATTGAAATACCAAGTAATCTTAACAAATTTTAAATTAATGGTTAAATATACCTTTATTTTTTTACTTTGCACATCGGATCTCTTTTAAAAGAAACAAATCCACATAAAAAAAAAATGTCTACCACAAAATAGCAGCAAAACACTACTGACTGCACAAGCAAGCATTTCATGCCCGTTAAAGGGTAGAATTTTCATAAGGCAAAAACATCTGTGATCATGTTAAATTCAACATTCAAGTTAACAAAACGTCTCTTGATTCTAACTTCAAAATATGAATGTCACAGTATCTTGCTACCCCAGTGCATGTACATTATTTCAAAGGCCCAAGGTATGTAATTTCTCACTCTAATGCTTATCTGCATTGGCATTGGCATTTCTTTCTCCTTCATTAACTGAGATATTCTGATCATTGTTAATGATACCTGTATCCATCACGGGGACAGGGGAAGAGTTTATTTTCTCATTGTCTGAAGCATCGGTATCTGATTCTAACCTAGTCGAATCTAAAGAAGGAGCATGATTTGGGACTGATGGTGGAGAGTTTTCCCTTGTCCAGATAGCGGGAACCTTCTTGTCATCCTCTTTCATTCTCTCGGCATATCTGTTTATGTCAAATCCTGTATCATCATTCCCACCAAATGCAGATTCAAGATGCTCAAAATCAAACAAATCCGCCATAATCTTCTTGGTGTTCTGATCATCAGAGTAACCAAACTTGACTTTATTATAAGTCTTAGTCTCTAATATGGGTTTTACCATCTGCAGCAACAAATATTTTGTCATCAGACAATGGTATGAGATTAATGATCAGAGTTATTAGCAGCTAAAAACAAACACACTAATTAGGAGGCCAAAACAAAAACAATAAATTTCCATTATTGTTGTCATGCAGATCTAGAACCGTACAATAGATTCCTATGTCAGAGGCTAAGTGACAAGAAATGAATAGGGTACTTTTGAGTGTCCTTACTGTCTCATTATTATATGTAAATTCACAGGTTTCTAAAAATAAAAAGATCAAATGAAGAAAGATGAAAACTTGTATCCAGACCATGACAGAGACACACAAAGGGAGAAAAAGGGAAAAAGAAAGCATGCTTGGATCCAGAGCTTCAATTCTGGACCAAATGGACTCCAATATCGATCTCATCTTGAGTGGCTAATATACACCTGAAACATTGAAAGTTTTTCAAGAACAAGAATAATTTTGGACTCGTTCTAGCCTACAATCTAAAATAGTTGGATCACATGATCATATCATTGCAGCTTCATTCAATACATTAAAATCAATATAGATATACATGAGTGGAAAGATATTAAAGCATGAAGTGAGATAGGAAAAACTTTAATTTAATTACCGTGAAAAATGGTTCGAAGAATTTAGGTGCATTGTACAGTATTGCCAGACCCAGCCGTTCAGGATAATGTTCTTGTAATACATGGGCAGTTTCACGTGTCACCTTTATTGATATATGTGACATATTGAAACCCTGGAAGTCAATCAACCAGACCATTTGTTCCTGTTCCGGTGGAAGATTTAGAATAGCATTCTCCATGCAGTATACCAAATATTTAATTTGGCCTTTTGTTGATTTTGAGTTCTGCACCCAAAAAAAGAAGAAAAATAGCAGTTTATAGGCACTAAACAAACACAAGACATCTGACTTAGAAAAAATGCTAGAGTTTATAAGTGATTTTCAGAAGATACCTGGTGACTAGGTCTCATTACTAGGACTGTTCTCCCATGCTTGTCAATGTAATTTGTTCTATAAATTTTTCCTGTCTCTGCTTCTTGAGCAATATCTTCCTGCATCAAAAAAATACACATCAAACAACTTTTGCAGATGATAATTCCAGAAAGAGTGATGGTTTGAAATGATGTTCAGATCACAAACATTCCGGGTGAGTCAGTAAATAAATGAGTCAAAAGAACTCAGTTAATAATTCTTAAAACAAACAAGGCCAATGGGGACAATTAAGAACTTTTAATGTTTATTCAGGCCCACCCTCATTGCCTCTTAAGAGAGGAGTGTAAAAGGGAATAGATGCGATGCAACACAAAATACTCAGGTTAACCTAGCCATATAGAAAGATTGAGCTAGAAATAGCAATATCAAGAAGCACACATGCCTTCCGCGCTATGCATTACGTCTCAAAAGTCATACGAACAAAATGAAGAAAGGCAGCAACTCACCCAGCGAATCTCTTCTGGTTTGTATTCTGCTCTCCATTTCAGGGTCAGCTTCAACATTTTGGTTGCCTTCTTGACATTCCAATTCCGTGCCCTCAAATACCTTGAGATGCATGCATCAGAACAAAAAATGGATGCCTTACCAGACTGTGGCCCAATTAACCTTCTCACCTCATTGATCTAGAAGGAAGCAAATTATTATGAGCTACAATGCTCCTTTGCTCAAAAGGATGCAGTTTAATATTTACAAATGGCAAGTCTCAAAACAAGGTGAGAGTATTATGGATGCACCAAGAAAGAAAAATTACTGGACATACCAATGCCTGCTGTTCTTGTGATGGTAACATTTTCTCCTGGCCATTAGAGGCACTTTTCTTTAGATCCACACTCATGGTGGTCGGTTAGAGACTATAAAAGTCAAAATGAATACTGCAAAAGTCAATACCAATTTATCTAAGTAATCACCCATCTTCTAAATAATGACAGCATAGCAGAGAGCTTGACACAAAGCTGCATTTCTATCCAATAGCTCATCATGCAGACAGGCTATAGTTCTTGTATAACTACATACTGTAAAGACAACTAACTTTTAACATCAACAAAATGTATGCCATATATAACCATTCATTGAAACTATGCCAGCTAAACTTTGATTGGGCGATGTGAATTCATGAAATTATTTTTTACCTTGATTTATTTGTTAAAATGTCAGCATTCATTTATAGCCACTCAGGATAGTTGGTATATCTATTTAAAAAAAATATGAGGTTGACTGTAAATTTAAATGAAACAATTTTCTATTCATCTAAAACCTAGAAAGCACAAGGAGGTACAGGAATGTGAAATTCTAAAAATTATAGGATATAGCATGGCTAGAATACAATGTATAAAATTAACATAAAACACAAATATTAAATTTAAAATCAATGGAAGTGAGCAAGAGTTGTTGTAAACATCATAAAATGTTATAATTTATCTAATTATTGTTATATTCCGATCTCTGTTGATATAAATGTTTAACAAATACAAAAATATTGTAAACCGCATACAAACAAAGAACTAGGTGAGGTTGGCTACATGGATCATGACACCATTGGACTAGATTAAAGACCGAATTCTTAGGAATATTATTCAAAACGAGATCTTTCTTAACAATTTCTAGTATTCACGAAGAGTATTTACAAATATTATATATATCATTCTATAAAAAAATTGAAATCATCACAAAAACATTATCCATAAAAAAGTAGTTAGGCAATTCCATGATTAACAGGATAAAGTGGAGAAGTTTTTTTTTTTTTTTCTGCATTAATAATTTCATACACAATAGAAAGCTAGCACATATAAAATTCTCTGTTGGTACAAAATTCAAAAATAAAAATCACAGGATGCAAGTTAACAGCATACACTGATCTATGAAGAGTATCTGAGAATCTTCTATAGTTACATACTTACATATCCGAGGCATAGCAAATATCTTGAAGCAAAATAAAAAATAATAATAAATAAATAAAATCTGAAATCACAAATTTCCCCAAATCGTTAAGCTTGTTGAACTAGTTTGACTTAGATCCAGCTATATTCCGCATTCACAGCATAATAAAGTCAATCACGATTCAGCCAGAAATGCAATATATTGGATGAATCGAACCAAGGTCGTGCTAATTCAATCACCAGTTCAGTTTTCAGAACACGCGTTTGAAACAGTAACAAAATTTCTGTTTCATTTCATCCCTCTCTAAAACATAAATAAATAAATGACCCTATAGTTGTGGAAAAGAGCACACGCGCACGCATAAAGCAATATTTTCCTTGAGTTAAAGGGAAAACTACTGACTGTAACACAAACTTATAGGCTCGTATCTAGGATTCAGATTCGAAAATCCATAGGAAATGGAATTTGAAAAATGTAGATTCGAAGAAAGAACGAAGTGAACGGAACGAGATTCGGAGGAAAAAAAAAACAATGAGGGGGTTGGTGGCGGCTGACCTGAGTGGTGGTGGCGGTGGCGGTGGCACCGATTCAACGTTCGGCGCGCGATTGTGTCGGAGCGATGGAATCACCCAGGAAATTGGAGAGAGAGAGAGAGAGAGAGAAAAAAAAAAAAAGTCAACGCAGCTTGTTTGATGAAGATGGCGAAACGGAAATGGTTTTTTCTGAACTCTGAAATCTGAATGATGATTTTCGATATTTTTCGAGCGCTCACGCACTGTGATCTTGAACTGAATCCGTGTGTGGCCCCACGTGGAAACAGAACAACTCACCCGGTGTCGCATTTTTAAACTCTGTTATTGGGTTTGTTTTTTTAGCGTGTGATTAAATAAATGCATACATAAATAAATAAATACTAGAAATAATTTAATTAACTAAATAACTAACATGTCGGTCACGGGCTTAATTTAAATTTTGAGGAGGAAAAAATATAACTGAAACTATAGATCATACTGTAAGATAACAAATTAGTTTTTTTTTAAACAAAAAAAAAAAATAGTGGATGAACAATTCATGTCGGTGTCATAATAACAACAATAACAAAAATACCTGCATTAACTGGAATGAGATTTTTTTTTTCATTTTAATCAATAATCTCAAATTTGAGATTCAAATATGAATTTACATTAAATTATTTCACCATACGCAGAAAAAATAAATATCTCAAGTATGCAATCACTAGCAAAAACATAAATTTATCAAATGCTTGTTTTATTAAATAATTTAAATATTTAACAGATTTTTTTAAAATTAATATTTTCATCTAAATATATAATTAATTTCATTGTTTTTTTTTAAATTTTGTGATGATTATTTGAAAGTTATATAAAACAAACGAAAGTTTATTAATTAATAATAGTACTATAAAGCAAGAAGAAGAATCAAGAGGTTAGTTGTGGAAGGAGGCAGCAGGTAGTAAATTAATGACCGACTTAACTACCAACTTCGGAACTATTTGTAAGATATTTATCTAATTAACACTTTTGATTCATATGTGCATAAATATTTATTAGTTCTTATCCAAAAAGCATTGATGAATTGTTTTATATAATGTTAGTTCAATTATGTGAAAACTTGTACACTACTTGGATTTTACTTTTTAGTTTAATGCTTACTCAAACAAAAGAAAATGTACAAATACATTTATGCATATTATACTTCTTAATGAAATGAAACATATATTTTTTTCTACAAGAATATAAATTTCTTTATGACTCATGCATTGCCGGCGTGATCACTGGGTCTTGCGATCTAGAAGCATTTCCGTAAACTATTTAATTTTATATTGTTATTTTGTCAATAACCCGTCAAAAGAAAAAAGCAATACCAACGTAGTTGGACGGGGATCGTCACACCTTAGCTATATATATTCCCCATGTCTAGAATTGTCCATTTGCTATATTTATTTATTTATAAATAAAATAAAGGATTAATACTTAAGTAGGTTATTTTATTTGTTTGTCGAGTTTAATTGAATCATTTTATTAGTTAAGTATTCAGTTAGATTATTTTAATTGTAAAAATTATTCAATTGGATTCTTTTTATTAATTTAAGCTAATTTTAAATTTGGATCGTGGAAGAAAAAAATAATCATAATTTTTAATGTCATGTATTACGTATTTACTAAATTAACGAAGTTAACTTTAATGGATGAAAATAATCCAATTGGATAGTTTTTATAAATAAAATGACTAAATTAGATAGTTTTAACAAATAAAATTACCTATTTGAATACTATTTTTGAACAAGGTCATACCTATAGAATTACTAGATCAAATTCAAAAGTGTCAAGTGTATGAGTGTTTTTGTGTTCAATCCAAGATCAGACCCGTTCATGTAGGATCTCCTCAAATATGTTTGTTGAACACATTAATTGACAGAGTTATTTGAACATTATCTGCTAATTCTTCTAATAAGTCGTTACAACATGGCATATCACCATGAATGTGATGTCGGGTATTACAGATTTAAAAGGTGCTAGCCTGGCCATGGTAGCAATCAACGAGCATGTGGGAGTTATTTGGTTGATGATTATTCTAGGTAGTATACTTATCATCCAGCGTCAAGTGTGAAAACAAGAAGACTCTAAAGAGCGAGGTGTTGATTGGCAAATCTGAGTAGTGCACTTGCCCTCCAATATTGAATGCGAAAGTATAAAGATATTAAAGAGTCAATCATTAATCGATAAGCGATCTAGGTAGTACATATTTAGTTGAGTATAAAAAATAAATAAAATAATATATTTATATATTAAGTCTGAAATAAAATATATTTATTTGATGATCCTAGAGATCATGTGACTTGAACCTCAAGATACGGACATTTCCAAAAAAAAATCTACTTAAAAAATCGATGCCATCTCTTGAAGATGTATGTTAAGTCCAAAAGTATCAAATGAGATGTTTATACAAATTCGGATTTTGGTTAATTACTCAAACATGCACGAGGTCGATCCATTTGGGCATGTTTTGGAAGGTCGATGACTTGAGCCTCGAAATATAGGCGTGTTTGAGGTATCTAAATCTTATTATGGTACAATATGCAATATAAAAATTAAAATAAAATTAAGTTAAACTAACTTAAATAATGTTATATTATTTATCATAAGAATAAAAGTAGTGCAATATAACACAAATAATTATAACTTTCTATGACAAGTTAATTAATTTTTACAAAATTATTTTTAGAGTCATATAAAAAAAGGGTTTATAAAAAAGGGGTTGTAATTGCATGATTTGTTACACAATATGCACTATGCTTATTCAATAAGAATAAATCAATCAATCCCGCTTAAAAAAAAATGTTAATGTATTCACAAACTAATCTATTAAGATATCAGTATTTTGCACTGATTCAAGAGTAGGATACTCCGATACGTTTGGTGTTTTTCATCGTCGGAATCGATTGTGTTGCGCCAATAAATATCGTGACAGTGTTACGTCAATAATAAATAATAAATCAACTATATTGTCAGCGCTATCCCATCCTTAAATTCGGTTACCGGAAGTTTGAAATTGACCTGTTTTCATTTTCAACAGGTCACCTGAAAATGTTAAATGCATAGTTTGACGTTGAACTTGAAACCTGCCCACCAGGTTTGAATTTTGTGGAGCTGGATTTTAATATTGTTAGGAAAAATTGTGTAGCAATTTTAAGAACAATAAGCTTAACATATGCGCATATACAGAGGAACTAAGGTTCTCTTTAATGAAAAGGAATCAATCATGAATGAAAAATAACGAAAGAGAGATAAAAGTTACGTTGATATAGATGAAAGATATATGAAAATAAATAAAAAAATTTGAATTAAAGCGATTTTATAGGAAATAATAAAAATTAAAATTTAACATTTTAAAGTGTGATAATTTTATCCTTATATTTTTACGTGGTTAGACTATGGTCTTTACGTTTCTTAAAAAAAGAATGTCTCTAATCAATTAGGCTAAAAAAAAAAATTGAATACATGCTTACACATAATGGAACATATGCTAATGCATAATTAATTAAAACAAAATGCATAATCGTACGTGTCTTGCAAGAAAAAAAAATCGGCATAGTAAATGTTGTGTTCTCACTAGAAAGATACATATTCAATTATGTTAATAGGCATACTCGAATATGCTTTTTTAATAATGGTATCATTTCTCTCCATGTGTTACAATTCACGGAGACAAAAGTGAAAAATAATTTTAATACAAAAAAGCTTAGAGCATATGTAGTGTTAGAATTTATTTTAGGTTAAGTTTTTTTTTCCCACAATGTCACTTAATATATAATAACCTATCTCTTAGTTTGCTTTAATAATAGAATTCATTTTGACTTCTTAACTTTGTATTTGTGAGTTCCATAATGGATCTACCTTTTTAAATTTAATAGGTTTTATTTTATTTTAATTATTGAAATATATATATATAAATGAGGAGGCTCTTAAGAGTGTGTTTAGATGAGGTATTTGGAGAGAATAATTCAAATTTTTTGAAATAAAATGAGTTGTTTGTAGGGTTAGTCTTGTGGGGAGGAAGGGCCACCGCCCAAGGCCTATTATTTTTGGGGTCTCCAAATTTTTTTTTTAATACTTTAGTAAAAAAAATATATTTTAATTAATTTTATTTTGAAATAAAAATGTAATTTGATTATTTTTTTTCTGTATCTATTATTTTTTTCATTCTTAATTATCTCTCATGCATTAACAATTTAAATGGAATTAAAGGTTAATCAATTATAATATTTCCAAAACATTAAAAAAAAAAATTTATTTTTAAAGGACTAACAACTTATATATAAAGCTTAATTTTCTCTCATTATATTTTTTTCAAAAAATCTTCAACGTGTAAAAAAATGATTTGTTACAACTAATAGTTAAAAATCTAATTATATTTTCCATATTTTGTACAATGGGTATAAATTTATTATTTATATAAAGAGATGATAAAAATTAAAAAAAATTACATTAAATTACTTTATGTGATATATACTTATAAACTTCTTTCTTTCTACTACACTCTAAGTCTTTCCAGGAGGGAGTAAGGAGGTTTAGAGTCCAACAATTCAACTTGTTTGGAATTGTGATAAGACAAAATTTGGCTTTTCAAGGATCCAATGAAAAATTATATCAAGATATCAATGGTAATTTTTTGGGATTGATTGAAATGATTTCAGAATTTGATTTGATAATGCAAGATCATGTTAGATGCATTCAAAATTGTGAAATTCATTATCATTATCTTGGACATCAAATTTAAAATGAATTGATATCACTTTTGGATCATAGTGTTAAAAGTTCCATTATAAAGGTCACTAAAAATGCAAAATATTTCTCTATAATTTTTTTATTGTACCCTAATATGAGTTACCAAGAATAAATGACTCTAATAGTACGATACATAAATATGTTGAATATAAAAATTGAGGAGTACTTTTTAGAGTTTTTGAAAGTAGGTGATGACATGGATTGGAACTTTTTAATGTATTACAAGATGTGTTAAAGTCTCTTGACCTTAATGTTGACGATGTGAGAGGTCAGGGTTATGATAATGGTTCTAATATGAAAAGAAAACACCAAGGAGTTCAAAGATGATTTCTTGAAATAAACTCGAAAGCATTATATATGCCTTGTGCTTGTCATGGTTTGAATCTAACTCTTAGTGATATGACACATTCTTGTGTTAAAGCTGTTTCTTTTTTTGGAGTTGTTCACCGCATATATTCATTGTTTTCAAGTTCTACTAAAAGATGAAAAATTTTGCTTGATAATATTCTTGGATTAACTGTAAAATCTTTGTCTAATATTCGATGGGAGAGTAGAATTAAAAGTATTAAAGCTATTAGATTTTAAGCTCCTCAAATAAGACTAGCTTTGTTAAAATTACATAAATCTTGTGATAATGCCAAATCTAAAAGTGAAGCTAAGAGTTTGGCCAATGCACTTGAAAGTTTTGAGTTTTTGCTTTGTATGATTATTTGGTATGAAATTTTATTTGTTATTAATATGATCAGCAAAAAATTACAATTTAAGTTTACGTGCATTGACACTACCATAAAATAATTAGAAGATGTATTGTTGTTTTTTGAAAAGTATAAGATGAAGGTTTCATATCTAGTATGAATGTTGCTAAAGAGGTTGCACTTAATATGGATGTAGAGTCTATCCTTCCAAAAAAATGTCATGTTATTAGAAAGAAACAATTTGATGAAAATAATCATGATGAATAAATGTCATTTAAAGTTAATTATTTTTTAATTGTTGGGGATATGACAATTACTTCTTTAAAGGACAGATTTGAACAATTAAATATATTTGAAGGTATTTTTGGATTTTTACTTAATTCAAAGAACTTAAAATTATTAAATGATAATGAATTGAGAGAATGTTGTGTTAAAGTTTACTCTACCTTTTCTCATGACAATTTATCAGACGTTGATTTAGATGATTTATTATCTGAATTGAAAGTGTTGAAAATGACTTTGCCTAATGACTTAATGCTAACTATTGAAATTTTTGAGTTTATCAAAGCTGCAGATTGTTATCCAAATGTTTCAATTGCTTATATAATTTTATTAACTACGCCTGTGATTGTTGCATCAGCTGAAAAAAGTTTTTCAAAACTAAAATTAATAAAAACTTACTTGAGATCATCAATGTCACAGGAAAGGTTGAATAGTTTGACAATTTTATCTATTAAGAAGGATATGTTGGAGAATATTGATGTTGATATTATTATTAATGATTTTGTATCTCAAAATGCTAGAAGAAATCATTTTTTTATGATAATTTATATTTTGTTTTGTAGAAGATAGCATAGGAGTTTATTGAAGAATAAATTGTGATACATCTTCTTAGAGAATTGTTAAAAGTTTATGCAACATTTTAATAAGACATATTTTTTTTATTAATTTTTTTTTATCTTTTATTAAATAAATATTTAAATTTTATAATATTTATATGTACAGGCCCTTTAATCATGATTTCGTCTCGGACCCATAAAATGTCAGGACCAAGGCTGGATGTTTGGATGCATTTATTTAAGAAGGAATTGAAATATATTCATTTTGAAAGAGTATTTTAGTTAGTTAAAAATAGTGAATTTGAAATTCTTCAAAAAAGTTGAGAATTTGAAGTTCTCCATTTCTTCTCTCCCCCTCCTCACTCTCTCATGTATTATTTTTGGAAATTATTTTTTAAGTTTAAAAATTATGTATAAGTTTACAAATTATGTAATATTATTTTTTGAAGGGAATTCAATTTCTAATAATTTAAATGCTTCATTTAAACAAATCATTTATAAAATGGAGGGTATTCGATTTCTAGTAATTCAAATGCCTAAAATTTTAATTACCTTAAATTTCTAAAATGCTCATCCAAACACAACATAAAGGTTTTTATGGAATAATTGTTCTTCCACTGTGAAAAACTAGAGAAGCTCTCTAGTGAAAGTTCTTAAAAGAATAGTTCTTAACTTTAAGAACTTACCTTAAAAACCTCCATTAAATATGGTTTTATAGTTTAACTTTCATAGTTTTTTTTTTGCACAATCTTAAGATGAAATACTATTCTAAGACACACAAAAAAATACTCTCTTTCTTTATGAGAAATTACATGCCTGTTCGGGACCACCACATCACCAATGGTCTTAACCAGTAATTGATGGACTATTAATGACGTGGTGCTCCAGATCAACATATAATTTATCCTTTCATTATAGGTTTAAATGTAATTTTTGTCTCGTTAATTTCTCAAATATATGATTTTGGTCCCCTAATTTTAAATTAACAATTTTGACCTCTCTAGTTTTAAAAATTGATAATTTTAGTCCCCTGATTTATTATTAATAAATAATTATGAATAATTGAGTTATTAAGTTACTTATAAATTAACTAAAAAAATATTATTTATTCAAAGAGATTAAAAGTAATTTTTAAAAATTTTTATTTTATTTTTTAATATCAAAATATTTTTTTTAATGATTGGTAATTAATGATTTTTTGTTAATGTTAAAAATGATTTTTTTCCCTTTGTGTAAAAAATGATTACAATTTTTAATAATTATCAATTAATTTTTAATTAACTCAATAACTCTATTAATTACAATTACTAATTAATAATTTATTAGAAAGACCAAAATCGTCAATTTTAAAACTAAAGGGATCAAAATTGTTAATTTAAAATTAGGAGATCAAAATCATAAGTTTTCCAAGCTAGGGGGCCAAAATTACAATTAAGTTTTCAATATATCTTTTATCTCGAGGGATTCACTGAAATATTCTTTTTTTCCCCCACTTTTTGTAAAGCATTGTAAAGTGAGAATCTATATATAATATAAACCCTGAGAAGCAAAGTCATATACTAACACATCAGTTTAGTGATTTTTGACACATCAACAAATTTTTCTAGCTATCATGTCATTCTTCATTCTTACTCTTTCACTCATCAACTTTTTACTTTTTCCTTCAATGTTACGTTGCAAACTTCTTCATCTCTTTCAAGAGAGAACTCTTTCCCCTCTCATTTAATGCACAATAACATCTTTGCATTCCAAAACTTATATCTTAAATTGTTGATCTAAAACTCTTATATCTCATTCTTCATTCAATTGATCTAAAACTTGTATGTTTATCTCTAATGTCTCTTTTTTCTTTCTCTCTTTTGTTTACCTCGACTAATATCTTAAAAATTATAAAAATATGAAAAAACAATAGTAATGTGTTGACAATTTGAAAAAATTATGAAAATTAAAAAATATGAAAAAAAAACAAGAGTAATGTCTTAAAAATTTGAAAACAAATAAAAATATTAAAAAACAAGTTTAATTTCCAAGTCATTACTCTTGATTTTTCATATTTTAAAAACTTCGATATTTCCATTTTTTTTTCATCTAATTCTTTCAATTTTCTAAGACATTACTTTGTGTTTTTTTTTTCATGTTTTTAAAATTTTTATTTTTTAAAATTTTATTTGCATTCAATGCTCTTAAATTGTTAAGATATTTCTATTATTTTTCATATTTAGGGTTTAAGGTTTGAATGTTTAGGATTCCATAGTTTGTTGTTTCAGTTCATTATTTTAATCTTTAAGGATTTAATATTTTTTCATGGCTAAGGGTTTGTGTCTAGAGGTTTTGATTTAAGATTTTGTGAATTATGGTTTTATGATTTCATGTTTAGGGTTTTAGGGTTTAGAGTTTTAGTGTTTATGGTTTATGTTGTAACATTTTACGTTTTTGTGTTGTATGGGTTATGGTTTCATGTTTTATAATTTAAAGTTTCATGGTTTAAGATTTAGGATTTAAGGCTTCATGGTTTATTATTTAGGGTTTCATTTCATGGCTTAGGTTTGAGGGTTTCATTGTGTAAGACTTAAGGTTTTATTGTTTAAGATTTAGGATTTATGGCTTCATGGTTTATGATTTAGGATTTCATAGTGTATGATTTAGCATTTCATTTCATGGTTTAGGATTTAGGACTTCATTATGATCTATTGTCTCATTTCATGGTTTAAAGTTTAAGGTTTCATGGTTCAAGATTTAGTGTTTCATTTCATAGTTTAGGTTTGAAGGTTTCATGATTTACGATTTAGGGTTTTATTTCATGATTTAGGATTTAGGGGAGCCATAAATGAAACCCTAAATATTTAGGATTCAAAATCCTAAATACGTATGGTTTCATTAATGAAACCTTAAATTTCACCTTAAATATTTAGGATTATATAAATAAAATCATAAATTGAAACCTTAAATATTTAGGGTTTCATGAATAAAACTATAAATTAAAACCTTCAATATTATGGGTAATGAAACCCTAAATATTTACGATTTCATGAAACCTTAAATATTTATGATTTCATAATACAACCCTAAATATTTCACGTTTCACATATTAAACCCTAAATTGAAATATTAAATATTTAGAATTTCATAAATAAAACCATAAATTAAAACCCTAAATTTTTAAGGTTTCATAAATGAAACCATAAATAAAAACACTAAATATTTGAGGTTTCTTAAATGAAAACCTACTTATTTACCATTTCATAAATGAAACCCTAAATATTCAGGTTTTCATAAATGAAACCATATATATTTAAGGTTTTTACTTAAGATTTCAATAATTAAACCTTAAATATTTTAGATTTTATTAAAGAAATCCTAAATTTCACCAAAAATATTTATGGTTTAAAAAATAACTATAAATCTAAACCCTAAATATTTTGGGTTTCATAATTGAAACAATAAATCAAAATCTTAAATATTTAGGAATTCGTTGATGAAAATCCTAAATTGAAACCTTAAATATTTAGTGCTTTATAAATGAAATCATAAATCATAACCCTAAATAATTATGTTTTCATTTATGAAACCTTAAATTTCACCCTAAATATTTAGGATTTCATAAATGAAATCCAAAATTGAAACCATAAACCACTAATGAAACTCTAACTTTTACCCTAAATTAAAAATGAAATATACAAAGACACACTAGAAGGGAGGTTGAATAGTGGGTTAGTTAAAATACTAACTATATTTTTGCAACAAATATGATTTCTAAAGATGTTATCTATTGAGATATATGAAGATTTGAGCACGAGCAAATATATCTCCTCAAGACAATGTTTCGAAATCTATTCAAAAATGCACTGAGTGCAAAGATGAACAATTGAAAGCTTTTAAGACAACAAGAATAAAACACTTGTTTTATATTGGTTCACTCAATATTGAGTTACATCCAGTTCTCCTTTAACAATTATTAAAAGGTTCTATTATAATCACATTGATTACAAACAAGTATTCTAAATTGCCACTTTTTTTGTACAAGTATTCTCTATGTCACTACTGGCTACAAGTATTATCTATACTACTTCTGATAACAAGTATTAATCTCTCCCTGAGGTCATACTTTCCTAAGTATTCTTTGATCACTAAGACAATCCTGGATTTCTATTCAATGAATTAATAAGATTTAATAACTCTCAAAAAGAAGATATGAATCTCCAAGAGCTTAAAATGTAGGTTTTCTTTTCTCTCACCTCTTTCTCACTTTTCTTAAAAATTTTAGGCTTTGAATGTTGCTAAGCTTTTTCGTTGTATTTATGTTCGTTGTTCTTCTTCTTTCTTGTGTGTAAGCTTCTATTTATAAGAGAGATTCATGGATTTGAACGTTAAAGCTTTTTGATCCATTGTCTGAAGGTTTAGTGTTAAAGTAGCTTTACTTGAGTATGTTAGAGGAGAACGTGCTCCTGTCACTTTCACTGCTCTACTGTAGCTTTTCATAGGTTTGCTTTATTGTACTTTTTTGAACAAAGTAGCCTTTAGTTGTACCTATTCAAACTTCAACAATGCTGAGACTAACAAACTGATATACAAGGAATAAGTGAAAAGCTATAGATTAATATCTTCCTCTTTTTCTGTTAGGAGACAACAGTTTAGAAGTCAATGTATAAAATGATTTAAGTTATTTTATCGTCTGGTGCCAACGTGGTACCATCTGACAAGAAGGCGCATTTTTTCTGGTTAAGACAAAACTTTATCCGTCTGTACTTAGAACCTTTTCCTTTTGTACATAAGAATTAGTTATCATATGTGCATAAGAAAAGTTTCCTTTGAACATGGAAATATGTTTCATCTATTTGATAGAACTTGTCATCTTATTTAAAGGGCTCTGGGACGCTAATTTCTCTTTAAAATATTTTCAAAAAATTAATCAAAATATTGGGAATAGAGAGATTTTACCTTTCATCTGTACTAATTTTTGGTTCCCTGAAATTACTCAAGTAATAAACCATTAGTTTGATCAGAAATATCATATATGTTAACACCAAAATTAATCAAACAATTAGGGGTCATACATGATCCAATATCCTGGTTTTAACAGAAACCCTAAATATTTAGAGTTTCATAAATAAAAATTTAAATTAAAAACCTAATTATTTAGGATTTCATAAATGAAACACTAAATTTCATCCTAAATATTTAAGGTTTCATAAGTGAAATCGTAAATATTTGAGGTCATATAAATGAAACCCTAAACTGAAACCCTAATTATTTAGGATTCAATAATGAAACCTTAAATTCTATCATAAATATTTATGATTTCATAATTAAATCCTTAAATTGAAACCTTAAATATTTAGAGTTTCATAATTGAAACAATATATCAAAACCTTAAATACTTAAGGTTTCATAAATGAAATCTTATTTATTTAAGGTTTCATTAATGAAACCTATTTTTACCCAAAATAGAAACCTAAATATTCAAGGTTTCAATAATAAAACTTTAAATATTTGGAGTTTCATTAAGAAAACCCTAAATTTTTAAGGCCTCATAAATAAAATCATAAATTGAAACTCTAAATAGTTGAGGTTTCAAAATGAAACCACAAATGAAAATCCTAAATAATTATGTTTTCATTTATGAAACCCTAAATTGAAACCATAAATCCTAAACAATTAATGAAACCCTAAATTCAAAACCTAAATATTTAAGATTTCATAAATGAAATCTTAAATTTAACCTTAAATATTTAGGGTTTTATTAATGAAATCATTAATAAAAACTTTAAATAATTATGTTTTCATTTATGAAATCCTAAATTCCACGAAAATATTTAAAATTTCATAAATAAAATCACAAATTGAAACCCTAAATCCTAAATTATTAATAAAACCCTAAATTGAAACTCTACATATTTAGATTTTCATAAATAAAACCCTAATGTAAAAACCTAATTATTTAGGATTTCATAAATAAAACCCTAAATATTTAGAGTTATATAAATGAAACTCTAAATTTCATTCTAAATGTTGAGGGTTTCATAAATAAAACCTTAAATTGAAACCCTAAATATTTAAGGTTTCAAAATTGAAAAAATAAATTGAAACATTAAATGTTTAGGGTTTCATAAATAAAATCTTATTTATTTATGGTTTCATTAATGAAACCCTAAATTAAAACCTAATTTTTTAGGGTTTCAATAACACTGCTTTAAATATTTAAGGTTTCATTATGCAACCAAAAATTAAACCATATATATAGGGTTTTATAAATAAAAGCCTAACTATTGAAGGTTTCATAAATTAAACCCTAAATACTTAATGTTTGATAAATGAAGCCATAAATCCAAACTCTAAATAAATATGTTTTTGTAAGGACCCGTCAAGTTAAAACTAGATTAATAATTTTGAACCAACTCAGAAAATGTTATATAGATACTGAGGAAATTTTTCGCATTTGGAAGTAAAGGTGTTTAGCTTTAAAACTCGGAACGATGTTCCTATAAATGAATTTCATAACTCAAATAATAAAACCAGCTCTAAAACATGTTATAAAATGTATGTAGTGGAAAATATGAAGCGGGAGGGGTCAACAAGCACCTGATAAATACTATATAGTTAGGTATACAAAAGTTCATATGATTTTAAAACTTGATAATCAACTGGTTTAGCAACTCACTAAAATAAAAATGTTATTATGGCATAAAATATTTAGTGGCTTTCAGGTACCTGATAAATCAATTATAACTAAGAAGTTATAGTTTAAAATTAATAATAGAGACGTATAGGAAAGTAATTTAGTGTGTATTAACTAAACTTAAGTTCAAACTTCCGAGTTGTACACTCCAAAACATAGACTAAGTTGTTCAAAAGTCTTGTTACTACAAGTTGATGTAGATTTCTATCACATAAACAAAAATAACTTTTAATCATAGCTTCCAACAAGGCTCGTCCCCCCTAAAGTAGCATGGCAGGAACAAAATCAAACAAATAAAAAGGGAGATTCCCAGACTACTAGATTTGCTTCTAGTATCCTCTTGCTGCTTTAGATTTCGACTCCTTCATCTTGTTTACTCCTCCTACTGGCCAACAAGTAGTGATTTCAAACAACACAGAGAAGGAGGGTGAGGTTATGGTAACATATAGAAACAAGCAAGAGAGAATAATAACAACAACATAATCTTATGCATATATACTCCTATATCTTGTTGGGCCAATAACACAAATCAAATATCAAGACCCAGGGGTTTATTTATATCCTGGATCAAGACAGTGTACTTTAACATAGATTAACTACAATATTTCAAGTTTATACAATATACGCATCAGTCACATTATATCCATACTCAAGCACATGGCAATAAAAATCCTCGACTTCAATCACATGAAGTTAGTCACACATTCTTAAGGTATGCCATGTATGCATGTATACAAGTTAGTATCTTTCTTTCAGTTACATGCAATGTGTATGAATATCCAGATTTATATGGTGCCAAAGCCGTTACGGGCCTAAAAGTTGGCACTTAGCCAATGGTTGCACCTAGCTAGGATTTAGGGCTAAGTATAGAATCCACTGGAAGCATGAATCACACAGATTCAACCATAAATGGTGTAACGGCTTTACAAGGATCCGCACCTAGCTTGGATCCACAAATGAATAGGAAGGACACAAAGTCCAGGATGCCATGATGTATGAATCACTTTTCAATCTTTTATCTTTTCATTATAAGGATGAGATGGATTGGACAGACAAATGGTATTTCCCCAAGATTTGTACACTGAGTACCCATGTCATAATTACAAGACTTTTCCCATAGTTCAAAACTGATTCCTTGGCAGCTTAGTCTGTCTCCAATCTCATCTTACATTATTCATGGAAAATTCTTTAAAAATGCGATTGGTATGATTCTAGCCTTCATAAACATGTCTAGTTTAAGGTAAAAATATAAATCAAACACAATTACCACCATAGAAATAAAAAATTCACTAATTGCAGCCACTGCTCAGAGGAAAGTGCAAACAAAATAGCTTCCATAAGAAAATTCATTATAAATCACATAGAACTCGAAATGTTATGCTGTCAATTCGGTAAGTCATAAACTAGACATATAGGACTATAATATAGCAAGATAACTCGGTAAGTCACTCAGAATAAGGCAATCAATATGACACAAGTAAAACAGGGCAATTACAATAATATAGTTTCAGAAGTATGTTTAATTTCCCAAGTAAATCACTAAAGCACAAATATAGGACTAAGGTTTGTAACCTGTTTTATGGTAAGTTAAGAACCTTTAGATAATCACCAAACATGACACATGGTACTGGATCAGTACACATAAGTTACTTGCTCTACAAATTCACAGTTTACACACTATGTACACCAAACTCCAACAAAACTAGTTTAAACTCACTGCATTAGAAAAATTCCTATGAATCATACAACATTGAAATGGAATGAATCCAAAACATTTTTAAAGCTAAGACTTAACTATGTACTGTATTAAAAGGATTTAAACAAATACCTTATAGTTTGGTTAAATAGTAATATTTACTACAAAGTTATTATGAGGTCAATTTCGTCATGACTACTAAGTATATCTTCTTCTCACAATTCACATACCATTTCTAATGGAATTTAATATGTTACATAATGAAGGTTACATACCACACTTCATGGCCCTCAAGAGAAATAAACTAGTTCCAATTCAAGATATCATATCCAACTCAAGCAAAATAGAATACTTATATCACACGTATCTTAACATCACTTAAATATATTACATCAGGCACCACACTTTCCATGCACTCATTCATGATTTAGGGTATGCTGCATGATAAGGTAAGGAACTCTAAGGTAGGTTGAGGTGGAATAAACACTAAGTATGCCACATGTGCCTTACAAGTCATTCTCTACTAACACAACCCCATACACTTAAGACTAACTCGAGTTTTGCCTCACTGAACATGTTTTAATGTAAACATCACTAGAAATTGTAAGAGACTCCCAAATTGGATGAGACCACTTTCAATTTGAAGGCTAAGACTAGAATATTGTAGGAGGGCAAGGTCTAGTTCAATATGGTCTGTTCTCACAAAATAATAGAAGGCAAGGTAGAAACATTTCTAACTTTTAGCATACTCCCTTGTCATGTTTCTAAGTCCTTTAATTTTCTGTAGGTTGGACATACTGGAGATTTTGGAAGGGTTGGATTTGGGCTCTTCTATGGTCTATGGAAACATGGAATACAATTTTGATCAATGACTCTAACCTGACAGCCCAGAAATAAATACAAACAGCAACAACACCAAAATTATCTCTGCACATAAACCTACCCAACCTGTCTAGCCAAAATATTCACCAAATATTGAGGAGACACATAAAAATTGTGAAACCAATCAAGTTTGAAAGAAGAATTTTAAAACCAGAAAACCACCAAAGAACTTAGCCAAATGCAAAACGAACAGTTCACAGAAGTTGGTCTAAAATAGAACAAAATCTATCCCAAATTCCGCAAGTAATTTTCAGAGTTTTAGAATACTACTCAATTCCAATCACAAGCTACCAAATACAAAATATTTAAATTCCTTTTACTATAAATATCACATTCGAAACGAATCTCATATGAAGTTAATTTTACTAACTCAAGCA
This sequence comes from Amphicarpaea edgeworthii, assembly GCA_014843725.1. Classification (NCBI taxonomy): domain Eukaryota; kingdom Viridiplantae; phylum Streptophyta; class Magnoliopsida; order Fabales; family Fabaceae; genus Amphicarpaea; species Amphicarpaea edgeworthii. The sequence continues at coordinate 20,975,884 of CM026321.1, forward strand.
GGCATAATCTATTCAAGCCAAAAATGCATCATTTGGGCAATTAAGCCAATGGCTCATGAAATTGGGGTTCACCAATCTAGAGAGAATATTTAAAATCTCTCAATCATACCAATTTAAACATCACATCATAGAAACACACAAATACAAATATAATAGAAAATCCCAATTTGATCATATTACAAGTCAATTGGTGAATCGACGGCATTGAACATCAAAGAACGTTAGGAGTGGAGAGTTCCTAACTCCCTCCTACTACTTTATATGCTACCCCTTACTCCCCTCCTTACCTGAGGTTTCGCTGAGATTCTTCAAGAACGTTGCTTGTTATCGCTTGCATGTAAACGCTAACCCTTGATCATCGTAATTCCCTACATAAAGAGTGAAATGAAAACTAGAAATTGACCAGTTAAAGATCACGATCAAAATTTGGGTTTCAAAAGAGGAATCTGAATTTGTGCATTAAAAATCAAAAACAAAAAAGTGCTCAAAACCTAAAAGGGGTTTGTAATAGAGATTATGAAGGTGAAATCAAAACCCTTCTCTACATGCAAAAAGGGAAAATGGGTATTTGGGGAAAACCCAAAAATTCGAGAGAGAATGGGTTCATGGGCGAGAAAACAGAAGCCACTGGAGAGGAATGTTGATACCTTGAGTAGGCTGTTCACAATGGATCAAGGAGAGAGCTTATTTGATACGTTCTTGCTAATTTGCACCAAGTGGAGAAGAGAAACGAGAGGGGAGCGCCACTGCTTTTGGTTGAAGAGGAGTGGAAGGAAGAGAAATGAGAGGGGTATGCCGCCGCTTCCGTTTGAAGTGGAGAGGATGAAAGAAAAGGATGGTTTGCATTGCTAAAATGAGAGCCCATTTGGAATGGGAATATAAAAATTGGGTTCTGTGAGATTAGAATGAGGAATAAGTGAAAAAGAAGGAACGTGGATAGCTTACCTTACTCTTCAGCTTACACATAAAAATTTTAAGAAAAATAATTAAATTAGGGGTTATAAAACTTAAATCAAAGAATTGGTTGGTTTAATAAAATTACCAATTGGAATGAAATAACGAGAATAATGGAATAATTTAAGATAAAGTAATATAATTCCAAATAAATTTAGGAACAAGGTAATTATTTTAAAATATTAGAAATAGCTATAGTAATTAATTTAGACAATAAAATTAACAAAACAAACCATAGAAATTGCTACAGCAACATTTGGTGACTTTGTAATTTAATTTAGACATACTAGAATTACATAATAAAATTTAGAGATTTATTGAAACTGGTCGAATATCTCAATCTGATTATTTAGAACTTGAATCATTTTAAGAGATATGAATTGTGCTCTATAATTGACCACTTTAACTCTAATTGAGTTCTAAAGTGTTCAATCTTTATCATGGATATTAGTCATTATAAAATAACTAATTTCAGGTACACGCCACTAAGACTTAAATTACTCAAAGTTCATGAATCTTATACTAATAGCCTACAAGCACAACAACAAACACTCAAGCACATAAACATATGATACAGTCAATTATAATAAACTACTCCTGAAAATAGGATGTTATAGCTTTCATTTATGAAACCCTAAATCCAAAAGTATTAATGAAACTTTAAATATTTGGGGTTTCATAAATAAAACCATCAACTCAAAATCTAATCATTTAAGGTTTCATTAATGAAACCGTAAATATCACCATAAAAAATTAGGCTGTTATAAGTGAAACCTTACATATTTAAGGTCTCATAAATGAAAACCATAAATATTTAGGGTTTCAAAAATAAAATCCTAAATTTAATCATAAATATTCAAGGTTTCATAAGTAAAGCCTAAAATTGAAACCCTAAATGTTTAGGCTTTCATAAATAAATTCTTTTTTAATTAGGGTTTCATTATTGAAACACTAAATTGAAACCTAAATATTTAGGGTTTCATTAATGAAACTCAAAATCAAACCTTAAATATTTGAGGTTTCATAAATTAAATCATAAATCAAAACCCAAAATAATTATGTTTTCATTTATGAAACCCTAAATCATCCTAAACTGAAACCCCAATCCAAACAATTAATGAAACCATAAATTCAAAACATAAATATTTAAGATATGATCAATGAAACCCTAAATTTGACCCTTAATATTTAGGTTTTTATAAATGAAATCATAAATCAAAATTATAAATAATTATGTTTTCATTTATAAAACCCAAAATTTCACGCAATATATTTAGAATTTCATAAAAAAAATCATAAATTGAAACCCTAAATCCTTAACCATTAATGAAACCCTAAATTCCACCTTAAAAACTTAAGGTTACAGAAGTTAAATCTTAAATATTTAGAGTTATATAAATGAAACGCTAAGTTTTACTCTAAATATTTAGAGTTATATAAATCAAACACTAAGTTTTACTCTAAATATTTAGGTTTTCATAAATAAAACTCCAAATTTAATCCTAAATATTCAAGATTTCATAAATTAAACTTTAAATCAAAACACTAATGACTTAGGGTTTCATAATTTAAACAATAAATTGAAACTCTAAATATGTAGGGTTTCATAAATGAAATCTGATTTATTTAGGGTTTCATTATTGAAACCCTATATTACAACCAAAATTGAAAGCAAAATATTTTAGGTTTCAATAATAAAACTTAAAATATTTAGGATTTTGTTAATGAAACACTAAATTAATTCCTAAATATTTAGGGTTTCATAAATAAAACCCTTAATTCAAACCCTAAATATTTTAGGTTTCATAAATGAAACCATTAATCAAAACCCCAATTTATGAAACCCTAAATTGAAAACCTAAATACTAAAATGAAACCATAAATACAAAACCTAAATATTTAAGATTTCATAAATGAAATAATAAATTTCACCCAAACTATTTAAGGTTTCACAATTGAAATAATAAATCGAAACCTTAAATATTTAGGGTTTCATAAATGAAATATTATTTATTTAGGATTTCATTAATGCAACCCTAAATTAAAACCAAATTATTTACGGTTTCAATAATAAAACTTTAATTGTTTAGGGTTTCATTGATTAAAGCCTAAATTAAACCTTATATATTTAAGGTTTCATAAATAGAACCCTAAATATTTGAGGTATCATAAATGAAAACATAAATACTTATGGTTTGATAAATGAAGTCATTAATCCAATCCCTAAATAATTATGTTTTTATTTATGAAATCCTAAATTAAAACCACAAATCCAAAAGCATTAATGATACCCTAAATATTTCAGGTTTCATAAATAAAACCATAAACTCAAAATCTAAATATTTAGGATTTCATAAATGAAATTTGAAATTTCATTATAAAAAATTAGGAATTTATAAGTGAAACCCCAAATATTTAATGTCGCATCAATGAAACCCTAAATGGAAGGGTTACAAAAATAAAACCCTAAATATTAAAGGTTTCATAAATAAAACCTCAAATTGAAATCCTACATATTTAAGGTCTCATAATTGAAACAATAAATTGAAACCATAAATATTTAGGGTTTCATGAATAAAATCATAAACTCAAAATATAAATATTTTGAATTTCATAAATAAAACCCTAAATTCCACCATAAAAAATTAAGGATTTATAAGTGAAACCCCAAATATTTAAGGTATCACAAAAGAAACTCTAAATAACCCTAAATAAAACCCTAAATTTAACCCTAAATATTCATAGTTTCATAAATAAAACCTTAAAATGAAACCCTAAATATTTAGGGTTTCATAAACAATAAATTTAAACCCAAAATATTTAAGGTTTTATAAAAGAAACCCTAATTTGAAACCCTAAATATTTTAGGTTTCATAAATAAAATCATAAATCAAAACCCTAAATAATTATGTTTTCATTTATGAAACCCCAAATTGAAATGCTAAATCCTAAACAATTAATGAAACCCCAAAATGAAACCTTAAATTCAAACCCTAAATATTTAAGGTTTCATATGTTAAATCTTAAATATTTAGAGTTATATAACTAAAACCCTAAGTTTTACTCTAAATATTTAGGGTTTCACAAATAAAACTTTAAATTGAAACTTTAAATATTTAGGGTTTCATAATTGAAACAATAAATCGAAATCTTTAATATTTAGGGTTTCATAAATGAAATCATAATTATTTAGGGTTTCATTAATGAAACCCTAAATTAAAACCAAATTATTTGGGGTTTCATTAATGAAATCCTAAATAAAACCCTATATATTTAAGGTTTCATAAATAAAACCGTAAATATTTGAGGTACTATAAATGAAACCCTAAATATGTAGGGTTTGATAAATGAAGCCATGAATCCAAACCCTAAATATTTAATGAAACCCTAAATTGGAATCACAAATCAAAAAGAATTAATTAAACCCTAAATAATAAGTGTTTCATAAATGAAGCCCTAAACATTTTGGATTACATAAATAAAATCCTAAATTTAACCTTAAATTAAAACCTTAAATGCTAAACAATTAATGAAATTGTAAAATGAAACCATAAATTCAAAAAGATTTGATAAATGAAACCCTAAATTTTACCCTAAATATTTAGGGTTTTATAAATGAAATCACCAATCAAAACTCTAAATAATTATGTTCTCATTTATGAAACCCTAAATTACACCTAATATATTTAGAATTTCATAAATGAATAAAAAAATTGAACCCTAAATCCTTAACCATTAATTAAACCTTAAATTTCACCCTAAATTTCACCCTAAATCCTTAAATAAAATCTCAAATTGAAACTCTAAATAAATCGAAACCTTAAACATTTAGAGCTTCATAAATGAAATCTTATTTATTTAAGATTTCTTTATTGCAAATCTATATTTCACTCTAAATTGAAATAAAAATATTTAGGGTTTCAATAATAAAACTTTAAATATTTAGGATTTTGTCAATGAAACCCTAAGTTAATCCTTCAATATATAGGGTTTCATAGATAAAACCCTAAATATTTGAGGTTTCATAAATGAAATCTTAAATAATTATGTTTTCATTTATGAAACCCTAAATTGAAACCTTAAATCCTAAACCATTAATGAAACCTTAAATTTAAAACCTACATATTTAAGATTTCATAAATGAAACCCTAAATTTCACCTTAAATATTTAAGGTTTTATAAATGGAATCATAAATTAAAACCCTAAATAATTATATTTTCATTTATGAAACCTTAAATGTCATCAAAAATATGTACAATTTCATAAATTAAATCCCAAATTGAAACCTTAAGTCCTAAATCATTAATGAAACCTTGAATTTTAGCCCAAATTGAGACCCTACATATTTAGAGTTTCATAAATACAACATTAAATTAAAAACTTGATTATTGAGGATTTCATAAATGAAACCCTAAATTCCATCCTAAATATTTACAGTTAGATAAGTGAAATCTTAAATATTTTTTGTCATATAAATGAAATCCTAAATTTCATAAATGAAGCATTAAATTGAAACCCTATATATTTAGGGTTTTGTGAATGAAATCTTATTTATTTAAAGTTTCATTATTTATTTATTTAGAATAATTTAAAATAAATATGAAAGCTTTTGGTCCAATTATTATTAATATAATACAAAAATATTACAATAATTTTAAATTATATTTCATTTTGAATATGAATTACTCACACAATTAATATGAATTCATTGTTCATTAGTGTACTCAAACTTCTAACAATTAAGAAAGATATGCTTAAGAAAAGAGTTTAACAAAAAGTTACTCCCTTATTTCCTATTTATAAGACATGGTTTTAAAAATTTATCGTCCAATTTTATAAAACTTAATTTCTATTATCTTATTCTTGTTCATTTTAATTCATAATAGGAGACTAAAATATGTAGAATGAAGAAAATGAATAGGTTCTCAATAACATTAAGGGTAAATTTGGAAAGGCTAAAATATGTCTTAGGTACATGATAAATTAGTAAATTTTATTTTAAGCCCCTAATAAAAAAAAATGATTTGGATCCCAAATATATCCAATATATTTGCTTTTTATCCTTGATATTTTATTTTAGTCTTTGATAAATTAAAAAATTTAAAATAATATTATAATTATAGACAAATTTAATGTTAATACTAAATTTAATCAATTTTTTAATAAGCATAAATTACTCAACAATGTCTTATAAATTAGACATAGTGAACAGAAACAAATAATGTGACTAATCTTTGTTTAAGGACAGTTTTTAGTCTATGTTAGCCAAATAGGTCCCCACATTATATGTAACTTTTTCTAGCATTTGGATACGTCTATTGCAGAATGGATTAGCAAAATTTTTTGGTCTCAATCACAATGGATTTTTTTTTATAATAAAATTAGATTATTTTGTTTATATTTTTAAACCTATCCTTTTTTTCTCTCCCTTTCTTCTTTCCGGTAAGGGTAACAAAGATCTACATCTACCGAGATAACAACCACAATAAAAATCATATTAATATAAAATAATTTGCAATTAAACAATGTTGTCACTCGTAGTTTCCTTATGGTCATGGTTTCCTCAAACGGTTGCAACCTTAAGCCATGTCTTTCTTTGTCATTTTGGCGACTACAAGAGCTCGAATGAATAATGTGATGTTAAAATTAAGATAGACACAAAAGCGATTGTTGTCAACAAGTCTCAGGGGAGAAGTCGTCATTGTTGCTCTCATTGCCAAGTTTCGAAGAAGATATCGTTGTCATCATCAGATTTTTAGGAAGATGTTACAACAGAATATTTTATAAAAGTTGCATCCCCTGCACTTGAGATCAATTTATCACATTTAATTTGTGTCTTTTATTTCACATCACTGAAAATTCTTTCACATAGTGTGGTACTTATTCAATTAACATATCTTAGAAACCATCTTGTTTATAACCGTAAGTACACATAAGATTAAAAAATAAAAATAAAAACTTACATTATATAATTTTAAAAAATCACATTTAAAGTTAGCACATTAATTATAAAGTATGAATTTTTCTAGAATAAAATAATATATTTTCAAATATTTTTTAATCATTCTTAATTTAAGTATTTTGCTTAATTAGTCGTAGATGGTGTACATATCTAGTAATTTTAGTGACCAAAATGTCAACTATGGTTCCGTGAAAATAGAAAAAGATAAAATAAAGTGTACAGTAAATGTGTTTCGAGAATGACATATACATATTAGAAACGTATTTTCGAAATAAGAAAATAAGAAATGTTTCGGAATAACATATACATACTCGAAACATGTTTCCTGAATAACATATACATATAGCATACCAAAAAGAAATGTTTAACATATATTATCGAAAATGTGTTTTTGAAATAACATATACATACTGAAAACATGTTTCCAGAATAACATATACATATATCATACCAGAAAGAAACATTTAACATATACATATCAGAAACATGTTTCCTGAATAACATATACGTATCGAAAACGTGTTTGTGAAATAATAAACCATCGAGAAAAGTCGTCGGTTTTATATTTTAGAATTTCTCAACGCACTAAGTCACAACCTCCAATCGTTAATCTGGTAGAACTATTAGGATCGCAGTTAAAGAAACGAAGCCACTATCAAAATCAATTCTCTTAAGAAATGCTGCAGCTTGCAATCATTAACGTTGTAAAAAAAATGCTTGTTTGAACGCATTTAAAGAAAAAGAGAACCCATCATTAAATCAAAAACTTTGTATAAGAAATTAATGACAAATGTATGTATCTTGAAACATAGTGTCAATGAAAAAAAATGCAATATTGATGAAAAACACAATACTATATAAAGAATTTGAAATGAAGATAGATGTAAAATTAAAGGTTTAAAGAATAATAAAAACAAAATTTTAGATATGATTCAAAATTATAAAATAAGATTTTATATGGTATATGTATATGTTATTCTGAAAAACATGTTTCTGGTATGTATATGTTATTCTGGTATGGTATATGTATGTTATTTTGGAAACATTTTCCAGTATATATGTTATTCCAGAAACACATTTCCAGTATGTATATGTTAAACATTTTTTTTTCTAGTATGGTATATATACATGTTATTCAGGAAACATATTTATAGTATGTATATGTTATTCCAGAAACACATTTTCAGTATGTATATGTTAAACGTTTCTTTTTGATATGGTATATACATATGTTATTCCGGAAACATGTTTTTGTTATGTATACGTTATTGCATAACGTTTCTTATTTTCATATTTTAGAAACACGTTTCCGGTATGTATATATCAAACACATTTATTGTATATGTATATTTTGTTTTACCTTTTCTATTTTTCTTTTTATGTAATCATGAATTATTATGTTAGTAAGATGTCTGAAGAATTAATTGATAGGGAGAAAATTAATATTGTTGATTGAAGTAATGCATTCAATAATGAGCAAGAGGAATAATGGAGTGAGATTGGGGACACTCGTGATAAATAGACACAAATAAACAATCAAAACGCAAAGTATAACACAAAGAAAGAAAGAGGTTCATGGAAGAGAAGAAAAGAAGGATTAACTGAACAGAAGAAAAGAGAAAAGAATAGAAAAAAATGGGGGTAAAGAAAGAATGTAATAGATTACGAGAACATATCTAATAGTGTAAAATAACGTTAAAAAAAACACATAGAAAAATAAGAGAAAATAGAAAATGCAGGATGTGCTTAGGAAACATGGGGTATAAATAGCAATTGCCTTCTCAACGAGAGAATAACTAGTTATTTGAGAGCGCAGAAGGATGAATAGATTTAGATAGTTTAACGCTAGCTTTATTGCGACCCAGAAACCTGTTTGCGGCATTCACTGTTCAAGAAAGAAATCAAAAGCTCAGATAACCAATCTCGCCGCCGCCTCCCTCCGACTGCTGCTTGCCTCCGACCGCCGCCTCCATTTGATCTCAGCAAATACCAAAGAGTTTGAGAAGCAAATAACAAATACCAAAAAAAAATGTTGTACATAATTGGTTTAGGGTTGGGTGATGAGCTAGACATCACTCTGAAGGGTTTGGAAGCTGCGAAGAAGTGCAGCAAGGTCTACATGGAAGCCTACACTTCTCTCCTCTCCTTTGGTCTCTCCACCAATGGCATCTCCAACTTGGTACCAATCATTCCTTTCCAAATTAGTTAGTTAATCACTTACTTACTTTTACAGTTCACTACTTGTTGTTGTCAGCACTATGAGTGTAGTTAGGATATCACCGTATGTTAGTTAATCACATAGTTTATTATTGTTTGTTGTCAGCACACTATTAATGTAAGTAGTGTAATGTAACTTTTATACAATGAGAGTTGTTTGGGTAATCTAATCCAGGAGGGCTAACAAAAATTAAATGAATTTGTCCATAAGCTGAAATTAGCTTTTGGGTTGGGTTAGCTAATTTGTTGTAGCTTTCTCATATTTTAGTGAATTTTTACAAATTAGCTAATGCAATTTCAGCTTATGAAAAAACTCATTTCATTTTTCTTCTTACTTTCTCCTCCCAGAATTGCTTTTGTAGAAAAGGGCCATGAGTTGATTCCGTGGAACTCCTCTATGATGTGTGGTGACATCAAGTGGGTGTGACTTGCATCTCCCATCAAAATTTTGATACTTTCCTTTCATATGATTGTTTACCTCTACTACAATTTTCACTCTTTTTAATCTCCTTAGGAAAAACTGTATGGTAAACCCATTATTCTTGCCGACAGAGAAATGGTAGAAGAAAATGCAGATGAAATTCTCTCTGAAGCTCATCATTCCCATGTTGCCTTCCTCGTTGTTGGGGACCCTTTTGGGTATGTTTATGCCATGCCCCTATCCAACATTTACATTGTTTTGTTTCAATGCCCTTGCATAATATCATCAACACTTTGATTTTGTGTTTTTTTGTCTAGGGCTACTACTCACACTGACCTTGTTGTTCGAGCAAAGAAGATGGCAATTGAAGTCAAAGTAGTACACAATGCATCTGTAATGAATGCCATTGGAGTTTGTGGTCTACAGCTTTACCGTTACGGGGAGACTGTTTCTATTCCATTCTTTACAGACACATGGAGACCTGATAGCATCTATGAAAAGATTCAAAGAAACCGAATGATGGGACTGCACACGCTTTGCTTGTTAGGTACTATCTGTTATTCGTAGTTTAAACTTTAAAATGCTGCTTGTGTTAGAACTTAGAATTATCCGTGCGCATATATTAAAAATATAAATCTAACATAGGTCTTTGCTTATATTGCTGTGTCTGGAATGCATTAGTTTGATATAGTAGGGAAAAAAAAGGTAATGTAATGAAATAAAGTGATTATGTTGCTGATGCTTCTTCTTGCATTAGCTGATAAGTTAACTCAAACTTGTTTTCTTAACTTATTACCTTCTACTTCTTGGAATGGAATACTAAAGCTAGAGGTGAATATTTAAAAATAGTTAGCCAAAAAATTGTTATTTTATTCAAATAAATGTTCAGAGTACCATTTGAAGTTGATGACAACATTAGCTGACAACTTTCTTCTTTGACTAAAGGTTCTTCCTATTTCTTTCTTGAGAAAGCTAATATGATTTCCAATTTGGTATGTGGTTACAGATATTCGTGTGAAGGAGCCCACGCTAGAATCTCTGTGCAAGTTGGTTTTCTAAGTGGTCCCTTTTTTTTCGGTTGCTAATGTAGTTTCTTAAGTGATCAATAAGTATATGATATTCAGTGAATTGTTCTATTTATATGTTTTTCTCCATATCTGCACATTCTTTGTTTTTATTTATCTTTTTTAACTGGTCGATTCAGAGGAAGAAAAGCCTATGAACCACCCAGATATATGACAATAAACACAGCCATTGAGCAGCTTTTGGAGATTGTGCAATCACGTGAAGAACCTGGTGAGTTTCTCGAGCTTTTACATCACTCTAGTTTAGGCATAATTTCAAGTGTAAATTATTTGCTTCTTGATTATACTAATCCTAAGATATAAACCTTTCAAATTTGATCTGGATTGTAACTATTTGCAGGAAACATGATAATAAGCTCATTTTGTGTTTTTTTAAATGTAGTGGTATCAAACAGTGGAAGTTCCACCACTATCAAACAATTTATCAATGGTTATCTTCCCCAAATTCATCTATCCTTTGCAATTTGTAGCTACTTAAATATATATATTAAATGGATATAATCATTAGTTCTAGATTTTTGGCATCTTAAATTGCGTTGTTTTCAAAAATTGTTTGAGCTGTTATCATAGTTTAGTCATTTCTGTATTTCTTCTGGTCCATGTTTCCTTGTCCTGTGTCTTGACTTGTGGAATAGTGTTGTGCCATATTAGTATTTGCTCATTAGGAGTCAATCTTGACTGCGGCAAGAGTTTATATACATGAACTTCCTATCATTAGAAATATAACTATCTAGTTAAAAGCACCTGTCCCTCTTTGCCTTGTAGCCTTTACTGAGGACACTGAGTGTGTTGGGCTTGCACGGCTTGGCAGTGAAGATCAGATTATAGTAGCAGGAACTATGAAGCAGTTGCAGTCAATTGATTTTGGAGCACCTTTGCATTGCCTTGTTATAACAGGCCAGACCCATCCCGTGGAGGAAGAAATGCTGGATTTTTATAGATGCAGGACATAGATACAACACCGGTTTAATTTAACAAAAAAGACTTCATTTGTTTTGTTGAAGAAAGAAGTCCTTGTATTTTTGTTCTTCCCATAGAACTTTTTGGTTAGTTAACTAAATTCATTGGTGGCCGAAGAATTATGAGTAGCTGAGTAGTATGATTTGGTGATGCCACTGAACAAACATTTTTTTTTTTTTATACGAAAAAAAAAATCAGTTGATCCTTCTAGAGAATACTAAAAAGGATACATATCTAATATCTAAATATCCTTTGAAGAACTGCTTTTGAAATATTGGTGTGCATGCTGAGCTTGCCTGAAGTCTTTATTACATGCACACAGAAAATGCAAAGGCAATGACAAGTACAAGTAATTTTTAGTTTTGAGGGGCTCTTAAACAAGTGTTTCATGGTAACTGCCCGCACTGAACAAAGTGTCATGCTATGGTTTTTTTTTTTTTTCAGTAAATGTTAATTATTAACTTTTAGGTTAGCAGAGGAGTTAGAATTCAAGACTTCTCCTTTATTTTTTCTCCCTTCACCACTAGACCAACATGATAAAGGTATGTTTGAATTAAATTTAAAAATGTAAATCAATGGATAAAAGCAAAATAAAGCTAGATCTTGATCCTTTCACAATTTGTTGGAGTCTTATTATATACTATTGCTTTCTCCAGAGATACCACAAACCAAAAAAATAAATAAAATAACAACAAACCAAGCATAGTCACTTTGCTGGTGGCTGAATGCTTACATTCCTCATAATACAAGTTTACTTACAAGCCACTGTCACAGACCAATAATCTAACATAATTTAGTTCAATGTACAAATCCTACTAAACAGAAGATCCTTTCCACCATTCTATAACAGCCTCAGTGAATTTGTTCTTTTCCCCACAAGTTCCACACATAATCAGCAACCAATAACCATCCTTCTTTGTTTTTTTCATGTTAGATTAATTTGCAACACATTCTGGCTAGAGAGATTAGAGAGGGACCAAGTCTAGTTTTCTAAATCTATTTCAGTTGGGATGGAAACTCTTGCTGATTTGCACTTGAACCTTTTTGGTTTTTGTAACAACTCGTGTTCTTCATTTTTCTATTGAATTATTTGTTTGATATCTGAACTTCAGGTAAATTCTCATGTTGACAGCTTCAGGTTTGTTAAATTGGACCTATAACAACAAGGATAACATTATCATTTTGTTTCTTTTGTGAACAAAATTCTTTTGAATAGAGTTGGTCACCTCCTAGTGGCAATTCCAAGAACAATATGCAGAGTAAGTGTGCACACTGGGGATAATATGTAGAATTTGGAGAGAAAGATTGTTTGTTAGCTTATATACTTTGTTAATGTGCATTTGAAGGATAATTCTCAGAGATAATGTCACTTAATTTGTATACTTTGTTAATTTCACCTTCAATGATTTGCTACATATATTAATTAAATGCACAAATCATTGATGGGAGTGTTTTTAATCCCAATTTAACATTGTATAAACAAACTCATTTTGTTCCTTTTTTCCTTCACTTTTTGATAGGCTAATATTTCACTTTAAATTCGGTTCCTAACCTTAACAAACTTGTAAGTGCAAAGAGGAAGCATCAGTGAATGAACTTGTCACATGAGAACTTACCTGTAGTTCAAAGATCAAGTGTAAATCATCATATGCACTATCTTTGCACTTGCAATTTTAGTTTATGAAGCAATAAATTGTTGAAATAACATAGGACATGCATATCCAAAGGACCATCACAAAATCTAGAGACATAAACATAAACAGGTTGAACTTGCCAGAGCAAAAACCAACACATAAAGTTATAACAAGCAAGAAGACTGTTATCACTGTAAAATCTAACAGGTGTAGCAACAAAATCAAGCAAGAAAATCTACTATGCAAAAAATTCATAATGTTAATCACAAGTAGTATACTCACAAATCAGAAAGGAAAAACATCACTAAACTAAATCAATTTCTAATACTTGAATTGAATCTCTTTCGAAATTGTAAATATTTCATACGAAATGGGTTTATTACTGAAGAAAATTAGGGTTTCTATTGAGAAGAAAGGTGATAACAAAACGACGGTAGGTTAATATTTTCTTCTTTGAAAGAAAACCTAAACATAAATGATGATTTTCACCCAAAAAAAACATAAATGATGATGTGACTACTTATATGAGTTTGAGAGCTCGAGGGCCGGGCTGGTGTAACTCCCTTTTGGACCAGAAATACTGAATTAGTTGGGTCCAATATTTTTATGAAAATAATAATATAATTAAGATAAAAATAAATAAATATATATTGCAGAGGTACAGGAATTGAAAGGAAATTAATTAGGGGTTGGTTGAGTATAATAAAGGGGATAGCCTCTCACAAAGTGTGATGAATCAAAGTTCGAATTTTTAGTAAGGATTGATTTTAGATAAACATGATTTAATAGAATTACTTTTAAGTGAGCCTAAAGTGATATGATTTTATTTTTTTTTAGGGGCGATTAAATATGTTTTAGATTTTCATGAAATATTAATTTTGTCTTTCAAAAGTTTTCATATTTGTTTTGTCTCTACAAAATTTAAATGTATTTTTATTAGTCTCTCAGACTTAAATGTATTTAAATGTATTTTTTTTTTACATGTGTATAATATACCTTTTGTAAAATGTCAGATATGTAATAGAGTTAAACAAAAAAACTAATAAAAATACATTTAAAATTTGTAGAAACGAAATAAATACAAAAATATTTGGAAAACAAAACTTATATTTTTGATAATTTATGAACACCTAAAATATATTTAACACTTTTCTTTTTTATAAAAAATATTAGAAAAATGATTTCCATAGAAAATGTTGTTTCAAATGCTTTTCATAATATATGGGTTTCTGCAGAATAATGCAAAGTCTTGGAAAAAAACTACAAATTAAATTAAATTATTTTCATTAACTTTCCCATTAATTAAATAAAATTAACTTTTTTATTTATTTTTTAATTAAATAAAAACATCATTATTTGGATTTTTTGTTTTTTTCTTTCATTCTTATCCAAATTGTATTGGGAAAGTTTTGAAGAATAGAGATGGAACTCAACAGTTAAGCCAAGAATATATAGTTATGCTTTGGTTCCGTGACTTTTGTTAAACTGCAGATAACTATCCCTATAATAGTGACAATCATAGAGAATAACGTGTTTTTTTTTTTCTTATTTTGGTTTCATACGTAAATCAACCTCTTAACCCGTTTGTCACACATGATCATGCACTTTGAATTCAGTTGTTAATCATCACCATTCACCGCGTATAATTTGTGAATCCAATGTTCCCGATATATATGTAACAACATACCGAAAACAATGTCCACAAAGAACATGCAACTCATCACATTCTTATTCCTCTGCATGATATTCAAATTCAAAGTGTGATCTCAAGTGGGTACTCTTCTTGGTTGTCCCCAACAAGCAACAAATAGGAGCCTTCTTGAATCAGCATCGAACCAGCCTCATTCGCCACGCTAAGATGCTCACAAGGGTTCAACTCAAACCCCACTCGAGCCGTTTCCCCTGCATCCAGCTTCACACTCTGGAACCCCACCAACTGCTTCACCGGATTCCCATCCCTCACCTTCCCCTGCCTCACAAACAGCAGCACGGGGTGCTTCCCCGCCATGCCGCCGCGATTCGTGACGCCCAATGTGACTGTTAGGGACATGGTTTTGCATGCTTCTTCCCCCATATCGGAAACAAGTTTGTAGCGTGTGGTTTCTGAGTTTTGGGAGGTTGAGTAATGGGTGGATGAATAGTTGATGTGGAGGGTGGTGTGTGAGAGAGAGAGGAGCTTGTAGGAATATTTTGTGTAGCTTAAGCCGTAGCCGAATTCGTAGACCTTTGGACCGGTGTAGAATCTGTAGGTTCTGCCAGGGTAGCCTGATGATGGATCTGCTCTCATTCTCATGTCTGTCATTGGTACTCTGATGAAATCTTTTGGGTACCAAGTCAATGGTAATCTTCCTCCTGCATAATGCAGTCATCAAATCAAATAAAGCACACCCCATTTGAGTAATTAGTTTTAGGAAATCAAATATATTGATAGTGTAAGGGCATAAACTGACTTAAATATCTAATTAGTCCGCTTAAGTTTGTTAGATATATTTATTTTTAATTTGTTAATTTGTTCTAAGTTGTAGTAGAAAATTTATACCTGGATTATGATCACCAAAGATAACCTGAGCCAGAGCCACACCTCCAAGTTCCCCAGGGTACCCACCCCACAAGATCCCACCAACCCTATCATCAACCTTAGCAAAACTAACATCAACAGGACCACCACACAGGAGCACCAAAACCACAGGCCTCTTAGAAGCCATAGCAACCCTCTTAATAAGCTCCTCCTGCTTCCCCGGCAGCCCCAAGTACTCCCTATCATGCGACTCCCTCTCCTGACTCTGATCCAACCCCATAACCAACACCACATACTCCGCCTTCTTAGCAACCGCCATCGCCTCCTCTATCCGCGCAGCGCCGCATTGCGGGCCATCATCGCAGCCGGGGTGGTAAACAACCTTGTCCTTGGAGTACCCCTCAAAGGCCTGCGACAGTGTCACCAAGTTGCATGGACGACCATAGTAGTTTCCTAAGAAGACTTTCGATGAGGCATTCGCGTTGGGGCCAATGAGAGCGATTGTCGGGTTTGTTTTTGGAAGTGGGAGGAGTGAGTCTGTGTTCTTCAGAAGGACTATGCCGTCTCTTGCTGCTTCGAGGGCTAGCTGGAGGTTTTGTTTGGAGCACACTTCGTTGGGACCAATTGTGCCGAATGGAAGGTTTGTGGGGTTTCCGTCGAATAAGCCCAGTCGAATTCTTATGGTGAAGAGGTTCTGAAGGGCGCGATTGATTTGAGATATTGGTAGTTTTTTCTGGGACACTGCTGATTTTGCATGCTTGGTTATGTAATCACCACACTCCACGTCCATCCCTGCAAATCAAACACAATAATAGTTAAATTTGGATCATACACTTCTACATTAATACATAAAGATCAAAATTTAAAGTTATATATTTTATTTGGTGATTAATCAGAGATCGAAGTATCTTTCAACTGGAACATATATTGACCCATGAAAATTTTACAAGTGGTGAGTATCAAATACTGGTTTACAGGTATTGTTATCTCACATGTTAGTGTTCAAACCTATGGATTAATTTAAAGTTATATGATTACTTGAAAAACTTTGTGTATTTTAAATTTGATTATTCATAATAAAATCACTCATTTTGGACTGATTTACTTTTTTAAAAAAATGCGTCATCAAATGTTTCTTAACATCATAAAATACTTTATGGAATACACATTTTGGGACTTATATATTTTTTAAAATTACGTTATGAATGGATGTTCCATAATGCCATGAGATGTTTTTTTGAAACACTCATTCTATAAACTTTTAAACAAATGCGTTATGGAACATTCATTCCAAACTGATACACTTTAAAAAACTGTGTTATGGAACAAGTGTCCCATAATGCCATAAGCTATTAATGAAGATAATTTTGTCAACAAACAAAGGTATAAGGTGTAAAAAGTAAGGTGAGATGTGCATAAAGCAATTCCCATATTTACAAGCAAATGGGACTTCGGTGGGTGAGGATGAGACTAGCTAGGCTTCTGGCATGTGGCATGTGGCATGTGGCATGTGGGGGACCTAATACAAGTGTGGGCCAACCCACATGACTTTGCTAGAAATATTAGTATAGAAAACAAACAGTCGAAGACAAGTGAGAAAAATCATCATTCATTGGGAATATTAACATAATTAGATAATTACCTCGTGCACATTGTGATTGCATTTAGATAATACACCGATTATCATCATATAAACAAAGGAAAGAATAAAAAGGACTAGGTGAGTGCCACTATACCTGCCCTAAAGACATCGGCTATAGCGTCCTCTGCTGTTTTTGCATAACCTTGCTTCTCGTGTATGATAGCGACTGCTTCACAATCTGACGTAATATACCTACATTTATTTACAGCCAAAATATTGTGTCACTCTCATATTCTGGTCATATCTTAGCTTCAAAGAAAGGGGATAAAAAAATTTGAAATGAGCCAAAACATTTGAAAAAGATGTTTCAGCCCGTGATTTGTAACATTGCTTAAAAAAGGGTCAGGTTAATTATGTAATATACCCATCGAATTTCCATTGTTGTCTTGCGGTTTTGGTTAAAAGGTTGAAATCTGCACAGTTTGGAACCCCATTCACACGGTTGTAGGCACACATTATCCCACTGGCTCGACCCTTCTCTATACAACTTTGGAATGGAGGTTGGTACGTGTCTGCCAAATCTTGCGACGTGACCTGAATCACAAAGGGTTCGGAGAATTAAGAAAAAGATTTAAAAAATATACTCCATAGTGTGACACTCTGACAGTGTCACATCATGAACCTAACTTTATATCCATGTCCAATGTCCAACATTAATTGCATTACACCATTCTACGTAAACGTCAAAGCAAAAGCAACGATACTATTATTATAAGGTCCATCACGTTTGTTTCTTTGTTTCCACATCTTTTCTATTAAAGAAAATAAGTTCTCATAAGATTATTGTAAAAGTTTCTTATATAAGTAAACTACAAGCCAGATTACCAACTCAAAATGAAGGTTTTTTTATATAAGTAAATAGATATAATAAAAAAACTCAATTTCAATTTTATTAGAATAAAAATGGAGTCAAGAGTGTTCTTAAATTTTATACTATTATTTTAAGAATCCAAATTCACGTTTTCCATTAGAGATACTATATAAAACAAAATTTCAAAAACTGCAATGTACATTTTTGTTCAACAAAAACTGCTTCAAAGTCAGGAAAAAAAAAAAAGCATTCGGCTTCGTCAGTTCGTCCAATCTTGACTTGGGAACAGGATCTTATGTGTCCCTCCTACTCTACTTCAATTTTTTATTTTTTTGAAGAAAATACTCTACTTAAATTAGTAGTTTAGTTTTTTGCCTTAATTTAAGATAAGACCTCCTTTGTAGCAAAAAGAAAAAGAACAAACAACACACCAGTCACGACATCATGTTTCGAGTTCCAAGAAATCATGGAGGCATTAAACAACAAAAACAAATTTAAAAAACAAACACTTACATCGCATGGAACTATGGAAGACAAAAAAATCTTTAACATTTGCCAGGGCAGTAAAGAATGGAAAGAATTAATTAGCAAAGCAACTCTGATAAAAATAAAATAAGAAAAAAAAAAAAAGAGTGACACTCCAGTCTCCAACCAGAATAACTAATCACTAATTATGTTCAATAAACCAAAAAACTGCTTGAAAGTTGAAACAACACACGACGACACAACAGTATGGTTCCATAAAAAACAGCAGAATTAAGAAAAAGCAGAGACTTACACGAGCATCATAGACAAAGCGATCGAGGCCCTTCCAATGGTCCAAATCGTAGGCGGTGAAGTGCTTGCAACACGCGGAAGCTTGAAGGCTCTCCCCAAGTTTCCCTCCTTCGAAAGAATCACCCTGAAGCCCTCTCACATACGCCAAAGCATACTTTGCATTCATGAGAGGATCTTCCCCTGCAGTTTCTTGCCCTCTCCCCCACCGTGGATCCCTGAATACGTTTATGTTCGGCGCCCAAAACGTCATCCCCGTCGCTTGCCCCGCATTGTACACAGCCCGAGCTTCCTTCCCAATCGTCTATAACATAACATAACATGTCAATCGGAGAAACAAAGACTATATATATAAGCGTTCACAGTGACTGACCTTGCTAATTTGGTACCAGAGGATTGGGTCGAAGGAGGCGGCGGTGAGAATGACTTGGGGGAAGCTGGTGGCGGATTTGATAGTGCCGTTGAATCTGATGCCGTAGCCGGCGTCGGCGACGCCGTGGAGCGCCTCGCTCCACCACTGGTAGCTCGGGATGCCGAGTCGGGGAATGGCGGGTGCTGTGTTGACGAGTTGGGCGAGTTTCTCGTCGAGAGTGAGGCGCGAGACGAGGTCCTGGGCTCTTTTGGTGATGGGGAGCTTGGTGTTGCAGAATGGGTAGTCGTAGTTGGAGGACGAGCCGCAGGAATAGGGAGGCTGAGTTGACTCGGCGTGGTGGTGGTGGTGGTGGAGAGTGAGTAGAAGGAAAAAAATGGTGGCAATGGAGGAGTGGTGATGGAGAGCCATGTTTTGGGAGGAAGTGAAGAAGAGAGGAGGGGGAGTGTGAAAGGTTATAAAAGAGGTGCGCGAGACTCTCTGTGTACGTTATGTTTCAGACTAGACTTTGTCGGATATATGGATTTTATTTTGTTAAAAATCTACTGTGTTAGACTGATAGTACCCGTGATTTATGAGAAAAAGGTCATTGTATTACTATATTTCTCAGATAAAATAAAATCTTAACAAATTTATTTTATTTAAGGATAACGAATAAAAATATATATTTGCTTTTCTAATTTTTACACTATTTTTTCATGGAGATGATAATAATAATAATAATTACATATTTAAATTATTTTTTGTTATGTAACTAAAAATATTAATATTCAGAAAAAAAAAATATTAAATATATGTGATTATTACGTATTATTTCACGGTGGTTCACTTCATGTGTTCCTGCTTTATATTTAATATAGTGGTGCACTTGCTTGGTGTGTTCATGCTTTTGTCAAATTTACAACCTGATAATGTGCCACACACGAAATTTCATTACATTATTGTATACATGATTTGAGCTTTTTAATAGCATTAATTCGTGAAATCCTCCTCAATTGGCTTAGTGAAATGCAACATTTTTTTTAATTTAGAAGGTATTGCTTATATCCCGTGACACCTTTGAAATTAAAAAATGTTGCAAGCCTTGATCATACTTTCTAAATTATACAATTTAATCAGTGATTCATTGATCTGATTATTAATTCAGTGAATTAGTATTCTGTTCAATTTTTTATTTGATATTTAAAACTATACTTGAAACTGTAATGGACATAATAATTCTAATTAAAAAGAACATGTAAAAAGAAAAAGTTGTGTCTAATTTTTCATTTTGTAGTTCGATATGTGAGCTGAGATATATCCATCACATGATAAAGCTTAAGAACTGATAGAATAATGGTGTATTTTGCTTTTAAAACATTATTGTTTATTTCATTGATATAAATGGACATAAATGGTGGTTTAACCAAGCGAAAGAAAGCCAGAAATTAATCGGTTATTAATTATTGCTTTTGTTTCCGAAATTGATCGGTGCATGCATGCGTCTATGTATGCCCTTTTGTCAACTTCTTCAACTTCTGAATATGGAAATCAATAACATGCTCCTTCCACATGCCCTCATCAAGATATTCCTCAAAGAAACTCACTTCCTCACTCGATGTTACAATCAATGCAGCACTACTCCTAGTGCCATATAGACCCTGCATAGAGATATACTAATATTGGTCAATAAATAAGTAAAAGACACATGATTGTTATAATTAAATAATGTATTAATTTAACTTACCAGTGGAGTTTCTACTTCAACAAAAATGGAACTCAATTCGAATTCCCAATCGAGAGAGCATATATGAGGTAGACGACTTTCATCAGCTTTAGTTTTGTCCTTCATTAGCTTCTGAATTACCTCCTTCACTGGTAATTTGCCCTCCCCATATTTGGCAAGTTGTTCTTTAAAACCAACTTCAAGACGCTGAGCCTGTCAAAAAGGTAAAGAAAATTTGGAATTTTAATGGGGTAAAACTTAAAAGCTCAAAACAAATAGAATTTCCTTCGGAATCTTTTAACGTTAGTTCAGAATTTTACACACAAAAATAATTTTTAATAAATCCCCCAATGTCATAAAAGGCAGTGAGTTAATTGTGATACTAAACACAATTGAAATGGAATTATAAGATAAGTTAAATAATTAAAGAAAAAAAGAGAAAAAAAATATCATGAATTCTAATTTCTCCTACTAACAAAGATTAACATATTAATATAACCTTACCTTATACCAAGGAGAGTCAAGATTGGCGTTAGAAAGAACATGGAGGCCAGGAGAGACCTCTCGAATGGTAATTGGTTGTCCTTTGGGCCTGTTGGAGATGTAAACCATGGACTTGGAAGAAATATCAGCCACAATCAAGTTGAACCCATTGTAGTAATGGGCTTCATTTTTTAGGCTTTCTGCAAATTCTTTCGGATGCTTTCCACTCTATTCAAATGGAGGGTATCAAATATCATAACCCAAAACCAAAAAGGGAATAAGACTAGGAGTCTTTGCAACGTAGATTGATTCGATTTTAGGTAAAAAAATCATCTAAATTAAATTTAAAATAAAGTTGTAGTTCGTTTTAAACCTAATATCAAATCCAAACTAAATCAATTATTTACAATTTGGTTTGGTTCGATTTGACAATTTTTTTTTAATCTATTAGCATAATTATTGTTATATTATTTTTTTATTAAATTTTGATTTATATATTTTAGTTTAAAAAATACTATTTTTACTTCTAGTTAACATTATTATAAGATAATATTACCAACTTTTTTTTGTAACATAATAATAAATTATGTTTCACTTTATATTTAATGTTATTTAGTAATATCAATATATCTTTTTTGTAAGATATGAAAATAAAATAAGTATCATATATTACAAATTTATTATAAAAAAATGTATATTATAAATCATATATTATTATCATAAAAAATTAAAATATTATTAGTTAGATAATACTAAACATCTAAAAGTAAATTAATATAATTATTGTATGTGATTTGGTTTGATTTAATTTAATTTTTATAACAAAATCAAAAAATCAAACCACTGCAAAATATATACTATTTGATGTGATTTTTTAGATTTTTAATCCATATAATTTTTTGATTTAATCGATTTTTAATTTTTTTTCCGACAATTTGGTGGTTTAGTTGGATTCGATTTATTAACTCCATAAGTTATACTCATTTCATTTAGGAAATGGTATATCTCTTAAATTCCAAAATAGAGTGGAGTACTAAAAAGTATTTAAGGAAGTATAAAAAATGAAATAATAAATAATTTAAAAGTTCAAAATAAATTGATGACCTATTGGTCAGAACTTTCGTGGATACTTATGTTGACATAAGTTTCTACTCTCCCATCTACTCCCAAAAAAGATTATTTGTTCTTAGCAAAGGAAAATTTATGATGATACGTGTTGTGAAATGTGAATTAATGGTGTACAAATGTTTTTTTTTTTTTTTTAAGGAATGGTGTACAAGGGTTAAGCACTAGAAATAATAAAAAGTAGATTTATAATGCTAATTTAATTTTAGTTATTGGAGAAAGAATAATAGATTTTAATAGTATCGTTAACTAATATTTCACTTTATGGTTCCATTAATTGATTATTAAATATTCGTTTATTTTAGTCATGGGAGAGAATAATGAATTTTAATGGTGTCATTAATATATATTTGACTTTATGTATTTATTTATTAATTAATTATTATGCATTCATTTATTATTGGTACAAAACATAATGTATTTTAATGATTATTTTTAAAAAATAATTATTATGTATATAATAAAAGCAATTCAATTAAGGAATTATATTTTTTTTATTAAAAATAAAATATTTTTTTATCCAATTAAAAGTAGTCAAGTTAAATACATATTAATAGAAATATAAATGTTTAAAGAATTATTTATTTAACTTCCATCAATGACATTTAAAAATATAAATTATGATTTAAAATAATTATTATAATCTACTTCCTAAATCCTAACATAAAAACTTGTGCATCATACAAATACAAAGACTAGAAATTAGATAAAGTAATACAGTCTTAGATTAAGTTATCACACACTAATAATTCTTAAAATTAAATTCTTATAGTTTTACTTATTTATAATAAGAAGAAAAATGGAATATTTAGACATAATGTAAAAGCAAAGCCCACAATTGTTTTTTCCTTGACGTGCCAAATATCACATATAAAAGTACATGATTGACTAACATGTAAACTAATATTAAAATTAACAACATGTGCAAATTCATTACTAAACAAATGCTAGGAAAAATGTTTTGAGTCAAAATTAAATTAAGAAAATATAAAGTGTATTTGGTTTATTATTAAATTTAACAGACATACTTTTCCCTCCACGTTTGATAAAAAGTAAAAACTATGACATTTTAACTCAATTTTTTTTTTTAAGTTTTAAATATCTCTTAACATTAAACTAAACGTAAATATAATATGACCGAGTGTTTAATTAGAAAAACGTAGTTAAAAGAAAAAAAAATCTCACTAAAAATGATGAAATAAGTTTTTTTCCAAAGATTAATCATAAGAAAATGAAAAAAAAAAAAGCCATCTATATAACTTTGTAACAATAACATCAATTATATATATATATATATATATATATATACCTTAAGAAATGAGACAGGTAGGTCTCCTCTGGTTTTAGCCTCAGGAAGGGAACGAAGCTCCAAAACATTGGTCAGAAAAGCAACTCTTCCTTCTCTGGAACAAGCCAACCATGTTCCTCCAGCAATCTCATCCTTTCCTCCAAGTATATCACTATCTTCCCACCATGACACAGCCTTTGTAGGCCTATAAAAATAAAATAAAAAATAAACAATAACAATTTTACAATAGGTAAAAACATATATACAACAAAAATTTTAGTAAGTGTAGAAAACTTGCCGGTTGTGATATTCATCTCTGTTGTTCAAAAGAAGGAAAGGGTAGAGTGGGTGGGCTTGCCAAAGAAACAAAGCTATACACATTATTCAATTCAAAGGATGTCAAGTTTGAACACACTCTAATTTTCTATGCACTATAAGTGAAAAAAGTGGCTTAATTTATAGTTGCGCAATGAGAAGGAGAGAAACATCATTGACAAATTAAAAAATTTGGACATTTGCTACTTTTAAAATAAAGAAAGTATTAACTAATAACTCTCTCATTGCCATTTCAATAAACAATTTAGGAATCATAAATAAATAATAATAAATCTATCATTTTCCAGCAACTAAAATCAACCAACGGCCGCTGAAACAATTAATTAACCACTTCTAATGACAACAAGTGGGGGACATGCAATGCAATTACACAGTCACTCACGTCACATGTTGAAAGTTACTTAATTTGTGAAACTTTTTTATTAATAAAAACCAATAATATCACCCTTTATATCCATCCGTTTATGTCATTAAAGGCACACTGAAAATTCAATTATCCAATGCTAGCAACCGATAAGTTTGTTTAAATTTCATATTAATGCTTTTTTTTTTTTTACAAACAAAATCATATTAATGCTTGGAATATGCATAACATTGGTGCTTGTTTATTCATTTGTTGCATTGTGTCCCACCTCTAAGCTCTAAGATATGGCAGTCGGGATATTTAAAGGGTTAAACCTAAAATGAATAAAGGGCCAGCCAGCATTGAAACCATCGAAAACTATTATCCAAAACCTAAACTTATATTATCCGAAATCTAAACTTAAACCACTTCATATATGGAATTAATGTTTTACATTGTATATTTTGTTTTACTAACTATTGTCCCAAAGACAATAAATTAAAGTTAAAACTGAAAATTTCATTATAAGGTGTAATATTTAATGTTACTACCTATATATGTATTGTAATGGCACCCCTTAGTAACAATTAAAAATTATTATATGTCAATTAAAATTTTATAGTTTATTTTTCATTTTTTTGGGGCCCTATAATTTATAGAGCAGCTTACACGTTTCCATGATCATTTCAATATTATTTTTTGGTCAAGAATTTCTTTCTCTTGGTCACACTCTGTCAACAACAGTTGTTTCCAAACCCATGGTTTATTAAAGATCAACACAAAAACACATGATTGAGATAAGGACAAATCACGACACTATGACTCATGTTGACGAAACTGACTCTAATAAGGTTTTTCATTTCAAGTTCTATGTGCAGCAATAAGAATAATTTTTTAAAAAATAATAGTAGTATTTGCTGTAATAACAATATCTTAGAAGTACTAGTATAGTAGCATAATTAATGTTGCAGCTCATGCCTATTCAATTATTCATGCTAGGCACCGGATTATTGCGGCTCCTAACCCATACATAAACCAACTCATGCACGTTCACTACTTTATTTTATACCAGCTCACTACATTTAATTTGGAATGAAAGTTAGTCATGGTGTGAGTTTAAATCAGGCTAGTGAAGGAATTCAATGGCATTATTATCAAGACAGAAACTTAAAATTCTGACCTCAACAAAGCAATCATAATCAACGTGTAAAATTCTGACCTCAACATTAAAATTCAGTACACAAACTTGTATGTAGTTCCTAAGTCCTAACACAATTCAAAACTGGTTCAGTGCAAGTACCTATTATTTAATCACATCTTAGAATTTTTTTTCTAAGCCAAGACAACGGAGTATTTTTTTTTTTTTTTAAATAAATATCGTCTTAAATGGTTTTATGTATAAAATAAGGGTTAACTATGTTTTTATTCCTTAATTTTGAAATTTCAATTTTTAGTCATTAAATTTTTATTTTATTGGTCAAAGTCCTTAAACTTTTTATTATTATGATTTTTGGTTCCTAAACTTTTGTTTGACTAGTCAAAATTCCTAAAAAAAAAATTTAAAAGTTTTTAGTCCCTAAAATTAAAAATTCAGCTTTTAGTACTTGGAAATTCATTAAATAAATAGAAAATTAGGGTTTAAATTTTTGTTTAGGGACTAAAAATCATTTTTTTAGAAATTTTAAGGATTTTAATCGGTCATACAAAAATTTAGGAACTAAAAATTAAAATTTCAAAAAACAATCAATAAAATAAAAGCTAATAAATCTATGATAATATTTCATAAAAGAAATGGGTCGTCCCCTAGGGCCTTAAACTCTTACGGTGCCAACAAGGTGTAGCCGGAGAGTTGCTATTCTCACTCAATTTTTGCTAGATTTTCGCTATTCTCACCCCCATGTGTGCTTTAAAAAATCTATTTCTAAAATACTCTTTTAACACAAATAAGCTTTTGTTTTATGAAATATACAACTGAGTCGTATCTTTTTTTTCAGTATAGAAGTGTAAAAAAACTTACAACCAAAATGCGTTCCTGTTATATATTGTTTACAATGAAAATACATTTACATTGTATACTTTATAAAACGAAAACATGTTTTTATTGCTAGTAAATTTTGATAAAATTAAGATTCGAACCCACTATTTTTGTTACTAATGTTTTGGCATCTCATACTACAATGAAAATTATGATTCTGTTGTATATATTTTATACAATAGAAACATATTTTTGTTATTAGTTTTTTGACATCCCATGCACTACAACGGAATCATGTTTCTATTGTGTGTCTCAACGCAAACATATAATAGAATCTAAGAATAATTAAATATATTTTATTTAATTTTTTTTTTACAGCAAAATATATCTTAATTAGTTAATTTATAAGTTTTCAATTTTCTCGTCCCTAGCTTTTACCACATAAACTTTTTATTAACTTATAAACTAGTTTTTAGATGATTAATTTTTCAAACTTCAAAATTCTTACAAATCACCGCTGTATCCAAATAATCCTCAAAAGAATCATTATACTCATGTCAAGCTTCTAACCTATACTCTTGCAAATCTGATTTCACAATAGGGTAATTATGCTAGATTGACTATTATAAAGGGATGGAAGCAAAAGTATTCATTAAACCGTGTGCTTCTTTTTAATTTGTAAAACAGGGAAAAGGCAAAGTAAAAGTTGGAACTTTAGGCGCATGCTACCTGCTATCTCTTAAGAAACATTACAACCATGGCCCTCAAAGTTCATATCGTTTAGAGTAACAATATGTTGCAATAACCTCAGAGTTCATATTATTTGGAGTCGAGATTAAAGATAATTTATAAACATTTTTATCACTCAATTATGTCTTTTAGAATGACCCAGGGACGGATCCAGGAATCTGGGTAGGGAGGAGTTAGAATTTTTTTTTCAATAAATTGACAATAAATTTTTTTTAAAAAAATATTTAATATAAAATTTATTAAAAAAATAAAAAAAATGGATATAAAATTTTACAATTTTTTTAAAAATTGAAAATAAAATCTACAATCATGTGATGTAAGAGTAAAATAGTAGAGTAAAATTTATAAGATTTTAAAAAATTATAGATAAAAAGTATCAAATTAATTTATTAAAAGTAAAACTTACCAAAAATAAATAAAAATATAATGAAACCAAATATTTATTAGGTATAAAATTAAGATATCATCTACTAATAAAAAAAATTATTAATTTAAAAAATTATTTTTTTAATAATTATTTTATTTTTTATATATATATAAAATAAAATAAAAAAGGGAAGGGGGAGGGGGGGGCTGAAGCCCCTGCTTGCCCCCCCGTAAATCCGTCACTGGAATGACCTAATCCGATAATTACTGAATTCAAATAATTAGATTTAATGAATTTTAAATATCATTTAATAATTTTATTTTTTTATTTAATTGATTTTAATCAAAATTAATAACGACAGGGTCACAATATCTTTAACACTCCTCAATCCTAATGGAACACAATATATATAGATTCACCATTTTATGTTCACTCATTTTTAAAACACAAACCAAAACCATCCAATGAAAACACAATCCTTAATCATAAGGCTTTTGAAAATTGAAAGTGCAAGCACGAAACTGAAGAATTTTATTGGAAGATGCACATGATTATCTAAGAAACAAAGGGTCAAGGATAGTGCCGTGAAGAAAGTAAATCACGCACGCCCTTGCCCCCACAAAATCTAATCGAATTATCGAAGTATCTAAGAATGAATGCTTGCATTTGGTGAATGGGCCCGAAAATTGAAAAATCCTTCCTCATTTTGTACTATAAACAATAAACAATAAACAATAAACAATAAACAAACTGACTATATACTATTTCTTTATTTAATAAAGAAAAAAAAATCAATAGCTACATTTGTCAGCAATGCAAGAATTCATTTTAATCAACTAGACTGAAGACTCTGGCTTCCCAGCTTTCCAACTCAAATTGTGGAAAATGGGTAGAACGTGACAAAAATAACTGTTGATGAGAAACGTATACACTTTGATCAATTGGACTCTGATATCACACTGCAACCATTGCTGGGATTTAGGGCTACCCATTAAGTTCTGGAATATTGACATAATGACATTAAATATCACACTGGATACAATTATTATTATTATTATTGGATTAAATAGGTTTTTGGTACACGCGTCAAATTTCAGATTTTGAATTTCAGTTTTTAAAAAAATATATCATTTTTTAGAGAAAAACAATAATTTTTATCATTTATAATTAGTCCTTATCAGGTTAAAGTTTTGCCCTTTTGTTTTTCTTTTTTCTGTCGGGAACTATTGTTAGCATTAAAATAAACAAGAGACTAAAAATAAATACAAACTTTTAGAAAAACAAACACAAAATTTGAAATTTAATGGAGATTAAAAAATTATTTAGATTTTTTTATTATGTAAAATTATTTTATTCTTTCATTGAATCACATATTACTACTATTTATGAAAATTTTATAAATTTTTAAAAGTTATCTAAAAAATCATGTAATCAATGATCTATGAATGATTAATTTTATATTGTTAAGGTATCATTGTTAAATTATTATTATTATTATTTCTCTGTTATTTTTTTATCTTTTCATATGTAAATATTTAAAAAAATCTTAAAATTAAATGAGACAACAGTTTGTTATCTACTACTTTTCATGTTCAAAAAATGATTTTTGCTTTATTTATTTTCATTTGATTTCCTCTTTTTTATGATTCTTTTTGTTAATAAACACGAGTCATCGTACGAGACCGTGTCAGTCCTTTTCTTCTTCTAACTTTACACATTAATTTTGAACTGACATATGTATAGCGAGTAACACGAAAAAAAAACACTCGAGATTTTGTGGTTCAGCAAGCAGCAGAACTATAAGGTGAAGAACTATTGCTCCAAGGGGACAATGTCAAAATTTGAAGCATAATTTCCACTTTGATATGCTGAAATTATAATTATCTACAATTTTCTTATAAGAAAACATAGGTTTGCAAAAACCAGTAAGGTAGACATTTGAATTACAAACCAATCCCCGTTCTTATGTTTTTCTATGCATTTTTCATCTTTATAATAGTTTTTTTTTTCTTTCTAAATTTTAGAATTATAAACTTGGCATCTGATTAGCTGGCAGTGGTATGTGAAAACTGAACAGCTACAAGCCCACAACCACATCCTGATCCTCCGTTTGGTCAAAGTCAAAGATAACGAAAATGGCGAGCCATGAAAAAACCAGAGCCATCCATCATCTTCAAATCAATTCAGGATTCTTTCTTTGTTCTCAGTTCTCACAAAGTCAAGGCTCCAAGAGGGCCCAGGCTCTTAAATAAACAACCATAATAGTATAATACTCATCCACCATTTTTTTTTTAATTTGGTTAGAAATGTCAGTATTTATCATTAATATTATTTTTCTTAAATATATTTTTCATATTTGTAATATATATTAAAAAATTTAGTTGAGTTAGATACCGAAAATTCATTATAAAATAAATTTGACATATTTATTTTTTTAGAAAAAATGAGGAATCTTTTCATATATAACTATAGTGGACACGTGAGATACGTTAGCGGGTTCCTGAACGGAAGAACAGCGGGCCCCGAGCACATCTGAAAGAAAAGTGAAACCGCGTTAAAAGGCAAAGCTGTTTGTTGAGTTAAGCTTAGAGAGGGGAGCGGGACCCACCAACATTCAAAGTTCAAAACTGACTTTATTTACTATCATTGATTCATTCATCAATCAATCAATCTAATCTACCAAGTATAAAAGGAAATATAACCATCAAAACTCATATGACTCTATACCTAATCGGGTAACTGCCTCCATCAAACACGCTCCATGTCATGTGAGTTTATGCTAACTACAATAACTATACCGTAAAGCAATTAATCACCACACTCCATCTTTTGCTTAATATGCGTGCATATGTACTCGACTTGTTCATTAGTCTTGCCACTCACGTTACTCTATGCTTCATTTTGCATCAATGCTTCAATGTGTTACACCAAGTTGACAAATTTTTTTGGAAATGTAAAGTTGACTTCATTGCCGAGAAAAATAGGTTTAAGAGCGAAGGAAGAATGGAAAATAGTTTTGAATCCAAGTTAATTAACCAAATAAGAGAGAGGATTGACATTCCGATCCCTCTCAAATGAAAAATCAGATGCTTATTAATTGCTTTGATGTTAACTAGTTAATGGCATATTCGAGCATGTGATTATTATTATTATTATTATTATTATTATTATTATTATTATTATTATGCATGCACTAATTAAAAGCTAGCTATAGTTGTGATATGTAAACTCTTTTTACACAAATTCTAAAGTTATGTTGTGTGTTAATTGTGATAGCACTATAGCAGTAACAATTTTTTACTTATATATACATTGTTCACGTGCATTAATTTGGTGGTAAGAAAACAAAGACAGCCAAACTAACTAGTAGGGTTCAAATTCAAAATGTATGTATCATGACAACAACCAAAAGAAAAGGCAGCACTATTGTTAAAGATAATTTTTCATTATTTGTGAATTGTGATACGTCTTTTTTTATTAATAGAAATAATTGGCTCGTTCCATCAATTTTTTTTTTTTTGCTCATATGATAAGTCTGTGTTGAGGTTGATGGTTTTAGACTTTGAAAATAAAAGTTTTTTCCTCAATATTCCAAACTTTTTGTCATGAAAAAAGAAATTGATACGTGCTATCTAATTATGCTGTTGACACTTGACATTGATCTTAACATATGTCACATGATTCACGCTCACCAATTGCACAACTACTGATTCAAGGATTAAAAATAACACGATATTTATTTAATTATCATATTTATATAAAAAATATGATTAAAAAAATTAAAAATAGGATCCCCAAGAGTAAATTATGATTATATTTATATATTTAATTAATCAATTTTATTTTTCTAGTATAATTGATATTTATATGATATTGACATCATTATCATATTATTAATAGTATATAATCTTTTACCAACTTTATTGAAAACGCACAATAAGTGAGCAAATTTAAATAGAAGTATATAATTCAATTTTTAATATTAAATTGCTCTATTCAAAAAGAGTATATATGAGGTTAATTAAAATATAAAACAATATCTCAGTTTTGATACATAATAAGTCGTATAATATTCTTATATTATATCGATAATCTACTTGAATTGGCTTAGTAGTGAAGAATTTAGATTCAAATCTCATTATCTATATATAAAAACGCATCACGAATTTTAATTTAAGCTATCCTAATTCCTATGGGGCTCATGCATGTAACATTTACAACCCTACGCTTATCACAAACAATCATAAATTGATGCTATTTTCCAATCGCACCTGACAAGCAATGATGCAGATTCCTTCAAAATAAAGAAATTCAATCGAGCAAGAAAAAGAAAACATATTTGTGGCGTGAAGAAAATAAAAACTCAATATTTTTTTAGTGAAGAAAGTGTACTTGCGTCGTAGAGAATAGAGATGTAAGAAGAAACACGAGTTGCCTATAATTGTATTTATTTATTATTTTGGAGGGGAACAATGTACATGCATGTAATGAATGAATTATATTTCTTTCCATGGTTCCACAATAAGATAATGAAAGCGAAAATCATTTCTTTAAGCATCGCACATTACCAAGATACTTCAAAAAATATTTGTTTAATGGTAATTAAATTGATATTTTCTTTGTGTGTGCTTTTTTTTTTCTTCTCAAACTAATTTAGGAAAATCATTCCTTTTTTATTTTTAGAATAAAATGCCACCGATAGCATACAAGCAATTATTTGTTTGACTTAAAACTTAAAAGCATATTTTTTGAAGAGAAAAACATTGGAAGAAAATTTGCTTAGTTGTCATAGTTGGCCGTCTGCTTATATAAAATTAAAACCATCTTTAGTGTATAGAGGAAGAATTAATTCTCTCATAATGCATAATAAAAAAAGGACTAATTATTGTCACGTGGCGTAGTTGAATTTTTCCTAATTATTTGTAGAAATCAATAGAAAGAAAATTAAAGGTGAATGAAGAAATACTGACATGCTTATGAAAAGAATCTGTTTTAATAGTTGTTTAGTATGAAGTACATCAGTGGAATACGCAGCAGCCATGTTAACAAGAAAATCAGTGGTGGATGAAAGACTAGAGGAAAAAGAACTTGTTTGTTTTTTCGGGTGGTGGAACACTTCAAAATATAAAAATAGTTTAGTCAAGAGGAGAATAAATAGTTAAATAATTGATTCTTACAGGTAAAAAAAATAAAAATGGAACAACAATAATTATTTACTGTGAACAATATTAGTATTTATACCATTTATGATGATCAATCTTTTGGTACATATACACTTAAAATAAAGGGGTTTGTGTCAATATTATAAGATTCAAATTGGTTATCGATTTGGTCAGGATATGAGGTTACTAAGTTAGAATCAACTCATTAAATTACTAGTTAACTCGCGTGACTCGATTTATATTAAAAATAAATCATAAATTTAAAATTTAACACAATCAACAAATTTAAAAATATAGTTATGATTTTTGAATTTTTGTTAGCAGTATACATTTTCATAATTAACCATCAACAACTCTAAGTTATAATATAAAATATATTATTATATTTATTTATTAAATATATTTTTATTGTGCACTAACAAAAATGCATGTCTTTACAAAGTCGTAAGACCGTATATGAGTAATAAATATAAAAATAAATTCAATGAAGTCAACACAATTAACAAAATCTAATTTATTTAGGAAATATAATTTTTCTATTCATCTTCTTATTGCTACGATAAATAATAATAATTTTTCAAATTAATAAGTCTACTAGTTGAAATAAGGTAAAGACAAGTTTAATTTATACATAATTATATAAGTGAAAAGAAATAAGTCAAATAATAAGTAACAATAATTTTATCATTTTAAATTTTAAGACGCAGTTATACTTGGTAAAAATAAAAACAAACCTTTTTTTTTTTTTGCTAAAGAAATAAAAGTAAATTTAACATAGTGTGAGGTATAAATTGAATTTGCTATAATTAATGTTATTTAAAAAAAAATCAAAAGTGCTTAACCCGCCGAGTCAATCAAGTCGTCGAGTCACCGGTTCGGAGTCGAGTCACATCGAGTCAGACCAAATTACACCGGGTCACATACATACCTGACCGATTCAACTAGTGGCTCAGACCGGTTGGGTGCTCGATTCTCAGGCTAACGGGTTGACTCGCCCGGTCTGAACTAAGTTTAATAACAATGGTTTGTGTCATTCATTCTGATTTTAGATCGGTCTAAGGATGAACGTCATCCTAATTGATGTCAAGTCACACCGAGTCAGACCAGGTTACATCGAGTCACATGCATATTCAACTGGTGGCTCGGACCGATTGGGTGCCCAGTTCTCAAGCTAACGAGTCGATTCGTTTGGTCTGAACTAAGTTTAATAACAATGATTTGTGTCATTCATTCTGATTTTAGATTTGTCTAAGGATAAACGTGTCATCTGAATTGATAGTACTTTTAGTTTTTATTAATAAAAGAGGGATCAAATTTATATTTTTAAATTTAATAACAATGACTTGTGTCATTTATTCTATTTTAAATTTATCTAATGATATACGTCATTCGAATTGATAGTAATTTTAATTTTTATTAATAAAAGAGGGATCAAATTTATATTTTTATCATAACGTTCGGTACAATAATTATCTTAACCATTCATAAAATAATAATGAAATTCTGAAATGATTGTCAAGTAGTTAATGTCTTTTAATGGGCATTAACACAGACCTTTATAAAGAAATGTCTAACACATTTTATATTACTGTATTAGGTCTGTTGCATCCGATAATACGATTTAATACCGAATCAGTATTTAACTTAATGGATCGAATAACAATGTAATCTCTGAATTAGAGAAAAAAAAAAACAAAAAAAAACTTGAGTACTGAGTAACCATCTACAGCTAAATAATCCAGTTGGAATCAGTTAGATAAACTAACTTAAGCAGCAAAATTTGGAGGCTGAAGGGTGAAGGCTGCGCTGACGCTAATTGGAGAGCGTGTATTCGACGCAAGAATAAAAGAGAGCATGAAGCATAGCGTTTGACTTACACATTACACATCGGCAATTGGGTCTAATAATACCTACACTCGCCGCAATCGCAGTATTTGTCAACCGCAGCCACGTGCGACTCTCTCCCACGATCTCTTTTTTTTTTTTTTTAATTAATTAATAAATAAATAATCTGGGGTATCTTAACTCAAATGCAAGGCTAATCAATTTTTGGAACAACTAACTTGAATATGTTTGATAAATAACTTTGCCACGTAAGCAAGTGCTCACAGATTCATTTACATGTCTGGGCATAAGAAGATAAAAAACAGAAAACTTTTGCCATGCGATAAATTTTGTTCCTCCATAATAGTAATAAGTTTCTAAGCTATACTGGAAGAAATCCTCTGTAGAAATTTATTGAAAATGCAGAGAAGATGAACCGAAATTAAAAGGTACGGAGTACTATAAAACATAAAAAATTGTGAAGAAAAAATGGTAGTAAAAAAATCTACAGAGGTGGAAATATAAATGTTGAAAATAATGTAAATATTGCAAAGAGTAATGAAAAGTAATTGCTTGTGTTTGATTTGAAAGAGAGATAGTTTACCATTGTGTACATTTAGGGTATGTTTTGTTTTCCAAGTTGCCACCAATATTCACTCTTTATAATGATGAAACACAAAAGTAAAAAACTTGAATCTTTTGTGTTTTGTGCCTTAAAAATCCAAATAATGTAAATTACGTTAAAAACGTCTACAGAAACATGCATTTAATACTTATAAATCGAAATTAGTGATTATTTTTACCAAAATGTGTCTACCATGTTCTAAAGTATTTAAACCCATGTTTACAATCATGAAAAAAATAGAATTGATTACAATAGTATATAGTACATATTTGCCACCACAAGTAAATTGTCAGTAAAACTCGATCAAACAATAGGATTTTTATTAACTACTCATTTAGCCATCGTGCACGATGAAAATATTGTATACCCTGCCTGTGCATACCTTTCTTCATGGTTCTCCAATTAAATATTATCAATTATATTAAGAGAATGGTACACATTTTCTTATTAAAATTTTAAAAAGTAGATTAGAGATTACTACGTTTGGATGTGAAATCCATAAGTTTTTATAATTTTTAATAAAACTCAATAAAATAAATATGTTCATCATCTCTACTTTTTGAGAAACTGTCTCTTTATCATCATCTTCAACTTGTCTAAGCCAATGTGTGGTAGGTTATGCCAAATCAACATTCATAAATGTTGATGACAAAGAAACTATTTAATTCAGCTTTAAATCCTACCCCTAAATTCTATGAAGCAGTTATGCATTTACTTATATATCCACTTGTCTAGTAGTTAAAAGTCTCTAACGTCATAAATTTATCTACAATAATTGAATGTCTTTTTAACTCAATACGATTCCTTAAAGACTGCCTTGATAGAGTGTAGCTTAAACTTATCTCATTCATGTCATCATCTAAAATAAATTGGAGTGATGCCTCCTCAAAGAACAAAACATAGAAAATAAACATGGTAAATTGGAGTAATATTCCCATCAATTTTGACCAATATACCAACTTGTCTGACTATCAACTAAACCAATATTCCCATCAGTTTTTAATAAATTAATTTTAATTTATAATTTTTTTTCATCTTCAATAATTGATTTTAAATAAGTTTATTTAAATATAATGTTAACAGATTTATCATACATGATATTTTGTGAATGAATAATAATATATGTATTTTGCATTTTTTTTTTTGTTCATATAGGTTTTTTCTACCTCAAATTCTTAAAATACTATGACTTCTTTAGGGTTATTTTATTTAAAGTATTGTATTTTGGTGTTCGGTGGGTGGTATGTGAGACTTTTTTATATATCGAAACATTATTTTTATTTTTTTTACATTTTTAGAGTACAAATTGAAATAAAATGCTCTTAAATATGTTTGTGAGACAATTGAGTTTAGTGCAACTAACATTCAAAAACAAATTATGACTTTACATTATTTTTGTGTTTTAGCGCATATTTAAATATTTAAATTTGTATTGTGTACCATAAACACACATAAAGTGTGTGAAAAGAGAAACATCTATTTTTTACTTGTAAGTAAAAATCAAAATAGACAAAGACATAAAAGATATTGATACACTTTTTGTCAATTTTTTTTCCCAAATACACACTTTAATAAGTGTTTTAATAAATATAAAGTTTCATATTGTTTTGGAGTATATCAAGGTTAATGATAACTTATAAATAGCTTTCTTATTCAAATTCACATAAACATCTTATAAAACTGTATATCGGTCCACTAAATATTTAATAAGATTAGCAAATTTTTATCCCACATAAATTAGAAATTGAAATTTAATATATAAAAATCAAGATAGTCCATTAAAGGTATAACAAAATTTTACCCAATAACTCATAACAAATGAATTTACTTTATAAAATTATTTTAAAAATTATATAAACCCCTTCTTACTCAAATTTTTGGAGATGCTTTTTACAATTATAAAAATGTGACAAGACATTGCAAGTTGCGTTGTTAACAATAACGGGACGGGCTGCTGCCCATTACGTTACGTAGGGTACTCCACTCTACTCCTCCCCATCCTGATCCTACTTCCTAGTTGCTTCTTTCTTCACGTTTGATATGCAACCATGACGTCACGCCCTCAACGGCTCCTATTAATTTAATTGCATCCTTTTTCAACACACAACATAACTTTTGGTTCATGAATCAACCACTTTTTGTTTTATTTTATCTCTGTCTTTAATTAATAACATCATCCTCACTTGCTTTGATAGCGCCGTAACGCGTATCCACGCTGGACTGCTGGAGTGTGCTTTAGAGTTTAGAGGATTTCAGTTTAAAATGTTCTCTAGTGTAAAATATTATAGTTGTTTTATGGTTGTATATAACTGGCACGCGTCTTAAAATATTATTTTGTGAGAAATTATCTAGAATTTGTAACTTTCATGAAAGTTGTCTAAATATACTATTAATAGTTAACATATGATTAAGATAATGGAAGCAATTTACATTCCTTTTAGTTCAAGTATCAATTATTATGTTATTAAGTACTAAGTAATTAAAAGTCTCAGAAATCAATTAAAATATTGTAATATTCTATAAATGTATAATGTTACTTTTAGTTCATTAAATTTTTATATTTTATATATAATATTTTAAAAATATTATTTTTATATTTTGAGATATATTTTGATTCATTTTGATAGAAACTTTAAAAAAATCTATTTGATGGCTCTTTTAATTAATTTGATAGTTTGAAAATAATGTTATATTCTATCCTAAATTGATTCAATTTTTTAAAATTTAATGGATCAAAACTTATATAAAAAAAATATATAAGTTTTGTAATGTTTCTAGTCAAATGAATTAAAATGTGTTAAAAATATAATTTAAAATACTAAAATATGTCAAAAATATAATTTAAAGTATTAAAATAAAATTTTAAAATATTATAAATCAAAATATAAAAAATGATAAATTTAATTATCTAGGCATCTACGATCAAGTGACATTAAGCATTCTATAAAACATTTTCCCGTTATATAATTTTAGTTTTTTTCTTCTTCTTAGATTTCATTAAAATAGCTAAAGACATGTAACCCTAGAAAAAAATGCCTAAAAGAGAGAAAGAAACTCTCAAAACAACCTTAATTTTTTTTTTTGTAAAATAAAAAACCCTTAATTTTACATATAGCTCGATATACTCAGCAAAAAGATATATAGCTCAATATCATAAAATTAAACTGGCTATTCATCATGACCAAAGATGAAACGGCTATCCACAATATTGCTGGGACGGTGTAACGCCCTTCTCGTATAGATAATATTATCTTCTTATTTGTAAATAATAATAATAATTACTTCTTTCAATTCCAACTTAAGCAAAAAAATGGCTATCCATCTATTCATTTTCTTGACTTGGAATTGTAAAAGAGTAGACTTAGTATCATTATTATTTTATTATTCACATATTCTAAAATAAAATCCATTTAATGATATATTTTAAAACTTTTAATTATAAATTTTTTATTCGAGTCCAACAAAGGTTTTTTTTTAGAGTAAGTCAAACATTAATTTGTTGTTTACATAAAATTATTTGAATTTGAAACTTCATATATATTAATTGTAATTTTATTAAAAGAAGTAGCAAATGAACAATTGAACATTCTTACATAGTAACTCTCCCTCTGTTCATTTTTAATAATAATAATAATTTTAGACTGTTTTGTAAAAATAAAAAAACATAATATTTTTTTTATTCTAATAAAATTATTTTATAATTTACTATTTTATTCATTTTTTATTTCCACTTTATAATAAATGCATGTATAAATTAATTAAATATTTAATAACAAGAAAAAATATTCTCAAATGCGTGTGAGCAGTGTAATTGATAAAAAAAAAATATTATTTAACTTTGTAAATACAAATAAATAAAAATAAATTTTATTTCAAAATTCGACTATTAAAAATAACAGAGGTAGTACATGATAGGTTATATTTAGTATTTTGTGTGAATTTTTATATGTAGCTTTTAAAATAAACTTTTAATATTTAGTCTTTTAACGTTCAATGAAAAATATTTGACTTTTTTATTATTATTATTATTATAAAATAAAACACATCTAGTAAGAAAAAAAAAAGAGAAAGTTATTGTATTGTATTACCATCATCAAAACTCATGGATAAAGAAAAAAGAAGCTTGGAATTGAATGCAGTGTGACAGACTGTGCGTGAGTGGTGTGAACGCGGAAAGACATGGTCAAAGAGGGTTCACAGCAGCGTTACCTGAGAGACGGAGTGGAGCACGTGTCTTGTACAACCGGCGCGTGTCCTTCTCTCATTGGTCATTATTGGCATCACAATTTTCTCCAATTAACTTCTTCGGCAGCTATATAAGCAGTGGCCACTTAGAAAGACAAATCCAAGAGTGACCGAGAGATCAGATATTCACATTTTTCTCATCAAACAAAATACACTTCTCACTTTCTGTGGTTCTCACTCTCTTTTCTCAAATCTTCTAATCTTCTTCTTCTTCTCCCCCCTCTGTTACTCCCCGCTTCTCTGAATCCCTTTCTGTTAATCATCTGTCTTTCAACCTCGTTATTTTTTGGGTTTGCCTCTCTTCTCAACAAAAAGATTCAAACTTTCACAAAAATTTATCGAAAGCCAGGTGTTTTCAGAATCGAGATCCAGCTTCTTTTTTTTTTTTTTTTTTGTTTCATTCAGGCACGAGGGTTGTTTTTGATATCCCTCAAAGCTTTGATTTTTTTAATTTTTCTTGGATTACAGGGGTTGTCTATTTTAAACCTCTTCCATCCTTTTATTATTATTATTATTTTTAAAAAAAAAACGCAGGTTGATTTTTTAATCTAAGATCTGTGTTTGTGTAGTTGGATTTTTTTGTATATGGCAGCTACGATGAATTTCTACAACGGAACATCATCATCACCACAAGTTCAGTCAGATCCATTCAGAGGTGGTGAACTCATGGAAGTTCTAGAACCTTTTATGAAAAGTTCTTCCTCAGTTCCCTCTTTCATCTCTTCTTCAGATTCACCCATTCTACCTTCTTCTTCATATTCTCCTTCACCTTTTAATTTTCCTTCTAATTCTTCTTCACTTCCTCCTCCATACCCCAATTTCAACACAACAGAATCTCCCTCATCCTCCTCGTACTTGTTCCAAAGCCAACAATCATTAATAGGCTTTGAGCAGCAACAGAGTTCTCTTCTCGGGCTGAACAACCTAGGCCCGTCTCAGATATCCCAGATCCAGGCCCAGATCGAGGTCCAGAACATGAACCAGAATCTGAACTCAGTCTCTCTCAGCTTTCTGGGCCCAAGGCCCGTTCCGATGAAGCATGTCAGTGGGCCGGCGAAGCCCACTAAGCTTTACCGGGGCGTGAGGCAGAGGCATTGGGGAAAGTGGGTTGCGGAGATCAGACTCCCGAAGAACCGGACCAGGCTCTGGCTCGGAACCTTCGACACTGCCGAGGAAGCAGCTTTGGCGTACGACAAAGCTGCCTACAGGCTCCGAGGCGACTTCGCGAGGCTCAACTTCCCGAGCCTGAAAGGCTCCAGCCTCGGCGGGGAGTACAAGCCTATGCAGACTGCGGTTGACGCAAAGCTCGACGCGATTTGCCAGAGCCTAGCCGAAATGCAGAAGCAAGGGAAGACAGAGAAAAGTGGTGCCAGGTCAGCAAAAAAATCTAAAAAAGACACACTCAACAACCCGAACCTGGTGGAACCGAAGCTCGAACCCGCTGCTTCCGCTGCTGCTGCGCTGTCTCCGGAAGGTGAGGATTCCGCGGATTCTTCACCGCTGTCGGATCTTACGTTTGATGTCACCGAGCCGCAATGGGAGGATGCTTCGGCATTTAATTTGCAGAAGTTTCCTTCTTATGAGATCGATTGGGATTCTCTCTGAAGATTGGGTTATATGTAGTAATGATAATAATAATAGTAAATTAGTGTAGTGTTGGTAGGTGGCTGCTGCAATTGAGTTTTTGAAGATTGCAGTGCTACTTTTAGGAGTTGGGATTATGTTAGTTTTTTTTTGTTTTTTTTCATTTGGTTATTGGCTATTATTTGATGGTCAATATAATGTAAATCTCTCTACCTTGGTCAGCTGGTATTTTT
The DNA here is from genome assembly GCA_014843725.1 of Amphicarpaea edgeworthii. NCBI lineage: Eukaryota > Viridiplantae > Streptophyta > Magnoliopsida > Fabales > Fabaceae > Amphicarpaea > Amphicarpaea edgeworthii. Next base: position 21,017,278 of record CM026321.1, read on the forward strand.
ATTCTTGCTTGGCCATGGAGAATGACTCCTCCTCCGGGTTTAGGTCTTGTCTATGTTTTAGTGTTCGTCGGTCTAAGTATGTAATTCAATTCTATTTGTATCTCAATTTATGAATATGAATATATTTGTATTTCAGCTTAATTACATCTTGTTTGTTTCCCGTTTTGGACCTTTCTTGTATGAATAATCGATTTCATTTTCTTTATAGCAACTGAGGGTATATATATATAGTCCTAGCTTTTCCTTCTGGATTTAAACATATAAGTTGATCAATTTGTGAGGTTGAGGTTCATTGATTTCCATGAACATACTATAGAAATGCGCATCAGGATTCAAATATCAGATGAAGTTAAACCGACCCATATCCCTGCCACGATTAAGAGTAGAGCAAGGTTTTGGATTATCACAGTAATAATCAACTTAGTATATGTTTTTCAATTTAAATTCAGGTCGATCTGTCAAAATTAATTTTCATTACATAAAAATGTAACTGACACTTGTATTCTGTGAAGTGTGAACAATCTCCATTTTGATTTGTGTGAAGGTGCTAAACACGATCCATGTGAGGTGGGTCGGATTTTAACGACAAAATCACAAGCCATAGAATCATGTTTCCGATTTTCACTAGAGTAATATTTTTTCTCACCACTCAAATAGTAGTAGCCATATTTTTTTTCTCTACTTTTTTCATTAGATTAATCAATTATTACTAGTAGTATCTCATTTTGCTTCAAATCTCTCTCTCTCTCAAGAAAAATCTCTACAGTATGTGAACAAATCCTTTTCACTAAGTCTACGCCACAGAAGTGCATGTTCTCTTTCTCTCATTTTGAATTTTTCTTTTGAAATTCTCTTGGAAAACGGAATCTGATCGAACTACTACTCAAGTTACCGACGAAAAACCCGAAGCATAGCATGCGGGAATGGGAATCTAATATCTATATATTCACGTACCGTAAAAACTAATCTTCTTCCACTTCCACTTATTATTATTATTCCATTCACTGAACCTTTGCAATTGGAACCGAAACACCACCTCCCAATGATCAATAACCTTGTCCTTTCGTTCACAAAACTATGCACTATGCAGTTATCGAGTACTACAGAACAAAAGGCCTTTCACATGATTCACCATCACATTTCCCCCCATACCCAAACCAAAGTGAAAGTATATGTTAATAATATATTGTACTATGTATATTTTTTTTAATTTTGTCTGATTGCTCGTCACTTACTATAGTATAATGAATTATTTATCATACTTAATACCTAGAGACCAGAGTATCTGTTTATTTCTTTTTGTTTTTTAAAAATATGCTTTCAGCTGATATGGATGACAGTGAGGTTATGCATGAGAATTATTTTAGGTTTTGATTAAGCGTTAACAGAGGCATCAAATTATACTAATAATAATTCAAATATAATTAAACTTTTTCTTCACCATTCATTTTTTTTTTATATGTAATGGTTAAGATTAATGATTTATTACAATCATTAGATTTTAAAAAAATGAATGATGATGGAGTGTAAATTTCTTAGAGTTATTCTTGATATAAATTAATTCTTTCTTGATGAAAATCCTCTTTAAAAAGGTATTTTTTTTTTAGCTCTAACATTTTGATATGCTAAACTTGAAAATTCTCCCAAGACAAACAAGGACCCTAGCATATGTAGCATATGTAGACGAGCTACTCACCACTTTCATTGCATATCTTTATTGTTTGATAGTACTTTATAGCTTTAATAATGAAGTTTTCATTGTTTAAGCATGTGATAATAGGTTTTAACTTCTTGACTATGTTTGAACAATTTGAACAAATCGATAAGTTATGTTTTGGAAAGTGTTTACTAGTACAAACTTAAAGAAAAACAAAAGTTTTAAGTTTTTGAGGCCATTGCTAATATGGTATTAAACAACAAATTGACACTCCAAAACAAAAATTAATACTTCAACTAGTTGGAAATTAAAAGCTTGAAACTGCCCTTAATCATTAATTTTGAGTCAATATTGATAACAAGACGATCAAATTGAACATGGACAGCTAATACCAAACCAGTTCTTGCCAAATTGGTGCTTGCATTGCCTACGTTAGGAAGAGAGGATGTTCCCAATTTAGGTAAATGAATTTAGCATTTGAGAAAACAGCTAAGTATATTTTTAGAGGTTATTGAAAAATTGAAATGCCTTGAGAATTGAAATTTCTCAAAAATTAGAAAGGAGGTGCAAGCACTTATATATAATAGAGGAGGGGAAATATGGGACCAACATGATGCTAATTGAATATCTATAGCTCAATAGCAATTGGTTTACAATTATAAAACAAACAGCTATATATAAATAATTTTTTTTTTACTTATTAATGAGTTTTATTTTCTGGCGCTATCAATATAAATATTTGGCTTAAATGTACGAATCCAGTTAATGTAAGTTTATGTTTTTTTAGTTTTGGTCTTTATAATATTTTGTATTAATTTTTAGCCCCAATAAATTTGTGTTTATTAATGTGTTTATTTATAATCCACTTGTACAATTATTGGTCGAGACCATAGCTTAATAACTTCTCCAAAATTAGGCAATTTTTCATCTCAAACATTTTGGTATAAAAACCCCCTACCCAAACGAAGTTTCTACTGGTTACTGAAGTTCTCAGACGATATACAGGTATAAAGTGATTCTTCCCAATACTTAATAATTGAGAATTTGTAAATTATTACGTAGCAATAGTTTTGATTTTCTTAAGCTGAAAAACATGAAGCTTTCATTTTTTTTTTACAAGTCAACTATTTTATTGATAACGACTGAAAAACAATATACGCTTAATCGGATAGAATAAACACAAAAAATACGTTACGTAATTACCTGAAATATTCAATTTAACTAACACATATTAGATCCCAACATCAACCCTCCCTGATATCCCAGAAAATTAGGAATAAAATACGAACACAATCCCAAGTCAATTGCACTCCTATACCAACAAATCCTCTCCTAACCTCAAGCTTTCGTCAAGTGTAAAATTAAATAATTGACTTAAAAATAAAACACTGGGTGAAAGGTTAGTTGTGCGTGTGTTATAGGTGAGAGTTGTTCACCTTATATAACACTGGTTTCTTGGAATGGGAGATTTATTGTCTGATTACCTAAAATAAAAGATAATTTACCAAATTTCTTGAATGAAGCTATATATTAGATCATATCATGCTTCATTCAACTATGTGGCCATCTTAGTGTGACATAGCACTCAATTCAATATTTCATAGCTGAATGAAGCATAGTGTGACATGGCACACACATGTTTCGACTTTCAAGAAATGAAGGTGGATGAAACCCATGGCCATTTCTCTGGTCAATTTTCACGCAAGAACACGTTACTAACGTTTAGTTGACAAATTTACCACTTGTGTGCTAGAGAAAGGGCCTATTTGACAATGGAAGGCTTGATGACAAGGCTAAAGAGAATAATGTAATCAAGTCCTGGCCTTTGATGCATTCCTTTCACAAGTATAACTTTGAATCTTGCAATTTATTTGTCAACTTGTACTTTTCAAATTTTAAACTTAAATCACACAAATTGCTTCTCACTTTCTTATTCACTTCTGTCTCTCTTCATAAAATACTTATTTCATTGATTCCCCAATTAATAAACTTACAGTGGAAATGAAAATAGCAAATATGGTGAACTAGTGACAGGGCAACAATGGTGAATAAGAGACATTTAACGGGTGATTATTGTATTATGTCATTTATGTGGGTCTTTTAAGAGACATGAAAGAGTGAATGGGTTATTTTTACAACTAAAATCCAATAGGCAAAACTATTTTTGTTGTTTTTAAAAATTGGGTTAAAAGTATTTCAAAAATTAAATTAACAATTAATTAAACTCTACTATAGACAAGCATATTTTGTTTTAAATTTTGCATTTGAAAATGAACTCGAAACAATTGCGAACATGGTCCAAGAGTGAAGAGTAATTGGGTGCGAGCATAATATGGTTAATGAGGACAATAGTAATCAAGAATGTCTACACAATATAACGATTGTTTGCAATGAGGTTTAGAATCAGTTATTCCCTTAATCCAATTTGATTTTCCAATTTTGAATTTTTCCCTACTCTTTATAAATAGGCAACTCGTATATTTGACATTTCAACGAAATAATTATGATTTTTTTTTTTGGAGCAGAATCCAACCACAAATGCACAGATAACTAAAATTTCATCACAGCCAGAGAGAAAATAAAATGCACCCAAAAAGTTATATCTCATTTTAGATTATCATTGTTGAGTTATATTTTTCCCTAAAGGATTCCCTTTTGATGCTTCTGCAAGGGAAAACCCGTCTACTTTCCAAAAAGCACGTAACATTCACAACATGAGAGCTGTCAGAAAAAGATATGAATCAAGGCAAAGTGGCATTTGTTGCACATGAGATATCTTAGCATTTCAACCTTGATTGATGACAACATCTTAAGGGCAAAATCCTTTCGTTGAAACCCAAGAACTCAAAACCCCAAGGGGAATTTCAATCAGTGGTTGACCTTCTCTTGATTAGATTGTCTCTGGAGAGCCCTTCAAATAACACCCATCAGTTAAATTTACCAATTTCCATCTTCTTCTTGATAGCCCTTTGACCGTGATAGATGAATGAATCTAATATTCCAGAAACGGTGAAAATACCTGTATGCAACAAACATTAATGATTCTGTCAAGTTTCACACAAATGAAATGATAGTTGTCGATATTCTTTCAAGCCAAATTATGTAAGAGTGGAAGATCCATATCTACCTCCAACTATGGCACACACATTAGTAAGAAAATGTAAGAATGAGACATGTTCTTCCGTAAAAGTAACCTGCAAATGTTGTTCCAGTATATGAGATCAAAGAGCAAGAAAGAAAAAGAAAAAGAAAATTGTTGAAAGAAAACAGTAAAGAAAAAGCCAGGCTGCAATTACTGACTAATATTCCGTATCTTAATTAACATCAGCCAAAGCTATAATAATCAGGGGTAAAACACACCTTAATTGGAGAAAGGTCATAGAAGAAGAAAACTCCAGGAAGGGACTGCAGACGGCCCACATCTCCAATCCTGAAGTGTTCTGTCACAGAGAACTGCAAAAACATTTCCAGTTAGTAATATGTTTCCCAAGAAGGAATGAAACAAAAATGCCAGAAAGTGAAATTTATAAGTTAATAACCTGGTTTGACTGGATAGTATGCCCACTCACGTCAGTGTATACTGTAGGCACAACCTGAAAAACAACAATAACAAGAGGCAAAAATTGATAAGTCTTCAAATAGAAGTTTTGGTGCAATATTCCACGCATTAAGGAGCTAAGGCCTTTTCTCACTCGGTGAGGTTGGCTATATAGATTAAACCGCCATTGGCTCAGTTAAAGACCAAAGCTTCAGACTTTCTTGCTACCCTATATTTCTTTTCTCCACTCTTATAAAACATCATTGATTATTGCCATAGGTACTGTGAAAGTAAAAGGTGTAAAAATTGTATCATAGAATATTTCTATGGTAAAAAACAAATATATTACAAAATTATTATATTAATTAGAGATAAAAACCTGATAAAAAATAAAGGTATTAACAGTGTTCCTAGTGATAGTGATAGAGTCATTGTAAACAGAATGTAGGTCGTGAGATAATAACAGCATGTGGCAAGAAGTTGAAAATACAAAACAAATACAGGATAGATGCAAAGAAATCAAATCCAAGGAGTGTGGTACTTGGATACTACAGGAATGACTAACACAGAGCATATGGTAGGCGGTACAAACATAATGAAATCAATAATTTTAAATTTTCACGACAGTCCTTTCAAAGAAGTTTACCCAAACATGCCCTTAGTAATAAGCAGTGTGCAGAGATCCAGAATGCTAACCTTAATAAAATACTGGTACATCCCACTTGGTGTTTCTTGTGACCAATGCACGCTGATAATCAAGAAAGCATTGGAATGAATATAAACACAATAGTGAAGTTTGATAAATTGTTAACTGGATTTAAGGCTATTAGAATATGAAGAGCTTACTTGTCAAGAGGATTAACAACACCAGGGAAATACTCTCCGAATGCTAATCTGTTGATGTGGTGACTTAACTGAATTACATGTTGAAAGTTAGTGTCTTGAAATATGAGAAGAAATCTTCTTGACAAAAAATAACAATATAAATGTCTAGTAGAAATCACAATAAAAAATTTGCAAAGGGAATACAAAATAACAGATCATGTCTTACATTAAAAGAATCCTTTTGAAAAGCCAGCAGGTCATGCACATGTACACCAGATTGCTGAAAGCTTTTCCCCGGGGCAAAATGAAAATTCCCTGCAACCTTATTTACTTCCAAGAAACCATACACATTGCATCCTTCACCATCTTCATCCTTGATTCTTTGTAAGAATCCTTCTCTTTTGCACTAATTGACACATGAAATGCCAAATAGGGGCTGGATTAAATTAAAAATTTGACTTTGGCAGAAGAGTTATTTAAATAGAAGAGAATGGGAATAAGATAAGACCACTAAATTGTTGGAAGATACAGCCAAGTGAAATATGATAAGATACACATGCTAAAAATATTTAGGGGTAAAAAACTATATAGCATATATTGCCAATTATATTTGAATAAACTTGGGAGACATATCCATGCATAATCCATTTATGTAATTGAAAAAATCACTAAGGAATCCATCATTCATCCTTTGATTATTGAATTTAGTGATTTACTAGTGATCAAGCTGTAAGCCAAACTCTTTCACTGCAATGCTGCATTAACTACTGAAGCACAATGAGCTCTTTTGGTTGGTTTATTAGTCACATGTTTGCTTTAATGTAACCAAGAAATATATAAATGAACAGTTCTATATGATGTTGCATGTTCTTCTAGTCCATGAGTTAACTTGTAGAATCGTACGAGTTTCCAATTCTAGATAGCAAAATCGAGTTCACTTGTAAACTCAGGTAAACATGCACAACGTGGCGAGTTTGAGGGCAATTAATCAAGTCTTTACTAGAATGATGTTTCTACCTCCGACAAAAGCTCAAAACAACACTGTTTTACTGCTTTCCAAAAACCCAAAATGCAGCATCATGAAATTTGCATGTGTGCTGTTGTATCAAACAATAATCCAAAAAAAGTAACATTTTAAAGTGTGACGCCAGCAACATACTCATCATTAATAGTAAAAGGCTCACAAAACAAAAATTGGTTGTTCATCAACTAACTACTGCACTGCAAAATAATTATTGTCAAGGGTTCAGTTCATAATGAGAATGTTACTATAAAGTAAAGAAGATATCTGTGACAAAAACTAGTTTCTTCTATAATGGAAATTGAGAAGTAAACCATGATTCTCATGTTACAAGTGGTAGAAAGTATTTTAACTGAAAATTTGAAATTCCAGATAGTGTCAACTTTCAAATGGATTGTATATAGAGTTCTAACTATTTCAGATCAATAACCTGTTATGTAATATATGTGTGGCCAGAAAATTGTGCCCTTTGAGTATTCCATATTCATAAGTTGAAAGAATGAACATTGCTCACATTGGCAAATTTCATATGTATCGATCAACAAAATCATATTTGATACACTCAGGAGTAATATTGAATTCATTCAAGGTCAAGATGTTATAAGGACAAACCTGGTCAATTATATCAGGATTTGAAATTGCCCAACCTTTCTTACGGTATGCCTCACGAACATCCTCACAGGAATTACAACATTCATCATCTGACTGTAAAAACATACATAATTTAGGTACGCACCATTTATTTAATGCTAAAAACATTCCAATCAAAGCCACATGCAAATGCAATCCATCATTATGAAGCCTGAATGGAAAACCAAAGATATTAGATTAAAGGAAGAAAAATGCAGGGGAATGGCAATTAATGTCACCTAGTTGAAATTTATTTATCCAGAGCAAGTATATGGCCCCTTTTGTTTAGGTTCAAAAAACAGTGAAAAAAAAAATCCAAAATTTCTTAGTAAATAATAAGCAATGCAGTTATAAATGAACAATCTCCACTCTCTTCTCTCCAGAAAACAATAAGCACGCAAGGCATAAATAAAAACATCCCTATAAAGCAAAGTTTTAAACCAGGCATACCATTTCAGAACCATAACAGGAACCACAATAAGTCTCATTGTGCTCAAGCCTGCCTCCGTGTTTTTGCAAGGGCTTTTCAATCTGATAAAATAAAGAGTTAAATGAATAAAATGCTCCAAAATTAAGGTGAACAAGGAAAACAAGAAATTATAGATAAAGCACTACTGATCTAATCTTAAGGGAGTGCAAAAATATTGCATCTCAAAGGAAACAACATAAGTAACTTCCGGCACAAGCTCATTTTCCTATAAATTAGCCTAAATTCATTTACCCTTATTATTTTCTTCTTCTAAAAGCACTTATTGAGAAATGTTTTAGCCAAATTAAAAAAAATAAAAACATAAATTGTATTTTTATTTTTTTACCTTGGGAGCACCGATTCCTTCTTGCCTTGTTGCTATCACATTCCCGTGAGAGTCTATTCTCTTCTTGATTATATCGTGTTTCTGAGAATTACGCGGCAAAACACAAACAACATTATCATAAATCATAAAATTATAGCATGAAATTGAAAATAAATAAACAATGAATTATTCATTATTTCTTATTTATTTATTGTAATTGTAATGATACATACAACATCTAGATGCTGCTCTCCGCTGATGTCCATGGCATCGACACTGAGTATGGAACATGGAAGCGCAGGAAACGTCACATCAAACTGCACTTTCACCATCAAAACGACAACGACGAGTTAGTTTACGTGAACATTACGCGTTAAATGGAAACGAGATCAGCAATTACATTGATACGCATCGTTTCGGCTCTGGAAGTGTCGACGACGAGCTTGGTCTCGGTCACGGCGTGGAGGTACATCCCTGGAGGCAATGGCAAACACAAACGGCAATGAGTTTCATCAAAACGACGGAAGGATTAAAAAAGGAAAAACAAAACGGCGTTGTCGTACGGAGCTCGGAGATGAAGAGGAGGAGCATGAGGATAGAGGAAGCGAGCGTGATGACGCCGCCGGAGAGCGTGCGGCTGTAGAAATCCTCGTTGATTTTAGGGTACGCGTCGAGGTTGCGGAGCTTGTTCATTATGCTGTCCATGCTTCGATTTTCCCCCAAATTATTATTGTGGATCCAAAAACGAAGAAGATCTATCGAATGATAATGAATCTAACTTTGATTAAACGAAAGTGAAAGAGTGTTTTGAAATCGGATACACCCCGTTGAATTGAATTGAATTGAATTGACAACACTGGAATTGGGTACGGGGCGTTTCAGATTGAATTCTCCTATTTTAACCTGCGTCCGCGTGTTTTTCTGGGATCAATAAAATACTCTGATTATTATTATTATTATTATTATCGAAATTTTCAATTTTAAGAAAATGTTTTGTTGTGTCGTCTACTCTTTTTCTTTTTAGATTCCGGATCTTTTTCTCACCTCACTTTGATTTGGAGTTTATTAAAATCTTAGAAGTGGGAAATTGCTTCCTGCACCTCCCTGGCCCAAACCTGGCCGGTCCTTTTCAGACAATTATTCAGCCCAACAGAGAAGTGTGATGCTCACCGTACACACAAGTTATAGATTGTTATTTCATTTCAGCAAAGACAAAGATGGAATGAAAAAACTTGGGCTAAGAAAAATGTTGAACAGCCCAGCAGAAAATAAAAGAGCTCCAGTTTGGTGAAAAGGGCAGAACTCAACAATACATGAAGAAAAATGAGTGTAAGAGTGGACTAAAGAGTAATGGCCCAATAAAAAAAGAACAAGGAAAATAAGCACAACACAAGCTCAATTTAATTAAACCAATCACTTATTAGTCTAATTAATTTAGTTAATTACTTGCCCAAATATTTTTGCCTTTCAAAAAAGTTAAGATTGCCTAAATATCTTTAATATACTTCATAAATAGTCACACTTTATCAAGTATTTTTTAATACTAATAACATAAATAATTTTACATAGGTTCGTGAAATTTTTCTATGAATAAGTAAATAAATATTTTTTCAATTGCTTTTACTACAAATATAAAGTCAATAATAATTGCAAGAGAAAATAATAAATATTATTAAAATACTACTTTGATTTTCTTACGGTAGAAAAACTGAAAAACAAAAGAAAGAATGTCACATTTTGAATATTTTTTTATTAAGTAATTTTGTATATTAAATGGAAGTTTAATATCTGAATGTGGTCTGCAAATTGAAACTTTTGATGATTTCTCTGCCTCAGAAATAATTAATCTCCTATAATTACTTATTAAAGAATATCCTTCCACAATGAAAAAAAATATCCGAACGCCATTCTTCATGCAGTCCATTTCTGATGAAAAGTTACAAAGTTTTAGGTATGGAAAGGTAAGGTGCCAACCCATTGAAGCATTTTCTTTGGCATTGTATAGTCACCAAAGCAAAGTTTCTTGCTCGTTATGGCAACATCTGTCCCATTAGGAGAACTCACTGGATGCACGGTAGCCGAAAGCTAGGCAACATACATAATGCTTACCCCCATATACTTTATATATTTTTCTTTATAAACCATCTTTCAGTTTATTGAATCAAAAAATAATTTTACTTATTATAATTTGAGTATCGTTAATTTCAAGAATTTTCAAATTTTTACACATGACAATAATTGAATACGAGACTTTTCATTAAATAAATAGTCCCATAATATCTTTTTAAATACCGAATGTAATGAGACTTTTCACTAAATAGATAGTCTCACGACATCTTTCTAAACACTAAATGCTTAGACACTACACTAGCTCCACATGTTACTCTTTGTATCTTTTAATATTTCTATTGATCACTCTCTAGTGTATACTACCTTTCTTCTTAACGTACCATGAACTGAAAGGCTAGATATATGCCAGCAATAACCCCTTTTAAGTTTTATCAAACTCAAACTCAACCACCATTTGCTCCCTCAACCGCAGCAACTATTCATATAAGTGTACACAATCCAAATATTCAATGCTAGCCGTAACCAACAATTCACTATCAATTGACACGGTGCAAAGTTAATTAAAAGTATACAATATAAAATTACATATTATAGTCAGCAGAACTCATCCTCAAAATATTTATATAATTACATATTCAAAACTTGAAACTAATAGATAAATGGGAACAATTCAATATCATTTGATCAATAAATTAGGTTAAATATTTAATACAGCTACTTATTCGATTGAGTCATGAGTGTATCTATCATTGAATACATATTTATATGTCATGAACACCTAAATATGCTCACTCCTGATGTGGGGACCATTGGATCGATGTACTTCCTCATAGACCAGACAGGTCTATGGAGATCCATTATTGAGTATCTCTAGGGCAGTGGCAAATAATGCATTACAGAAGAACCATATGCCTTGTAGCTTGCTAGCCAACTTAATTATTAAAGCCACACAACAGTACTTGACTAATAATTAAACTATACTAGAACAAAAGTTGTTGAGGTCGCATGCATGAGTATATTATATGATGGGAAATGTGAAGGGCACAAGATGAGTTTTGATAATTTAGCTTATTATAAATATACAAATATATATAGAATGTAATTTTATTAGCAATAGCAGTACTCTGAAGGGTCCTTTTCTTTTCTTTTTCCCCACTTTTTTATATTTCTTAGGTGTGGTCTATTGGGAGCAAAAAGGTCACAACTGAAAGGCACACAGATATTCTGAATTGCCTCGATTATCACCCATAATAAGGAAAGAGCAATAAGTAACGAAGTACTAATATTTGCATATATTTTCTCACAAACAGAAATTAATGATTGAAACATTATAATTCATGATGAGTGCAAGGTGTTCGATTTTGGCAATAAGGGGTTTAGTTAAATGTGTTAAGGAATGCCCTATTTTTCTACCAATAATTGGAGAGCTTCTAATAGGCTTTGGCATGTTATTATTTAATTTAATTTAAGGCACCAATGATATGAAACTGAATCTAGTGGCAACCTTTCTTTACACGTATGAAAATGAAGGGCAAGGGGGTTCCAAGGCTTAGAAACATGTTTGGTGTCCCCATCATGAATCGTGTCTTCTTCAAATCAAGCACTTTGAGTGGATTCCAACTCCTCCTCAACCATTTATAAGATTCACCAATTAGTGGATTTCCCTTTCACGCACCTAACCCTTTGAAAACAAGCCATTAAACTAAAAAATCAGATCTCTTTCTCACACATTGTTTAAATTAAATATTACTGTTTTCAAATATCACTTGTGATATTTCATCGAGCTTGATTCTTTCAAATCAAATCAAGGTGTCCAATCGTTAACTCATTGATATAATAATACATAATTTTAATGTATTTACACGTAAAAAAATAATTTATTTAATGAGAGATTCTGCATTTGATTTCTATCCTATGTCAAATTTTTTTAAATTAATGACACTCATGTATCGTGAATAGAATTAATCTCTAATTTAATGAGATAGAAGACTTTCAGAATCTCCAAACTCATTAAAAAAATAGTAACATATTCAATTTAGACCAATTATATGAGGATAAGGTTATCAAATAGTTAATTGATGGGGTTATCAATGGTTAATTGTAGGGCATGTTACCAATTAGGATCACCAATATCCACCAAAGTGTTTCTTTATAATTAGTTTTATCATCCCAGATGTTGCACCCTTTATATCTTTATCTGAACAAGTCTTATAATATATAGTGAAGATCAAAATCATAATAATATATATAAGTATATATCTGAGTCAGATTTAGATTTCAATTCGTAGCATCTTATTAATTAAGGGTTATTAAAATCTAAGTAATTAATTAATTAACCCATTGTGGTTGTGTCTTTTTCGAACTTTGTCTGACAAAAGGGTGAATATAGATGCCCTGTATACAAGTTGGGAGGTACAGGACCAAGCAGGTTTATGTACTGTGAGACTGAGACTATAATTGTCACATTATATATATCTTCTTCAAAATGACTTACCATTTGTTTGGTAATGGCGTGACCAAACTCATTTCACGCATAGAGCCTTGACCATGATGAATATCTCGATCTATAGGGTGGTTGGCAATAATGGAAGAATTGAAGTGGTTTTCATTTTCAGGGTTTAGTGTAGTGATCATATTCAATGGTGGTGGGACTTGAATAATTTTTAGCATGGTTTGAGAATGTTAGGTGTATATCAGTATATATAACTTGTTTAGCAATGCAAAATGTGCACAATTGGAGTAAGGAAAATGAGGCCAAATAGAAACATGAATAATTGCTAACCAAATTAAGGTTGCCGCCACCATCACGGTTTGTGCCCATGCCAGCTTGTTTTAGTATCTATCTATCTGTGCTCCCACCTAAAATTTGAATATATACTTTGATGAACAGTTATTACTTTGGTGATCATTAAGAACTAGTAGTAAGGCAAAGCATGATCGATCCACATCGCTTTCTGTGAATTTTCAACAACTTGAATTCTTCAGTCACACTTGAATTTTGAGGGCTATTCCTATTCCCTATTCCCCCTATACACATGACTTGTAATCAGTCATAATTGATAAAGATATTTCTTTTCAAAAATATGTTATTTATTTTAATAGGAGAATGTGATTAATCATTTTTAATAAAAAGATTTATTTTTTATCACATTTTTTATTTATTAAAAAATATTAAACTCAAAAATTATTTAAGAGAATCAAAATTCAGTTACCATTCCAACAAATGAATTATTAATATATATATATATATATATATATATATGTTTGCAATCTTGCTATTGTTGTAACTATTATATACTATAGTATATATAGTTCAAATAATTTTATATATTATTAAAAAAACTTGAAACTGATGAATTAGCCACTCACTCACATTTGTGTCAGTGTGGCATGTCTTCCCAAAAGGACAAAGCTCCCAATAATTAAAGCTCAAACACCATTTTTCTTTTCAGGACATAAATCCAAATGTCACTACAATTTCAACACGCGTGTACTTCTCAACTAGTGAGTTCTATTTCACCTGCATCACAAGGGGTATCTTGACAACTGTTTTGTTACATTACATACAGCTGTCGCCACTCTCTTCCCAAAGATTTATCTGCCTTGATCAGATGTGGAAATTAATGAGGGTTTAGACACCAAGTTCAAGATTTCACATGGTTTTCGTTTCTTTAATTACTGTTAACCTTCACTTAATTGGCTGCGGAACTAATATATAATTACTATAAGCTATAGTTCTTAACTTCTTATAGTATAATAATATATAATATAAAGGAACCCGAGAACACTACTATCTATAAGTTTCTGTTGTATTGTTGTTGGTCACGTACCCCTATCAATGATCTTAAATCTATTACAAGATCGAGATCAGAATATAAAATTTGACAGAATAATCACTATGACTGTAATGTTGATAACATGTATGCATAATGTGTGTCTACATTTTTTTTTGTTTGGTTTACTAGAACAAGAGCTCGAATATATAATTTAAATCCGAAATTTATTATTCCTTTGTTGAGGGACGTGTTCAAAGTACCAATATCAGTGCATTGCTTAAACAAATAATCACAAGAGTTCGAGCATATTTGTTTCAATTTAAGAAGTTATTTAATTTTAAAATAAAATAAAATAATATACGCGCGTGAACTTCTTTTATCTTCAACATTTTTTTTTTATTTTGATCACAAAGTAACTTTACCGTACAACGTTTCATTCTCATTTCTTATTTATATTTTTCTAAAGTTGTGAGTTAAATATATACTACTACTTTTACATATTTATTTCTCTTCATTCATCCTCTCAACATTATTCACGTAACATCTTCTAATATCAAGTTAGGTTAGAGTTTTATTTGACGTAACATTGATGATTTTGTCTTCATAGTCAAAGGTAGTCCATTTTTTTCTTTCAACAAACGCCGTTTGCGGTGGTATAGGGGGTAATAATACAAACAGGTTATATATATATATATATATCAATTTATTTTTATATAATATTGGTACAAAAGTCATTTTGCACTTGTGATCGTCTAAATCACCTTTTGAAGAAGTTGAAGTTGGTGATTTTCATTTTCAATACCACATTGTCCACACGTACGACAAGTACAATTCAGAGCATTATAAGAGCAACGCGCCATTCTCAATTGCGGCATAAAACATCAGTTCTTTCACTATCCGCATGCGCATGCAAACGAGTGGAGGAATAATAACAGATTACATTTAAAAAAAAAAAAAAAGAGAGAGAGAGAGAGAAAGAGAGAGAACCTAGTAGCTATTTGAACTTTGTTCCTCCCTAAAACTTTAAAATTCTGGAACACACTATTTCCTATTTAGAACAAGAAAGGGATATAATTGGAACCACCCCTTGACCAAATTCTGGGCTGGTGTCAATTTCCCTACTGCAGAAATCATCTAGAATCTACAACGACTTGTGGTATTGGGAACTTGTTCTCTTCCACTCCACCAAACGCCGCAAAAACTGCCCAACCTGTGTAACAAAACATCATCATTTATTTACTTCATCATCTACACCTACCTAGGATACATTAATTCATCGTAACAACGTTAGACATTAATTTTAAAGGTTGATCTTAGTTAGTTACCTCTGTTGGATCTTGCAAGGTGTAGGAAGCATCGGTTTCCTTTGGAATTTTAGAAACAAGAATCCCTATCCCTTGCCCCCTCCTTCGTAAAACCTGATTATATTAATTATATCCATTAAATCAATAATTAAGTTAGAACATAAACAATAACACTAGTAATATACGTGGAATTAATTAATATACTAGCACAATAATATTAACAAGGTGGTCGGCATTTGTTAAATATATATTACCTTAAAAGCATCTTCGTCAGTCCGATCATCACCAATATAGATTGGAAATACATTATCAGAATTAGCATATCCTGGAAATACAAAAAAAAAAAAAGTTAGGACATGTAATTAATTTATGAGACACTTACGTAAGTACGATATTACCAACAACTTAATTAATTTATTGTTAAACAAAAGAAGATTAATTATTTTAGATGAACATGCACTTACCTAGAGACTCTAGCAAGAATTCAAGAGCCTTGCCCTTGTCCCATTTTATGGTTGGTCGAATCTCAAGCACTTTTCTCCCTTGAGTTAGCTTGAGTTTTGGGTACTCGTTCAGCACCAAGCTAACTTGTTCAGCCAATGACACCCAGTTCTATAGTAAAATAATAAAAATAATAATTAGATATATATATATATATATATATTAGCCGTCAATTTGTATATCAATATACAATTAATTAACGTGTCTCGTGCGTGTGCAAGTGGGGGTGAGAAGTGAGAACTAGTACTATACTAGTATTAAATTAAAAACTATATTGTTGAATGTTGGTACCTTTTCGTCAACACAGCGAAAGTGCACGGACAAGCAAAACTTGTTATTTTCTACCTTAGCCCCCGGGACAGATTTTGTTTTTTCCACCAAGATGTTGTACACCTGACCCCATAACAATGATAACGGCACAGTTAAAATCGTGTGTAAATTATGTATATGTGTTGATGACAAAAAAATGATTGATGATAAAAAGAAAACGATAAATAATTAACGAACCTCATTGATCGTGGGTAAGAATTCACTAGCGGGTTGGTATAGCATTTGTTCATTATTATTTCCCTGAAAGAAAACAAAATATTACGAATCTATAATTAGAATTGAAGGACACGATGATAAAAATCTTGGTTTTATTAATTTGGTTATGGAAACTTTTTCTCACTTTCTTAGTACTTCGCCTATTTGTTGGTCCCTTGATGTCCATGCCATGGCTTCCAGCATAGTACAGCTCTGCCAATCTTACAAAGTCATACACCTAAAAAAAAACCCAAATTAGTTCTGACAAAAAAAAAATAATCTTTATTTTTTCAGTTTTGATTTTGAAGAAAAATTAAATAAAAATAAATAAATGTACCTTATCTAGGCACCTTCCACTCACGATGGCGGTGGGGAAATAACTTGCTATGTCCTTTAACGTGGCCCTCATCTGAAATTACAAAAATGAAAAAAGAAAATCAATTTCACTTCAGTTATTCTTATGTATGAATATATGAATTGAAAGAAGAGTGAGAAGAAAATAAAATGAAAAGGTGGAACCTTTTTACTCATGTATGCTTTAGCTGGATCTGCAACAATTGGGGAGAGAGTTCCATCATAGTCAAGAAAAGTGACAATCTGCTTCCCTTTGGACTCACATATAATCTGATCAAACATGCTCAGTGCCGAAGGGTGATAAAGCTGCACAAGTTTGCAAAACCGAACAGAGTCAAAAGTTACACATAACAACAACACCAAAAAAAGGTTGTCGTAGTAATAGTAATAGTAATAAAACAAACAAGGTTTATATATTTTGTAGTATGTGCTTACAGTCCAAGGGCTCGTTGGGTCTTGGTTTTGGCTGTTGTTGTTGTTGTTTTGTGTGGATTTGACTCGTGTGGGAGAAGAGGCTCTCATTGAATCAATACTAATATTCCATGTGCTGTTGTTGTTGTTAACTCTAACAACACTTGCATCTTCCAAAGTTTTGGTTAAGAGCTTCTTCTGGGGTTGGCCCAAAAACCCACCAAGCAAGGCCATTATTCCTGGCACCGCAGCACTTGAGTTAGAAATCGACATTGCCAACTCCATAAGCGTGTTATTCACATTACGGTTCGTCATATTATAAACTCTTCTTCACCAAAGTTTAGCAAATAAATAATAGTAGTAAGAAAAAAAAAGTGAATTAGAATTGAGAGTATGAGAAATGGGAAGAAGGGTCACGGGGTTATATAGAGAGAAGGCAGAGAAGAAAATAACAGAGAAGGGTGTATGTATTTGGATGGATGCTTCCTCTATGTATGCTCAACGTGGAATTTATAGGGGAAAAAGGGGGTTTGAACTTTGAATAATAAAAAAAATGGAAAATAGAAGAAAAAAATGCACTCGCTTTCTACTCGTTGGTTTGGTTGGTTTCAAGGCACGTATAAATAATAAATATAAGCGAAGGGGTGTGTGGTCAATTTTATAACTTGGGTTACACGGGGGCATAAACCGACGAAACTATCACACCTCTTCTTTTCGTTGGCCCTTGTACTTTTCAGTAACTATACTAAATAAGAAAGTTGGAGGGACCACATGATAATCGCTCAGGAACCTCTTTTTTCTTGTTTTTTTTTTTTTTTTAATTTCTTTGGAAGGAGTTTTTTTTTTTCACAATAATGAGGAACTTTTACTGATAATGTTGTTTCATAACCATTTTGCCACTAACTTGCTTTAATCATATTCTATTAAGTTAAATAGCACCCTGCTTTTGGGATTATTATTATTATTATTTGAATGAAAGTAAACAATGGTGGTAAGGATATAATAATACTACATGCATGATTATTTAATTACTTTCTAATTGATAGTGTTAGGTCTAGAGGAAGGGTTAGTTTATCATGATATGGTAAATTAAGATTCTAATATTATTTGTTAAGAAAAGTTTTTTTTTTCAAGTATTTTATTTTTTAAAGATATTTTTTTAAGCATTGTCAAGACACTAAATATGTAAGTATTACACTCTTAATTTAGAAACTCAAATATTGGATTCTCTAACATTTAATATTCCGAGTATTCTTCAAATACAAATTGCTTTTAAAATGAAATGAAAAAAAAAACTAATCACTTTATGCATTAATTAGGGAATTTTCTTTAAAAGAAATCACCACTGACTGGGAGTATCAACCGAAGGAGGAAAATAATCCCATGTAAATTGGATAACAAGATTTTATTCAGATTCTTTTAGATATTGGAGCAAAGCACTGTTTACCATTATTATTGTTAATTTACAAGTTGTTATTATTAAATTTATTAAAGGGGATACTTAATTTATCATGTTGTTGATTCTAGTGATAATTAGATTTAGTCCCTTAAACAAAGTTACAAAGTTTGAATGATAATTAGATTTAATCTCTTAAACAAAGTTGTAAGTTTAACTTTTGTGAATGAAAAAAATATGGTTAAAAGATAAGAATCTCACTAAATGTGATCAATCATATTAAATACTAATTATTGCATAAAGTGATTAGTCATTGGACAAAAACATGGTTAACAAAAAATTTACCAATAGTCTTTTTTTTTTCTTTTTTCAATTTTCCATTACTTAAAAGGAACAATGCCATAATTACCATGCTTAACACACATTTTAGGCATGCATAATTTGTTGCCTCATATTTTCTTTTCCTTGCTTACCTTCTCTCCCAAAACGACATTTTCTAACCCTCCCATGAAAGGTGTTAAATTTAAAATTCCAAAATGTTCA
This sequence comes from Amphicarpaea edgeworthii, assembly GCA_014843725.1. Classification (NCBI taxonomy): domain Eukaryota; kingdom Viridiplantae; phylum Streptophyta; class Magnoliopsida; order Fabales; family Fabaceae; genus Amphicarpaea; species Amphicarpaea edgeworthii. The sequence continues at coordinate 21,036,623 of CM026321.1, forward strand.
ATTGTAACCACTTATTCTTTTCCCATTTTTATTATTTTGGGTGTGGCAGCATCAACAGTTTCAAATTTTCTTCGGTACCTTTTTATATATATGCTGTAACATATATAATTCAGAACGTGGGTACTAAGAAACAGAATCATAGCATTTACTCGCCCCTTGTATAGTTTCATTGAAATAAAAAACAAGCAGCTCTAACCTAACTTGTATATACACACTATACAGTAAGCTTCAAAACCAGCGGCACAAAATAATTGCTTTTCCCTCTTTCTTTTGTTTTCTTTCACTCATGCCTCTTCCCTCTTCCATCATATTTTTCATGCACGTTGTATAATTTTCATACACGTTAATTCAAAATTTAGTATAGTTGGTTAATTAATGCTCTTTATACAATTACATTTCATCAGTCAATCCAAAATTTAGTAGAGTTAAATACGTTTTTACACACTATTTTATAACTATTTATAAAAAAGAAAATACAAAAAAAAAATGAAACTAATTTTTCTAAAAAATTAAAATTATATTTTTTAATAGACAATTAGTAGAAACTCTCTTATATACATTTTTTTTTAAAAGATATTAAACTTCTATAAATTAATTATTATAAAAATAATTTTAATTTTTATAAGTTAATTTTATCTTTTCATTATATTTTTTTACAAAAGTCTTCTTAAACTGGTATTTCCAAACATGTTCTTAGTTGCTTTATAATAACTTTAAATGAGTGCCTAAAATATCTACATTACGTTTTTAATGGGAAAAAAAAAAAAAAAAAAGCTACTCCCTGGAGCTTTATGTGTGATTAAAACTTTAAAGTGTAATGAACAAAAGATTTATCTTGCGGGACTATAATAATTAATTATGACACGCAGGAGGATAATTGTTAGACATGAATATATTATGGTGTGAGTTTGATTTTCTACAAATGTATATATACTTCACCCCTTTTTGGTTTTTTCACTTGATCGATCTCCAATTCTTCACTGTACGGCCTATTATAAATATCTCCTTAGACAAAAGAAAAAAAACCTAAATAGTGTCCATAAAGTACTTATTCTACTATAACTTTTTTTTGTGTAAATATATCTCAGTAGTGAAACATAGGCTTTTTTTAAGGAAGAAACATAGGCTTTGGGTAAAATGCACTTATGTTATTTATGTAATTATATGTAAATTAAACCTTGATTAACATTATAAATTGCAAACTTCCTTTCTTTATTTAAGTTAAACTATATTGAAAAATAATTATCTAAAAATATTTGCAACGAGATAAATTGCATATGATTGACCGGACATAGTTAATTATTTGATAAGATTAATATATTTATGTAGATTGGAAACTTGTCAGATAGTACATTTCTTCTAACCTAAAGATGTTACGCAACCCTTTATGAGAATTATATTTATTGTATTTGTACAGTAAATTTTAGTCTTATGGTAAATTATTGAAATTAGAATATAAAATATACAGTTCAATTTGCAAATGATTATCTAATTTTAATCAACTTGTAATTTTAAGCATTTAATTGTTTTTAGTATGTTGGATGTATTTAAACTCTTTTTGTTTTCTTTTCTTTTAGAAGGACAATGCATGTGTAAACTTCAAGAAACTTCCTCACATTGAAAAATCAAAGAATATATAGTAAATTATATTCCCGTTTTTTATTGTTCAATTCTTATTAAAACACGTTCACTTTGTCTTTATCTCCTTTTTACCTTACTTTCTTTTCATTAATTTGTTTTCCATCCTATTTTCTTTCCATGTCTCACTTCCTTTCAAACACATCATTTATCATGTTTATTACTTTTTCTCTTTCTCTCTTTTGTTTCCATTCTAATATACTTAAAATGGAGATACATTTTCATTTTTCTTTTATTATATTGTATCCAAAATGGACTATACGTTTACATTTTTCCTTTATTAATTGTATCCAGACCCTCTTTTGTGTTGTAAAGTAAAAGAAAAATACTTGTCAGCACCCTTTTTTTTATGCCCAAACAGAATAGTATATAAAGTACGAATGTTTTTTGCAATAAATTAAATAATACATCTTCGAGTGTAGTTACATTACATGCTTTGGAAAAAAAAAAAAAAAGCATTACATGTTTTCATTGTTCCTATTGATATAATAATAGTAGACACACAAAGATATATTGAAGTTCAATTTTTTTATCTGAAAATCTACTATATATATGTTTTAAAACCATTTTCGTTTAATTAATTGAAGTGAACTCCCTTAAAAAAAAAAATTTAATCTCTATTTTTGGTTAATCCAAGGCTTCAAAAAGCTCTGTTAAAAAAAGTTCCTTATTACATGACAAGTCTCTTTCATCCCATTTACATGTCACAACAACCTTATATTTACTTTGTCTTAACTTGACCGTCTTATACATATTTTTTTCGTAGATAATTTTTGTTATCTTATGTATTAAGTATACTAGATGTATTTACAAGTTTAAAAATTTTTATTGTTAACAATGACACAATAAAATAAAATCCAAAAATATATTATTATGAAGAGTGAATTCATGTATTTATCAAATTTTAAACTCATCCTACATTTCTTTCTAAACCTATAGTTAACTAATGCATCTTTCTAGAAGAAAAATTAATAAATAACAGCTAGTCATCTTCTTTTCTTGATCTAAATTAACAATTAATCTCTTAGAATCATTATGCACGTTCAAATTCATATTATATCCGAAATCTGGACCTAACCTTCCTAACTGTGACTCTTTGTCAAAAGCTTTGCATCTCATAAATAAAAGTATATGGAATAATTCTTTGGGGATTTGAACATCCAACCATTTATGTCTCTGTTGCTTAATCGGGTCCTTGAGAATGATAGAAGGCTTTCCTGTTTTTTCCCTAATTAACTCTGGTCAAATTTTAATTATCACACACTTATAATATTTTTTGCAAATAAATCTTCATCTAATCATCCTTTAATTCCCTATTTTCCCCTTTAATTTCATTGAAAATTTAAACGGTTTCTATATCATGTTATACAAAATTAGAAAAAAAAAAAAAGTCCTATATATTCTTGTTCTTTTCATATCTACAAAAGAATTCATGATCCATGTTCAGTCAAAACTCAAAACCGTTGGCCTTGGAGATGCTTTCAAGCAACCACCATGTGAACAAAAACTATATGAATTTGAAACCTTGGGTGTTGCTCTTGTTTGTTTTATGATTTTTTTTTTTTTTTGATAAGCCTTGTTTGTTTTATGATAATAATATTTTTCTTTTATAATTAAAAACTAAACAAGTTATTGTCAAAAGGAGTTAGTAGATGTTAAAAAAAGCACTGGAGATCCTTAGATATTCTTGACCAATAAATTATAGGGCGCACACTATTTTGGGTTACATGTAAATTTGACTACATTTAGTGTTTAAAATTAAACTGAAAATCGTCATTTTTATTTTCGAGAAATAAAAAAGATAATTAATTTAAATCTTATTACGTAAACTAAAAGAGAATAAATTCATCAATACTTTATTTTTAGTACTATAAAATAGTCATTTTTTTCTTTTGAAGAAAAATATGATTGATTTAAATATTCAAAATCATATCTAACTTCTTCTTTTTCTTAAAGAAAATCATATCTAGCTACTAAGATTAGCCTATTGATAAGGGAATTTAAGTAATTAATTAACATGATAAATTCATTATATTCAGCAAAAAAAAATGATAACTTCATTATTGGTATTGTACACTGTAAAAAAAAAAAAAAAAAACACAACTTTAAAATCATTTTGCTTATGAAAAGAAAATATTAAATGTCTGAAAAAGTAATGGAATTTCACGTGCAGATCCTTGAAAAAAAACCATACTTTCTATTGAAAATGGCCTTTGATTAATTAATTAATTAATTAAAGGGGTATTTTTAAATTGATATAAAAAAAAAAAGGGGACACCGAACATGGGTCATTTGAAATATATTATTCATATTCGTGTCTACATTCTAGAACAGGTTTTAATTACGTGGGTTTGGAATTCCATGGAAGCCATTAGGGAGCATACCAGGTTAACAGAATATGAACATGGACATAATTTAGGTAGAACCAAACTGCCATATGTAACTGCTTATTAATTATGATATTGCAAAGACGGTGGACTTTTGGGGTCGTTTTGGAATCAAATATTTGTCTGTGTTATAGACGAATCATGATAAAAAAAAAAGTCAAATAATCTGACTAAGCTAGTTTCCTCTGCTACTTCCAAAGGAAAAATTAAGAAACTACTAGAAAATAAAAAAAAAATAAAAAAAGGTAAGAAGAGCGTGTGGAAACGACAAAGGAATTTTAGCAACTAGGTTGCTTTTTCCCCAGTACGTGACTGGGTTCTTATGTGTAAATTTCTCAGTTGCCCCCTCCTTTTTCTTGTCACCATATAAATATTTCGGGTGCGAACAAAAATTGATCATAATTCAATTTACCCTATTAATATATGAAAGGATTCGGATTATTTGTAGTGATTTTTTCACAATAGGGTATCCGGTCACCTTTTATAATCATAAATTTTATTTACTTTTTACTTTTTTTCATAAAAAAAAACCTGGTTAATATTTAAACATTACTTTCTTCAATTAATTTTTGACTGTATGCGATCCAAATCCTATATAATATATGAATGATAGATAATTTGTAAGTAATTCATTGTACGAGTTTTTGAAATCTAATTCATCTAAAAGTTTTATAATGGACAAAAAAAATGAACATTTGAAAGAAAAAAGAGATGAATTGGTGGGAAAATGATGGGATTGATTTGATTGGTTGATGTGGGACCCGTAAAAGCGAAGAGAGTAGAGCAATAAGGGCACGTGTATTCACCGTGGCCTTATTACAGTTGGGCCAGTTTCAGCTTTAATACTCGATACTTGATTCCATTGGCCATCAGCTTCTCTTTCTGTCTATGGTGCTTTTTTTTAGGGTACTGCATGCTTTCTTTAGCATTTCATCTCAGATATAATTTTACTGTACGTGGAGAATATATCTAGGAAATATATAGGAAGCATTTATAGGGGAACTGGGAAGGGATTCTCTCCCTAGTGTTAACATCAGAATATTGCCCATTATGTATCTTTCATACACCCATTCTTTTTAAATATTACTTTTATAGTATTTTTAATCAAGTCAATTAAATAGTTTTCATGACTGAGATCTCATCTTGTGAATATTTCATTCAACAAGATATTATATCCAATTTTAGCTAATTATGTAGAGTATTTTATCTAAGTGAGAGTGAAATAAACAAGTATTAGAGAAAGGATAATGACACTTTTTTCTTTACATTCTCTTTTAAAGATTATTTGTGTGATGGGTTAAAATTTCTTGAAAATCATCCATTTTAATTTTAATAAGTTAAATCAAATAAGTGAATTAAATGACGTATGAAATCTATAAAAATTGATGATTTATAATTTTAATCATGATACACTAACACTATAAAATAATTTTATATTATCATCCATCAATCATAAGTTTTATTTATGGTAAATTAATTTTTTTTAAAAAAAATCATTTAAATAAAAAATTGTGATTAATTGAGGATTAAAATATATTAAATAAATTAAAATGGATTCCATTCCATAATATATAAGAAAAAGTATGTCACTAACAAATTAATTTTTCTTAGATGATTGCAGTTACAAAATCCAAGGTTTCATAGATTCGAATTTCGTATAATTTGAATGCAACTAACTAATTCTCCCTGTCCCTTTTAGCCGTCCAATCTAACACGATGGGTGGCATGGCATGCACATATTGACCATAAACTCCTTTGATATTTTATGCCTTATATGCCATAATGCATGAACCAATCTTTGGGTCAAGGATAGCATCTAATGCTTCAAAAACATTCTATGCCCTAAAGAATATGTAGTATCTTTCAAAATAATGAGAGAGGTTCCTAGCTTAGGAAAATGGTAGTTATGGTATTATGGTGTATAGAATAAAGTCCAAATTTACCTAAAGCTTGATCTTGATCGTTATACTCTCTTCCTAGCATAAAGCATCATTTTGTTTTCCTCAGTTTTCTTGGTTTAAGTTAAAGCAAGAGTCTTATTCAAATTTAAATTTCATACTTATTTCCATATTCCAATCCTTTTTTCATGGCTTATGGAAAACTTTACACACGACAAGTAAGGTTTGTATGTATAAATAATGCTGACGGCCTAACAGTCAAAGAATCGAAATAATTGGTTATCAATTGTCATAAACAACAGTAAATGAATTTTCTTCTGTTTTTTTTTATTTTTTTATTTTCTGATTTTAGGAGAAAAAATAAATTAAAAAGAAAAAAAATTATTTGATAAGAGTAGTTTTTGAAAATTGTTTTCAAAACTAATACCTCTTTTATTTTTTATTTTTTAAAACCAAAACATTTCTAAGTTGTTTTTAGGGTCTATTTGATTTGATTTGATTTGATTTCTTTATTTGTTTTATAAAACAATCTCATACTGCTCAACAATTAACTTCTTTGTCAATATTTATAATGGTTTGAAATTATTTCCAAAATAAGTGTTTTAAAATATAAAAAAAATTATAAACAACCGAGACATATTTTCTCATTTTCTTATTATTATGTTTTCATCCTCCAGTAAAAAAAAATTATGTAGTGTCATGTGTTTTTTTTTATGAACCTAATGTACTTTTTCTTAAGAATATTGTTATTACAACTCTTTTGAAAAATTGCTAAGTACACTTTCGCGGCTAGAGAGTATTGGAAGAAGAAATTCTCTCACTGTCTTGCATTCATTTGGTAGGTAGAGTTTGAAAGAAGAAATTTTCTTGGTGTGTTGCTTTGTGAGGGAAGAAAAGTAGAGAGTGATCAGAGGATGTTTCCTCTTAATTACTCCATAGCTCATTCGTTAATTCAGAGGCTTCACCCCGTCAAACATGGTAAAACAATTGTTTTTGTTTTGTATCAAAGTGAGTTTCATCGAAGTTATAAAGTTTACTTGGTAAAATAAAATAGTAACAAAAGTCGTGGTCGTCCTTAATATTGTTATTGCTAAAGACACCTCATAATAAAATGAGAAATGTTAGGCAACATTTCTTAATATATTCTTTTATGGATGAAAATTTATAGAAAATCATAAAATTGAATGGTTGTCATGTTAAATTGTGTGGATTTCATATCCTATTTAATAAAAATTTTCTAATTTTATAATTTTTAATAAACTTTGACCTATAGGAGAGAGAATATATATGAGAGTGTGACTATAACACTCCTCCAAACAAAATTCAACCTTTTGACTTAAGCTTATGTATTTTTAAGTGCTTTGCATAAAGCCTTGAGAGGATTATGTAAAAAAAAAAAATACTTCTTGTAATTATCTAGAGAGATAAGGAGAGAAAGAATACTTATGTGTGAGCTTAAAAAAAGACTTGAAGAAAAAGAATACTTATATTAATACTGTGAAACAGTGCTTCTAGACTTAGTTTCTAAGTGAGATGAACCAATATAAATCTTTAACATATTTTTCTATGCAGTGGCATGGCGGAACTTCAATGAAAAATATGGGGTGCAAAAAAAAATTGAATAAAAAAATATAAAAAGTATATTTTTTTAATTGTAGTCTTCAAATTATAATTAATTGTTTGATTTGATTTCCTTTGATATCTAAATTATTTAAAATGTATTAATTTGATTTTTTTTTTTATCAAATTTTGTTATTTATACCACTTTTGCTAAATACACTTTTCTAAAAAAAAAGAGGTATACTTAATAAAATAAGGAATACAAATAACAAAATTTGACAAAAATAAAATAAAATAGATGAAGATATTTTAAATAATTTAAAGATCAAATTAAATTTTTTTTTAATTTAATAACCAAATCAAACAATTAATTATAACTTGTAAATTAAAATATATATTTAGCCTTTTATTGTTTCCCGTGATTTTAGGAGCAATTGTATTGAAGCATCAAAGCATTCATTGCATCTTTCCTCGTAGCAATCAAGACTACATTCTTGACCATTAATCCTGTCAGACATACTTATAAATATAGCCGTATATATAAACAATTTTACAAAGTTTGGGGACCATGGCTCCCCTTGTCCCCAAATTGCTCCTCCCTTGTTTCTAAGTTCAAATTTCACTATCGATACGAAGATTTTGTTGATGAACAATGCACAATGAACCTTAATGTATGTTTCGTAATTTGGTAAGGTCCCGAACCCAAATCACCTAGACATTTATTTATAAAAATAAAATAAAATAAAAGTTATCTAACCCAAGTGAGTTGTTTTGTGAAGAATCATCTTTTGGTTTTATCCCAAAAGGATTTTCTGTAAGATGCTCTACAAAGCATTCGTTAATTTGCTGCTTTTATGTTTAATTAGTTTTCAGCAAAAGTTGACTTCATGAGTATGAACTTTCTTGTCTGAAAACTGGTGAGGAGTTCATGATATATACCTACAAAAACATTTTACTCCTTAATAATCTCAATTATTAGAAAAGAATCTTAATAATGGAGAAATGATTAATAATGTTTTGAAATGTTTAAGTAGAAATTGACAACCTAAAGTGACTGCAATTATATAAAAAAGCAACTTCTAAACCATGGACCTGGTCATGCTATTTGAAAAGGTTCAAGAGTATGAACTTATACTACACGCCGACCAGATGAGAGTGAGGAAAATGACAAGGAAAAAAAGTACTATTGGTTAGTAGCAGCTTCATCAAAAGTTGAAAAAGAAAAGAATGAAAGTAACAATTCTGATTTTCTTTTTTAAATATTAAAATGATTAAAATAAAAAAAAATGTAAGTTATATATAATATTGAGTAGGAAAAAACTTCTTATATTTCTATAGGAATATAACTTTTCCACACTTTGCCATGGAAATAATTGGCCATTTCTTTGGACATGAACAAAACTTGGACACAAGTTTTTAATTAAATTAAACTCATCATAACAAACATCAACATGTTACATTTATAACTTCACATTTATGAGAATAAAATTTACAACCTTAAAACAAACCCTCTTGAATTACATTTTAGGGATTAAAATAAACAAAAAAAAATGTAATATAATAAAAATATAAAATAATTTTATAATTATGGTACTATCACAACTCTTTATCTATAATAAGTCAATTGACCTAAAAATCATATATATAAATAGTGGATGATTATAATTATACGATAATATAATTATTTTATATTATCATTGTATCATTATTAAATTTTTAAAAAAATATGAATTTTCTTAATAATGCAACTATGATGGAAATCACCTTATTAGATGATTAAAAGATATGGTGAAAGAAAAAAAGAAGTAATGGATTTTAATTTCTCCACACATACATTTTAATAAAATTAGTATCGATAAAAAAAAATAAAAAAATTACATGTGACGTGAACTTTTATGCGTTGAATAATGCAATTGAATTCATCCAATGGGAAGCACACACATACATTGTACATATAATAAAACATTAAACAGGAAGCAATTGTTGCAACTTGCAACTGAAAAAACCGCCAGCCAGAATTGAGAGGGTAGGTTTTTTCTGTTAATCACACAGTGCATGGTCCCATTAAGGAAGGAAAAACCAGTCGCTGCAGCACTTGGTCCCCACACCCTCTTTCTTTTATTGATGTGACTTGCCAACCAGCCACGATGCCATGGCAATGATTCATCATGCAGTGAGTCACAAATCATGCTAGTGCTAAGCCCACTTACTTCTCTATTTCTTTCCCCTGCTCAATGCTCATACGTACCCACCATCTATCTTTAATAATAACCTAATTCACAGAAGGGCTGGGACTTTCATTTAAGGTTTGTGAAAAAAAATTGTTTTTTTCATCTCATATATGTTCTACTACTTGAATATGCATAGATACGGTTCAATTTTTTAGTAGTGGCACCTAGCTATTAGAGTGTCAGAGAAAGATTTTGGATGAAAAAAGAGTGCGCTTTATGCTTGTAATTTATGCCCTAATGATGGCTCTAGTTACTACTCGATCACCTTATCAAATCCACTAAATAAATAAACTCTATAATATTTTCCGGCTTTTGAAATTTTTTATGGTAATTAAAGAATCGGATTGATTGTACTTAATAGAAAATGGGAACATTCTACGATCGAACAAAATTATTGTTGTTAATTATAATCTAATCTATCCAATGATTTTATGCTAGCTGGGTAAATTATTAATGGGTTGTCCTTTCCTTTGGATCTTTGTCAATATCGAAGAGTTCATTTTTCTTCTGTATGTTTTTATTATTACACTACTAGTGCCTAGGGCACCAACTAGAATGGTCCCAAAACACACACACACACACACACACATATATAATCAATTAATTGATTGTACCATGGCACTAATATTACTATAAAAAAACACATATTATATCTTATGATGCAACATTGCTTCTATGCCTATATAGACCTGGGTCCAGAGCCATTATTGGAAGACTTTTGTACCTCAATCGCAAAGGTACTATGTTTAACCATTGCTGGAAAATGGTTCAAGTGCACTATGAACTACATATAATATATTATTTTTTCTAAAAAGAGGAGGTTTAAGAGGAGAAAAGGGAGTTTCATTTAAGATTAAGAGACATTGATTTATTTTTTTGTTGGAAAAAGTCTGTCTACTTGCACTGCATGAGAAGATTGACCTTTAATTTGGGACAGCTAAGTTTCATATTTCATGCACAAACTTTAGCATATAGCCAAAAGACCAAAAAATAATAATTTGAATTCACAAGTAAAACAAAATAAAATAAAGGTAGCCAGCCAATATTGTACAAAAAATAAAACCAAACAGAAAAGAGAAGAGTACTATATTAGAGAGTAGGATATGCTTATAGTTATATGATTGATTGAATTACCACACGTTTAGTTCTGTAGTTTGTTTGGCCTTTGCCCTTTTATTATTCATCCAAAAAAATAAATAAAAATAGAAAATGCAATAAAATTCAATTACCGACCCACGCCAAACCCGTCCAAAAAGGAAAAAAGCATGTATGAACGAAGAAATATATTGAGGAGACATGCTTTAATATAACATATATATCCAAATCAAAATTTTATGCGCATCTCTATCATTAACGTGTAGGAGCTCTAAGCCAACGGATTAAAAAAAAATGTGAGATGCATTTTCCATGATCATAGTTTAACGGACCCAGTTCTGAAGAATAATGTATGCTCACATTATTAAAGGTTTTTATACTGTTAATGTTAACCAATTAACAATCATGTTTGATATAACTTTTAAGATGATTATTATAAAAATAAACGAATTTAAACTTTTTATATTACGAACCAATCAAAATTTACTATATGTGTGACTTTTAAAGTAATTAGGATAAAAATTTAACTTTTTTTAATTAAAGAAGTAACATTTATGATTAATTGACGTATAATTTCTTTTACCGTGTTAATGCATACTCATTAAATCGATAAAAAAAAATTAGGAAGAGTTGCAACAATACTTATCTTTCCAATAATAATGCAAATCAATTCCAACGCATTGTTGGTTTCTGATGATATTTTTTTTATAAGCCCAAATAATTTTATTGATAATGATTAAAGTACAAGAAGTATTCAATCACAATAACAAATACAAAAGAGAAAAAAAAGAAAATACATAAAATAATATTTCTAACTACTCTTACATTCCTAAGTACACAAGCTATCTTAATACATAACAAAACACTTCCACACACAACCCATTACTCAAAACACACACATACAAAGTACTCTTCCCCTTAAACTACTAAGGCTAGATTAATAGTCATGCACGAGAATCTCCGTTGAATCGTAATTCTATAATCTCTTATTGTGTTTATAAGAATATGATCGATCTATTTAATGAGAGATTATGTATTTGATTTTAATCATGCGTAAAAAAAAAATTTAGATAAGTGTCAATCACATACATATTACAAGTGAAATTAATATCTAATTTAATAGGTTAAAAAATACACATGATATTCCATCTCGGAAAAAAAAGTTTCTCTCATGCTTGCATAACCTATGTGGCTGCCTCATCATTTTGAAAAATAAAATTAAATAGATATACTTTTGTAAATTTAAAAGTACTTAACTAAACCGTGCAATTGATATTTTTAGTATAAAAGAGTAGACTACTTAAAAAAAATTGTTTTATTAAGCAGACATGAAAATCTTTGAATTAACATCTTATCGATCATTGACCAAATAAAAAATATAATATAAGGACCATGCGATTATGGGTTCTTACGTATATGCTTACATATTATGTCGACGTAGATGACTCATATTACATTCATATTAGCATTATTAAAATTAATCAAATAAACATTACCATTATTAAATACGTGCTGGAATTAACGTTCTAGTATTCAGCAAAAAAATAAAAAAAAAACTTGTTCTAGAGAAATAATTCATCTTTTAAAAATCAGATTTGGATTCAGAAGATAGGAGTTGTCTATAAAATAGTATTAAATGTGTAAAAATACAAATACAAATACAATAACATCAAAAAGTTTATTTTACCCCTTTAAAAGAACAAAAGTAAATAATTGTTTTGGATATTTTAATCTGTTTATCAACTACTTGATTGGCAATATTTTGGTTTAACTCAATGAAATATTTTTTTAGCGTCATTTGATGATTTTTATGAATTAATATATATGAATGAAATACTTATAACCTGAAATGAAAATATGACATGATTTTAAATATTTTGATTTTTTTTTAAACTTACTTTAGATTGTTTTATTAACTAAAAAGAGAAAATGGCACAGCCCCAATATGCACAACCAAATTCCTACATTAGAAACTAATACTTGAGTCCAAATGTACATAAAAACTCAGACTAACAATAACTAAAAAGGCCTAATAATCCAAAACTACGAAATAGATCAGTAACAATAGCTGAGCCCAATTACGACGCAAAAATGGAAGTTACTATATACACTCCAATTTTCTTCTTTATACACTCCCTTTCATGAGTGTGTGGATCAGTGCAATGCGACGACCTTCCATTTTTTTTGTTGAGAAAATGTAGTAATTTCTGTTCTCAATTCAATGAAAGGGTAGGTTTGGTTTCCTTATTAAGGGTTTAAGAAGAGTAGGTACAATGGACAAGGATGTTGAGGTTGTGTATATAGAATTAGGGTTGCGTTTTATTTTTTCTTGGAAGAGAGATGGGGAGTGTGTTGGCTTGGTAGTTTTCGAAAAAAATAAATTAAATTAAATTAAAAGGGGAATGTATAAAGTAAGATTAAAAGTGTAAATAGCAATTGCAAAAAATAACTAGAAAAAGAAAACTATCGTTCCCAATTTGTCAAAAAATATAGGGACCAAGAAGCAGGCCAGTTGATTTCAGCAAAAGAAAAATACATTTTTTTTACGCCTCAAAGGAAAAAAAGATGATTGCTACTTACACTTTCATATTTTATTAAATAAATATACCACCTTTTGTATTTTTTTTTTCCTAAAAAGTAAAAGAGAATGTTAACTTCTCACACTCATCAAAATTGATAATTTTTAACCTTGAACAATCTTCAAATCAACACTATAGGCACAACTCCAACATCAAGGAGACCAGGACATACATAAGAAATTAAAAGAAAAGTGGAGTTTAAGTAATTAAATGTATGTACTAGAATGTTCTTCCAATTCTTCTAGCTGTTCTAACGTTTTTAGTTTCTCTAACTCTCACTATTCCATTTTGTTTTTGAAAAACACCGTTAGTCACTTCTCTGATAATCAAAAGAACATTGCAAGATAACACACGTAACATGGTAGAATAAGTTAAAAAAGAAATTATCAAGATTCCTTCTGTCTTTGTGACTGAGGAATTCATCATCATTGTTACTGCAACAACCCACTGGATGGAATCAAAGCGTTTAATATATTTTATATCTTTTTCTTCACGGTTGCAATGGTTATCCACCAATATAATATTCTTCATTCTTTAGTTACTTTGATTCTCTTACAGTGTTGTTAATTATGTTATGCTACACTTGTTTGTTCTTGTTGCTTTCATTAAAACATTCATAATTCACTTTTGACATCGAATTCTTTCACTTCAAGTACAGTGATTTCGAGAGAATTAGAATAAGCCCAGGATGAAATTGAAACGTTTACTCCTATTATTTTTACGTTAATGATTCCATTTGTCTCCTCCATCATGCTGATTGCTAAATGGTTAATCATCATCATCATCATCATAATAATCCTCCCCAACACATCATGATCCTAATATGCAACCACTAGACTAATCACGGCACTAATTCTACCCTGCAACTTATTGGTATTGGTAATGCCATTTATTGGTATTGATACGATGTAATCTCCACAGAAAGTAGTCTTCGTCGATAACAATGAGATTGACACAATTAATCTTTTAACACGACTTATTTCATGTCCGAGTTTAAAATTTGAATCTTAATTACTTGATTAAAATATGAAGTCACTAAATATCGCTTGTGTCAACATTTATTGATAAATGCATCAAAATATATAATACTCATTGTATACGAACTATTGAGTTTTTGTTAAATATATATATCAATGATTTAGATTAAACATACGTTTTGATCCTTCTAATTTGCTTATTTACAATTTAGTCACTGATAAAACGTAAATTTATCCCACACCACATTGATACTTAACAGTTTAAGACACACGGGTCGGGATCAATCCAATCATAGCATAATGAGTTGACAACACAATGCAATCTGTGTAATGAAATTTTCAATCATCATTTTCTAATCCTGCCCTCATCAATTACTTTGACTCTTAAAGCTTCCTTCTTCTTCCTTGTGAAAATATCCAAGTACATGAGTAGTTTTAAGACTCTGTAGTTCTAACAGACTCGCTTGCCACACACTCTTCAGTACTAGTAGAGGTAAAACATACACCAAGAAAGTCTAGACTCTGAGAAAACACTCTTGTTAAAAACATGTAATATTGAAAGAAAAAAAAAATGCATCGCAATTGTTTAGGCTTTTGGTTCAACCAATATACATGGCATATGAATAATTGAAGGAACATTCAATAGATTAAAAGAATCTATTACTAACACAGAATTTTTTTGTACAAACATTTTTTACATGCTACACTGAAACAATTTGAGGAAATTATTTAAGTGCAATGATTTCAGCTGCTGTACATTTTAACTGATCTTTCTAACAACTCGTGATTGTTGCCTGAGACTTCTTTAACCCTTGATCCGTTCTTGTATATTTTGAAGGCTGGAGTAGAGATCACACCTTCTGACTTTGCTAAGTAGGGGTGGTCTTCGATTTCCACCTAAAACATCATCATAAAGTTTTTAAGTTTTAAGAAAGAAACACCGAAAAAGACAAACAAAATTTAAAGAATTTAGTATTGGTCAACGTTGTTTTCCTTAATCACATTATTTGTTGCAGGTAGAATTGAAGATTCTTTGTTATGATAACTCTTTAGTTAACATTCTCATCATTTTCAGTTTAAAGTTAAAAATATAGTAGGCATATTTCAATGTAAATCTAATGGATAAAAGCATAATAAAAATAAAAATAAGGGTTTTAATCCATTGACGAAAATACTTTTACTTCAAACATGTTTTTGCACTGTAAAACCAAATATGCACAATGAAATCTAAACAATAGTATAAAATAAACCAACCTTGAGGAAATTAACTGATGGGAATCTCTTGCTGATTTGCTCCAACACAAGTAAAACTTTCTTTTGGGTTGCCTTGTTGCTAAAGAGAACCACAGCCATACCTATTATTCAATTAACAATCACAACTGGTTAGTGTATTTGTAATACTCATAATACCAATGCAAAATTGTGCAATAGAAGCAGCCAAATATGACATACCAGGTGAGGTCACATAATGTCTGAACCGATCATTACTTGAGATGGAAACCAAGTTTGAACCAAATTTCAAGTCCTTAATATCTTCACCACGCAGCATCTTTAGTTGGAGCTGAGCTTCAAACAAAGCCCTTGCCACTTCCTCATCCCCTGGCCTTTCTCTTAGTAGCATCTCATAGTCTTGAATAGAAGCTTCCCACCGTTCCAACTACATGCACAAAAAAGAATCACAAAAGGGTTATTATTATTAAGGAAAGTTATCCCAGATATATAAGCTGGACTTCCTAATATTAACCGTAAAAAAAGGTATGTACCAGAAGAATTAAAACATAGCATAGAAATTAAAGTACCTTGGCATTGCAATCTGCCCTCCTTAACCTTGCTTTGCTATAACCTGGCTGAACCATAAGTGCCGTGTTACAATCTTCAATTGCTTTCTCATATTGTCCAAGCTTAGAACGACATGCAGCTCTGTTGCATAGCAGAACTGAGTTGTGTGGATCGTGTTCTAGGCCTTCGTTGTACACGCCACATGCTTCAGTGAATTTCGATGCTTTGAAGAGCAAGTTTCCACTCATTCTAGCTGATGTTGCTGCTCTGGCCCTCCTTACCATTGCATTCACCTCTCTATTCCCTGGATCAACTTTGGCTGCTTGCTGAGCTGATGCCACAGCTTCCTCAAACCTTTAAATAAAAAAAATTCAATTCAGCTTCAGATTCACTACTACTAATTAGTTTCAGAAAATGCATTGAACATTGAATATATTATACAAAGAGAAATGCTAGCAACACTCTATTTGATGCTCTTTTTAAATACTCTCCTTGCCATGATTGGTTAAAATTTAATCAAAATCATCAATTTTTTTGGGTTTCACATACCATTTAAACTCTTCCCCTGATTCACTGATACCTATAAAAATTGATAATATCTAATAAATTTCAACCAATCATGTAAGAAACAGAATGCTAGAAAGAGTATCCCTGCAGTCCTCTTGTACAATTAAAGCATTGGCAGTGTGAGGCTGATAATTACTATAGTTTGGTGTATACAGAATTGTAATGTATTACTATTTTATAATGCTTCATTCTCAGTCTAATTTAATGAGAGTGAATCTGTTGTTCTAGCTCTTTGCTATGAGGCTTCAAGAGAAATAGAACTTATCAGCATGCTATGCATATTTTTGTGACAATACATGCCAATTGCCAAACACATGAACAATGAAAGAAGAATTTGTCAAACACATCAAAATAAAGCTTCTTCACCAACCTTCCGGCTGCCAAGTAAATCTGTGATCCTATCAACAACAGGTAAGCGCTGCAAGACACGCCAAACATCTTGGTACACCAATCAAGTGAAAATTTTGGCATTTTATCATAGATGACATAGGCCTCTTGATATCTTAGGAGCTTCAGCAAGGCTTCAGTTTGCAAAGCGTTGACCTATCATACATAACCAATATTTAGTTAATCAGCATCATAATTCATTGCAGCTAAGTTTTCCTATTCACTGGAAACTTCAAAAAATAACATGTTTGACCAAGGAAATGACTAACCTGTGGAGAAGAATCAGCACCTAAGGATATTGCAGACTGTGTTTCCTTTAGTATATCACTCCACGCGTTGACTTTTCGCGCTTCTATGCATTTTTTAAGGTGATTTTGAAGAGCCTGAGCTTGGAAAGTAAGCATTGAATCAGCATATGGTGTTGACTGATTGCAATCCAGTGCCTTTTCTGCTTCTCCCAACCTGCATTGAAATTTGCAATTCTATTAGAAAAAGTAACAAAAAAAAGTACAATCACTGTATCATAATGCAAAACATGCTTAACATTTATTGAATGAAGCATAAACATTTATCATAAATGGAAGGTTGAGTGTAAAACTGCAAAGTACCTGAAATATACTGTGGCCAAACGGTTGTGTGCTCTGACATAAGAAGGGTCCAGCTTGATAGATTCCTCACACTCAAGAATTGCTTCTTGAAGCCTTCCTAAGGCGATTAAAGCGGCACTTTTGTTGCAATGATATATTGCCTTATTTGAATCAAGTACAATTGCTCGATCATACAAAGCCAAAGCTTCTTCGAATCTTCCATGCTTATATGCATCATTTCCCATGGTTTTCAACGCCTCAGGGTCCATTTTTCTCAGCCTTGGACTCAAAAACTGCGCAACCTCGTTCCCGTTGCTGTTCCTCCTCATGATATTCCCCATCAAACCTTTGCTTGCATTGGTGTAAACAGAGTTCAAGTCTGCATTTTTAGGCATGTACTCCACACTCTTCCTTCTTGGGGTGTTATTCACAAGCAAATTCCCAGTGAGTTTCAACTGAGAGCTCTTGTTCTCATTGCCAGTGCTTATCCTAGCAAGTGCAAGAGAATTCTTGTCCTTGTTTTGTTGAACTTGAACCTTAGTGTGAGATGAAGTTGAAAAAGTACTAGTGGAAGAAGATGATGTTGAGCTTCTTGCAGCAGCAACATCTGAATGCCTCTGGTGTTGAGTACTGTTTCGATTTGTACAAGGTTGTTGTTGGTGAATGGAGACACTCTTTCTTGCAACCTTTGATTCTTCATTTGGGGTCTTCTTAGGTTCATCACTTTTGACATCATCGTTGTCACTGTGTGAATTCTTCAAGGGTAGGGAGTGAACAGAAGCTTTTCTCATCTTGTGGCTTTTGAGGTGGAGAATCCTCCCCATGAGACCACAACCCAGTTCACTCCCCACTTTCTTGTTGCTGTTCTTTGCCTTCATTTCCATGGCTGAAGAGTTATTATGTGTGTTTTTCAGATGGAGGGAAAAACAGAACTAAACAAAATGAACCAAAGAATAAAGCACAGAAGCTGAGAGATGATTATGAAAGGAAAGTCTTAAAGTGATGGCTTGAAAACGAAGCACTTTGCTATGCAAGAAGCGTGCCCTGTACAATATATATAGCCTTATAGAGTGGCTTCCAAGAAACTAATTTCCCTCTTTCTTCCGCGGCTTTCGGGACACAAAAAGGGCAGGGTCGATGATTCAAGAGAAGGGTAACATAGTAATAGAGCATATCTACTAGGTAGAATTCCGAGGAGATTTTAAAGTATTTTATTTTTTTCACATAATCATCAAGATTCAAGATGTATTACATTTATTTTTAGTGGTAGATTTTAATTAAGATTTTAAAATATTTTTTAGGTCTTACTATCAACCTCGTATTATAAAATTTTATTTTAAATTGAAATTAATTTTTAAGTAATATAATATTTAAAAATAGAAAATAAATAAATAATGTAAATATTTATTTATAATTAAAAATTAAACTGATCATTTTAATACATAAATGATTAAAATATAAGCATAGATATTGAAAAAAAATAATACATATTTAATATTTTATATTATTTTTTGAGGTTGATATAGATGTTAACTAAGATCATATCTGTAAATAAAAATATTATTTTCTTCATTTGAAGATTTTGGAATAAGAGATATCAAACATTAAGATTTTTTTTAATATAACTAAACGAGTTTAATATTAATGATATATTATAGATATAAAATAGTTTTACATAATGAAAATCAATCACAATTCTACCACCATGATTTCGATTGATTTTTATCAATGTTTAAAGATAATGCCGTGAAAAATTAGTAACATCACGACCGTTTCAATTCTTATAAAATATGCTAAGATTCTATTTATGCATGGTGATGCAATATTAGTGTGTATTTTATTCTCAAAGAGGGGTAACATTTTAGATCCGTTTGTAATTATGTGTTTGTGTCTTTGTGATGTCATGGTTAAAGAAAAATGTTATTTGTGGAATAGTTTTTAGGTGATAAGTATATTATTTGTATAATCTAATTTGTTAGGATGTCCCATCGTGTAGGGCCCTGACTTAAATTAATTTCGTTAAAGTTAAAATAGAGAAAGAAAGGGTTGTAGGATTATTATAATAAGGTCTGTAGCACCATCCTTAGGACCAAATAGAAACATACTACTATTAGATTACAAGATAATCGTTTTATCAGGTGAAGTTAGGCTCTTAGAACCTTCTTGTAAATTTTAATTTTTGAATCTGTCGTGTCAGAAGTAATTAATGTACACAAATTATAAACAGGTGTCTATGTTAGTATATTTGTTAAGGTGTCACATCTTTCTACTTTAATCAAATACTAAAAAGTATAATGACGCTTTAAATTTTAATTTTACAGGGGAAATGATTATCGAAAAAAAAGTGAATTTGTGATAATTAAGTATGTTAATTTTTACAAAACTAACTATCTTAAAAGTAATGTCAATGCCGTTTTGTGACTGAAGAATAGTAATATATATCACCACTAAATCTTAAAACTCATACAATTATCTCTTAAGTCTTATCACAAAAAAGCAATTAATAGCAATGACCGTAAAGGTTGATGTTTAAATAATGTGTATATGCTTAATTTAGTGATGTGTGAGACAATATTTGATCCATTAGAGATAGCTTAATGGTGAGAGTTTAGGTAACTCATATCGAAATCTTAGGTTTAAACTCTTGTTAGGTAAAAAATTAAAAATAAACAAAAGACAAAGCATTGGCTATATGTCACGATTTAGGTAGCCTGAATGTAGCACTTTAAGAAAATTTTCTTAATTAAGAATTATCATATTCTTTTGACACAGTTTACTAATTTAGTAAAAGTTAACTAAAGTAGTTAAATTAATATCAGGAGAATATATTCACATCTTTCTCCATTTAAATTAAAGTAATAAAAAGGATGAAGTTGAAAGTTATAAAACCTAGGAATCCATTTGAATTGGGAATTAGGTTGTTGTAGGAATAATATTTAACTAATATGATGGCCACGTTGCCCAAACCATCATTATCATTAGAAATAGAATAGGATTATCAAACTATAGTTCCTATAGTTTTCTTCTTTGGGTTTGGTCTATGTTCCCTTGGTGTTTTTTTTTTTTTTTTTAATTAGCCTTTTCTTTTCTTAATATAATTGTTTGATTTGTTATTGTAGGAATACTTACCTGTGATTAAGGGATTAAATATTGGAAAAATTTCACCCATAAACATTAAAATTAAAATTGATAAGTTTATTTTTCCACTTATATATTGTTAAATTTTTATTTATTTATATTTAATGTGAAACTTAACATTTACCCTTTATTCAACATATATACAACAAATTTTTATTTACTTAAAATAAAATACGAAAAAAAACATGATTGCATGTTATCCCTTAGGGTAAGAATCGATGAAAAAATAAAACCTTTTTCTATAACATTAGCTGTTAACAACTTCCCCCATTGAAAAATTAAACTAAAGCACACTATTTGTTTAAGTGTTGATTCCTGATTATGACGGGTGTTTAAACTTTAATTTTGTTGCCAAGCTCGCTACAATCACTGAGACCCTTTTTCCAAATTCAACCTGTGGAAACCAATTAGATAATTTTCTTTTCTTTTTTCACCTCCTCTCTTTTCCATTGGATTTGACAAGCAAACCATTTTATTTTAGTACCCTTTTTTGCCACCTTCCTGTCTCCATTCCATTTTGGAGGTTGGTGGAGATTCTTGCCTCTTGTTTTTATGTGACACTGAAACATTGAGGATTTCACTCGTTTTCATTAGATACGATTTTTTTTGTGTTTGTTCGGGGACCATCCATTACTATTATTCAAATGAAAATCAGATTTGAGATTTTATCTGAACCATTTTGTCCACGACTCTGCCCCTACCCTGTCTCTCTAAACTGTTGTCGGTGCCGGTTTCTAAACATTCTCCATTAGGGCCATTACCCTGAAATTGCACATTAATTTTGGATCAAGTTTTTTTTTTTTTTTTTCTTCTCTATATAAATGATTATGGAAAAGTTTAGTTAAATATAAAAAAAAAATTGTAGATAGAAGTGTGTGTGTGTAATGATAATCAAAGTTTTATTAAACATAAGCATATTAAGATTTTTATAAACATGTTATCATTAAACTAAGGAACATGTGTGGTTCACAATTTAAACAAGTAGTTAAAATTCATTATATGTACCATGCAGCCTGAATTTGTTGAATTCGTTCAATTCGAACAAGGAAAACAAAAGTCAAACCACTTTCAATCCTAAATAGAACCTTGTGGCTTACAATGTATCTCAATTTTCCATTAGTTTTTGCCGACAAAAACAAAGAAATAGGTTAAGCCTTAAGACGCTGACTGGTTTCTCTTATTTAGTGAGAAAAGTAACACGGCTTAATTAATTAATATCTAAATTGTCTTTCAAAGCATGGAAGGTTGCATAGCCCCATGCTGAAATTATTATTATTATTTTTGGAATATTTTAGACTTCTTTCAAGTTCAAACCAAACACAAGGCCCGAAACAAAACACAAGGCCCGAAACAAAACACGAAGAAAATTTCCATGATGCCCCCGTCGGTGTCAATGAGATAATAATGAGTTGGTGAGTCTAACTCTTAGTATTATAAATTTATTTATAATATAGGGAAGAGTGGGTGAAGAAAAGGACTAGACAGTTTAAAATTTTAAGAATATATTAATTATGGCTAATTGGTTAGGGGTTTGTTTGGTCGCATATGAATGAATAAATGAAAATATGAAATAATGAAATGCATACATTTAATTTGCTAAGTCCCACCCCCCCTAGCTTCCTATCTCTTTCGCAAAATTCCGATAAGGTGTCCTACGCAAAAACGCTGAACTCGCGTGCGTGTGCAATCATTGCTATAATGCTATTCAACTGCAATCTTCATCATATAAAATATGTTTTTTGTGCTCGCAGGAAAATTTTAAATTTAGATTAAATCTATAAATTAAATTTGAAAAAAAAAATAGTAGATGTTTTTGAACTGGTCCGAGATGTCCAACGTGATCTTGATTCTTCAGTTGAACTTTCTGATATATTCAATATTCTTACACGGGAAGATAAATTCATGCAAATAGTACACTCTAACATTCAAATGAAAGAAGAATTTTAACAAAGTGACTGTGATTGTCATCAATAAAGGTGACAAAACGTGCAAAGATTGACTACAAAAACACCAATGTACTTCTGATAAGAGAGTGATGGGTACATATATGACAGCAACATTTTTTTTTTTTGGTGAAATTTATCGATAAAATTTAGATAAAAACACAAATTGGGTCTTTTTTAAGAAAGAAAAATGCAAACAACAGATTAATAGAGCATATTATCCTAATTTTATATTAGATTTTTCCAAAATATAAATGTAAAAAGTGTGTATAGTCTTCCCTGCTGTTTTCTACGAGTATACGAAAAACGAGTCATTAATTTTGACTTGCTAATCTTGTGTGACATTTAAGTTTCTTATGAGGAAAGGCTAGCTAATAATTATTTAAATAAAAATGTGAATCATGAATTATTAGATTCTACGCACCACTAAGTTGCTTGCAATAAAGAAATATTAGCATAGCAGTATACATGCATCAAAATAACTTTGGGATTCTGTTAGCAAACTTAAAGTTGAAAATATCACGTTGCAAAAAAAAAGGTCCAAAGAAGTTTTAGGACCAACTTTGTAGGGTTGAAGAAAAAAAATACTCAAATAATTTAAACTAATCAAGTGAAAGGTAATTGTGTTAGAGAAAACAAAAACAAATGGAAACGTTTTTTCTATTACTATATTTTAATTTGGTTAAAATTATAACACTAGAAAACTGGACACAAATTGTCATCATATACGTTGGTCTAAGATATTAAAGTCAAAAGACGAGATAGAGCTGCACTGAGTACCAGTTTCAAAAATGCCCTATCCTACAATTAGTCATTTCAAACACATGATTGTCGAAAATATTTACATATAAAGGGAAAGTGGTTTGGAATTTATTTTAATTGAGTTTTTTTTTGTAATTAAATTTTTTTTCTAGCTAAAATTGTAATTTTATTTTACAATTTCAAATTAATGAGTAATAAAAATTAAAAAAAAATATATATATAATAAATCTTAATCCTCTTTTTTACTTCATCACATTTTTCTTTTTCTTTTTAAATTTCTTATTATTATTTCTCATCACCCTTGTTAGACATGTTTGGATAATTTTTTTCATAAAAACTTCTGGAAGAAAAAAAGTATAAATAAACTTTTTCATATAAGATAAAATTACATAAACTTAAATTGTAGAAAATCTCACACATTAGTTCTTTTTTTTAAAAAAAATATTATTTTTTTCTCTTAAAATTGCTCACGGAGAAGTTTATCCAAAATATAGCTCTTAACAATGTATTGCTCCTAAAAAAAAAACTAAGAATGTATTTCATCATTTAAAATTATTTATTTTTTCTTTCCTTCGCACTTTCATGTCTTTTCTTTTTCATTTATTTATTTCAATTTCAACTAGCCGATCAATCATTGAGACTGATCTCTGAATGCACATGGTTTGAAAATGTTACTAAAATATTTTATGTTTAATTATATTTTTATCCTTTTATTTTTGTAAAAAAAAGAATTTAAGACTTTCAAATAAAAAAAATCTATAATTAGGAAACTAAATTTAAACATAAGAAAAAGTAAATAATTAACTGAAAACTTAAAAAAATTAAAATTACACGTAATCCAAACTAATTTAATAGTTAATTAGTTAGACCAAATAATTAAATAAAAAATAAAGTGTTTATAAATTAAAAACTTGTTGAAATATATGAATTACCCAATATATATATATATATACAAGACTTTATGGGAGGAATCAAGACCAAGAATCAAATCTTCGCACAAGTGATGAAACTTTAGAAAACAATATATTAGTGTCTTAGTGAGGAAACTTATTTTTATCAGTATTTTATTGCTAATGTTCTACACGATAAATGAAGGAACTTGACATGCATTGCGCGAAAAAGGAGAATTCATGCAAATACATAAATTGCATGTACTAACATGTTAGTAGCTTGTTTAGAAATTCAATATCGTTTCAGTGATATATGCTATTGCAAATGCTTAATCAGTAGTGACCCACCAACAGATTAATAACTCCAATATTATGATCCATGCCCAATTTTCAAGCATCAATTAAGTTCACCATTATATCTATTCATTCATTAATTAAAACATAGAACTACTAATTCTAATTAAGATATCCAAATAGTATGGAGTTTGCAGAGAAGGAAATTACAAAACCCTTTTAAAGTTGTCAAAGCTTGAAATTTTTCTAAAGAATAAAGGGCGACGTTTTTAATGAACCTTCCAACTTAAGGAACATTTATGAAAAGATCGAGGTAGTATGATATTCATACAATAAAATTGTAATATATTATATTTTATCTTTCTCTCTTGTTATAAAAAAAATACTAATTAAATATTGTAGAAATATAATTTCTCTAATGAAAAGAAAAGGAGGGTCGAAGCAATTTGGATAGTGTAGAAAGAAGCAATACAAGGCTTGGGACTCAAGTCTTCTAACTGGATGTGGTGTAGTGTAGAGTTGTAATTGTAAGGACGCACGTGCATTTTACGTAAAGATCAGTTCACGTATATTGAGATTAATTTTAATTATAGTAACAAGGACATTCTAGCACATTGTTCTCGAGGTAGTAATTCCAAAGGTTGATAACAATGATGACCCATATTATTATTATATAGTAGCATGGCATAGTTAATAGCTATTAACTATGTTTGTTTTTTTTTTTTTTTATATATCAGCGATAGATAACTAGCTATGTTCTTTAAATATGTAGTTTAGGTTTGATTTTTAAGTAAAACAAAAATATTTTGATTGTGGAGAATTGAAAGACTTTAGTCCTTTAAATAAATTTTAGAACCTCAAACAACTAGTCTCTAACTCTCTCCATCGAAAAATACTTTGAATAATAATCATAAAAAAATAACAATGATGACACTGAAGATAAGGATGAACCTCTGAACACTAGTAACAAAAGAAGTGAAATAACCAAACATTCGCTCGCAGCTAGGTATATCTTCATCATCATGATTCGCCAATAACATGCAATTGATGATCTTATACTCCACTATCACATGTTGAGAATTACTACATACCAAGCTTTTATTACATATCATAAGATTCTGGTGGCAAAAAGGTGCCGCAGTTTAGGGTGTGTGTGATAGAGTGAAAATCTTACTCTCATAGTTTTGGGGTCAACGCAATCTTATGGGTAAACATGACTAACTAACAACCCATAAAATACAAATAGTTCAACAGCAATGTCCCGACGTTGTATTTCATCATTTTTAAGATAATTTTATAATTAATTAATAAAAATGAAAGGTTACAATTAATTTATAATATAAAATTATTTTATATATTTAGTGAATCATTATCATTAAACTTTTATATATATATATATATATATATATAAGAAAAAAGTTTATATATCTTCAGTTTAAAATTATTTTATACAATCGCTTAATAACCTTTTATTTATAGTAAGACATTTGATTTTTATAAAATCATTTTAAAAATCATTATAACGATAAATTATGATTAATCAACTGTTTACACCGAGAGTATATAAACATTTTAATATAAAAGAGGTAACATTTCATGCTGGTGCTTCCTGTACCCTTTTCGAAATGTTTTGTTTTTTACCAATGGATTAGACATTTTTTAAAATTCTGCAAAGATTTCGTTTGGACTAGTCATTCCGAAAGCTAAAAAAAGAGGTGCGAGAAACAGTTTGATAGTGCAAGAAACAACAGGCAACATTTCAATGTCATGGTTATGTTTTTGTTGTCCATATGATGTTGATACGGCCCAAACATTCAACTAATGATGGATGGGAATGGGCTTTTGTTTGGACCGCTTTATTTGCACATAAGACCTTAATAGTGTCGAATGTCGATCATGATAACAACAGAAAGAAAAAAAAATCATCCATGAGACCATCCTATAACAAATTTGGCAGAGAATATGCCAATGACTAATGAAACTCTACCAAATTGTCCAAAGTGTTTGAGTTGTTCCTTAAGATTTTTTTTTTTTTTTAAATGCAACTCCCTCTAAGGATGTTGACTTAGTTTTTTGGTCCTCTAGGAGAGTTTAGGGATGTAGATAGTTCATTGTTCTAGTTTAAGGATGAGTGGATAGTTAGAGTTTATTTTTGTTATGCATATTGTAAAGGCAAAATTCACAAGAAGAAAATTAAATTGTGATTTAATTTTTTTTTTTTGCAAAGTTTTTCATAAAGACAGGTATCGTATGATAACAGAGTTATGAAACTAACATTTTTTTTCTTCCAAAATATATATTATATCATATGAAAGGTTTTGAAGATAAGATAAAAACTTGTTTTTTTTTTTTTTCTAAAAACAGAAATCACATTGCAAGGTCAAAATTTCTTCTTCAATTTTGTAATCAAGATTATTACCACCGAAACACTAGATCGATTGACGTGTTTTAACCTAAATATATAACTGGCGTTAAATACTTAAATATCAATAAATATTTTTTTCTTATTATTATTAATCACATATTTACATGTATTTTTCACTCAAAGTAATCTTGTCTGAATTGAGTAAGATGATAGTAATCTTATTCTCAAATCATACAAAGATTATCTTGAATGAAGATACATGTGAATATGTGATAAATAATAAAAAAAAAATCAAAATCAATTTAGAAGTTAATTTATGTACATGCATCAACATTAATTATAATGCATTTTTAATTACTAATTAACTTTATCATTGTGTATTTTGACATATCAATTGAGTATAACTAGAGAGATAAGGTAGGTCAAATTAATGTACATTTCTTCTATTATAAAACAATTTTCAATTATAAGTTTTAATTTATTTCAAATTATTTGTGATTTTTTTTTAAATTATGATATTGATAGAAAGTATCCATTACAAAATATCAATCAGTTTTGTCAATTACTAATCTTAATAAGGAAGATTGACTAGTAATCTTTAGTGAAATTTTCCCTTTTAAATCACAATTTTTTCACATAAGACTTGAACTTGAGATCTTACTTAAGAGAGGTCGAGTCCAATTATTACTCATATCAAACTTAATTTTAAAAAATATAATCCATTAACTACTTTTTTTTTTTCATTACTTTCCATATGTTTGGATTTGGATGTTAGTTGAAAAAACTCAAAATTCTTTTACTTTCGAAGCAACAAATTCTTTCTTCATTTTCCGCTAAAGAATATATTTTTAAATTCTAAAAAATATGTTTCCAATTTTTATACAAACATAATTAATTATTTTCTTTTTTGATGTCTCTACCGTTGAATAACAGAGCGAAAGGCTAATTTAACCAAATTAACTTTTAATTTTTCTTCAAAATTGAAAATATAAATGTTTTTTTTTTTAAAACATCAATACCATTATTTTGAAATAGACCATGAACTTTTTTTTTCAAACGGATCCACCTATCATACACAAGGAAAAAAAACTACTTGACATCTTTATTCTCAAACAAACATTTAACATCTTTTAGACCTAAAATGATGCAAACCAATCGATTGTTGACTGTCTCAAAATATTTAAATTATGCGAAGTTAGTAATTAAATTCAATTAGCAGCAAGATTAGAATTTTTGTAAGGTGTTTTTTGTTGTAATAATTCATTCACAAACTATAGAAACTAAACTATGTATTAGTCAAGCGGTTTCTTTAAGTGTGAAATATATAATTTACAACATATGCCTTTAAGCAAAAAAAAAATTGAATACCTATGCACTTCACGCAATATATAATATGAAAAAGTTTCACTATTTTAATTTTGATTGATCATTAATTTATAAACTTTTTATACAATCATTTAGTTTCTCTTTAGGTTGATTACTGGATCAATTTGTTTAAAATTAAAATAAATATTTATAAAATAAGTAATTATTAGATAATTGATTATTTCATAAATAGATAAAATTTGTTTCTTTAAATTATTTTCACTAAAATAATTTAATTTATTAGATAGCTATTCTCATCAATATTATTTAAAGTTTTTTTTTAAGGATATTAATATATAAATGAATAAGATTTGAACTAACAAGTAACAATAACATGAAAATAAAACGCCTTTTCATTTGAATATAACTTTTGATTATACGAAGAATTTTATTTTCTCTACCAACCAACACCTTTTATACGAATTCGAGCTATATATATATATATATATATATATATATATACCTTTAACTTGTATATAATGTGCGTGTATAATTATTATAAAAAAAATAATAAATTTCTTATATATTATAATTTGTATTAGATAACAATGTAATAGATTTTTCTCTTATATAGTAATAAATCACGATTTAAATGTTTGTTGAAAGGAATAAGAGAAAATAAACGTGGAAAAACAAAAGAAGAAAAAAAAAATGCAGTGGAAGAATTTGTTACAGTAAGGAAGGGAATGCATGCTTTCGGTTTTGTGACCTCAGCCAATTTCCCGTGTATAATTTCTTTGGTTATGCTTTCCCTTTCACTTTTTGCTCTCTTTCTCTTTCTATTTAATTTTAATTGTGTTATAATAATTACTATTATTATTAAACAAAATAATTTAAGTGTGGATAGCTTTTTCTCCTTGTCTGGGTAAAAGTTTGCATAGTTGCATCCACACACAGCAAAGCACATAACAATAACATATCCTTTTCGACCTCTCACACTGTCCTTCTCACTATTCACTTTGAGTTTGACCCGTTGCCAGCCACCGCCATCACCTCTTTTCTCTCTAAAGGATCTTCATCTTCTAAAGCTATCCCCCCTCTCTTTTTCTGAACATAGCTTCAATTAAATAACCAAGTACCCTTTTTTCCTTTTTCATCTTTTATTTTTTTATTTTTTTTTTATTTTCTCTTCTCAAATGAAACCCTAATTCACACACATAAAGTAGTACTTATTATTATGTGCTAGCTCCTCCTTCGAGGTTGGTCTTTTTGTAATTTACTTCTCTATCACCCTCTGCTTCCTTCACCACCTCCTTCAAGATCTACATGTGTCTATGCGTTTTTTTTTTCTCTTCTTTTTATAGAAATAACCTTTTTTCTCTCGACTGAAAGAAAGACAAGCTAGGAAAAGATTTGCTTCCATTGCAGATCAAGGATTCGATCCAAAGATACGCTTCACCCTTTTCTCAAAAGGGCTTAGCTAGTGTGTGTCTTTGTTTAGTTTTTCTTAATATTTCCCCACTCACAACAACAACAACTTCATTCATCATCATGGCTTCTTCTTCTTCATAACAACCTTCTCAAACGGTTGGTTATATATTAAGGTCCTCTCATAACCCTTTTTTTTCTCTCTTTTTAATTCCTCTCACACCACTTCTTTTTGTTCCCCACTTTTTGCTTAATTTGCAAGCTATGGATTCTGGAAATAGTGGAAGTATCTCTTCAAGTGGTGATGAAGAATACGATTCACGAACTGATCACACAGTGCTCCCTTCATCTTTCATCCATGGCCATAACTACCACCCTTCCCAATTTGGCTCCATCTCACAACACCCTCTTGTTTCTTCTTCTCATTACCAACAACAACAACACCCTTCTTTGTTTGATCTCTCTTCAAGTTACCTCCACGCCCTCTCTCAACAAAACCAAAACTCCTTCCTCAACCTGGACACCGCCACCACGTCGTCGCAACAACCTCGAAGATCCGAACCCGATTGCACCGTTAATGTCACCTCGTCGCCCCCGCCGCCACCACCAACAAACGTAAACCAATGTTTGTTAGGCCCTCAAGCAGGCCTCTGCGGCGGGGCAGACAATGCAAGACTACCAGAGACAATCCTGCTCGAGTCGGGTAGGACCAGTAACAACAACGTTGGCGGCCGCAACTCGAAGAAGCGTACGAGGGCTTCGAGGAGGGCGCCAACGACGGTTCTCACCACCGACACCTCGAATTTCAGAGCCATGGTTCAAGAGTTCACCGGAATCCCTGCACCGCCGTTCTCAGCTTCTTCCTCGTACTCTCGAAGGCTCGATAATCTTCTCACTGGCTCCTCCTCCTTGAGAAGCTCCTCCTCTCACTTAGACTCAACAACGGGTCCTTTCTACCCTTTGCGTCCTTCACCACAAAAGGTACACCATCATCACAATCATCATCAACAGCATCATCAAAACCCATTGCTTTTATCTTCCTCATCATCGCCTTATAATAACATGGTTGATGCTATAGCTTCCACTACCACTACCAACAACAATTCTTCATCTAACAACAACAACCCCATTAACTTCCAACAACAACTTCCTCCTGATTTGGGTTTACCCTATCACCATAACCCACAGAACATCATGTTAAGCATGCAGAATCACCCTACCCTTGCATTTCAACCTCATCCACCACCTCTTCATCCTTTTGGGTTTGGTGCAAAGTTACCATCAATTGAGGATCTGGGTATGAGCCATGGCCAAGTCAACAATAATAATCCAAATTTTGTTTCTGATGGGGTGGCACTGAGGAGTATTAACAATGATGATGGTGGTAGTGGTAGCAGCTGCAAGTTGAACTTTTCTGTGGCTTCTGCATCCACTAGCTTGAACCATGAGAAGAGCACCTTACAAAATAATAATAATAACAACGCTACTACTAGAGGAGAAGGTACCGTGGATTCATGGATTTGTTCTTCTGAATAGACTAAACCGGTACAGAAACTTGTTATCATTACATGGTAGAATATGATGCTGCAATGAATTTGAGATCGTGATCATGATGATGTTGATCATAGTGGGTGTTGTTGGTGGTTAGAATTTGCAGCTAACATCTTTCTTCTTTTCTTTTCTTTTCCTTTCTTTCTTCTTTTTCTCTTCCTTTTTTATTTTTAAATATTTCGATATTGTCAAAAAAAGAAAAAAAAAAAAAAAGGTAGCCGCCGGTATGAGATTAATTTAATCATGTATGATATATGTGTAAATTAAATATGTATACTTCCTTTGAAATATACAATCGGATGATGATCAAATGATGTTTAATGTTAATATTGCAGAAATATATACAATGCTAGTTCTAGCTAGCATATGATTGTACGTTGATTACTGATTAGCATTTTATAATGATACTGATCATGATAATTATAAGGGTGTCGATAATTTTATGACGAGCTAGCTAGTTATATATTAATTGTACTATAGTATATGATTATTGGGTATGCATAATTTAGAATAGTTTAATGCTAAAGCGAATCTGCTGTTAAATTTTCCAATAATAAGAAAAAACTGTTCCTCGTACGAACCCTTGTCTAGTGCTTGCTATAAGAAAACATTAAGAAGCACACTATTCACAAATATAGATAAGTCGGTGAGTAAGTGGCTGCGTGCTGCCATCAACTAAGAAGCGTCATCGATTAAAGGAGAGAGAGATCGTGTTTGCATTTTGCATTTTGCAAAGGTGCAGGTTCATGCGGAGAAGGCTCCTTGTATTTCGGGTTCTTTCTTGTTACTGTCCCAAGGGTTGAAAAAACTAAGGTTGCGGTCTCTCTCTCGGCCTGTCTTTGTTGTCGAAATGTGAAATTTTTCATAGGTTTGGTTTGTACCTAACTTTTGTCTTGGTCTAATTTCATTCTCTTCTGCTGTTTATCCTTCTATACGGCCGTCGAATGTAAACTGATCCATCTTCCGGGTTTGGTTGAATGTTCAATGCTTCATAATAATCCAAGTAGGGTGTTAGCTAATTTGACGTAATAGTAATGAAAATTAATACAAAAATGTCTAGTTTTTCTTGCACTATTAGTTACGTGATAGGATTATTTTATTGACAAGACTGAGGTATGTGGCTGGTGTTTTTCTACATTTTTAGAATGTTATTTTTTTTTATTACTTTGATTATTATATGTTACTTTCTTCTCTACACTTTCATCTCTTTTTTTATATATAAGAAATGTTGTGCAAAAAAGAATTATATAAATATACCTTTTCTTTGCATCGTGGTGGCTTGTAGGTCTTTTAATTGACTATGTTAGGATAGTCTTTCGTGACATAGAATATATATCCTAAAATTAAATAAGTAAAGTTTGATATCAATAATTTTAGTTTTACTATAATTTTTTTATTTTTACTTTTTATTATCAAGTATTAGTGCCAATCTTTTGTTAGTTAAACTCATTACAATATTCTTAGGTCTACTTATATATAAACACACGCGAATGTCTACTAAATTCTAAATAAATATCAATTATGACGAATAAATCTACATTTGAACCATAAAATTAAATGCTTTACCTTCAGAAAGAAGAAAACAGAATTTGCCTAATACGGCCAAAGTCATAATTCTGATAGTCTACGCCTGATAAAGCCATATTCAAAATTCACAAATTAAATGTTTAATTTGTGTTTTTCTTAATGAATAAAACTTTTAGGTTGTAAAAAAAAATGAATAAAACTTTTAGAATTTTAAATTTTTTGTGTTATTTTATTAATTAAAACTCAAATTTTACTTCGATAAGAAAAAAAATAAAAGTTAACATTAAAATTCAACATTAATTATTAAAACAGAACTCAAATTTTAATTGATGAACAATATTAAAAAAATATTACCCTCGCCGTCGCTTTGTGCTACTTTTTAGATTTCATTACAAATGGAAGATATTTACCAGTGAGAAAATTCCATTAATGTATGAAAGATAGATTCCATCGTACGTGTTTGTGTTGCTACTCTTTCTTTAATTCTAATTTATTTTGTCTTACTTTTCAACAACGAATGATATTTTGCTTGTGGAGCAATTGGTGGCAAGATTAGTGGCTTCTTTTAAAACTTCATCTATGCCTTTCAAAACTGCTAGATCTACAATATTATTTGAAATGTATCCGTGGTATACAACCTAACTTTTACATATTAAATTTGAATTCCCAAAAGAAAAAACAAAGCACTTAAATTTATTAAAATGCAATCTATATGAAATATAAACCGTCAATATGAAATCATGTGATTTCATTATCAAAGAACTTGTTCATATGATTGCAAAACTGTTTTATATGAATTTTCTATATAAGAAAATTGGTGCTTCCCTCATAAGTCGTATTTTGTATTTGAAATTATCAAGTGGCAAGTTTTATCTGGAGTATTAAATTAAAGATCAGTCACGTGAAGAATTTACGGTATATTTTTTTCAATAAA
Organism: Amphicarpaea edgeworthii; assembly: GCA_014843725.1. NCBI lineage: Eukaryota > Viridiplantae > Streptophyta > Magnoliopsida > Fabales > Fabaceae > Amphicarpaea > Amphicarpaea edgeworthii. The sequence continues at coordinate 21,070,445 of CM026321.1, forward strand.
GTAGTTGTCTACAATCTTTTTTAAAAAATAGCTATATATAAAGTTGTAATTTTTAATTAGTTTTAGGTTATTCAAGTTTTTGACATGTATAACTGAATGTTAACCTGAATGACATGGCATCATCTAATCTTGTTCATTGGAACAATCCAGGGTAAAGCAAGAAAGAAAGAAAAAAGTACAAAATTATGCTTATAAAAATGATTTCCCTCAAAACAAGTTACTTAATTTGCTTAATCTAGATGGATAATGACATATATAGTAGACAAAGACTTGTTTTTGTTTTCATCATACCTTATTCAACTTTTGTTGTAAATGCAATAAAAATGTATAGTTAATTAAGTATGTAAAACATAAAAAAAAAAAAAAACATTTAACAATAAAAAAAAAAAACAATACACTGAGAATACACTGCCATTCGAGCTTTATTAATAGTATGTTAATTTTTATAAGACTATTAAAAAAGTCAAACACTAAATTTTGATGCAACGATAGTATATATTAATACATACATCATTATTCATTGAACTCTTTAACTGTATTCTATGCATTAAATACAAAATAGAGGTCATTGCTAGATCACAAATAGAATCAAATAATTTAGACTCGTTTAAACATCTGCCACAAGCACATGTGCCAGGCATGGCATGGAGCCTATCAACAACTGAAAATTTCTCAAATGCATAATTCAAATTCTATATATTGCGAATTTCTAAACGACTAAATCATGCATTTCACTATTTCTATCACACACATCTATATGATCAAATTATGTGTGCTTTTTTGGCCCCTTATTGTGTAGTACAAACGAAGTTATCAGTTAAAATAATCAATCATACAACACTTACGGATACCATAAATAGAAAAACAATAAAAAGTACGAAGATTCAACACGCATAACAATCAGCTATAATTGGAAGGAATGTAAAAAAAAACCCTCGTGTTTTTTCTTTTCTTTTTTTCCTTGGAGACTGGAAAAGACAAACGATATTAAAGGTAGCTTGAATTAATAGATACATAGTAGTATATGATTGTGATGTTAATTAGTGGGTGTTAAGCACATGTTATCTTTCAACTTGTTGAAGCCTTATTGAACGATTCTTTAATTAGAAGAAGAAGGGTGCTTGTAATTGTAGTATCACAATGCATTTGACGATCCCAATTTTAGAGAGAAAGAGATAATTAGACAAAAAAGTAATAATTAGATTTTATAAATATAAAAAAAAATGTTAACAAGTTACCTCGAGACAAAAGAATTAAAACTTAAAATTGTTGATTTGTTTAAATTTATTTAATGAAATAAATAATTATTTTAATAAAATAAATAATTATCTGTTTTAGTGGTGTATTTATTTAAAATAAACAATTTTTTCTATTTATTTAAAGAAGTAGATTTTATATACTTATAAAATAATCATCTATATAATAATAACTTATTTTATAAAAAATTATTTTAATTTTAAACCAACTAACTCAATCAAAAGATATTCTTATTAATATTTTTTTAATCTCAAAGAGACATTTTCTAGTCATATCATAAAACTAATTATTGTATTAAGATTTATTTAAAGAGTTGATATCTTTTAATAGATATTCTTTCATTCAGGTATATTTGAGTATTAAACTTTTGATCACATACTAGAGATATTATTATGTGTTAATTATATTCTTTTTTAGGATAAATTACATGTATTTTCTGCTTAAAGTTCTAACTGAACAGGATAGAACTAATGTGAGTAGGTAAAACTTTTTTTCAAATATTTAATGCAGATGCATGCTATAGTACTGGTTCTATTGAGAGAGCCTTTAAACGTCAATGATGAGTTTTTCTTTACAAAACTTGATTGCCTTTGCCTAGTTATGTGCTAACAAGGTAAAATCATAGAGATAAAGGTGATTGAAACAGGGTATTTGAATTACATTAGAAGCCAAAAAGAAATGTTTCCATTAGACGAGACGAGACGAGGGGCAATTGGTTGGAAATCAGAAAAAAAAGTGGGCGTGTTGTGTGAAGCTATTATTATTATTATAGGTCACCAGAAACCGCAAAAGAAAAAAGAGAAAAAATATTGGATAAATGAACACTTTCATCTTTGAACGTCTAAATTGGTATAAGTTAGTTTTTGGAAGAAAGAAAAATCTGATTTATTCTTGAACAGGTATACTGCTGCAGTTTAACCTAGGGATATACGAATAATCTATTTAATAAAAGTTTGTGTTGAATTCTCATCACGTGTAAAATTTTCTTAATTTAACTACTATCAAATATTATGAATAAAATTGAAGAATATTTATCATTTTAAATAAAAAAAATAAAAAAAATTATTTATTTAAAATTATTTTATACCATCATTTAATTACATATTATTAGGGATATTATTCTTAATATAATTATTGTAAAAAAATGAAGCTGAAAGAAAAACATAATAAAAAAAAAGACATATTAATAGTAAAGAATGATGATGATGATGAGAAGGGGATTATTATTATTAGGGCAGGGGAATATCAAAGAATAGGACACACAGAGAGGATTTGGTGACATGTGAGTCTTGCCCTATTGGAATCATGGTGGTCCATGCCAGAGAATAATCTGGTGTCTTGCAATGATGATCCCCTACTACTACCCTCCCTCTTTTTTCTTCTATGCATAGCACTAGTACTACTCTTATTACTCTGTTTCTGTTCTTCTCAGTTTTCAGTGTCATGTTCTCTGTAACTAAGAGAGAGTGAGTAACACTGCAATCACACACATGCTGAATTTTGCTGCTACTATATACTCTTCTCATTATTCTCCACTCTTTGCTTCTCTCTATGCCTTCTTCTCTAGTCTGAAGAGAAGCATAAGTAGCCGCATGTGCCTCTTGCCCTTTTCGTTTTGTCTTCTTTCTATTTATTTTTTAAAATCAGCATCTTCTTATTGGTGTCATTTTTAATTTTTTTTTTCTATTTTCTATCCTCATCGCATGTTGTGATTCGATTATTGTCGTTTTGGACTTTTAAGTCTGTTGTACAGAGGAAAGTAGTTTGGGAATTGGTTCACCCTTTTTTTCTTTTTCTCATGCAGTAATTATTGCTTCTTACTATATATTTTAATATAATATAAATATAAATTCTTTTGTAGAGACTCCATGTTAAGCAAATTTATAGCTACAAACTTATCACATAAGACTTACAATTTAATTAGAGTGCACTTAGTAGTGTAAGGACAGAACTCAAGCATTACAATCAGAAAATTTACAACTTAACCGAACATGTTTTTAGTGAATAAAATAAATAAATGATACTTACAAAAATAAATTATTTTCCAACTTAAATAGGATTTTTTTTAATAAATTCTTCATATTTTGAGCTAGGCAAGGACTTTCCTCCAACCACTCCAAATTATGGAGTAATCAATTTGCATTCTTAATTTTATTACTCTGACAATCAATACGTGCATTAATGAATATTGCCTCAAAACCATTTAAGTAAAATTGATTTTCTTTTGCGTGTGTACTTTGAATTGGTGTGATCAATTTAGATTTGAAACAGAAAGAAATTTCCAAAGTCAAAATACTGCCTATTGAATTTGTAAATAAAATTGTTTCGTCGACTTTTCATTTTTTTTTTTTTTGTTTATTTTCAAATAATTAAGACAGTGGGTGTGGATTACACATTACATTAAATATATTTAATGCAACAAGTTAATGATGATAAAATATTCTTGCTGTTGCACAGTATTAATAGAGGGGTTTATGCTCGTTAATTAAAAGCTGCTGAGGGTTTTATCACAGACAAAAATTGTATAATTATGTTACTTTTTTAATAGCATATACCAAAACTTATCTTTTGCACGTTATAAATACACCAAAATATATAAAACTTAAAAAGAGAAACTAAAAAAATCAAGTGAATAGTTAATTAACCTTCTATCTAATACAAATAAAGTTATGAATTAATACGTGTACTGCATACAAAACCATGATGGCCAGTTTTCACGTATGAATATAAAGTTTGAGTTGAGTGCGTTGCTTATCACTTTAAACTAATGAGGAAACAAATGGGACTTTTTTTGGCAACATTTTCTGAACAGCATTTAATTAAAATTAATCTGCTGATGAAGACTAATTAATTATTTTATTAGATAGAGAAAATAAATTATATAACCCAAATGGTTTGCATAGTTGTGTAATTCAATTTTTATTTAATTCTTACCTTCTACAAAATTTAATTGAATTAACAATTTACGATGAGATCAATCTTTGATTCAATGTGTCCAAGGAAATTTATAATCTCCAAACTCAGAAAAATAAAAGAAAGAAAAGAAACATATATCCTCTTTTTCACCGTCTTTCCCGTTTGTTGTCCCTTGTAGCTCAACGACCTCCATGTTCAATCGTTTTATGTTGTTGGTAACGTTTACGTACGTAAGCAGTGATGGTAGTATATCTCAAGCTGACGCAACCGGGTTTAAATTAATGGCTCTAACAATGGTGTTTATGTTTAATTGCAACATTTCTTAGGGATTTCGAAACAAATCTATTATGGCCAAGGGTTTGTTAATTTGGAAGAATGATCGATTTTCAAATCTAATTTTTAAAATAAAATATATTTGAATTATTTTTTAAAACACTTTAATTCATATTCTAGTTACAAAAGCAACCATTCATTTTTTTTAAAAATTTCTTTTAAGAATCTAACATTCTAATGTTGCTTATTATCACTTCCACTAGCTTAGTAGCTCTACCACTATAATTATGTTTAGCTATCCACGTTGATTATGTGTTTGAATTTATAATTATTGTAGTTCAGTTAAGATTAAACAGATGGAGAAGATTGAGAATAATTTCATTGTAAAAGAAATTGATTTCAAGAATGAGATTAAATTAGAGATAAAACAAATATTTTAAAAGATGAAATTAATAATAAGAAGTTAGGTTTCTAGAATTGGGGGTTCCCACAAAGATTTCCTAATTGATTGTATCACCTAGCTAATGTCTTATTTGATTCTCATCAAATATGAACTAACCTAATATAACTCTCATTCTTTCTCTACAGAATTGTATATAATTAAATTGAACCCTACTTTTTTGGTAAGTGTATATGTTCAATTATACTTTTTACACACTTTTTTTAATTCATTTGGTCCTTGAAGAAATAAACATACTATCGTAATTTAAAGATTAAGTTTTTTTTCCTATAGTTTCAATAATTAAGTTTACCTTTCAATTCATTTCTAAAATGATGTAAAATGGTATATATAAGATTAATAAAAGAAGGATCAATAGAAAAATTCAATTTAACATGAATTGTAATGTAATTAATTCAAATAGTGATTAAGGGATAAGCCTCAATCCTAAAAAAGAAATGTTCTATTTATACATACATGATATAGAGCTCCATCCGAAAGAAAATAAAGAAAGAAAAGAAGTCAAACTAGGAAGGAATAAAGAGAGGGAGTCACAGTCTTCAATCCTAAACATTCCCAACTAAGGGACTCATTGTACGCACATAATTTTGTTTGTTTGTTTACATTTCAATATTGGAACTAGCTAGTATAATACTATAAGCTAATTGTTTTTTTTTTTTTTTTGGTTATAAAACCGAATTCTAATTCATGACTTAGATTATGACTTCATGAGCATCCGTCCGAAGCAGTCTGAGACAGGAAGATCAAAGACATTATCTTTGTCAGCCCCCAACCAACCCGGAATGCTTTTCGTAGCCCCACTTGTACCCCACTTCAACTATACATTGCTATATCTTTTCCTAAAACCTGTTCCTTCTTACTCACACTATTATTATAAATTAAAGGATTAATTAGGTTTTTAATACTTAAATTTTTTAGAATTTCAATTTTTAGTTTTTAAATTTTTATTTGACCAGTTAAAATTCTTCAATTTTGTTTTGTTAAATATTTTGTCCCTAAACTTTTTTTAACGGATCAAAGTTTTCAAACTTTTCTCTTAATTAATTAGCTCTTAGAATCACTACAGATCCTTTGGATATTTGCTTTTCACTAGATATGCTTAATTTTACAAGAATCAATTTTAGTAAAAGACTGATTAATTAATGTTGCTAGATCAATAAATCATGGTATGTCGGATAGGATGCCTATGTCTAATGTTTCAAAACATATATCTAGAGCCTAGCTATAGACACTACTTTCTGGATTTTAAAAGCTGAATAGTACTACTCAAGTGGGGATAGGTTCATGTTCATCAACACTCTTATAATATATTTTAATTTCATTTATACGTATTTGGATGGTTAAAAAGCTCAATTTTATACTGAACTGATTTATCATTTATTTTTATTTTTTTAAATATGCTTTTTAAAATTAGGTTTATTGCATATTGTAAAAATCATTTATCTTTTTTTTATTATTATTATTGATGTGAAAATTAACTTCGAATATTTCTTATCGAACAAAATAACCATGATCATAATTTTCATATAATTAGCATTGTTTATACTAATCATAATATGTTTGAATTAGTAATATGCGATTGATGATGGATTACTGATAACTAATAATACAACGTAGTGATTCTTTTTCTTTTTTTTTTTTTGCATTATGGTGGCAATTTTTAGTGGAATGCATAATGTGGTTTCCTTATTTGTTCATTACAGAAACTGGGAAGCACTATGGCACGTTCCTATACAATCCTTACAATCCTTCACTGTCGTCATTGTAATCTAACAAACACGTTTAAAGTGATTCTGCCCCCCCGGTTGTGATATGTTATGTTATCTTCAAATTTAGCAACACACAAGATCAGGGTTAGTAATATTCTTATCAACCTTCGTTCATGTTCATAGAATACATTTTAATCTAATAATAACTAATAAGTAGTGTATTAAAGAAATTTTTTAAAAAGAGTTTAAGTCTTAGTACTTCTTTCTGTGTATTACTCAAAATCTGAAAATAGCATCTCACACCTCACACCTCATATGGCCCGTGGCTTACTCTGGGTTTTCTATGCCGCAAAGAGGCCCATGAAATACCCGGGATGGGCTTCACACTGCACCCAGGTGACAATTGCTTCCTGCACCTCCCGAATTGTTTCCTGCACCCTATTTCAAAATGTAATTTACATTCCTGTGAGTTGGATCCCGGTAACTCAACCAGAACCAAACCATCAGAACATGCTTCGAAGCTCGTTAAGCGCTTACTAAAATACTTATAGATTATCCACAACAATATCTTTACATTGATAATGAAATTTAAACTTATATGTCTTTATAAGATATAAGTTTGATCCTTATCCATTAGATCAACTTTGTTGACTTGCGGATTACATTATGAAAAAACTTATATCCATAATATAAAATTCTATTATGAAATAGGATTTCTAGAAGGTTAAAAAGATGCAGAATGCAATTGTTCACCCACACATGAAAAAAAAAAAAAAAAAAAACAGGAACAGGAAAGGAAAGAGTATTGGATAAGCAAAGAAAATTAGAAAGGAGAAAGCGAGAGAATTAAAAAAAAAAAAAATGAGAAGCAGAAAAGGAATAAGGAAGGAATGATACCATTAGCATTTACCAAGTACCAAGGAATAAGGACTGACCGGCTGACTAGTCATCCTGTGCGTGCATGTCACAACACGTAGCCACAACAACGCCTCGCTGGCACCTCTAAAACGCTGACACCTGCAGTGAGCTTTGATCAACTCAACTAACTCCTGAAATTGGAAGAACGAAACCAAGAAGAAACGCTCGTTCATATCCAGAGAGTTAGGAAAATGAAGAAGCAGCAGCAGCAGCATAATTAATTAGTAACTACTAACTAGTGTTAGTGATAGGAAGATCGGGAGATGAAGGGAGAAACGGTGACGCTGGTGCTGGTGAATCTGGCGGGGATAATGGAGAGAGCCGACGAGTCACTGCTTCCGGGAGTGTACAAGGAAGTGGGTGCAGCGCTCCACACGGACCCAACCGGTTTGGGTTCGCTCACTCTCTTCCGATCCATCGTCCAATCCTCCTGCTACCCCCTCGCCGCCTACCTCGCCATGCGCCACAACCGCGCCCACGTCATCGCCCTCGGCGCCTTCCTCTGGGCCGCCGCCACCTTCCTCGTCGCTTTCTCTAACACTTTCTTCCAGGTCCACCATTCCTAACTCTTTAATTGAATAATTAACTAATAGTATGTATCAGTCAATGGATGTGGAACTTTTCTTATCACTGATTGCGATTACTAGTTTAGATGTGATTCTTGCGAATAGCGAAGTAGATTCAGGTTAAGACTCTGTTTGGATTAACTTGTTAGTTATAGGTAAGTATAATATGAAGGAAAGATGAATTCAGTTTCTTGTGCAACTTAAAATCAACTTATGCCATAAGCATTTCTAAGAAATACGAAGCTAAATTGAATTCAACTGAGTTTATCGCCGAACTTATAGGGAAAAGGTTAAGAAAATATGAAGGTAAAATGAGTTTCTTGTATGATGTGCTAAAATCAACTTATGCAGATAACTGTTTATAGAAACTCTCTCATTTAACTTTTTCAAAAGTTAAGGTGCATGAGTTAATTTTAGCTTATGAGAGAAACTTGATGCATATTACTTTCTAATTTTCTTTTTTTGAGTGTTTATGGAGAAATTTACCCAAATAATGCCTAAGATAATTTTACTATGTCTTGTCTGGTGTTTAAGTAAGTTTTGCCCATGAATGGAAGTTTGTCTAGACTTTAAGCTTCAAACTTCTGGTAAAAACAATAAGTTGAGGACACTTTTAACAGGTATCCTTATTTGCTATCATAATCCTAAGTAACTGATAACTGGATGATGGTTCTGTATGTGAGAAAATAAGTAAAACTAGGAAGCTCAGTTATATTGAAGGTGAAGATGAAAGGAAAAAACATCAATCTTTCATTTTCCTTTGTCGCCTCTTATACTCTTCATAGCATCATTCCATATTTTTACATGTTACTGTACATGATAATAAGTAGAACAGAAAAGATAAGTCTTTGTTTTTTCCCACTAAAGTATGCTTAAAAAATGTATAAGAAATTAGTATTCAAGACTACTCTAATTTCCAAAAGCATGTTTTTGTACGTTGGCATTTTTCCTTTTGCACTAGGCAGTAGGCGCATATATGAAGTTCTTAAAGCCATGTCAGTATAACTGCTATGCTATTGTAGATATATGGCTGATTGTATTCACTTTGAACTTTGAAGTCATTGTATTATAGGTAGCTTTATCGCGAGCATTTAATGGGATTGGCCTTGCACTTGTAACACCTGCAATTCAGTCTCTTGTTGCTGACTCAACTGATGATAGCAATCGTGGCATGGCTTTTGGATGGCTTCAACTAACAGGCAATGTTGGTTCAATTATTGGTGGCCTTTTCTCAGTGCTGATAGCTCCAATGACAGTCTTTGGTATCCCTGGTTGGAGAATTTCCTTTCATATTGTTGGATTAATAAGCATCATAGTAGGTGCTTTAGTATACCTCTTTGCCAATGATCCACACTTCTCAGATAATGGTACAAATGATAGAAGGCAAGCTCCAAATAAAACATTTTGGTCTGAAGTGAAAGATCTGGTTCAGGAATCCAAGTCCGTTTTGAAGATTCCATCTTTTCAGATTGTTGTTGCGCAGGGTGTCACTGGCTCTTTTCCTTGGTCTGCTTTATCATTTGCACCAATGTGGTTAGAGCTGACTGGCTTCTCCCATGAGAAAACTGCTTTCCTCATAGCTTTGTTTGTGGTTGCCAGTTCTATCGGGGGGTTGTTTGGAGGTAAGATGGGAGATATCCTCTCCAAGCGCTATCCAAATTCTGGGAGGATAATTCTGGCACAGATAAGTTCTGGATCAGCAATCCCCCTAGCAGCACTTCTTTTGATCGGTTTGCCAGATGATCCATCCACAATAATATCTCATGGTTTGGTTCTAATCGTGATGGGGCTCATGATTTCTTGGAATGCTCCAGCTACTAATAAGTACATATCTCAAACTAACCCTTTTTCTGTCAGTTTGCTTGATCATTTTTCCAATTAATTATCCTTATTTGGTATAGTATTTGCTACAAACATCCCAGTATTATCTTTCACACCATCCAACTTTTGTTAAGATGATTAGTTAAGCTTATATGTTATTCAATGCATGCTACAGTAAATTGGTGATTGGTTAAACACGTGTAGGTATCCTCTCTGCTTTCTAGACTAGTGGCACCTGAACTTGGAATGTCTTCCAACTTAAACTTGCTTACAAAATGAAAAAGAGTTGAAGTTAGAGCTAACTGGTTTGTAGTATGGTTATAGGAATAGGTACCTTCAAATAATTTCAACTTTTCCTTTCAATTCACTTCTGAATTATCAGTAGTTTTTGTTTACTTTAGTGCAAACAATTCTGCATGTGCCTATGGAAGAAATAGATTGGTAAACATGGCATAATTTATTGCTTTTGTTGTGATCTAGATTCTAGAACTGAAAAGACAGCTCTGCATGATTGTAGACAAGCTTGTTGAAATTAGATGTTCATGCATAGGTTAACTGTCTGCTGCATGGACATTAGTCCAATTTTTGCAGAGATAGTTCCAGAGAGATCCCGAACAAATGTATATGCCATGGACCGATCTCTTGAGTCTATACTATCGTCTTTTGCTCCCCCTGCAGTGGGGATTTTGGCTCAGCATGTTTATGGGTATAAGCCCATTCCTGACGGGTCTAGTGAATCTCAGGAGATTTTAACAGACAGAGAGAATGCTGCATCATTGGCCAAGTCTCTTTACACAGCAATAGGAATTCCAATGGCTCTCTGCTGTATAATCTACACTTTTCTTTATAGGACCTATCCAATAGACAGGGAACGTGCTAAGATGGAGGCTTTAATAGAATCAGAGATGCAGCTAATTGAATCAGGTGGTTTAGCCATGGATGGAGAATTTGAATCAGCAGCAGAATTCTCTATTGTGGATTATGATGATGGTGATCTTGATGATGATGAGAACACATTACTCTACCAGCAGTTGACACTTTCCAAAGAATAGTTAAAAACACGTGACAAAAATTTAGCAGGTCTGCAGTGCAACCAGATGAGATTGTGTGTCCCAAGAGAGAGTTTCAGGTATACTAAATTTTGATCAATTTTGTGCATGAATCATACATACAAGAACAGTTATAGATGAAACTGCATACGCCTTCATAGTTTCATTTTCCACTCTTTTTAGGGAAGATTTTCCTTTTGTGTATGCAATTAGACTGTGTAAACTATGAATGTAGATTTATTTTCCACTCACCAACACTGGCTATTATATATTTATGCCCTTACGGGGACAATGCAAGAATTCTATGCTTGTGCAAATTTCTTCTGGCTAGCTACTATCTAGGGATTGCTTTACCTCTCAGCTTACCTCGAAAATCAAATATTTGTTTGAGTTCCTTGTCATTACACAATTAACATTATTATCTATGTAAAGTATTTAATCGTGTAACTATATAATTAAGGAGGGAACAGCCGTATATATGCATATTAAAATAGGGACACATTGTATTAGCTAGTTTTAATTCTGTTCTCTAATTAAAAATATAATGTTATCTTAGTACTAGTAACTAACAATTGACTTCTAGTACTAATTCGTATTGCACAATTTGTCAAGTAGAACACTATTTAATTTTAACTAGAAAATACTAAAGCACTTGAAATACTATACACTGAAATTTTATTCTTAACACAGTCAAAGAAAAAGATAGAAATGAGTCAAAGCAATTCTTACATTATTATTTGTTTAAAAGTTATTTTAAAATGAAAGTTTAAAATAAGAATTTTCAATGTTATAATCGTTTTACCATTAAAGTAGCTCTGCAGAACTTGCTTGGTCAACCCAGGGTATCAATATAATCATGAGGGGTGGTGATTCACTTACTCTCAATTTCTGGTCAATATCACGAACAATGGGGACTGCCATAATGGAAGACAATGAGTTCTTACATGCACAGGTCATAAACTATATCATATATAGACGATGAAAAAAATATGTAGCAGCTTCTTATTCTCTGATCTTTAGAAACCACATGAATTTTTACTCTTTTACTTACCGAATCAAAAGAATTTTTTTTTTCATTTGTTTATTACAAATTATTAAAACGGAAATAAACAATTAAAAAAATAATAATAAATATATATATATATAAATACGTCATTTGAAATCAGCGCCCTAACTCCTAAGCAATAATACCTAGTTAAGTATGTGTTCTAGTGTGTGTAAGTTAAAATGACAAATACTTACATTTAAAACTTAATTATAACTGCCCGTCTAGCTCAGTTGGTAGAGCGCAAGGCTCTTAACCTTGTGGTCGTGGGTTCGAGCCCCACGGTGGGCGTTTTTTATTTTTATATTACTATTAATTAAATATTAATGAATGAAATAGAACCTGTATTATGGAAAATAAAGCGAAATTAACACAAAATTAATATATTTGTTACGGACCGAACTTTAAAATGTTTGGTATTCCTTAAAGAATCTTTTAATAAAATAGATGGTGGAACTTGTTTTCCTATAATTTGATATTTTTTTAAGAGTTTGATATTTGATATTTAATTTAATACAATCTAAACGAATCCTAGCATGTTGTTTTGAGGAGCATTTCATCCCCACCTAGTATAGTTTGGATATACAATTGATTTGTAACAGCTCGCACAATTCCACATTAGCATAATCTATGTAAGTTTCGTGTTCACAAATAAATGGAGTTGTAATTTTTTCCCCCTACGTTCTCATTTCTCAATGTAGCCTACAAATACAAATTGCAAAATGACCTACATATCTTGTTTTTCTTTCTTTCAAATTTTATTACAAGAGAAGAGAAGAGAATGAGAGATGAAAACAAAACCCAAGTGCACAATAAAGCATAATTTAAATTCTATGGAGACTCCCCTTTTAAGGTTCTTAAAATATGTTTAAATAGAGTCTTCCTAGTATAAATAGAGTTGATTACAAACAGTAAAATAAAATGTGTGGGTACATTTTTAAAATAATATTATGTATTAAATATAATTATTAATTTTTTAAAACAATATAAATAATAGTTTTAAGTTCAAAATAACTAATATATTTGAGAAAGAGGTAGATTCATTAATAAACTTTAGTGAAGATAGTATCTACAACCACAACTAATCCAAAGTTTTAGATGATATTAAAATAACTTTAGCTTATAATTCAACATTGAAAAATATTAGTTGATTACTTTTTTTTTTTTTTTTTGAACGGGGACGAATCTATGGTGGCAAGCAGGGCTTCGGTCCCCTCCCACCTTTTCCCTTAAATATCTAAAATAAAAAAAATATTAATAAAGAAAATTATTAAAATAAATAAATAAATAAATAAATAAATATTTATTTTATTTTATTCTGATGGTAGATTATATCTTAAATTTATATCTAAATTAATAATAAATATTTTTCATAATTATTCTCTTTAACCTATTTTTTTTAATTTTTGATGAATTTTATTTTTAATAAATTAATTTAATATTTTTTATCTTTAATTTTTTAAAATTTTATAAATTTTATTCTATTATTTCATTTTTACATGATTACATATTTTATTTTATAATTTAAATTTTTTTGACAAATTTTTTTATAATTTTTTTTTCTAAACCTTTTATTTAAGCAAATTTCATCCTCAATTTTAGTAAAAAAAAATTCTAACCATCTCTCTTAAATTTTTGTATCCATAGTCACGGCTAAATACTATTATTATTCTAAAGTATCTTGGACTACTAACTAATTTTTGCTTATAAACAGTTTTTTTTACGATCATATATTCAACATATTTTTTTTTCTTATAAACTTAAACACCATATATTCATACAAAAATTACAGTAAAATCTATATTAAAAAAAAATCTAATAACTAACTGTGTGTTAGATTTCACGTCAACAGTTATGAACGCGCTTAAAATTTAAAATAAGTATTATTTGCTTTTGCGTTAAATTAGTATTTTGATGTAATTTTAACAAAAAACATGGATGGTTGATAATCAAACATGCACTTAATGTTTAAATAGCCTATTGGTATCTAATTAGATTTTTTTTTCCAGGTGTTCCTCGTTCCATGGGATAGTCTCTTATTAGAAACTAAAAACACATGTCTATTAAAATGTAAAGATTATTATTATTTTTTTTACAAAGATTATACCTAACATTTCTAAATAAAAACAAAAACAAGTTTTTATCTTATGCTTCGTCTCCATAATCATTAGTATAATAATTTTCCATTGATTCACGGTTGTCGTTTTTTCATTTTCATACACCGCATTTGTTTGATATTCGTTGGTTGAGAACGTAAGAAACAAACAAAAACACAAGCACAATCTCTCGAATCGCCCAAAGAGAAGAAGCAGAAGCAGCTGTTATATATGCCCTGGTCTCTGAAAAAAACGGCTTGTGCAGTGAGTGCAGTGCAGCGTAGTGGTGGTTTTTGCTGAACCGTACCGATCCTGTCCCTATCGAAATTATGAAAAAACAAACCTTTTTCTGAGATATTCTCGTTCTCGCTCCCACCCTTTCTCCCAAAACCAAAATCCTCACAACGGAACTGATTCAAACGCAACACCACTACACTCTACACTCTGTTAGTGTTACCTAACCGACCATTACTGACACCTGTCCACACACAGCACTCTTTTTTTTTTTTTTTTTCTCTCTCTCTCTCTCTCTCTCTATTTCCATTCATATGTTCGTTTCCACTCCCATCATCATCTATTTCTATTCCTCTGTTTCCTCTTCTCATTTTGCTCATATTTGAATTTGCTTTCTTCTACTATTTCTCTGTCTCTTGATTTCCCTTCTTCTGTTATGATCAGAATACCCGAAAAGAACGCAATGTGGAACGAGGAGCTAGGAACATGGTTGACCGGGTTTCATAATCATCCTCATAATCACAATCCTAATGCTAATGCTAATGCTAATGCATTCAACAACAACAATAACAACAACAGTGTTTTCTCCAACGGGTTCCCAATGTGCGGCGATACCAACAACATGATCCATGATGTTGGTATTGATGTTGATGTGATGCTGTCTAATGATTTTGCTAGAATGAGTGTTTTTCATGAACAAGGGAATGCTGGTGCCAAAACCTATGGATATGGTGCTGCTAATGTTATGGACTCATCATCATACACACATGCATTCTCACCTTGTTCTTTGGATCCACATCCATATGCGTATGTTAGTGAAAAAATGGGTACTCCAATATCTACTTGGGGCGTGACACCTTCTTCTTCTGATGTGAAGGCACAGACTTTCGGAACCCCAATGGAGTCTTCTCTTACCCAAAGGAGGAGCACTTGTTATGGACACGTTCCACTGCAGCACCCATTTCATGCTACAGGGCCTTTTGATGATGTGAAAAACAAAACCCCCATTATGTTCTCTCAGAGTCAACAACCCAAGCTGGCTATGAATGTCAACACTCCACCATCACATTATTTCCCTGCAGCAAAAGAAAGGGTAGCTGCAACTGCAACTGCAATCCCCAATGGTGATTTTTCCCATTCTAGAGTGGACACTGTGGGGTTTCAATGTGATGGTGGCTTTATCCTGCAAGAGAAGGATGTGAAATGCTGTGTTGCTAGTAGAGGGTGTAATTCTATGTGGGGTTTCAAAGAGAGTTTACTACCTTCACCACTGGGAGAGGAACTTGAACTTGAACTTCCTGAACTCATTTCACCCCGTGTTGCTCCTCCTACTAGTATTAGACATGAAAAGAGTGCCGTTCCTGAAAATGATTTTGTTTCCCTTTAGCCGCCGCGGCCGTCATTGTACAATTTTGGTCCCTTGGCTAAGTTCCAAGGCTACATTTACCACCTGGCAAAGGATCAGAATGGATGTCGCTTGCTGCAGAGGATGGTTGATGAGGGCACCTCCGAAGACGTGATCATAGTGTTCAATGGAGTCATAGATGGTGTTGTTGAGCTCATGATGGACCCTTTTGGGAACTACCTTGTGCAAAAGTTGCTTGATGTGTGTGGAGAAGATGAGAGGTTGCAGGTTGTGTTAATGCTGACTAAAGAACCAGGGCAGCTAGTCAAAACCTCTTTGAATACACACGGGTATATGTATATTGCATCCTCTTGCTGAACTAAAACATTGTTCTTTTTAGCTATATCATAATGTACATGTTTTCATTTTAATTTTTAACATGCTCAATTTGATTGTATTGATGTATCAGGACTCGGGTGGTTCAGAAATTGATTGCGACTGTTGACTCTAGAAAACAGATTGCAATGCTGAGGTCTGCCATTCAACCTGGTTTTCTTGATCTTATTAAGGATCTGAATGGAAATCATGTCATTCAACGATGCTTGCAACACTTTAGCTCCAAAGATAATGAGGTATAACGCTTCTCTCTTTTGCTTTTTAATGTGTTACTTTATAGTTGACAGCTAATGGTTGTTCCCTCACATTTAATTGAATAGTATGGATTAACTATATGGCAATGTAGTATTGATGTTAGTGAATAAAGGTAAAATTAACCTACAATAAATCAAGAGATTGTCAGATTGAGAATTGAAGTTTAATCTCAAGTTTTGTTCTAAGCTGTATATCATTGCTGATCTTGATTGAGATCATCATCAAGACACAAAATGATCTTTAATCAACACTTCTTATAGCAGAGGGCATTCCTATTTTATTAAAGTTTCACAAAATTAGCTCTTTCATGGTTTAGTGAAGTCTTAGCTTCTTATAGTGTGAACTCTCCTACCTCTTATAGTGTCTTAGCTTCTTAAATCTTTCACCTTGTTGAACCTTTTTTAATTGCATGGTAATCTCCAAATCTAATTTATACACTCTCCTTCAAAATATCATGATTTTCAAACTAATTTCATTATTCAGCAGTTTCTAATTTGTTTGATACTTCATCTATGGGATTTTCATATTTATAAGCTTATGTTTATCTCTGGTCACTTCAGAGTTTTCTAAAAGGTAAATCAACTGTGGAACAAAATTGACCATCTATTGAGGGGTAATCTCCTATGACCATAATGGTGAAGCATTCTATTCTTGGCCAGTTAGCTTGAATATGTTCCTTATTTTCTCTCCCAATTAGGAATGCTTAAAAGTCTAATTCTGTAAGATATACTGTAAGAAGCAATAGAAATAAATGTTCTGGTTGAGAATGTATTGATTATTGACCATTGACACTGGCCTGAAAAAGTTAGTAATAAATTTGGGTGATCCATTTCTTTTTGTGCCAGCCTCTAATTATTTAAAGTATTTGACTTATTTCCATTAAGATATCTCAGTTTTATTGATTACTCTCCATGATAAATATAATGTAGGTACTGCAGAGTGACTAGTTGACTAGTTCTTATGGTTTTTTAGGTGATGGTAGAGAACCAAACTTAATGCACACTGAAATCCTCAATGATAGATATTTTGGAATCTTAATCGAGTTCGAATGGATATAATAGTAGTTTTGTATATCTTGAATTTGGTAGATTTTTGTACTTGGTGTAACAACCCTGTTAAAAGCTACTCAAAATGAGGTTTATCAATCTCTGAATGAATTTAAGGGAAATCGTTTTCTTTGAAGTAGCTAGGTGAGATAGAAACATCATTCAAATTATACCTGTGAAAGTTAGAATATAGAGAATCTAAAGGACATGTGTAGTTGCTAATTCAATTTATTCAAAGCATGGTTATGGTTATGATCATGGTTATTTATAAATCATCATAAAAATATTATTTTAGAGCTTTCTAGAAGTGTATTTTTATGGTGGATTTCTAAATTTCTCAAGGTTGTGCATGTGCCTTAACATCTGATTCATTATTTGTTTTTCTTAAACCTACTGATTTGATTGAAACTAATTATGATACTTGGTTTCCTCTATCATTTATTGCAGTTTATTTTTGTTGCTGCTACAAAGTTTTGTGTTGACATAGCTACTCATCAACATGGGTGTTGTGTACTACAACGTTGCATTGATTATTCCACCGGAAAGTACCCAGATAAGCTGGTAAAGGAAATATGCAGACATGGGCTTCTCCTTGCTCAAGATCCATTTGGGTAATTAGCCTTTGGGATATTTGGATTTAATAAATCTTTTCACTGCTTATTTTGGGATAACAGTAGTACTTTTAAGCTGTATCTGTAGTTATTTGGAAATATACATATAATTGTTTGTTATATAATCATTTTGCTTGTTTGTCACAGGATTTAGTGCATATAATACTTTTGGCAATTTAAAACTACCTATAAATCAAAATTAGAGATTATTCCACTCAAATGTGATACATCTTGATTGATTAAACAACTTTTAAAATGATTGAGATTATTAAAGTGGGGTAGATTGGATTCTTCCTTTGAAACTTGCCAAAATTTTAAATTTGTTTGTTCTTCTATTTGGTGCTTGGTATAGTGTTTTTCAATAAATGACGTGTAAAATTTAAATTCTTCCTGCTGATAAGAGGTATTTCAGCTTCATTTCCTTTCCATTTGTATTCATCTGTTACCTTTCATCTGTGACAACATGAATCATAAAAAAGACATTTGGAGGTTAACTCTATAGTGCAGATTCTGAACCAGGATTCTTGAATCACATTGTGCACTTGATTATTTATATCTTGGGTTTATTATTTATTTATGAACTATTACTCTAAAATTGTAACCTATCAGTCTCTCAATGTATTGCAGAAATTACGTTGTTCAGTATATTATAGAGATGGAGAATCCAAGTGCCTCATTCACACTGCATTCTCAGTTCAAAGGGAACTACGCCAACCTCTCCATGCAAAAATTTAGCAGTCATGTGGTTGAAAAATGCCTCTTGCATCTTGCAGAGAACAGGTCAAGGATAGTCCAAGAATTGTTGTCTTTTCCTCACTTTGAAAGGCTGCTACAAGACCCATATGCCAACTATGTTGTTCAACGTGCTCTCGGAGTCACCAAGGTAAGGTTTGATTGAAACATATAACGAGAAATGCTTGCAATATAATGTATTTTCTAAGACTAAAAAAGATTAGAATCCATTAAATAAAGAGTGAGACTCACTTCCTTTAGTAGAACTCATGAATTCTAGGAAATAGTGAAGAGTGTGCTGAAAAAATGTGCTTGAGAGTGTGTTACTAGTATACCTCATTATCTCATGGATTTCTTGCAAGAGGAGTGTTAACAACACTTTTAAACACACTCATCGTAACATTCTATTATTAGTAAAATTTTATTGAAAACTACAAAATTATGAGTGATGCTTGTTAAATAAGAAGCGAAACTCACAAAATTAGTGTACCAAATAATGTATTGCTAATATTTCTCTTCCTCGTATATGCAGCTCTAGCTCAATATAATGCATTACTACTCATTTTCAGTACTGTGATGCTTCTTCCTTTCTTGTCTCTCTTTTTTTTTTTTTTTTCTGATACAGGGCTCTCTGCATGCATCTCTAGCCGAAGCAGTTCGCCCCTACAAAATGTTGTGCACCAGCCCTTATTCCAAAAGGATTTTCTCAAGGAAGCTGCTTAACAAGTGATGATGTGTGATTGGCAGCAAGACAAGGAAGTTATGTTGTTGTGCTTGTGCTCACTTGAGTTACTTACTACTTTTTCTCCTAATCAAGTCCCTCTTATTTTTATACTTCTATGTCTTGGCCACTAGTATATGTTGTATGTATGCCTTACTTGACTGTCTGAGAATCTTAGCCAAATTTCTACCAGAAACAAGTTTCTGAAAGTTCCAAAAGCAAGTTTTGTGATCCAGAGGCATGTGATAGTGATGCAGGTTTATCTTGTATTGTTTTGTTGTCACCTATTGGCGAGTGATGTATGGTACATCCTAGATATGATGTTGTTTTTCTAGTTTCTGCATTGACATCATGTGTACATTTTCCTGGAAGTTCTCTTTTGATAAATTTTTGTCTTGAGTTTGGGTACTGCGTTTCCAAATTCGAGATACTAATGGAGATTTTATGTTATGGCTTTCTTGTTGGGATAAAGATGGTTTAAATTATGATCAGTTTCTTCCTTTAATGGTTTCTCTCACTCTGTACTGGAGGGTCACTGATATTGTCTGAAGCAAATTTATCACAAATTACACATGGGATGTTTCAAATGATAAACTTATTTTAAAATGAGAAATGAAACTATTGATAACAGTATTTAGATTACAGTAAAAACAATTAACGGCTTTTGTTAAAAAGTGATGGCACGGAAAATCAAGCCAAAAGAGAATTGGTTTGAAACTGGTTTAGCAAGATCAATTTTTGAATTGAACTGTTTTTAAACCTATTTTAAAAATCAAACTGGTTTTAAAAATTAATAGAAGCTACCATACTAAAGAGAGAAAAAAAAGTCCGGATATCGATTCATCTGTTTTATACCGGTACGATTCAGTTCGATTTTATTCAAAACAGTTCCATTCTAAACCGTGTGGTTAGATGCAATTCTTCAGAAATTCAGTTTGAACCAGATTTTTTTGCACATTCTTATTTTCTGGTAGGAGTTATAAGCCTTCTTTGTTTTTTTTTTTTTTTTTTTTTTGTATAAAAGGTTTTTTCATTATAATCAACTAAAACATATAATCAATTATCAATTATTAAAATAATTTAACTTTGTGCAGTTATCCCAAAAGTAAATTTGTGAATCCCAAAAGTAAATACAAATTGATGTCTTTGTGAATTTTTGAGTCATATCTTTACCAGACCTCTGTGGGATATGCCATTATGTTTACCAACCAAACCAACCTTGGTTGTCTATATATATTTAACTTCAGAAAAGTGACCCTAAAGTCACTAGTGATTTACAAAATCTGAACCACACATATATGGCAGGATTCCATGTATATGTTTGGCACTCAATATCAATTCTAGGGGCTTCAAAAGTCAAAACCCCACCCAAGAGAGCCAAAGTGGTCGATTTTATTCAAACATAGGAAGACAATAATGTCCCGAAAACACAACAACATGGAACCACTAAACCAGCACACACTTCACACTATATACTATATAGTAGTATTTAGTACCTCTGCCACAAGTACACACAAAAACATACACAAAGGAAAATTTCAAGCATCGTCTTGTCCTAAAAGAGCCACAAGCATTTTCTCATAGTCACCAGTGGTGTCCTTAGCAATGGCACGTTCAAGAGGGACACTGTTCCTCCTTTGATACTCATCTGCTACAATCTGCAAATCAACCTCAGCCCTTGTGGCCACCACTCTTGTAAGGGCGCCTTCGTCGGTTCCTTGCTTGTTAATAGACAATCGGATAACCTTCGCGAAGTACTTCTCTGGACGGATCAAGCACTTCACCGTTGCTCTTAGTAAAGCCAGGAACTCGTCCTTTGGATCCTCCTTCAGTTCCTGCAATGTTGGCACAAAAGTTGCACTTCAATCTAATCAGTTATATGAAATGTTTCTTTTTGACATGTTTGAAGTTTTCCTAATGTGACTATTTGAAAGAACTATAGGATGAAATGAACTACTTTACCTTGTTAATATCTTTTCCAAATGTATCTTTGTAGTGATTCAAAGTAGCATTAAGCTGTGCTCGGCTCCTTGTGGCCAAGATCCTGATGAGGTCGTCATCATTATAAGCCTTGCTTGAAATCTTCTCATGCAGCAATTTCGCCTCAGCTTTTGCCACGGTCAAGTTGACCTCATCTCCTTCATATCGATAAGAACTAACCAGAGGTTGTATGAGCTAGAGAAAACAAATGTTAGCTAATTCTTCATGATCTATTAACACAAATAAAATTTCAGTTAAAGTTTGAAAAACATGATTTGACCGAACAAAAGGCTTAATTGTTCCAACGAAGTTGAGGCCATTCTGTAGCCGCAACTCACAGTTCATTGAGATATACAATTTAGTTCTCATTAGTTATGTTCAATCATTAATTTTTCATTGCATCACTAACACAAACTGAACGTATAGTAATGCATGACCCCCAAAAACATTAATCTATGGTCTAACCAAACAAATTGATCCAGACATGGTATAGGATAAGATAAACGGTGACAATTAAGAGTGTGTTTGGTTTAATGTTAGATTGAACGAGTAAATATTCCAATATGGCATGACTCTAAAAATGTTTATTTCAACTAAGGTTCTGCTTGAGAATCAGTACCTTACGGAAATTGCCTGTTGTGTGATGAGCAACGTCCTCCTCGAGAGACTTCTTATAAAGAACATGGTAGGCCTTCCTTGTAGCAAACAGTTGTTCTGAGGACCTAGTGCAGGCTATTTCCACCAGAACCTGGTTGCTTGAAGTCCACTTTTTAGTTGCCTCATTTGCCAAAAATGCATCACGTTCAGCAGAATCCAGTGTCCAAAGATGAACCAGCCTCTAGTGAGGAGAAAATTCAAAGTGCACATCAGTTTCAAACACCCAATAAATGATAAACATATTATTCCTACAGGATAGTTTTTTTTTTTTTTTTTTATCAGTTTTCATCACCAAACATTTTGGAGTGGTGTCATGCTCCCCAGTTAATCAGTTTAATATCTTCTTAACTAAAACTGTGTATTTAAATTCAATTAACCAAAACTAAGACAAAACCAGTGTGTACCACAATCTCTTGAATAGTGTGCTCATTTAAGTATACATAATACAAGTATCATACTAGGGTCAGGAACATCCTCACGTATGGAAAGGAAACATCCTCATATACCCCATTTAACCCATTTCGTTTAAAGAGAACCTAACATATGATACATTTTTTATTACTACATGTTATTGGTCGGTAAAAAAATTTAGCCATCACTTTTAGTGGAATTCTATCGAGCCCAAAAACTTTAAATGGATCGAGAGTCCAGTATCACTCGGATCAAAGAGTTGTTGGTGTTGGTCCGACATGTGGTACATGATCCGGCACATGATGCAGGGTTATTGACAAAACTATGTAATAATGTGAAAAACTGAATTCCTGCACTGACCTCAAAATCACTGGTGAGTTCTTTGTCCAAGGCCTTGAGGAGATCTTCTCCGTAGGTCTGGGCATAAGTTTCTCTGATTTGCTTCCTCTGAGCAGCATTCCTATGAGCCAAGATCGATACAATCAACCCCTCGTTAGTACCCCAACCTGCAATAACATTTGGTTAATTGAATGAAAAACTCATCAAAAGTCAAAACACAAAGAACATTATTGTATATAACCCACAACACTATCCTCAAAACTGAAAACAAGATCACAATCTGTAAACCGCATGATTTCCCAAAAACAACTCGAAAAAACATAACCATATAACCTGATCTAGAATTAAAATAGTTATGACAACCCAAACTCACTGATCATCGGGTAGACCAAACCATATGATCATAAGTTTCTGTCTTTCAATCCAAAAAAATGACCACTTCACAAATCAACAACACGTTCCATTATTATTATTATTATTATTAACAATAACAACCTTTACAAGCATACATGCACAGATCGAACAACTATAACATGTCTAGATCATTAAAAATGAAAACGTGATTTGAAGAATAGTGAAACCTTTGAAGGCTTTTTGGAGCTGCTCACAATCCTCGGCAACGGGGGGAGGAGATTGAGGAACCTTGAGCGTCGACATTGTTGTTGTTGTTGTTATGTTTGTTTCTCACTTTTCAGTTTCACACACTCTCTCTGCTCTGTATTGCATATATATTGTGTGAGAAAAAAAGAAAATCAGGGGAAGTGAACCATACGAAATTAAAGAATTGTTTGTGTGTCGGTAAATTAAGTCAAACGTGGGTGTCCCACATGCAACAACGTGACATGCAATCGCAATTGAGACTTCGCCACGCCACATCTTATCCTCATTTCCCGCTTTTTTTTTTAGTAAAATTAAAATAAAATATGTCCGTGTCTTTGGTTAATCCAATGCTCGTATGATTGAAGACCATGCCAAAGATGTAGTGGTGCGTGCGTGCGTGGATACTGGATAGTTCTGTGGTGTGACACACAGGGTGCGAGTTTATAAGGTAAATTGTAAAATATATTTACTACAAAAGTTTCACAACTTACTTCACTTTTTTAAGGTTTTTCAAGTCATTAGAAAATATATATTTGGTTTTTCCATCTCTGCTGTTAATTTAAATGAAAGATTCCATTTTGTCTCCTATTTTATTAAAATACTCATAAAAATCTTATCACTTTAATATGCATATGCTTCAACTAATTAAATGTAAAAAACAACTCAGATAGGCTTGGTCTTCACTAAGGAGTCTAGCTTAATTAATTTAGCGGGATGTATAAATATTATAAAATTTTTATAATATCATATTCAATTCTTACACATAAAAAAAGATTGGATAGAAAAGAAGTCTCGTGTTCGAGACATAGGACTATTTGGTAAAGTTATTTAAATGATTAAAAATAAAAACGTACTTACAAGGAAAGAGTGAAATCATTAACTAGGGAGACACATCCTATCTCTACGGAACTCCTCAAACATAAAACTAACTAGGATGGTATCTCACCAAGTAAAGCCCTACGAAGTAATAGCCAAGTTAGTTAGTTAGTTAGTTTATCGATCTGCCAAGATATGTGACAAATTAACTTCATAACTCCTGGATACAATTCTTCCAACGGTTACACAATTGCTAAGGGACAATGTTCATAGAATATCGAAAAGATGCTAGCTACCATCACAGGAGTCACATTCTAACCGAAGTTTCCTCCATCCCTTATTGAATAATCTTGTCTCCATCGATTCCTTCAAAAAAAAAAAAAAATCTTGTCTCGATCGCAATCAATTAATATGGTTGCATTAAGGGGATAGCTAAGTGCTGAGCAAAACAACCAAGCCACATATCTAATCTCTTGAAAAATACTGCCACAGGCACCAACTCCAGGCTGCCCCATAAACGTTGCATTGACCTATTCATAAAGGGCAGGGTCTCAGGTAATAACTTGAATCATTCTAATGTTATTTACTTATTTTCACTACCAAAAAACTAACGTGCTTTCATGCATTTTCATATTAATTTTGCTACATATATAAATATTTATATATTATCTAATTTTCATTCTTATTTTTTTTATTTGTAAAAATCAAACACCATATTATAGGTTATAGAGAGCTTACAAAAACTCATGCAGCCTGTTCAACTAATTGAGCTACACAATTGGTCACATAGTTAACTTTTTAACTATATTAATGAAAAAATAAAAACAATCAAGTGTCCCTTGCTCTCCCACAAAATAATAGGAAAAAAAAAAAAGTTAACGAGTCCAACTCAGATATTTATTTGAGCACTGTATAAGTTATTGTATATTCTTGATACCAATATTCTATTTCTATACATAAAAAAAGAAATAAAAATAAAGCCCACACGCACACGCTTCAGAGTTTAGCTAGACTATTTATTAGCTCATTTAATTGCCACAATCTTATTATATATGAAGGTCCTTACATAGTACTTAACATAACAACTATTTAGCACTTTTTGGTAAACAGAAAGAGCAGAGCCACCAAACCAAAATGACGGGTGCCCATGAAGATTCTTCAGCCAACAATGGCTTCACCAACAAGATGACACTCTCAGTTGTCATCACTTGCATCGTTGCAGCATCCACTGGTCTCATTTTTGGATATGACCTCGGAATTACAGGTTTATTTTTTTTAAATAAATATTATTTCTTTTTCTTTCTTCCATTTTATTATTCCAGTTTTCATCATTCTTTTAATCTTTTCTGTGTTTTAATTAGAAATCCTTTGGATAAAGTTTTTATTTTTTTTCTTCTAGAAATGTTTGCGATTTTTTTCATCTAAACATATATAATATTTTTGGGTAAAGTGGGCATTATAATTACTTTCAAGAACAAAGGATTAGCAAACTAGGTTTGAACATATTCATGCGTTTGTTGTGAGTTTCTTGTTAATTGTTATGAATTGCTACCCCAAAAGAGAATGATAATTAAATCTACTGAATTAAAACTGTATTGATGTTTCGGGAGAAAGAAACTTAAATCTACTGAATTATAACTGTATTGATGTTTTCTTTCATCAACAAAGGAAACTTTTAGATACTTTAATGCATACATCGGATGAACATTTGTAAATTTTGGTTAAAATTAATTTTAAAGTTAAATATTTTTTATTTAGATGTTCTATTTTGGTGTTAAATATAATATGTATGTTTTTGCTCCTTTGAATTTTGACAAAATTCTCTTTTGATCCATCAAATTTAAAATTAAACTTTACTTCTCCATATTTTGAAAGATAAACTCGTTTCATTCTTGAGACTAAGGCGTTAAGTTAACAACTAAAATTTCAACAGAATTCACTTTTTTATATCTCAAAGTTTAAATTTTCCATCCCTTATTTTGAGAAATAGAATTATTTTCATTGTTCAAACTAATGCTGTTCAGTTAAATGATGATACGATGACACATCATTGTTGGTAATCACAGATTGTTCAATAGCAAGAGCAATACTGTTTGTTGTGAGGTTACTTGTTATTTTGCATGACTCAATTGTTCTTTATTTGACGGTCGAAAAAAAGATACTTAGTTAGCAAAACGATTACTTACATGACTCAATTGTTACCCCCTAAAAGAGAAAGATAAACTATAAGAGTAAAAGGGGTCGGAGAATTTGCATTTTTCAAGAACTTCCGTGTTTGGTAATCATAACAACAGTTATATATACCAAATGGTAAGTGCTTTCACATGCTGAACCGTTTTCCTTGTTTGTCATTCTTCATATAGAGAGAGGTCAACATAAATTTTAATTGCAAACAATATTCATATTTTCTTTTATATTTTTAATTTAGAGAAAAAAAAAAAAGGTAAGAAGGACTCTTTTTAATGATTTGGAAAAATGGTGTGTATTAATTATTATTGTTTCTCATTCTCAGCGCTAATATTGCTATACGAATAAGAATAATCTAATTAGTTTCTGAAAAAAGAATATAGTAGTTTTCGGTTTAATTTTCATATACTGTTTGATACTTTCTACCATAAAACTAAACACATAGATTTAGACGTTTTTATTATAAAACAAGTTAGAAGTAAAATTTAGGATAATCTAATATAAAATTTATCTAAAATTATGTCAACTCAATCAATTTTTTTTTAACGTGACACCCATCATATGAATATTTACCTAATAATTAATTTTTGAATGTGATTTTGAATGATCTACGTAACATGTCATGTTGGTTTTTCCTCATAAGAGGTATCATAGTTGATTTGCCTATTGCCGAACATTATTTTACTAATAATATAAATGTTTAATTAATACTAATTGTGAAGTAAAATTGATTTGCGTCTAATCCTCGATTTAATTAAAAATGAAAATGTGGATATGCAACTTCAGGAGGTGTGACTACCATGCCACCATTTCTTGAGAAATTCTTCCCAGCAATATTGAGAAACGCTGCTAGCGCGACAACAAACGTGTATTGTGTGTATGACAGTCAAGTGTTGACATTATTTACGTCCTCCCTTCCTCTGGCGGGGCTAGTTTCGTCTTTCTTGGCCAGCCCCGTCACCGCCGCATTGGGCCGGCGACACACCATGATCTTGGGTGGTTGCATCTTTTTTGCCGGTGGTGCCATTAATGGTTTTGCTGAAAACATTGCTATGCTCATCGTGGGTCGTATCTTGCTTGGGTTTGGGGTTGGTTTCACTAATCAAGTAAGTATATATATGTTTGTAATTTATTTTAATATTTATTGTTGAAATTAACTGAAAATTACTAATTTTAATTAAAATCAGTTAAATCTTGAAATATATATAATTATAAATAATATATGAGTTACGTGAAAATTAATAATTTTTAAAGTTTTTATTTTTATTTTTAAAAGAGTATATACTGTCTGAATTTCACAGGCAACCCCGGTGTACCTTTCCGAAATCGCCCCTCCCAAGTGGCGAGGCGCGTTCAGCACGGGCTTCCAATTCTTCACCAACATCGGCGTGTTGGTGGCGAACCTCGTAAACTACGGCACGGTGCGGATCCCGTGGGGGTGGCGCCTGTCTCTTGGCCTGGCCGCTGTCCCAGCTGCCATCATGACAATCGGCTCCCTCCTAATCCCGGACAGCCCGAGCAGCCTAGTGGAGCGCAGCCGCACAGACGAAGCCCGAAAGGCGCTTCGAAAGGTGCGGGGCCCCACCGACGACGTGGAGCCAGAGCTGCAGCGCATGATCGAATCCTCGGAGGCGTCGAAAGCCATGGATAGGAATAGTTTTGCCGCCATGCTGTTTGAGGTGCAGTATCGGCCTCAGCTGGTTATGGCGTTCGCGATTCCGTTGTCGCAGCAGCTCTCCGGGATCAACATTGTGGCCTTCTATGCGCCGAACCTGTTTCACTCTGTGGGGTTTGGCAATGACACGGCGCTGCTCTCGGCTGTTATATTGGGGACTGTCAACCTTGCTTCCACTCTTTTATCCACTGCGGTTGTTGATCGCTTTGGTCGAAGATTCTTGTTCATTGCCGGTGGCGTTCAAATGTTTGTCTGCATGGTAATTCAGTTATTTGGTTAAGCTTTATGTTACAAAATACACCTACACAACAACATGCATGCACATACATAAAATGAGAAAAATATAGTACACTGACATTATAAAAATTATGTTAGTGTGTAAAATTATATTATCGTGTCAATTTACTGTTTTTTTTAAAAAATGAAATTACTTGTTAGTACTGTTAAAAAAAGATTGAACAAAATAGAACTAGTGCTGCTGGATTGTTCTATTAAATTGCTCAAAAATTGAGAATCGAATTGAATTGTGTATCGTGAGATTAAAAAACGTGAAGAAAATTACTTCAAAATAAGATGTTTATTGAGAACAATTCAAACAATTTAAAGTTCATCACAGTTTGGTCAGTTCTAGATTAATTCATACAGTTCAGTTCAGCTCGAACTATTACACAATGCAATTTATTTTGTTTAAACTATTATAGAATTTAGTTCAGTTTCTCCTAACTATTTTAAAATTTTAGTTCTTTAACATTGCAGTTCATAAATTTTATCCCCATAGTTACTACATCATCATTTTAGTAAAAATTCCATCTATTAGAAGATCCCTTACCATATATATTCGTTGCATTTGTTATGTGCACCAACATATGAGTACTAAAATGTGTGACCATTGTGAAGCTTGCCGTGGGCGTAGTGCTGGCAGTGGTGAGTGGTGTTGAAGGCACAGACCCAGTTTCAAAGGGAAACACCATACTAGTACTAGTGCTACTGTGCATCTACGCCGCAGGTTTCGCTTGGACGTGGGGCCCACTCTGCTGGCTAATCCCAAGCGAGATTTTTCCCATGAAGATCAGATCCGCCGGACAAAGCATAGCCATTGCAGTGCAGTTCTTAGCCACATTTATTCTGTCTCAAACATTCTTAACAATGCTGTGCCACTTAAAGTTTGGGGCTTTCATCTTCTACGCATGTTGCATTGCACTCAGCACCGTCTTTGTTATACTGTTCTTGCCAGAGACCAAAGGGATTCCTTTGGATTCGATGCATGCAATATGGGCCAAGCACTGGTATTGGCGCCGCTTTGTACATAATTTGTAGTACATATGTATGTTGTTGGTCTTGTTTGTAGACAGAAGCAGAAAATTATTTGCATCTTTTATTGTGGTTACATGAATTATATATGTGTATGAACTATGAAGCAAGAAAAGTCTACTACGATATCTATATATCTACGGATAATTTTTTTATCGTTAATATTAGTGGTTAATTATTAATTTGGTCAGTTGAACTCAAGAAATCTTTCTTCATCTATTATCTTTGACTATCAGAACACTTTATCACTCTTTATATTTGTATATAATATAAAGAGCAGCTCTCCTGTGCCTTTGTATTTCATGGAATTTTGGTACCTAATTGAGTTGGACTAATATATGAAAGTCATATCAGATTTTTGTGAATGCATTTTCAAATTGCAATTTAGTAATTTTGCTTCCTTTTTTTTTTTTAATTATTAGGCTTAACATTTATTCATATTTCTTCTCTTTCTTTTTTATAAATATTTTTCAGGATCTCCTTCCTCCTTCTTTCTACGTGACTTTACTCTTTCTTTTTCACAAATATTTTCCTGCACTCCCTTCCTCCTTTCTCTGTGACTTTCCAAAATCAATATTCTCTACTGTTTCAATTTCTTAAAATCAAACACATCCACGTAACAACACTCTCACTCTCAGCATTAATGTGAGGCTGTCATCAGTAAGGAAGGGGTTAAACATGTTGAAGCTCAATAGTAGATTTCATTAAAGAGATATGTAAATGCTTAAGCGGTAGAAAAGATCATCAAAGAAGCCTGCGATAATGCTTGATGTGTTATCTCCGTCCCACGCTGTTGTGGCCACGCCCTCAATAACAGATGTTGAAGCAACGGAGAAGATCATTCCAATGAGTGACTGTGACAATTTATTTTAATTATTTTGTAATTTGGATTTTTTTAACTAAGATTAATGAATAATTTGATATGAATAATCATGTTAATCAAGATTTTGTTAGCAATATCATTAGAAAAATTTAAAAGAAAAAATTGAATCCCATATCTCAGCTTCATCTACAACTAAAAATTTGCCAATCTTTTAAAAAAATTGAGAGTAAAATATACAATCATGTGATGTAAGAATAAAACGATAAAGTAACATTTGCAAGATTTTAAAAAATTAAAGATAAAAAGTGTCAAATTAATTTGTTAAGAGTTAAACTTGCCAAATATATATATATATATATATATATATATATATATATATATAATTAAACTAAATATTTATTACTAATTGTAGGTATAAACCTAAGATATCATTTACTAATAAAATAAAATTAAATAAATACTGACTTAAAAACTTATTTTTTAATAATTTTTTCTTTATTAATAATTTTTATTATATATATAAATATGAGGGAAGGGAGGGGACTCAAACCCCTGCTTGCCCCTCATAAATCCGTCCCTGTCCATGTAGGTCACCAAACTTGATTAAAAATTCCACATTGAGAAGTTTGTAAATGAAAATAAAAATCAAATTCAATTAACGAGAAAATCAAATCCAATCAAATCACATCTTTGCATCTTTCTCTTTTTAGTTTATTTATTTATTTGATTTTCTTGTTTATTTGATTTTTTTTTCATTGATGCAAATCCCAAATTAATACCCTACATATTAAGGGTTTATAAATAAAATCATAAATTAAAAATCTAAATATTTAGGATTTCTTAAATGAAGCCTTAAATTTCACCACAAATATTTAGGGTTTCAAAAGCGAATTTGAAACCTTAAATATTTAGGGTCTCATAAATGAAACCTTAAGTATTTAATGTCTCATAAATGAAATCATAAATATTCGAGGTTTTATAAATGAAACCCTAAATCCATAGGGTTTCATTAATGAAGCACTAAATGATTTGGGTTCCATAAATAAAATCATAAACTTAAAATCTAAATATTTGGGATTTCATCAATGAAATCTTAAATATTACCACAAACATTTAGGGTTTTATAAGTGAACCATTAAATATTTAAGGTCTAAAGAATGAAACTCTAAATTTATTAGGTTTCATAAATAAAATCTTAAATTGAAACACTCAATATTTAGGTTCATAACTGAAACAATATTCAAAACTTTAAATATTGAGGGTTTCATTAATAAAATACTAAAATTTGCCCTAAATTAAAACCTAGATATTTATGGTTTCAATAATAAAATTTTAATTATTTAGGGTGTCATGTATAAAATCGTATATCAAAACCCTAAATATTGAGGGTTTCATAAATGAAATCTAATTTAGTTAGGTTTTAATTAATGAAACCTTATATTTCATCCTAAATTAAAATCAAAACATTTAGGGTTTCAATAATAAAATTTTAAATACATATGGTATCATTAATGAAGCCTTAATTAAACCATATATATTTAAGGTTTTATAAATAAAACTCTATGTATATGAGGTTTCATAAATGAAATATTGAATACTTAGGATTTGATAAATGAAACCTTAACTCAAAATTTTAAATAATTATCTTTTCATTTATGAAACACTAAAATGAAACGCCAAAATCAAAATCATTAATGGAACACTAACTATTTGAGATTTTATAAATAAAAACATAAACTCAAACTTTAAATATTTAGGAATGAAATGTTTAATATCACCATGGACATTTATGATTTTATGAGTGAACCCTTAAATGTTCAAGGTCTTAAAAACTAAATATTTTGGGTTTCATAAATAAATTCTTAGGTTTCATTATTGAAATAATAAATCATAACTATAAATATTTAAGGTTTTATTACTGAAACCTTAAATTTTGCCTTTAATTAAAATATAAATATTTTAGGTTTCAATAATAAAATTTTAAATATTTAGGGTATCATATATAAAATAAAAAATGGAAACCCTAAATATTTAAGGTTTTATAAATGAAATCTAATTTATTTAGGTTTCATTAATGAAACCCTATATTTCACCCTAAATTAAAACCTAATTATTTAGGATTTCAATAATAAAAGTTTAAATATATAGGGTGTCATAAATGAAATCCTAAATTAAATCATATATATTTAGAGTTTCATAAATAAAACCATATATATTTAAGGTTTTTTTAAATGAAATCCTGAATATTTAAGATTTGAT
This sequence comes from Amphicarpaea edgeworthii, assembly GCA_014843725.1. NCBI lineage: Eukaryota > Viridiplantae > Streptophyta > Magnoliopsida > Fabales > Fabaceae > Amphicarpaea > Amphicarpaea edgeworthii. The sequence continues at coordinate 21,102,953 of CM026321.1, forward strand.
TGAAACTATAACTCAAAAGTCTAAACATTTATGTTTCCATTGATGAAAAAATAAAATGAAACCCCAAATTCAAAACCATTAATGAAACACTAAATATTTAGGATTTCATAAATAAAATCATAAACTAGAAAGAAAAATATTTAGGATTTCATAAATGAAACCCTAAATATCACCATAAATATTTAGGATTTTATAAGTGAACCATTAAATATTTAAGGTCTAAAGAATGAAACCTGAAATTGAACCCCACATATTTTGGGTTCCACAATTAAGAGCTTAAATTGAAACCCTAACTATTTTCGATTTCCTAATTGAAATAGTAAATTGACACCTTAAATTTTGCCCTAAATTAAAATCAAAATATTTAAGGTTTCAATAATAAAAAATTAAATATTTATGGTATCCTATATAAAATCATAAATCGAAACTTTAAATATTTAGGGTTTCATAAATTAAATATAATTTATTTAGGGTTTCATTAATGAAACCCTATATTTTACCCAAAATTAAAACCAAAATACTTAAGGTTTGAATAATAAAACTTTATATATATATATATTAATGAAATACTGAATTAAACCATATATATGTAGGGTTTGATAAATGAAACCTTAACTCAAAACTTTAAATAATTATATTTTCATTTATGAAACATTAAAATGAAACTCCAAAACCAAAACCATTAATAAAATACTAAATATTTAAGGTTTCATAAATAAAACAATAAACACAAAATCTAAATATTTAGGATTTCACAAATGAAACCCTAAATATCACCATAAACATTTAGGGTTTTATAAGTGAACCATTAAATATTTAAGGTCCAAAGAATAAAATCCTAAATATATTGGGTTTCATAAATAAATTCTGAAATAGAAATACTAAAACAATATATCAAAAACTCTAAATATTTAATGTATCATTAATGAAATACTAAATTTTGCTGTAAATTAAAACCTAAATATTTATGATTTTAATAATAAAACTTTAATTATGTCGTATTTTTTCTTCTCATAAAAAATACTTCTAAATAAGGATGAGCTTATCCAGACCCAATATATATAAGTTTGCCATATGGTTATCTTTTGAACAAGATGTTAATACATCTCACATATTACATATTTTAACCTTGATTTTAATAAGGTGAGTGTCCACATTAATCTTTATCTTTTTTTTTTTATTACCGATTAATCTTTATCCTTATTTCACTGCATTTATCCATATAGATATTTAAACCATAGTAAGCCACTTTTATTTCCTCTATTACTATATCTTTCGTTGCATTTTATATCAAATCACATATCCTTGAGAAATTAAGTGATGACCATGTTAACCGGACTTGACTTAAAGAGTCAGTCTTCCTCACTCCCATGAGGTCCTACAATGTGGAAATTGATCTCAATTGACTTGACACGTGGAATACGGCAGAATGTATAAATTATGGATTGTTTATTGGTCTAAGTTTATTAAGAAGAAACCAACAAAGAGAGAAAAGCGTGCATGACTTGCAAAACCTAGCTAGCACTATAATTTGTACAAGGGGAGACTTGCATTTCTTCTAGTCAGTAAGTTGGGACCATGAACCTGTGCTTGTTGCGGTTTCGAAAATATTTGTTTTAATAAAATTTATCTTTGCTTGTTTCCATAAAAATAAGATGGGACAATCAGGTAACAGCATGCGAAAAAATAAAAGAAGAATATGTTAAATTATTTTAAATAATATTAAATATTAATTAAATAAATTAAAAATTTGTATATAATAAATATTTTTAATTTTTTTAATATAGGTTGGGTTATACGGATCAACTAATGATTCATTGATTCAAATAATGATCCAGTGATTCAATGTCTTGACCGATTCGATTATCAATCCAAATTTTAAAATTATGATAGAAAGATGTCGAGACATCGAAATTATTTAAATTATTCTTCCTTTATTTTTAATACTTTCTATTATTAGTTATAATATTAAATTCTTGTTAAAAAACACAAGAAACAATAAATAAATATATAATAAATAAAATTTATCTAATATATATATATATATATATATATATATATATATATATATATTTCACAAATTATTATCTATTAGATCATTAATTTAGTGATTACTTTGACATTTAAAAATTAAAGAGATTTGAGTTTAAATCTTAACCTTGTAAAAATTTAAAATTTCAACATTAAACATAACGGACAATTAAGTTAAATTTGACATTGTTACAAATGAATTTCAGAAAATAAGAAAGAAATAGGAAATACGAATGTTGTCTTCATATTATTTTTCAAATGAAATTGTAGAATTGATGACAAAATGATGAGGAAAAGTACAACCAAAGCTTTAACGAACATGATGCAAAATGGAAGTCATGAATATGAATCAGTGGCTGTTAAGCACAATTAATAGAAAGCTAAAAGCCGACATCAACAAGATTCTAATCTGTCTGTACTCTATCAGATTATATTAAAACTAAATACAGAGCTGAAGCAAAATATGGATTAAACCACAATTATTGAACTAATCACATTACAAATCGAAGTAATTAAACATATCCATGATTCAAATATATAATATAGAAGGTTAAACTGCTTCCAAACAATTTTTTATTCTAAAATAAAAATTTAAAACAAAAGCAGGGGACTAAAATACAACTAAGATACTTCCTAGAACATTTTTGTGAAAAATTACTAACTTTAGTGGAACCTCTTTGAAGCATCTCCCTGTTTTTCCCTATTTTGTGATCTTCAAAGCATATCACCATATCCTCTTCAAAAATGAAAACACCAAGTTAATTAATTTATTCAAAAAAACAAATTCTTTCAATGGATCATTGCATTATAAAAAAAAGTGAAAAAAATCAGTCTACATCAAAGAATCACAGAAGACCTCTTTACTTAAATAAATAGAAAACAAAAGCATGAAATTCCTCTTCACTGTAGCATTTTCACAAACACCTTGTGGGAAGTTAAAAAGAATGTAATAAAAAAAGAGTGAGTAACAATTTCAAGACTTATTAGAGACTTCAACATCAACCAATTTTTTTCCTTAAGCATAATAAATCTACAAGAATAATGTGTTTAGACTTCAAATCCGAACACATACACAGAACATGAAATATATAAATCGAAGATCATACCTCTAAGAAACGCTCGCAGACCTAAGTTGCAATGCTAAGATTAAGTCATACAACAATGGCTTCGCTGCTTTGTCGTCGCTTAACCAAGTTTGGAAACGTAGGAACCCTAAAACCCCAATATCTTTAATCAAAACAATAAGCAATCAGTGAAACTCAAAGTGAAACCAACAAATCCTAAGAAATTGAATGAATTGCTTAGGGTTGAGAAGGGAGTCAGAGGAGTTGAGAGCATGAGACACAAAATGGAAAAACACAGGAGAGAGAAAGAGAAAAAGATGCAGGAGAAAGAGAAAGAAGAAAAAAGGGGGAATTGATTAAAAAAATAAGGGAATAGTTTTAAAAAAATACTATTATTAATATTAAAACATTGTGACTTGTGACGGTTTGTCATGGGAGTCAGAAATCACAATATTTGTGACGGTTTGTTCTAACCACCAGGAAAAAATGCCACTAAATACCACTTTTTTTTTTAGTGAAGATAACCGTACGTTGGAGATGTTTGTGAAATGGTACATGACAGTGAGAGGGGATCGACGGGTGGTTCTTACTTAGTTGTGGGTTATTATGATAGCTCAAAGGTGGTTTTAAATTTTAATGCTTGAACTTAAATATTTGAACTGATATTGACTACTTCTCCAATCGTTTCCATTTGTTGTGTAAAAAATGAGTGCTAATTAATTGTTACTATTGAATATTGATGCAGTCTCCCTTATCAAAATTGTGTATATAGAAGCTAAGGATATACATAGCTAGCTCAAATAATTAATTTTATCAGATGATCCACTTATGAAAAAACCACAACCCAATTTAAGAAATAGTACACGCACGTGTTAGTCAAAATTCTAAACTAAAATAGTAAACAATAATCTTATATTTCAAAGAAATTTTAGAAATATTTCGTCATAATGCCAAATATGGGCCAGCTGACCAATATATACCTATCACTCGACTTTATTACATAACCAACTGATGTATGAACCATGGGCAATACTTCCTGCAACTCCCACATTTCTATGAAATGATATGAAATTAAAGAAATAGTAACAAACTAATATTAAATAAAAATGGCAAGGACCAAATTGGAGAAGAACAACGGCGTGAGCAAATGAAGCAATAGTGACTAACCCATTTTCAGGTTATTTGCGTCTATCCGGTATGGAGTGGAAGTTTTTCAAGTGAAACCTTTTTCTCATTAAAAAAACTCAATGTTATAATTATTGATATTATTTTAATTCATTATTACGATGGTAGTTAATTATATTTATTTAATTTCTAGTTGTAGTTGTTGTTTTTTTTAAAGATTCTAATTGTAGTTGTTAATATATATTATTTTTTGTTTTGAATTTAAATGTTATGACATATTTAACTTTGTTTCAATTTTTAATTTTAAACATCTATAAGTAAAGTTGAATTTTTAATATTACAATGTTACATATATATTATATGTTTAACATTATTTAATATATTATAAAAAATAATATTATTTAATTATTACACATTCAATCATAATTATAGTATTAAATTTTAAATCACTACCTTCACCAATTCAATAACCCGTTCAATTGTAAAAACCTTAACTAATGGACAAAGGAAAAAATAATAATTAAAAGGATAGTAGCAGAAAGCCAAAAACAGATGGATCATGTACAGGAAAAAATAATGAATTATCCTAGCGTAACATAAATAATTGATGTACTAATGGTTGATGAAGTTGAGCAATCCATGTTTCCGTGGCAGACATGCCAGAAGTAAAAGCCGAAAAGGAAAAGAGGTGCATGTGTTAAACATACACATTACTCAATATTAACAAGTTTGGCGCAATCAATAATTAATTGTAACCTTCTTCCAGTGCCACAAGAAAGGCACAATTGCACAAAAACTACCATTCCACTTCCACCAAGTACTATACTATCGAACCAAGAAGAGAGATCCAAACAAAGAATGATAGCCTCTGAATAAATGAATAATACTATTGATCATCGATAGTAAAATGTGTTCTGAGGAGTTAAAATCCCCTGCTAATCTACAAGTGGTGTGGAACAAACTCATGTATACATAATAACTCTCACTAACAAAAATATAAGATGAGCAAGAGAGAATGACAAACCTAACTAGTATATAGAAACAGCAAGAGTACTCGAAGCAAATTAAAGGTGTGCATACACTTGCTTGGAATGCTATGTTGATCTTGCCATGGAAATGTCATATCAAAGTTATCAATCACACCAGATACAACTCTTGCTTTCTTAAATATTTAAGGTCTAAAAAATGAAACCCAAAATATTTTGTATTTCATAAATAGAACCTTAAATATTTAAGGTTTGATAATTAAAACAATAAATTAAAATCCTAAATTTTGCACTATATTAAAACCTAAATATTTAGAATTTCAATAATAAAACATAAAATATTTAGGGTAACATATCTAAAATAAAAAGTGGAAACCCTAAATATTCAAAGTTTCATAAATTAAATCTAACTTATTTAGGGTTTCATTAATGAATCCTTATATTTCACCCTAAATTAAAACCTAAATATTTTGGGTTCTAATAATGAAACTCTAAATAATTATGTTTTCATGTATGAAACCCTAAAATAAAATCTCAAATGTAAAACCATTAATATAACACTAAATATTTAAGGTTTCATAAATAAAACTATAAAATAAAAATCTAAATATTAATGATTTCATAAATGAAACTCTCAATATCATCATAAAAATTTAGGGTTAAATAAGTGAACCCTTAAATATTGAAGGTCTAAAGAATGAAACCTTAAATTGAAATTCTAAATTTTTTGGGTTTCATAAATAAAACCTTAAATTGAAACTCCAAATATTTAGAGTTTCATAATTGAAACAATAGATCAAAACCTTAAATATTTAAGGTTTCCTTGATGAAACACTAAATTTCCCCCTAAATTAAAACATAAATATTTAGGGTTTACTTTAATTATTTAGGGTATCATATATGAAAACCTTAAATATTTAGGGTTTCATAAATGAAATCTAATTTATTTAGGGTTTCATTAATGAAACTCTATATTTCACCTTAAATTAAAACCTAAATATTTAGTGTTTTAATAATAAAACTTTAAATATATAGGGTATCATTAATGAAAGCTTAAATTAAACCATATATAGTTAGGGTTTTATAAATAAAATCCTATATATTTGAGGTTTTGTAAATGAAATCATAAATAATTAGGATTTGATAAACGAAACCATAAATCAAAACTCTAAATAATTATGTTTCATTTATGAAATACTATAATGAAACCCCAAATTCAAAACCATTAATGAAACATTAAATATTTAGGGTTTCATAAATAAAATCATATATAAACTCAAAATTTAAATATTTAGGATATCATAAATGAAACCCAATATATCACCATAAACATTTAAGGTTTTATAAGTTAAACATATATATTTAAAGTTTAAAAAATGAAACTCGAAATTGAAACCCTAAATATTTTTTGTTTCATAAATAAAACCTTATATTGAAACCTTAAAGATATAGTATAATGGTAAGTATTCCTACCTGTTATGTGGGTGACCCCGGGTTTGATCCCCGGCAACAGCATCAACAGGTATCCCACACAGTAGTAATAGTGGACCTAAGTCTGAATATTGTATCCTAGAGATTAGAGGTGGTTCCCAAATAATAAATCTATGAAGGACAAATGATCGAAAGATTGGTTGAAATTTAATTGTAAAAATAAATAAAGCAATAAGTAATTGAAAATTGATGAAGGTTCTAATAAATTAAAGACCTAGGGTCGTGAATTCAAACATATCTTTACGTTTCCCTTATTTTCCTATTTCAATTAAATCCCTAATTATCTGTTTAATTACCAATCATACCTCTTAAAATAATAATCAAAGTTTGGTTATTAAGTGAAAATTCTCTTCTCCCTAATTTATTCCCTTGTTGGTCATGAAAGAATAAATTAAAGAGAAGGTTTTAAATGCAGAGAGGTTGATTAACCAATGTTAATCAGATTGGGAATTTAGGTATTAGTTTGGTTATGCAAATCCCTAAAATTTAATTTATACGTAGATCTATCAATTAAAAGTGTTAATCATGACAATTAATCAATTTGAATTATGGGGTGATCAATCCCAAATAGTAATAAGAATAACGCAAAGATATAATTGAAAGAACAATTGAGAAACTTTATTGAGAATAGAGAAATAGGGTTCACATGATAGATTCTACATCACAACCCTAAATTAAAAATTAGCTAGTCATAGACATCGAGAAGCAACAATCCACAAAAGAAAGCAATAGAGACATTAAAGAAGAAGAACTTTATAAAAATTAATTCTCGCGATATTCCTTGCTCTTTAGTTGCCTCAAGAATTCCCAATTCTCCAAAGAAAGTATGAAAAAAAGATAAAAAAGATTTGGTCCTAAAAAAGATGAAAACTAAGCTATTTATAGAAAATAAAGTACAACTGTCTCGTGAAGGTATGCACGGCCTTAAGCGCAATGTCGTGCATATTTTATAAAGCAGAGACTATTATGTACGGCCTAATGCTTGAGGTCGTGCATATTTTATGAAGACATTGTTGGTTATGCACGGCCTAATGCTTGAGGCTATGCATACTTTACGAAAGGGAGGTCCTTCTACACTCTCTCGTGATGGAGTCCGTGTTTCTCATCCAAGACGTTGTTGGTTATGTATGGCTTAAAGCTTGATGCCATACTTCATCAACTTATGCACGACCTAGTGCTTGAGGCTATGCATACTCAAAATAAGGTCAAATTTTCTTTTTGAAGTTATTTTCCTCTTTTCCAATGTCTCAACTATTTTGCAACAACTTAACACACATTTGAATCAAATATCTCACTATAGTACACAAAAACCAATAGAATGGTATGAGAAATCCCTTAAAAACAATGACTAAAAAGGGGTTTATCAAGTTTCATAATTGTAATAGTAAATTAAAACCCTAAATATTTAGAGTTTCATTAATGAAATTGTAAATTTTGCCCTAAATTAAAACCTAAATATTTAAGGTTTTAATAATAAAAATTTAAATATTTAAGGTATCATATATAAAATCGTAAATTGAAACTCTAAATATTTAGGGTATCATAAATGGGATCTAATTTATTTTGGGTTTCATTAAATGAAACCCAATATTTCACGCTAAATTAAAACCTAAATATTTAGGATTTCAATAATTAAACGTTAAATATATAGGGTATCATTAATAAAACCTTAAATTAAACCATATATATTGAGGGTTTGATAAATAAAACCCTATATATTTAAGGCTTCGTAAATGAAACCCTAAATACTTATGGTTTAATAAATGAAACCATAAATCAAAACAGTAAATAATTATGTTTTCATTTATAACCCTAAAATGAAACCCCAAATGCAAAACCATTAATGAAACACTAAATATTTGTGGTTTCATAAATAAAACTATAATATCAAAATCTAAATATTTAGGATTTCATAAATGAAACCCTAAATATTACCATAAATATTTAGGGTTTTATAAGTGAACCTTAAATATTTAAGGTTTAAAAAATGAAATCCTAAATTGAAATCATAAATATTTTGGATTTCATAAATAAAACCTTAAATTGAAACCCTAATATTAAAGGTTGCATAATTGAACCAATATATCAAAACCTTAAGTAGTTAGGGTTTCATTAATGAAATACTAAAATTTACCCTAAATTAAAATTTAAATATTTAGGGTTTCAATAATAAAATTTTAATTATTTAGGGTATCATATATAAAATCGTATATCGAACTATAAATATTTATAATTTCATCAATGAAATCTAATTTAGTCAGGGTTTCATTAATGAAATCCTATATTTCACCCTGAATTAAAACTTAAATATTTAGAGTTTCAATAATAAAACTTTAAATATATAGGGTATTATTAATGAAATCCTAATTAAACCATATATATTTAGGGTTTTATAAAACTTTATATTTTTTAAACTTTCAAGACATTTTTATTTTTATTTTTTTTAAATAATTGTCATGTTTTTTTTTTTTTCAAATTTTCAAGACTGTCTGGTTTTTTCATTTTAAAAATATTTTCAAAACATTCCTCATGTTTTTTTAAATTTTCAAAACAATATTCTTGTTTTTTTTGTATTTTAAAAATTCTTAAAATAGTTCTCTTGTTTTTCATATTTTCTAAATTTCCCTTTTTTATAATATTTTTTCAAATTTCATTTTTAAAAATTCTAAAGACAATATTATTTTAGTTCCATACCACTAAAATTATAATTTTTTTCCAAAATTTTCAAGGCATTTCTTTTGTTTTTTATATTTTAAAATTTTTATTTTTTCATATTTTCAATATTTTAAAGACATTACTCTCTTTTTATATTTTTTTTTTCAAAATTTGGAAAACTTTACTCTCTTTTTTTTCCTATTTTAATTTTTTAAAAAATATTTCACGGAATTATTCTAGTATTTTTATAAATGAAACCATAAATACTTAGTGTTTGATAATGAAACCATAAATCAAAACCTTAAATAATTATATTTTCATTTATGAAACTCTAAATTCAAAAGCATTGATGAAATACTAAATATTTAGGTTTTTATAAATAAAATTATAAACTCAAAATTTAAATATTTAAGATTTCATAAATGAAACTCTAAATTTCATTATAAATATTTAGGACTTTATAAGTAAAACCTTAAATATTTAGGATCTTATAAATGAAACTTTAAATGAAAATCCTAAATATTTAGAGTTTTAAATATAAAACCTTAAATATGATGCGATACTTATTCAAATATAAAATCATAAATATAAAGCTAAACATCTCGTGGCTGAAAATTCTTTCATATGATATAGTACTTATTAGACTAATACATTCTAAAATCCATTTTGTTTAAAACTGTATGTATATACAAGATTACATAAAAAAAAAAAAACTTATATTACATAGTTTAAATAAATTATATTTAAAATTAACACATTAATTATAAAATATGAGTTTTTTTTTCAATAAAAGAATATATTTTAATATTTTTAATTTAAATATTTGGCTTAATTACTCATGCATCACGTGGATTCATATTTAGTTATGTGTTTATTTTCATCCGAATTTACTCACCCCAAGAAAAATCTTTTGTAAAGTTTATCATTTTGCATGATCCTATGAGCCAATTTGAACGAGTTTGTCCACAAATAATTGTAAGAGAAAAAAAATGCAATGTATTCCATAAGTTTAAATTAATTTATGACTTTATAGGTAGTGCACAATTCTTTATGATTAGTGTTGACTTTTATAAAATTATCTTAAAAATTATATAAACGAAAAATTATAATGATTCGATTGACTGTATAAAATTATGTTAAACTTTTAATACATTACTTTAAAATCTTAAATTATATACAGGTTATAATTTGTAAGATATCTATTATCTTTTTAAAAAAAATTATATGAAAAAGTTTATAAAAAACTTATGTCGTATTTTTTCTTCTCATAAAAAATACTTCTAAATAAGGATGAGCTTATAAGTTTGCCATATGGTTATCTTTTGAACAAGATGTTAATACATCTCACATATTACATATTTTAACCTAGATTTTAATAAGGTGAGTGTCCACATCTGATTAATCTTTATCTTTTTTTATTTATTACCGATTAATCTTTATCCTTATTTCATTGCATTTATCCATGTAGATATTTAAACCATAGTAAGCCACTTTTATTTCCTCTATTACTATATCTTTCATTGCATTTTATATCAAATCACATATCCTTGAGAAATTAAGTGATGACCACGTTAACCGGACTTGACTTAAAGAGTCAGTCTTCCTCACTCCCATGAGGTCCTACAATGTGGAAATTGATCTCAATTGACTTGACACGTGGAATACGGCAGAATGTATGAATTATTGATTGTTTATTGGTCTAAGTTTATTAAGAAGAAACCAACAAAGAGAGAAAAGCGTGCATGACTTGCAAAACCTAGCTAGCACTACAATTTGTACAAGGGGAGACTTGCATTTCTTCTAGTCAATAAGTTGGGACCATGAACATGTGCTTGTTTCAGCCACTTCTTGCGGTTTCGAAAAGATTTGTTTTAATAAAATTTGTCTTTGCTTGTTTCCATAAAAATAAAATAAAAAATAATTAGGGACAACCATGTGTGAAATTACGTAGCAGGATATTTTTCTGAACATTGTAGAAGACATCAAACTTTATCAGAATTTTCTTTATAGTCAAAAAAATCGAAAAAAATATAAAAAAATTAAAATAATTCACACATTCTGGTGAACCAAGAAGTTCATGATATAAGAACTAATTAATTATATTCTTCAGTGTTGCTAGACTGTTGATTAATATGGTTGAAGAATAAATTGTTGGTGTTTAGTACACAAATAATATAAGATGAAGTGAAAAATGCATAATTAAAATCTTAGTACAACAAATAAAAAGTACACATATTACAACAAATTGTTTTCAACTAACTACAGAACATCTTGAAGAGAAAACAAAAAAAAAAACCATCACTTAACTGGCATTCACTAAATAGACACCAACAGCAAGGGACAAACAAATTGCAAAATTGGGGAAGATTCTTCACACCTGGACATGTTCCGTAACATAACAATTAAGGATTATTAGATTAAGGATCCTAAAGTAAATCATAATTAATAACTTGTAAATTTTAAAACATTAAAATTACACCTACCTTCAGATCCTATGACGATCCTGATTGTCTCGTTTTGTATTTGCATTAGATTTGTTGATCTTGTCTCTCACTCTTTGATTAAGAAAATGTTTTTAACAAACCTTCTTAACCACTCTGGTTTCCAAATGAAGAATAAAACATACCCCAACACTATTCCAAATACCGCTCCGCATGCATATCTCATAGCAACGGGTCTCCAACCAAATCCAAACTCTTCATCATGCTCAAAGGTTGTTGAATCTGTGGGCTGTTTATCATCATTGTGGCATGATTTTGACAAAGGCAACCCACATAGCCATTGATTGCCGTCATAGGAATCATTCTGAAATGTGTCAAATTGTTTACCTGTTGGTATCATCCCCACTAGCTGGTTCTCTGAAAGGTTCAATACAGAGAGAAATTGAAGATTGGTCAATGCCATTGGAATCTCACCCGTGAGCATGTTTGAGGAGAGGTCTAACCATTCCAGGTTTTCCAACTTGCCAAAGGTTTGTGGAATAAAACCAGTGATTTTGTTGTGGGAAAGGTTGAGCCCTTTCAGTGCCTTTAACTCCCCAATAATTGCTGGAATCAATCCTTCAAATCTATTATTTGATAAATCAATAGTTGTGAAAGTAGTTAAGATCCTCTCTAGCTCAACAAAGTTCCCTTTTATGCTTACTGCCACAGAATTATTGTAATTGAGATTATAGTTTTCAGGTGTCATATATTGCAGACCATTATCAACATTCACCATCATTCCCTTGAAGTCTTTGATGCAAGCTGCTGGCAAATTGCCACTGAAATTATTGTGGGAGATGTCAAAAACCCGCAACATGGGAAAGCTATTCCTGGATTTCAAACAATTGATGGAACCATTGAGCCTATTAGCATGTAAAACAAGAACTTGCAGCTTTTGAAGTGACTCTAGCCAACTTGGAAATGTGTCTTGTATGTTATTTTCTCCAAGGGCGAGAACTTCTAGTTGTTTGCATTTGAGCACAGACTGAGGTAATGGTCCCTCCAATTGATTGCCATTAAAATTCACAGTCTCCAATGCTTCCATCTCAAGATAGCTTCTCGGTATCATTCCAGTAAGGTTGTTCTTGTGCAAATCCAAAACAGAAAGGGAAGGAAGGTTCCAAGGCATGGTGGAAGCTTGCCTGTAAAGTTATTGTGAGACAAGTTGAGTATCTTAAGGGAGCTTGCATTGCAAATAGCTGAAGAAATGTGTCCACTCAATTTGTTATTTGAGACAGAAAAATACAGAGTGCCTGATGGGGGAATCGGAACATCCCTTCCAACATGTTGAAGCTAAGGTCAATGTATTCCATGTTTGCCCATGAGTGCGTGAGATAACCAATCGATGTTAGAAGGTTATGAGAAAGGTCCAACCAATAAAAAGTAGTACTATTAAACCATTTTGAAATCATTCCATGAATTTGGTTCTTAGATAGATCTACAGCACATCACTTTTGAGTCGACTAAGAAATTTGGGAAAATTATTGATATTGCATGAAGATAAACTTAATTTTTGAAGGTTGGGAAAGGTGTAGTCACCCGGCCCATTGTCAAAACTGAGGGAGAGAAAATTATTGTGAGAGATCAAGAATTTCTAGAAATTACAGATTTGAAAATTTGTGAAAATCTACCACACCGCTCAAGTTGTTTGATGATAGTGTCAACATAGTAAGATTTTGTTGATGAAATATCGACTTAGGGATATTACCTTGTAACTTGTTATAATTGAAATCACATGATTGCAAAGATAAGGTAGAGAATTCACCAATTGGCCCAGTAAGTTGGTTTCCATGAAGATATAAGTATTGTAATGATGACAAAGAAAAACACCAGTGCGGAATTGTTCCATTCAGCGAGTTACCAGACAAAGATAGGTAAGTTAGATTAGAAAGTCCACTAATTTTGTCTGGTATTGAGCCAACTAATTCATTGTATGAACATCTTAAATCACGAAGATGAGTTAGTCCAAACAATGATGATGGCAATTGGCCTACAAGGTTGTTTCCGGAGAGATCTAAGCTCTCTAATTTGCTAAGCTTGCCAAACAAATTGGGGATTTCACCACTAAAATTAGCATATGAAAGATCTAAGGAGGTAAGATGCTGAAGGTTGAAAAAAAATCCAGATGGCATTGGAGATTTTGAAAAATCATTGGAAGCAAGATTGAGAGTTTGAAGATGAGTGTTGGGATGAAATTGACCTCGAAGGCAATTGTGGCCAAGGTCTAAGCCAATGACATGACCTGACTTGGTGTCACAACTCACCCCATCCCACAAACAGCAATTCGTACCATTTTTCCATGATTTTGTTGTTGGATAAGTAAACGCATACAGACCTAAATGCTTGGTAGGGCAATCGACACTGAATAGGCTTTTGAAGCTAAGCAAGGCAGAGGCATCATCATTGTTGCATAATGGCACCAATGAAGAAATGTGTGAAGGCAAATAAGGCAAGAAAATTAGGACAAGAAACAGAAACCACCACCCCATACTTATATAAATTGTTCTGCTCAACCGGTTCTAAGAAAACACCCTAGTTTTGATACTCTGCTTTCTAGGAGATCTAACACGAAAATTATATGATAATGAAACTCAAGCAAGGGATCGATGAACGTGAATTTAAAGCGAACTAGCTGCTTGAAAAACAGTACTCAGTAGGGTCCCATAATAATATGAAAATTGAACTTGCACAAATAATTTTGCCGTGTGGAATGGGAGTCCATGTATGAATTATTATATTTTATAATCAGACAATTTTGATGGAAACTACTTATAAATTATTAAAACAAACTAAAGAAAGAGCAAAGATAAATACACGAGTACGACCAATCACATGCATGACTTGTAAGGCCTGGCAATATGATAGATAATATACTATCAACCATTTACTGTTATCCCTGTGTTATTTAACCTGAATTCGTAAAATAGTTGGATGATGAGAAGAAATGAAGAGAGAAAGCGTGCATGATGCATGTCTCCGTAATGGGCACATTCTTTTTTTGAAAATAGAGTTTAGATCTGGAGGCTAATTTAGATGGGCCTGTGGGCTTTTCAAGGCCCATTAAATCCATTGCAACTTTATGAAGATGATTATGGCCTGGTACTAGTTTTGGGCACAAGTGAAAGTATTGCTTCACCTCCTATGCATCCAGAAAGCTCATTCCAAAATGTAATTTTACATTTTTAAATGGGGTTTTCGGAAGGAATCGGAGGTGGGAAAGTCTTACACTTATGTATTGTAATTAAAGGTTATTTGGGTATCTCAATATATATATAGTTTTTCTCTGACAAAAAAAAAAAAAAAAGTAATAGAAAGACCAAATTGATGTTTTATACCACAAAACCGACAATGATGCATTGACAAACTGTGACAAATGAATGGTCCTAGCCGATGAACCTACAACTTAATTATATAATTTGTATCATGTAACTTTGAAGGGGAAAATTGTATTAGATTGGATTGATTTTGAAGGAACAAATTATATGATACAATCATTACAATTTTTTTTTTAATTCATCATCAATTGGTTTATAAACACTTCTCCACGTGACAATCAAATAATTTGCCATATCATACTAGCAGGTGTTTATGAATGTTATCGATCACTTAATAATGGAGATTGCTTGACAATATAGAGTAAATAATAGATGGAAATTTTTCCAAGAATATTATGACCGATCGATCAACATATTTTAGAAGGACTAAAAGTGAATATTTAAGAAAAAAAAAAGATAAAAAAAGAAGAAGAGAGAATCAGGTAACAGAGGAATTTTTATATAAATAGATAGTTAACTACTCTTAACTTTATGGAACCACCTAAATTCTTGTATATAATAACTCACAGTGTGATCTTTTTAATCCAAACTCTCCAGCATAGGCCCCATTATCTTCCCAGGTAGGTCATCTGCAAAGAAGTGGGACCCTGATGAAATGGGTTTTCTTCTGTGTCCTCATGATCCTGCTGCTGCATGCACTAAATAGGAAGTAAAATCTTTCAATCGAAGGGTTTTTTTTATAATCAAACAACAAGCTTTAGTCATTCATTCTGTTGTTCTTCAGTGTGGTCCCATCTATCTCTCTACGTACGTACTCTTTCATCCATGCCATAATAAAAACCGTCCTTCACAATTCTCATTCTGTTGATCCATCAGACACCACACGTTGTTGTTGAGTGTACCATGCAAATTAACCAAATTCTTTTTTTTTTTTTTTTTTTTTATCAGGGTTACATGTTTTAAGATTTATTATGCGTTTACAAATGTACATATCTTTTAATTTTTACATTGACAGCGAGATTCGAATATGTGTCACTGTGCATGCAATTTAAATTCTTATCAATTGGACCAACTTTGATCGACAACCAAATTAATTTATTAATAATTAGTGCTCTCTACATGTATATTTGTAAAATACCACATAACTAGAATGTGATTAGGTTGTTTTAGCTTTTTATAGACCAAATTAATGGAGTGCAATGGTGAGGTATACGATCAATGACCTGGTGTACCTTCAAATACTTCAATTATTATATTAGTCCCTATATCACATTCTTAGTAGGTTTTTTGATACATTAAAGAAGAGTGTTAATGATAGTTTAATAGAAAATTATATAAAATTAAGAGAAAAATTATTAAATATCAAATGAGGCTAATAAAAATATATGATTTTAAATACACTTTAGTTAATAGTAGAAAACGTGTTTAAAAGAAATAAGAATGTATTTAGAGACTGTGTTATCAGGACCATTTTTCATCTCACACGTTCAGATGATCATTGATCATACAAAGGCTCAAAACTTTTAATTTTGAAGGCTTAATTACTTATATAGGCTTTTACATGACTAAATTCAAGTGAACTAAGAGCTGTGTATATACAAAGTTGTAGACTATCAAAGGTTGAAGGTACTCTTCACTTTGATCTTATATTTGGCATTTTTATTATAACGTGTTTATCGCTTAGAGAGAATAATATATATATTCCTAGGTATTTGTTGATTATTAGTAATATTTTACCATGACATTTTAAAACAATTTTGAATATGGATAAAAAATTAATTATTTGCTAAAATATGAATATTTGAATCGTTTTTTTTTTTTGTATGGATGGCAAAGCCAAGAGGATAGGGTTTATATCCGGAGTTAATACAGTGGTGACCTAACTGTTTCTTACAATTAATATATTGATATTGATTTTATTCTAATGAACGCTATTAATATTCATAAAACGATAGGAACCTACCTCCACTTTCCAAATTTTATTACAAGAGTCTGCTTTGCAGGTAGTAGGCTCTGCTACCATTATTTCCTTATTATATGTGCGCCATCGAAGATTTAATGCATTGCCTTACAGACAAGTACGTAAAATAATTAATAATAATATATAGTAAACTTTATAATAATTCATTTGATGTTTAGTTATGTTAAAGAATACTTATATATAAGATATTAAATTCATTAAATAATATGTCAATCTAGATGTGTCTTTAAACTAATTTGTTAAGGATTTAAAATAAAATTCAAAATTTTAATATATTAAAAGTTACATTTTTTGTATTACTAATTTCTTTTTATTCATCAGCAAATGATATTCGTTTAACATGGTCGCACTTTCTTTCTTTTTTTTTTAAAAAAAAACAAGAGTCGATTCGAAGCTTAATTAATATTAATTAATGAGAAAGCAAAATTAATGAAAGCAGGTTCGCGTCACTATATACAAAGAAAACAGTTTTCCTTCACTTCACACGTGACATAACATAACATAACGCTAGCAAATTGTAAATTTCCTTCACGTCCTGTCCTCTCACATTGAAGTTTGAAATAAAGATTCATATATACATCAAACGCACTTTTGAACTAAGAAGTGCTTCTTAATAATTTCTGAAATGTGGTACATGCTGGTAGATGTGCGTATATATGCTAAGGTAATAGATTCTGAGAAAATTCTGACAGTTATTGTGAAATGCAAGAAAAGTGAATGAAAGTGAAGTAGGAAGATAAATGAAGAGATTAATAGTGTCACACTAATACTAACATTTTTATTTGGATAATCAAAATTTTTTGTTTGTATGATTTTAAAGATAAATATATAAAAGTCAATCAATTTTTCATGAATGGAAGATTATGATTATTTAACACTATACAATTATTTTATAGTGTTAGTGCATCATAACCATTAAACCCATAAATGAAAGGTGTTGGGGACATTTAACAGAGGGAAGTTATAACCCTGCTGCAGCTGGAAGGATGGTGAAGAGAGTGATGATGATGACGAAGAAAGGTGACCAAGAAAGCAAGGGTTTGTTTCAAGTTGGTCACTGTTGAAACTCTGCATTTATGTGTGAATTCAAAGTGGTTTTAATGAAGGCAGGTGAACTTGTTTGTTTGAGATTGATGAACCCATTACAATTGCAGTTGCAAAAACCCTGTCCCTTTCTCTTCACGCCTTTAATGGCCCGGTAGGGTAGGACCCTTTCTTTGATTCCAATTTTACCATGTTCACTATTTTCAAATGTGTTCTTGTTCAATGCATCAATAAAGAGAGGAAAAAATATGAAAAAAAATTAAAGTAGTTTATATTAGAATAAAGTAGAAAAAAAATCTATTTATTTTTTTCTTTGCATAGACCATGCATAATTCTATTTGCATGAATGGTTAGTTCGATGGTTAATTTTTTCTTGTGAATATTAATTGTTAATTTTTTTTTTTTTTGTTGGCAATCCACGAAGAAACCATCCTTGAAACTTTTATTTCCTATTTAATCGGTTATCTTGATTACTGCAACTTTTTAGTCAGATCACTCACGATATTAAGCACACCAAACGTAAGATTTCCACTTGCAGTTTACACGACGAATAGTCGAATATCTTTGTGACAAGTAACAAGTTTCATGGTGTTAATTTTGGAATTTCGATATGTGAAATAGTCGCACATATCATTTAAGAGTTGAGGTTAATGAATATTTATATATAATTTCTTTCTTTAATTTATTGGGATATATTTTACAAGGAATCATCAGAATAATTATCTCGTACTTTTAAGTGTCCTTTTTAAGTTTTTTTTACAAAACCAACAAAAAGAATACTTTACATGATACATAGTCCTTTTTCTTAATACTTTACAAGAATTCACATGATTAGCTATATAATCAATTATAACTATTTTTTTTTTTTGAAAAAATGTATATTTTTTTAACATATAATCATATCTTACTATTTAAATTAAAAGGAGAGGATCCGAA
The DNA here is from genome assembly GCA_014843725.1 of Amphicarpaea edgeworthii. Lineage (NCBI taxonomy): Eukaryota > Viridiplantae > Streptophyta > Magnoliopsida > Fabales > Fabaceae > Amphicarpaea > Amphicarpaea edgeworthii. The sequence goes on from CM026321.1 coordinate 21,122,024, forward strand.
TCCTTATAAGAAGAGAAGACAGAAACAATTAATATTATGTGAATTTTTATCACGAGGTTTATCATGGGAAACACAACTGAATGGTCTATGAATATGATAGTAGTTTATAATATCAAATTGCATGCATGCATATGGATAATAATCTCGACTAAAATATATGACACGTTACATTATAAGATTCCAAGCCATATATACCATGCGAACAACCATTATTAATTATATGTTGAAGCATGCACGTACAAGCCTACATTTGTCTCGTTGTCTTTTGCATGATTCAGTTACATATATTGTTTTGCTGTTTCAAGGAGACAAATTCATAAAAGCAAAATTGTCAATATCTTAAGAGGAAGTGGGCATGTATCTATGAGCATGAAATGCAGCTGCAGGAATCAGGGGAAGAGAAGAGGAGTGGTGGTTCAAAACATTTATTATATATTTAGGAGAGAGAAGAAACAATAACTAATAAATTTGCATTCATTCATTTGTTTTTTTTTTTTTTTTGGGTGACTCGTATATATAGGACTTGGTTGATTTAATGGTGAGGGAGTTGAGAGCCTTTACTTCTAATGTGTTAAATATAGCATATGTCATCCATGGATGTGGATCAGTTCGTTTTAATGGCTCAAAAGGGTGTTGGCAGCTTTTAAGTTTTTAGAATGAGTAAACTCCTAAAATTCGAACTATCTAAAAAAATTTAAACAAATGTTAATTAATTAACCAGTGTCTTATTATTTTTTATGGTAAGGAATTATAAATAGTTTTGATAAGTGACAATTCTATTCTTAGCCACTTAAAATTATTATGAACCACAATGTTCTCACATTTAAGCATTTAAAGTAACTCCATAACTAAAATTTAAGAGAATAAGAATCTTTAATTTATATGAATTTTAAAATAATTTTATAAAAATTAATTAATTTATCATAATAAATAAATGATTGTAATTGCTTAATAATTTAAAATTTTGTTATGCTTTCAATTTGAGGATAGTATTTTTGTTCTTAAAATTTAAACATAAACTTGAAACTATGATTAGATTGAAACATTAATAAATTTCGGCTGCATATCTAAAATTATTATAAAGTATGTTGGTAGGTTGAAGAGAGAATGGGAGGAAAAGATCACACGACTCGCAAGTTTAACTACCTCCCATGAACTAATTTTGTGGTTATATATTATTTATTTTTTATTTAAAAATTTGAAGTTTTAGTTGTTGTTTTTTCTTAACGAACTAATTGGGGAAGCTGGAGTTATTATCCACATTAAAGAAGCATTGTGATCCGAGACCTTCCCTTCAACTGTATAGACTCCCAACATTTATGACCCGTGCCATACATCTCCTCCTCCTCCTTTCCCACCGACTTTCATAATCATAAGTACCAAATTAATTTATAACATGTCATGTCATGGAGGAGCACAATTAATTTAGTTTTACACCAAGATTAGTGTTCTGCTTTTATTTTGTTGCTGCTACATATACTATTTATAGCCTTTTCTCCCCCATACCAATGAAAATATACTATATATAGTATATATAGTGAGATGGTATTGTAAAAAGAGAGTCACTGCCTAATTAATAAAATAATAATTTATATGAACAAGTCATTGATTGATTCGAGTGATTGAATTTAATTTTTTTAAATAAATTTTTTAATTCAAATGTGATAAATAAATAAAATATAATTAAATCTTTTCTTTTACTGAAAAAGATTAATCAAATTTTTAAAAGAAGATTAGTCATCCAATATGTTTTTGCCTTTCACTTGATATCCAATATTGATTAAAATTTTAATAAATAGTAATCTAACAAAACTTTGATGTGTAAGCGTGGAGTTACGTGTCAAAGGTCCTTCAAAGGTGAAATCATGATTCATTTATTATACCATCTTCAACCCAACTCTTCTCAAGAGTACTTTAGAAGCAGAAAAAAAGTGAATGAACCCATTTTTTCCTACGCAAGAATGAGGTAATAAAAATAATAATACTAGTAAAACCGAACTCCTAGCCTTTAGATCTTATAATAATAAATAAACAACTTATTCTCTAATAATAATTAATTAAAGATGTGAAAAATGTGTACTATGAAAGGATAGCCAAGTTGGAAAAGCATGTCACAGTTCACACGTACACATAGGTAAAGATCACCAATTTTGACACTTCCACCTTAAAGTTCTGCCACCTACTATATAACCACCTCAAACTCATCACACATTACAACATTTCGCTCACTCTTCAATTCATTTCAATATATTGAAGGCTATGGTTTCCTTTCACAAAGTGCTGGCGGAGACTCCAATAGCAGAAGTTGTTCCTCCATCAGAATTTGAAGCTCCACCAAGGAAGAGAAAGTGGGGAGAGGAGACACTACTCACTGAGGAATTCTTCAAGCATGATCCAACTGATCATGAGAAGAGAAAATCCATCTTTGGTATAGAGCTTCATCTAGAGACACCGTTGCCTTCACATAAATTGCAACAATACCTCACTATTCAGGTATAATAACATGTTGTCTTATTTTTTACAGGCATATTTATATAATAATAATAATATGTTGTCAAACTCTATACAAGGCTATCTAGCCTTTTTATGGTTGAACTTGGCTCTATCTCTTGGTAGAGAGTTACAGACTAATTCCTCGAAATATTAAGATTCATTTAAAGAGATTTCTTCCAAACAGATGAAACCTCATTTTGAGTGCATGTTTAAAGAACATGATTGTCTGTCAACTATGTCATACCGTGTCGAGGGAAAGTTATTCTTATTTTGAGTTTTAATCTAATGTTTTGTTATTTTCATGCAGTCTGGTCAGATACACTTGTGCAACACAGGGATGAGTATGATGAGAACACAAGACTCAGAGAGAAACCACTCTGACCCTAAAGCAGCACCATCACTTGGTCAAATGAGCCTAGACCTTGAGTTGTCACTGAAGAAAAAAGAAGACAGTTATGACAGTACAAATGATCAGAAGAAGAAGATTAAGAATTATGGTTCAACTGGGAGCACTTTTGGTGAACGTGATTTGTTGATTGAATCAAACAAGTTAAAAAAAGATGATGATTCGTGGCTATCATCAGAGGGAGATCACAGAGAGATGATTGCAACGGTTTGCATGAAGTGTCACATGTTGGTAATGCTTTGCAAATCTTCCCCTGCTTGTCCTAATTGCAAATTCATGCACCCACCACCAGATCAGAACCCTTCAAAGTTCTTGAAGAGGAAGAAGGTTCAGCCTCTCTTGTGCTAAATTAACTGGGAACCAACGTATTGAAAATTCTTAGCTGTAATATTATTGGCCCAAAGCTTGTATTATCTTTTAATTAATTCCCTCCTTGAATATATGGTCTAATTAAGTTTCTTTATAGTTTAGTTTAGCTTTGTGTTAAAAATTAAGGGTGGTGTTTAATAACCTACCTCTACGTAGTGGTAAATTTAACTGTTATGAGTAATGGGTGATTGGTGATAAGAAACTAACCTAATTAATGCTATCGTAATGATCATATCTATGTACATATATGATATATATAAGAGTGTTGATTATCTTAAATCTATGTATGCTCATGCTGTTATGTATAGTATAATAGTAGAATTTAGTTTGGTAGGTTCTTTTAGGATTTGAGACTAAGCAAGACCATTAGGTTCTTCAAGTTGTGACAAATGTTTCTTTGTATTGTCATTTTCTCTTTTCCAGTAACGAGAACAGAGTTTCGACATGTTGCATGGTACTAACTTGTTTTCAATCATGGAACCTATTTTTGTATCCATGTGCTAAATTAAGTTACTAGTTATTTCCATTGTCTTCGTTCAAAGTTCAAACACTCTCCATGTGTGTCATGACTGATGACAGTTCAAGTGAGTGGAAATAGTTCGATACTGAATCTAAATGGTTTTTTTTTCTTTTTTCTTGAGGCACGTATATGTATAGTGGCACTTAAGAATTCTTTTTGTTTTCTGTGTCCAATGAAAGAATAGACGATGGTTGAATATCATGTAAAAATAAGGACACACATTTCACTAAACGTTAAATTAATTTTAATTAATAATACATAAATTTAAATAGTATTAATTTCAAAAATACTCATGAATATAGTTTATAGTAGTTAAATTAAAAGACACGTTACTTGTAGTTTAAGAGATAATTTTAGATGGAATGTATTTTTAATAGTCCAATAAATATTTTCACTTTGATGAAAAATGAGATTTTTTTAGAAGAATGAAAAACGAGCTAATATCTCATTAATACTATATATTAAGAATATAAAAAAAAAATCGACACTTGTTAATATATTTAAAAGTGATCATATTTTTCTTATTTAGAAAAACAAAATGCTTTCATTAAGTAAGCATATTTTAATCCAAATTAACAATATTTTGCATTTAACAAATATTTGCTAATTCATGTGTATTAATATTAAACATCAATAATTATGAGAAGGAGAGGTAGCAGTACAATTTATTATCATGTCTATTTATTTGAATACAAGCATAGCAAGTGCAAAATTAACTAAGATCCTAAAATCGCGTAATTAAGTGGTCCTTTCGTCTGAAATTAGATAATCAAATTATAATAACTCCACCCAGAATGGAGTAAAGACTATAATTAATGACGACAAATGAATATCTAAGATATAGCAATTGCATTAATTAGCTTACGTCGGTTATACAGTAGTCGTACATTTCCCATTCACATTAAATGCGTATTGGGCGTTAATGTGTAGCGTCATTCTCATTTTCGTTTCTTGCTCCATAAATTCAGGATAGTGAAGTCAAATAGATAGTAGAACTAGTAGTAGTTAATCTTCACATATTTCAAATTAAATAACCATAATTTCGTACTCAACTTTCTATGTTTTACTTTAGGAAACAAGAGATAATTAAGAGAGTAAAGATGAATTCGTTGTCTTTAAAAATAAAATACTTTTGAAGGCATTTTATTTGTATTTATTTACAAAGTTCAATGTTAGAAAATCCATTACTATTTTATTAGAATAAAAATAATTTATTACTTTTTTAAAATTTTATGAGTATAATAATTAATGTATCATCTATATTTCAAATTATTTGTCATTTCAAAAAATCTGATTTGTTTAAAAATATTTATAACTTAATAAGTTTTTTTTTTTAAACATACTTATTTATTTGTATCTTAACTAAATTCTTACTTGAAGTAAACAAAGACCTAAATGCTTACTTATGGAGTCATTTCCCATAAAAATAACTATATTTTATACTACCCTTCGTTAAAACTAAATACTCTATCTCTATCTGTCCCAAAATAACTACTGTTTTAAAAATTAAATTTTAAAAAAAAAAAACTAAGATCTTGAAAATTTTAAACAAAATATATATATATATATGAAAAAATAAGTGTAATTACTTAAAAAGTTAAAAAAAATATGTGAAAAACAAGAATATTATTGTGAAAATTAAAAAATATATATATAAAAAAATAAAAATAAAGTCTTGTAAATTTGAAAAAATAAAATAAAAATATAAATAAAAAATAAGAATAATGTCTTAAATTTTTTAAAATAGGAAAATTTTAAAAATATAAAACAAGAATAATGTCTCGAAAGATTGAAAAAAATAAAAAAAAAATTCAAAAATATGAAAAAATCAAATAATGTTTTCAAAATTAGAAAAAATGAAAATGATAAAAATATGAAAAAATAAGAGTAATATTTTGTAAATTGAAAAAAAAAATCATAATTTAGAGAAATGTTTTGAAAATTTTTAAATTTTTTTTTAAAAATATGAAAAAAGGAGTAATGTATTAAAACATTTAAAAAAAAGTAAAAATATGAAAAAAATGAGAATATTTATTCAATTTAAAAAAAATTTAAAAATATGAAAAATGAGAGTAATGTTTCAAAAAAATAAAAAATTATAAAACAAGAGGAATATCTTGAATTTTTCTTCAAAAATAACATCTTAAAAATTTTTAAAAATATGAAAATTTTAAAAATATAAAAAAGTATGATAGTATTTGAACAATTTTAAAAATGAAAAAAATAATAATGTCTTGAAATTTTAAAATATAAAAAACATTAATAAACTCTTAAAAAATTTAAAAAATATGAAAAAAAACAAAGAATAATATATTAGAAATTAAGAAAAAAAATAAAATTTAAAAAATATGAAAACCAAGATTTGTTTCTTAAAAAATTGAAAAAATAATTTTTACAAAACAATTAAAAATAAGAGTAATTTAATAAAAAAATTAAAATATGGAAAATATAAAGAATATCTTAAAAATTTGAAAAATAAAATAAAATTGTCCATTTTAACTGAAATATAATCTTTCAAGATAGTGGTATATATTATTAAGTATGAAAATGTAGTTTAGGTATCTGTCGTGAAAAAAAAAAAAAAAAAAGGCGCGGGAAGAGAGAAAGTTAGTTATTATGGTGGTGGCATTTTCATTTGAAAGCCCAGAGATAGGAAATGGAAAAGGGTGCGAAATCGGAAGCAGCAGCTTCACTGCGTCGCTGTGCAAAGGCTGCATTGCTTCTCCATAGCTTGAATTCCACAATCTCCCAAGACCAGGTGCTTCTTCTAAACGCTAAACCCTAATTTTCTCTCTCTCTCTCTCTCTACGTTTTCCTAATGAATTAATTGATTGTTCCAGGAAAAGTGGAAGAGAGAAATCCATGACCTGAAAATTGAATTGCTGAAGGAGCGTTTCACGAGGAAGAAGATGAAGCTATGCGCATTCACGGAGTTGCTCGTTCAGCTCCTCTTGTTGCTCTCCGTTTGGACCTTCTTCATCCTCTACTTTCTTTGATCTGTTCCTCTACGTTCCAACTTCCAGAGAGTGCTTCTTCTCTGCTCTGTTCTACTTCCGCGCTTACGCAACTTTAAACTGCTTTAGCTCGTTAATCACTTAAACGAATCGTTAATTGTAATGTCAATGGATCATGTCTTTGAATTGAATCGTGTTTTGAATTTTGATTAAAAAGTGTTGGTCCGCTTTCTTGTTTTGAATGTGAGTATTTATGGCGTTTGATTTTTCGACTTTCGTCGTCGCGTTTCGGTTTTTAATTCGTTAGGTGAATGAAGAAACTTTAGTTGTATTAACTACGATCACTGGAAGCCATCTCCTTAGAACTTTGACCCGATTATAATTATTTGTGATTTTTTTGTTGAGTATTTTTAAATTGTCTTGGATTGTTAATATAGCGATCTTGTGTCAACATTTGCAACGATGAATGAAAATTAAGATGGCATGATAAATGCCGTTTCTGTCGATAAATATTAGCATGTTATCAAATCTATTATTAAATGACAATATATAAAACTTTTACATTATCATCATATTTTAATTAAATTATTGTTTTTGTAAGTGAATCCTTTGAAGTTTAGATTAAGCAAAAAGATTTTAAATTCTGTTAACTTTATTTAATTAGTTACAATTTTAGGTTTATTAAAAAATTTTAAGAAGTTGACTGTTAAAAAGGTTTTAAAAGATAAATTAAAAAAAAAGTATTAAGTTATAGAAAAGATGTTGTATTGAATTACTAAAAAAGGTCGCTGTCATAATCAAAGAACAGAGGAAGAAAATGGTTGGAAAAAAAGAAGAAAGTTTGACAGTTTGTATCACAACTGACCCTAAATGGTCAAAACTCAAAATTATCCAATAAAGTATAAACTCCTTATGGCCAATGACAATGCATATTTTTTATTTATTTCTTATTTCTAGAAAAATAGTATTTACAAACCAAGCCAGTGCAATTTGTCATGTTTCATATCATGAATATATTCGTGATGTCACGTTTTTCATTTACAATTGCAAAACCATCTACAGAGACAGTTCAAATAGCAGTGATTCTTTGAATTAACAAATTACAATTACAAGGGGATTACATCTATCTGTTATCTGTTCAAATAGCAGATGTAGATCCAAACCTGCAGAAATAACATGTCTCTCAGCTTGATGCTTTCAATCTTCAAATTCAATCCATTTTCTGACCCATTAACATCGATTAAATATGGAATGTAATAGAAGCAAACAAGACAATGATCAATCGATCCAATGGTAAAAACTAAAGAAATGAATTGCTGGGTCACACGTTAAATCTCTACTCTCAAACACTAACGAGTATCAAACAAATGCACTCAGAGAAATATGGCCGAGGGAGATATACATATGTTAAAATAAAAATTTGGTCCGGTAGTTGACACTAGTTGGTTTAGTCTCAGTGAAAAAAACAAAATGTAGAGTTTTTTCGTGTAAGTTAAAAGGAAAAAACGATGTACTAATACTAATAATTATTAAAACAAGTGTCAGAAAGTATTAGCAGGGAAGTCATGAGATCTTTCAACTTCAACAATACAAAGAATCTATGATAACATTGCTAAATTTCAAACTCAGCTTGGCTATTTTTCAGGTTCAATAAATCTGTATCTTCATCTATAACTTTTAGGGGCACAATGGCATTCAAGAAAACTGAAAATCATAAAGCAGTCATCAAGTAAAAGAGGGAGTGTCACTGAAAAACACTATATTTTTATGAACCAAAAGAAGGCATTTAATTGAATGTTTATGCATTAGCTAATTTTCCAGAACTCAACATTTGAGGAAGCTGTGATTTGCATAATGTAATACAAACATGCAGTTGCTCCTAGAACATCAGTCTTTTCAAATTTTTCTTGTTCATCGGTCATCAATTCATCATGTGGTTGTTCAACAACATAGGACATAAGGAACACTAGTTTCCACAGATATACTGTCATCAAATATCCAATATCATTCTAGGTTTCTGGGAGACAGAAAGTGTATGTGTGGGTAACAGATAAGGAACAAAAGTGATCCAACCAAGTAAAAATAGCTCGAGATTACTCAAATTCATGGTATTTATTCCCTGGCAGAGGCTATGGCTGAGAGTCTGATACAACAAATTAGAGAATTCCAGGGCACAGTTATTAGTAAGTAATATCAAGGAGTCTATCTTAATTTTTGCATTTGAAAAAACACTGCATCTCCGAGACAGAATTAGGAAGCTCTGAAAAAACATCAGTATTTTCCTCATGGCTTTTAGTAGGAGGAAGCATAATATCTCAAAGGAAATAAAATTAGGATTACAGTACGTCAGTAACTGAATGTAAATACCTCTAATCAAATGCATAGGGATCATCTGCATATGGATTAAGAGACCCTTCTGAAAACAAATCACCAATATTTGAAGGATGAGGAGGTCCTGCTTTGATGCTCTGCATCAATGATATGTAAAAAAGAAAAACCATATAAAGAGTATTACTACAGCACACCAGGAAACAGCATAGCATATGCAAAAACACTTATATGTCACCATAAACCAAAGTATGTACAAAGATTAATACTGCATCAGTTTATCCCATGTTCTTTTGGAAACAAAAGGGGAAAAAGAAACTTTCAGCACAAACCCTTCGCCTTTTTGCTTTTAATTATACCATATCAGTAAGCATTAGATGAAATAACTCAATAAATATTGTGGCAAAACAATTGGACCTAGAGAAGCATAAGATTCTTATAGAACTAATTACAAATCTTGAAATTTACTGAGAATAGATAAATAGTTTCAGCATTAGATAATCAACATGAAAAAAGAGTAAAGACTCAAAACAAAACAAAAAAAATAATAACTGGATTAATAAAAAAAACTTTAAACTAATAAGGTCATATTAGCTCATAGAATTATCATTTCTGTTTATCATTGGAATAGTGTAATAATGAAGATTAAGTGTGTATGGATGTGTTTAAAAATTGATTTTGGATCAACCTGCTTTGTAAAATTGATTAAGTGTGTGTATGGAATATGGATGTATGGCTAAAATTGAGTTTTAAGTAACTTGGTTTTTATTTGGATAACGACAATGTATATCAGAAAAATGATTTTTACCAAGAATATTGTTTGGATACTTTTAATCAAAATTGAATTTGAATATGTAATTACCAAAATGAATTTTAATGTTCACGTATACTTCTTTTGTATTATAATAACTATTTCACACACACACACACACACACACACACACACACACACACACACACACACACATATATATATATATATATATATATCAATAAATTAAAAATTAATAGACTTGCATTGTAGTATATTTTCACTTCATGTATGCATAATATTTTAAAACACTTAAAAAATATGTAATCAGTAAAAAGTTCATTTTAACCACACCAAGAAATGCAAGTTTGTAAGATACCAATAAAGGGTTTTTTTAACCACACCAATAAAAAAGCTAAGGTGTAGATATCGACATCACTTCCTCCGCTTAAAATACTTTTGGCTAGAATTCTAAGGTCAAAACAGAACAAAAGTTTAAGAGATACTACAGCAACAATGTAACCATCCAGGAAAGGGAACCATGAACAGATGCAACAAGCAAAAAATAGAGGGGGAGGTCATATTAGAGAAAATGCAACCATCAAAAAGTCAAAATTGATTCTGGAATCTGGATGAAGCAAAAACAGCCGCTCAGTTGCTTTGGCAACCAAACATCACAAATTTGGGTTAAACGTGGTTTGTCTAAGATGAATATGATTAGCCATTAATAATTTGCCACGAAACCAAACACGTAATAAAATGTTGAAGTTTGAGAACTTTGCTCCTTGATATTTTAAAGAAATAATGCTAAGAGCAAGCTATGCATGACATACTAAAAAAGTTTCATCTGAGTTGGTTACCTTAACAACACTTCCTGGGGTATTTACTTTTGGTGTTTTTATCTTCCGATTTCTAGGGTCCTGATAAAGACAAGAGATTCAATATTCATAGGTATGTAAGAAGTCTGCACTCAGAAGCCAAGAAATCTGGTATGTTAATGTAGTCCATGCGTGAAATCTAATTCATATATATATGGTTAATCGCATTTAGAGAGAAAACAGATACATGCCTCAAACATGACAGTACTTCTTGTTTTTCGTTTCTTTGTGATTGTTCTTCCATTAGAAGTCTCAACCTCATATTCACGGCGAGTTACCTGCTAATTCATAAGTTAAGATAATTGTCAAGTATCATAAGTTATTTACTTCTACTATCTTTCCAGGTCACCAATTAAGATCCTTACAATACTTATCACTTGCTACGTAATTAAGATCCCCTGTATTCATGGCAAGTCACCTTTCTATGATGCTTAGGAATGCTCAATGCACTTCCTGTTTTAACGTTCTCCACTTTTTCCAAAAACTTTGGTACAGGTGTTTGTGTTGCTTCAATGTAAGGAGAGTCCTGTGAAGAGAGAGGAAGGACAAAAAGAATTGGGTGACTTGGTGAGAACATAATCATAATATGTTATGAAGGAAGGAAAAAGTAAAAATTCTTTTTTTGGATTTCCATTCTTACTAGGTCATGCTGATTTCTTTTGCCCACAAAGGAACTCTTTCTCTTAATTGATGAAATGGAGTAATCCTATCATATGAAAAGCATTATGCAAATTTTGCAAATTAAAAAATTCATTACAAAAAATTCATTACAAAGGTTGATTAAATTTGCACGCACTGAATTCTGGCTAATGTATTCTAACACTTATATATCAGATTATCATCATATTAATTTGTTCATCACATTTGCCATGAATAGACATTGCTTAGATATCTTAATCACTCCTATCCCATCTTTTCAGGAGAATTTTAAGCATATATGATATCAGAATAAAAAAATAAATTTCAATTGGAATATCCTTACACTCATGAAACCACTAAAATAGTAAGTGTCGTTACTTTCTATAACATTCATCTTTAAGATAGTAACTTGAAGTGACACAGGATTACAGTTAACAGATACACCAAATCACAACCAAACCAATGTCTATCATCTACACACACACACATTATTTTTTCTCCAACAACATGAAGCCTTCAGAGCTCTGTCCTTAAACCTTCCCTTTGTGATGTGCAAAATCATCAATAAAAATCCTTTTAACTTCAATTTTAAAACAATTATGCTATGGGAAATTGTACCAATCAAATCTATCTAATAACATGTCAGTAAATAGTCATTAAAAATTAGTTATGCTTTCAGTAACAAGACTATGCCTGTTTAATAAAGTGACAATATTACCATGAAGAAAATGCATATGTGGACCAGTGGGTCTTTAAATGCATCACCCTGCTATGTAAGTTCACAATTCACAGGTTTGTTTGAAAGAATATTAAAGAAGCACATTTAGGTTACAATATTATGAAAGCAATGCCTTCTCATTTCCCCTACTGTGCCTACCAAGGGATAAATGTAATGTCACACCAAAGGTATCCCAACATGAAAATTAACAAATATGGCATCTATTTGGAGACAGACACAGACAAATAGATTGAAACACAAGTCAACCTGTTTTGAATTCACTTCTTGGTCCTCTTTGGGCTTGTCACTCATCACTTTCCACTGCATTTGCAACAAAGCCCTTTGCCTGTCTTCCTGCAATATATTCCGAAAAATAATAGTAATAAAAATTATGAGAAGAAACAAATTTTTTGTATCAGGTATTCCATACTTTGGATTTTTGAAGATGCAACTCCTCTTCCAGCTTCCGACACTCATCTTCAAGTTCACACCTCAATGCTTTAATCTGAGCTTCATGATCATTCCTCATAAAAATTGTTTTCTGCATACAATTAAGGTATCAATAGATGAAGAATTTTGTATACAATTATCTTGGCTTTGATAAACATGTGTGTGTGTGTGTGGCACCTCTCTCAGTTCATTTTCAGCTAGCAGTTGGGTGCGCTTTAGCTGTTCATTGTGTTCAGCTATGAGGCTTAGTTGCCTCTTTTCATGGTCTTGCTTCATTTGAGTAACCTGTAAATTGAGCAGGAAATAAAGTGATCAAGTGCCTGGAAGTTTTTCAACTTAATGTTAATCAAATTTTATTGAAAAGGAATGTAATAATGCACTAACATTTCCACAACTCACAAGAAGTATATACCCCTTTAAAGAAAGTTATAGGAATAAATAGTCAAAGACAAACTAATAATTAGCACATAAAGTAATTAAAAATATAACCAGAGATAAATCAAGCCACTTATAATCCCATGTAATAAAAAACACAATGCCAGATTACTTCTAAGTAGCAAATAATTTCAAATGTAAGTCTTTTACCAGCAATGTGTGTTCCTCCTGAATGCACATCAACTGCTGCCTTGATTCTTCTTTGCATTCTGAAAGTTTTTGGTCACACCTTCCCTCAATTTCTGCAATAGCTTTGTCAGCCTGAAGGTTCAAATTGGTTAGAAACATGTTAATGGAAATTACATGCTACAAATGCCAGGATATCATATCAAACCTTGTCTTTTTCCATATTCACACTTTCCATCTTCTCCAACTCATACTTCCTCTTAATGTCATTAATTGCCTGTTCAAATAATGAAGTTTTCATGCGAAGTTGGTGCACTATACATCAAGCACCTATAGTAGGTAACCAATTATATAAGACCTGATCATTTCTCTGAGATATTTCTTTCAAATGCCTTGATAGCTCTAACTGTTTGTTCTCTACCATTTGATCATATTGCTTTCTAGCTTCTGAAAGTTTGCTTTCAGCAACAGTTAATGATGATAGATTCTGCAAAGTCATCCAAAAAACTTAAATAGTACACAACCAGTCAGTAACAGGGAATTTGCATTATATATTTGCTCCAAAACCTCTGTGATCTGATCTTCCAGCTTATTTTCCCGTTCCTTATAATGTAAAACACACTGTTCTTTTTCCTCCAAGACATTATGAAGCTGGATGACTTCTTTATTAAGAGAATCAGCATGCTGCTCTAGTTTCATTCTTTCCTTTTGCAAAGTATCTAATTCCTCTGATTTCTTTGATATCTCTGTTTGCAGTCTTTCTGTTTTTTCTTTGCTTTCAGTCTCTGATGCTGAAACCTTCAGCAGTAAACCTTGCTGCAAAGCATTGGATACCTCAGTAAATAAGACGGCCACATATGTGAGATATATCAATAAGAAATTAAATGATGCAGATTAACTGTCATACCACTTGGTTCTCTGATGATCTAGAACTTTCTAGCAGAAATTCAGTTTTCTCTTCTAATTTGGAAATTAATACCTCTGCTTCTTTCTTTTTTGAGATTAAAGTTTCAGCTTCTGACTCCAAACTTTGAATTCTCTCAGCAGCTAATCGAGAGTCCTCTGTAAGCTGGGTTACAGTAGATTCTTGAACTTTCTGGAGTTCATCCACAGTTTTGCTTAACTCATTATTTTTCATTTGAGTTGCATTTTTTTCTAATTCCAAGACAACAAATTTATTAGTAAGCTCATTATACTGGTATTGAGCATGCTTTGAGAAAGTTTCTCTCTCCTGCTGAACCAACTCGAAGCAAGAAGCATACAGCAAATTCATTTCATCAAACTTGCTTAAAAGATTCAGGCTTTCTTTGTCTAAATTTGACAAATGTGCAGTTAATGACTGAAGTGATTCTTCAAGGTTTTTGATTTCCTGAAGTGATATGTCAAGCTTTTCTGCAAGCCCAGCATTGCACAATTGAAGATCACTTTTTTCTTTGTCCAATTTCTCCTGACTGGTTATGTGTTGCATAATTTCATCTTCTTTAACTTTTAACTGAAGGTGAACCTCTTCCAACTTTGAGTTCAAATTCTCTGTAGCCAATCTACTAGATGTTAACATTTCTTCTAAATTCCTTATCATGGTATCTGCAAACAAAGTAAAATTCCATATAACAATATTAATCAGTAGGAAATTGAGATACAGGATATCCAGTCTGTTGAAAATTATAAGGATTTAGGTAGGGAAAGAAGCAAAGAAAAAAAAAATTGAGACTTAATAACCTGAAATTGCATCATTTTGATGCAATACAAAAGGAAAAGTACTAACCCAAGTATGACATGAGAAGAAAGCCATTCGGTGTTATCTTAGTGCATGGCATGTCATTTATTATATGTCTAGCACCTCAAATAAGAAAACCTTCCATGATAAATCAAAATAATGTTGTTTTAAACATTTTTATCAGTACTGTCTCAGTCAAACTGAAACAGAAGTTACTACTATCACAATTTACATATCTTTTTGTCATTTGAGTTTTGGAATCGTTCTAGTAACATGCTGCAAGAATGGTAAGGTTCCATCTTGAGGGACTCAAGATATATAATATAGAACCACAAAAAGTCTTAGGGAGGGGTTGAAAGTAAATAGACTGACCTATAACTATGGATGCAACACAGGATATGGATATGATACAACATGGACAAAGAAATGACAAAGTTTAAAAATCATATGACATGACTACAATGCAACATATTTTTTTTTATTCTGGTTTTTTTTTTCTCACTATTATACAAGTACAACATATAAAGCTACACTAAAATTAACATAAAATATGAATTGATATCACAAGTATGAGTTATTGTAGACATAATAAATACTACAATTTATTTAATTATTACAGCATTTCAATTTGTATTGATATAAGAGTTCAAACATAGAAGTAAAAAAGTTACAAAAATGTAGTTAAAAATATTCAAAGGATCCATGTAGTGTCTAACACAGTAACATGTATATAACATCACATCACTACTATCCAGAAGTATTCTTACCTTTTTGATCTCTTTATATATAGTTAATAATTACGAGAGTATAATTATTTTTTGGATAAAATAAATAAATAAATACATACATTTAAAAACATAACCGTATATATTCTCAGCAATTGTAATTTGGAACTTAATCCTCACCCTTCTCTTGCATAACACAGGCAACTCTGCACTGTTCATCTCTGTGAAATATCTCCCTTTCTTCTGTAGCAAATTTAAGCTTCTCTATCTCGTTATCACCTAAAATAGGGATAGCAGTATCTTATATATTGGAGCATACGGATATTACACATTGGAACATCACAACTATAACAAATCAAACCAAGCTACGTTTCAAATATTTATATTTTTTTGCCAAATTTTCAAACTAATAAAAAGAACTTACGAGTTCTGATTGTTTCCTGTGCAGAATCGAGCTTCAAAGACAAACCATTCATCTGTTTATTCAAGCTATCAAGAGATTCGGAACTCACTGACAGCTTATTTTCCAATGTTTCCTTATCTTTCTCGGCTATATCAGCAAGAAAAACCAATTGACTAGTTAAAAGGAAAAAAAAAAAAAGCAGAAAACAGAGAGAAATTGAATATTCATATTCATACAATCCTGAACTAGACCAGCCAACTGCTGTAAAGTATCCGTAAGTTGATCACATAAAGTCTTAGTAGAAGAGAATTTAGACTCCAATCCCTTCCACATTTTCTCATCTTCCTTTTGCTTGACCTTGAGCTTGGCATTTTCGTTTAACGCATTCTGCAATTTTTCTTCTATTGCATGCACATACTCCTGGGACTTCTTGAGCTTAGCATTCTGCACAGGAACAGCAAGAAAGCAACATCATTTCAATAAAACAACGAAACGAAAACCTAAGCATCACACACTTCAATTAACGTGCGTGCACTCCTCTCCTCACAGCTCAAGCTCAATCACAAAGGAAAACATTATCATACAGCATTTTCAAGATCAGTCTTCACCGAAGCTTGCTCTTTCACCAGTTTCTCTGCACACGAAGAAATCAACGACGCATGGCGACATTACAATCAAATCTTCGTTCATGAGTAATGTAAAAACGAAAACGAGAGTATTGAAGTGAAATTCGGTTCAAAACCTGCGGTGAGCTTCAGGTTCGCGAAACTCCCCGATGAAACGGAATCCGCAGAAGGACGCGAAGATAATAGTGGCTTCGAAGTTGCCGGAATGGAACCGTACAGCGATTTGAATTTGTCGAGGCTATTGGAGATTGGGAATCCTAGCTTCTTCTGCATTGCGAATTGCGAAGATCGAAATGGAACCCCAGAAAATGTTAGTGAAGTGTTCGAGCGTTTCTCTTCTCCACCACGCTACGCTGCGAGTAACGATTCAGTTCAGAGAGTGTAATTGAAAATTTAGTTACGCGCCATGGAGATGCAGTATTTATACTATCGCGTGAGCGGGGTTCGTATTCGTGTAGACCGTTAATGATCCTTTCAGACAGCATGCTCCTTTTTTTAAATATTTTTTATTCATATAATTTGTTTTTAGAATAAACCGCACAATATATCTCTTAAATTTAGGTTTAAGTTTTAGAATTTAGGAATGGATTAAATGTGTGTTTTACTTTTATCTAAATATCTAGATATATAGATTTAATCTTCATCAATAATTAAGGCTGATTTTAAAAGTATCATCATAAATAAAATATCGGGTCATGTATGTTTAATTTTAGTATGTCCGAGTTAATCTTGAAAGAAATAATAATAATAATAATTATTATTATTATTATTTTATTACAGAGAACGACATCTATGATAAAGAACACAATGTCACTATATCAGGTCATGTATATGTATATCTGTTATTATTTTCACAATTTTTTAATTTATATTATTTTTTCAACCAATTTATATTTTGAACAATATATTTTTTACACTCAAGTATTTTTTCATACAATATTATTTTCTCACTATTTATCAATTTTTACTGCACTGTACAGTTGAATATCTGACACCAGAGCTTAATTGAAAGTGTTCGCTTATTACAACAAAACAAATTGTTACAACATGTTCAACAACACCTCCTCCCAAAGAGACCAAAAAGGAATGGAGTAGAAGAATGACCTCAAGTTATATGGCGTCCACTGTGGACATTAACCTGGTACACCTGTTGTTCCATAAATATCATATTAGTGATTAATTATCAGACTAAGGATCAAATATGACGCAATTATTTTTTCATAAAGTAACACCTAACTTGTAAATTTTAAAACACATCAATTAAAATTTCACTTACCTTCTATAACATGCATGGACTGGTTCTCAGATCCTTGAACGATCCTGATTCCGTTGTCTTCTATTTGCATTAGATCTGTGACTCTTCTTTCTCACTCTTTGATTAAGAATGGCTGCAACAAAACGAATTGACCATTCTGATTTCTGAAGGAAGAAGACAATATAGCCCAAAACTTCCCACTCCTCTCCTACACATGAAATCACCTCATGAGGTTCTTCATCACAGTGTCCCTAACCCACACCACCTACACTCATTTGCTTGTTTGTGTTTCCCATGACTAAAACCATATACCACTCATAAACTGCAACCACAATCTCGTCCATGCATCTTCCTTGGTTATGCTGAAAATCAGTATGCTTATCTATGTCTTGATCCTCAAACTGACCATATCTATACATCAAGACATGTGAAGTTCTATGATCACATCTTCCCTTTTACAACCCTATTAACCTCACCTTCACCTGTTACAAATACTCCTCCCTCACCTCAACCTCTACACATTTCACTACCATACACCACACCAATACCTCACCCACACCAATTAACTCCTACTTCCCCCCTCATCTTGATGAGCGACAAACAAAGGGACCTGCGTCTACAGCTACTACATCAGGTAATGATTTTCCATCTTCACTTATTTCCATCATTACTAATGAAACTACAACTAGCCCTATACTCACTCGTACTCACAATATGGTGACTCGATCCCAAAACCAAATATTCAAATCCAAGAGAGTGTTTACAGCATCCAAGTTTCCTTTAATTGAAAATCATGAGCCATCCAATGTTCGTGAGGCTATGAAACATGCACACTGGCGTATGGCAATTACTGAGGAGTTTGATGCTCTCCTCCGGAATGGCACTTGGTCCTTAGTCTCTCCTCCCAAGGATACCAACATTGTGGCCTGCAAGTGGCTTTTCCGAATTAAAAGGAATGTTGATGGCACCATTGCTCGCTATAAGGCACGACTTGTAACTAAAGGATTCACACAATGCCACAGTATTGATTTTCACGAGACCTTTGCACTTGTAGTTCACCCACAAACTATCAAAATTGTCCTTACCATAGCCCTTGGAAGACGCGGGCAAATGCATCAATTGGATGTTAACAACGCCTTTCTTCAAGGTGAGCTCAAGGAACAAGTATATATGTCTCAACCTCCAAGCCTCAAGGATTCTCAACATCCTCATTATGTTTGCAAATTGCACAAGGCCATATATAGGTTATGTTAAGCCCCTCATGCTTGGTATGATGCCTTAAAATCCTTCATTGTTGAGTTTGGATTCTTCACCAGTAAGAATGATCCCTCTCTTTTTGTCTATCATACTCATGGTACTCTTGCCTACTTTTTGGTTTATGTCGATGATTTGCTACTTACTGGCAACAATACTAAGTTTCTTCAGAAGTTCATTCAGGCCTTATCCCAGCGTTTCTCTTTGAAGAACATGGGTACCCCTCAATATTTTCTGGGCATTGAACTCATCCTCACTACCACAGGAATTCTATTATCTCAGCACAAACACATCCGTGATGTACTTCACAGGTTTGATATGGCAGGTGTTAAGCCCTCCCCTACTCCATTATTGGCTTTTGCTGTCCTCAAACTTCATGATGGTACTGGCTCTACCGATGCTACTGAATACCATAAGATTATAGGTGCCCTACAATACCTTACTCTTACATGTCCGGACATTGCCTTTTCCAAACAAGCTTTCACAATACATGCATAAACCAACAACTCTCCACCATCAGCATCTCAAGCGAGTTCTTCGCTACCTTAAAGCCACTATCAACACTAGTCTCCTCCTCAAACCGACATCCAACCTTAACATTTATGCTTTCTCAGATGCAGACTGGGGTGGAAATGCTGATGATGCCACCTCTACTTCGGCCTATGTCACTTTCCTTGGCAAAAACCCAATTTCATGGTTCTCCCGCAAGCACAAGACAGTTGCTCACTCCTCAATTGAGGCGGAATATCGAGCAATGGCCACTACTATTGTAGAAATTATGTGGCTCCAAAACCTCCTCACCGAACTTCAAGTTCCCACAACTCATGTTTCGCGCTTGTTCTATGACAATGTAGGTGTAACGTACCTTTGTTCAAATCCGATTCTACACTCGTGTATGAAGCACATCTCCCTTGACTATCACTTTGTTAGGGAACAAGTTCAAACAAAACAACTTCAAGTTTCTCATGTCTCCACAAAGGACCAACTGGCGGATTTTCTTACAAAGTCACTCCCTACGACTAAATTCAAGGACTTAACTGTCAAGCTCAAGTTACTAGACGTACCTTTCACTTGTGAGGGCGTATTAGATAGCAATCATTCTGTTACCATTTCAAACTTATAATATTGTTATCTTGTTAGTTATTATCTTGTTAATTGTTATTTTATTATTCTGTTCATTGTTGAGCACATAAATAGATACATTTAAATTATTGTTATTAGTTTATGTGCTCTATAAATTGGAACTCTCATATTCAAAAACCATGCATGACTTGCAATTGCAACATCTAACACGGTAAGTAGTATAAGCAGAGAGAGACATTAGACATGCATCATGTATGAGTTCCCAGTGTTTAAAATTAAGTAGCAAAAAATTTTCTTGAACACGACTTTTTCCTTCAAACCAATATTATTGTTCTTGGTTAAGAAAAAACAGAATGTGGAGGTGAGAATTGAAGCACAAAATTTCGAGTTCGAGAGCTTCATTCCAACTTTCACGGATGAGGTTAAGTTCTCCCGCCAATTTTAAATAAGAACTAATATAAGAAGGTATATATCCAACTACACGTTCATGATATATATAAGAGCTTATCATAATTAGAGTGTTGCTATTCCCATTAGAATAAAGATATAAGATAGTACATTCTTGCTAAGTACGCTAAGTACACATATGATACAAGAAAAATGAAGTGACAAATACAGAACAAGAAATTGAAACTACACTCATTACAATGAATTAAGTTTTCAACACAACAACACATTCACCAACATCTCTTCCCAAGTGGCGTTCAATTACATCGATCACCAACAGCACGGGACAAACAGCTGTGTATCAGAAAAAGGAACCAGCACGAAACCTGCGTTTCTGAAAATATCAGATTAAGTATCATAATGCAGTTTTATATAAATTATAAAGTAACACCTAATGACTTGTAAAATATAAAACGCAATGAAATTTCACTTACACTCTATACCCAGCGCCACTTGGCTGGACTGAATCTCACATCCTTTAATGACCCTGATTCTGTCTTCTTCTATTTGCATTAGATCTGTGACTCTGCTTTCTCACTTAGATTGAGAATGCCTGCAACAAAACGGATTGACCATTCTGGTTTCTGAACGAAGAAGACAATATAGCCCAACACTATTCTAAATACCATTCCAAATGCATATCCTATAGCTACCGGTTTCCATCCAAACCCGAATTTTTCTTCATGATGAAAGGTAGCTGAATCTCTTGTCTTATTTTCATCATGGTGGCAAGATTTTGACAAAGGCATCCCACATAGCCCTGGATTTCTCTGATAGGAATCATTTTGAAATGTGTTGAATTGTTTCCCTGTTGGTATCATCCCCACCAGCTGGTTTTGTGAAAGATTTAAGACAGACAAAGAGTAAAGATTGGTCAAACTAATTTGCAGTCTTGCATACCGGATAGATTTGGTCCTTCTGGGCCCTTGATAGATTTGGATTTAATTACATTAATTAATCCACAAGTGATAAAAATCTTAAATCACCATTTGACTCTATGCCGGATTGAAATTATGATTTTACTTACTCATAATTAGTTCACTAATAAGTAATAACTAATTCTTTTACGACCCATGCAACCAAACTAATTTGCAGTCTTGCATACAAGCACATCAATACATCTATATTGAAAAAGGAGGTAGTCATCGTGATTGCATAAAGGCACCGAGGAAGACATGTGTGAAGGAAAATAATATAGGAAGAAAAAGAAACCACCCCATACTTTTGCTCAACAGATTCCAAGATACTCTGCTTTTGAGGACATGTAACACATGCAAATAGTATATTGATCATGGAATGTAAGCCATGGATGACGTTAATTTATAGCCAACAACTTAAGAAACAGAAATGTGCTCCCATATTGTGAAAATTGATCATGCACAACTAAATTTCACTGGTTCTTGGTGATCTCAAGGAAGTGATTGCACTGCCTTTTTATTCCTACCAACATTTTCTGTTGGCTTTTCAACTTGCGCTATCAAGTTCTTAGGATTTAGGAATAAATTCAATTCCTTAACACTGCTACATGAATGCTTTATAAGTTGATTGTCACAGCATTAATAATTTCTTGGTATTTGTCCAATTATGTGAACTTTTAGAGAATCTGCATAAGTAAAAATGATGAATGAAAGGATATTTTATTTTGAGGAACATGTATATATTATGACTAGATTCAACGATGTTTTGGCTATTCCTTCCTTTCAAGGCTTGCTTAAACTTTGGTTATTGTGAATATTTTTTACTGTTAATGATAGTGTTAAGTGACGACCACGTTAACCAGACTTGACTTTAAGAGTTAGTTTTCCTCACTTCCACGATGAGGTCCTACAATGTGGAAATTGATCTCAATGAACCTTGTTATCATGTTGAATATTGAAAAATGTACAAACTGGTTCATTGAGATCAATTTCATGCATGACTTGGAAAACCTAGCACTCAAATGGGGACCATATATGTGCTTGAAATTACGTTGCAAGACATTTTCCGGAACACCTTTATTTTCTTCTAAGTTCTATCGTCTTGTGTTTGGTACCTTTCAGTTTCTCTGTTGATTAATTTGATGGAACAAAACCTTTTTGTTTTTGCTTTACCAAAGAGTATAGCTCAGTCGGTTGAAAGAGGGCGCAAGTGTTGTAAATTCCATGGCACCGTCTTTGATTCCTACCGAAAAATACTTTAACGATTAAGCTTTATGATTATTTGATGAGATTGGTTATATGAATCAGACAGATTCATTATATGCTCCATTCAAAAAGCAAATCTGAGAGCCACTTTAGATAAACTTTTTCTCAATGATTTCACATAAATTTTTGGGTTATTAAATGTCTAGACCTTTGACTTTGAGTTATAGAATTTTATTTCTTCAAGTGATACCATGATAGGAAAGAGGTACATGCCTACATGGTAGGCTTCTCCCTAAAATAATGATTCTATTGTATTTATTGGCATAAAATTCAATATTTATATTCTTGGTAATTAATAAACCCATATGTGGAGGTCAGAAGCACAAAATTAAGAGTTGGAGAGTTCCATCCCCTGCAATACTGTTTGTGCATTTTTCTTATATGCATGAGTTGTTTTGAAGAGTTCTAAGATGAAAAGTATAATGAATATGGAATGTACGCAATGGATGTCGTTAATTTATAGCCAACAGCTCAAGAAACAGAAATAAGGTCCCATATTGTGAAAATTGGTCATGCACGCACAACTCAATTTGCCGTGTGGAATGGGAGTCACATGTGACAATTTAGATAGAAACTATAAAGGATTAAAACAAAGTCGAGAAGTCAGTCAATCACACTGATATTCCAGGTTTGTCCCATTCAGGCCTAAGAAAAGGCATATATAAAACAGGTTTATTTTGTCAAGATATTTTAAAGGATAACTAATTTTGACAGATTTTTAACCATTAAAATGTTATTGGTGCTAGTGGAACATAAGCAATGGATGAACGCTAACTTAAATCCAACCGCTTAAGAAAAATAAGGTCCACGCAGGGACGGATCCAGGAATTTAAGTAGGGAGGGGCTAAAATTTTTTTTACAAAATATTAAGTTAAAAATTTATTTTTTTAATAATTTTTTTATTAATATTTTTTAATTTTTTTTATATATAATAAAAAGAGGGATGGGAGGAGGGGGGGGGGGCTGAAGCCGCTGCTTGCCCCCCCTAAATCCGTCTCTGGTCCCACGTATAATGTAATAATTGATCTTGCACAAAAAAAATCCGTGTGGAATGGGGTCAATGTACCACTTGCAAGCTCTTGACACTGATACATGATAATAAGACTATTTTGGATAGAATCTATAAAGAATAAAGACAAATTAAGTAGAATACCAATTAAATGTTGATTTTTTTTTCATTAATACAAGCACATAAAATTGGATATGAGACTTAATTCTGGTTTCTAATTTGCATAACGATTAAAAAATTTAAGATTGACTGTGAAGAGAATGATATTAACAACAAGAACGAAACAAAGACAAAAACCATTCATCAAGAAACATTCCCCTCGAAAGTTAAAATAATCCAAGCGGTGGTACGTATTTTACTTGAGGATCGAACTCATTAAAATACATCAAATTTTATGCATCTGTTCTATATATATATATATATATATTTATATCATATAGTATTCTGACCTTAGACAAGATAAATTTGATGCGATGGCATATGCAAACACAAACAGTGGAGGCAAATGGGATCAGGTCACGAGACTATGTTTTTACAATAATTTCATTAATTTGTCACCATTTGAGAATATATATATATATATATATATATATATATAATGGAGAAAATATTTATAAAGATCAACAACAGTCTCTTTATGGTAAAACTAAAAGATTAAATATAACCATGGAGTTAAACATGAACGAAAATTCTTCACTAGGAGAAGACAAAATGTTAAGTTGATGGAGTGAATTCCAAGTGGGCATTTTATAATGTTATGAGTGTATTTTTAACTAATAATATAAAGTAATTTTATAATATTGTTCAACCATGACTCTACATTTATATTAGATAGTTTTATAAAAGTTAATCAAGTAATCTGAATAAATTGAATGAGGTTGTTCAGAATTGGAGGCAACCTCATTCAATTTGATTCTGCTCAAAGGTGTGGTGCCACAGACAACGTTAAAGAGGGTATTGCCCGGGCCGGGTGGTTTGTGGGCCTTAATATATTTTTTTTAAAATAATTTATTTCAATAAAAAATGTTTTAAGGAATTTATTTGTTACGTCGAATGCTAAATATAAAACAAAAAACTTCAATTGCATAACTAGTTAAAAATAAAATATTATTAATAAAAAAACAAATTATAAAAATTGTATGAGAAAACAAGAAAGATATATGATTATTAAACCTAAAAATTAATTCTAAACATTAATCTTCCTTAGCTATAACTAATACAATGAATATAATTTTACATGAATTTAAGATGAAGTTATGTGAAGATAACTGAGTGTACTTATCAAAATCAACCATGCACTAAATTATCAATGAAAAGTAAAGTAGTGATTGTGAAAGAGGAGGAATGAATTGAAGTAGACCAGCCATGACAAAAAGGAATTGCAAAATAAAAGTAGAAGATCAGAAAGTAAGCAGAAACATATTCTTGATGGAGAAATTGGGCACATGTATGATCCTATCAAGTGTATATTTAAATGAATATGTCAACTATTACTAACACATTTCAGACTTATGCAATTTGGATTAAAATTGAAAAAAAAAAGTGTAAATATTTTTTTTTGACTGGATAAAAGTATAAATAATAGGGTTAAGGAAATGAATATTTTTTTATGGATAGAAATAAGAGGTAAAGAAATGTTAAAAAAAAAAAACACTTCACTTGTTTAGATGAACAAAAGATAATGCAGAAAAAAAATCTATGAAAAATATCTTGATATTAATTAAAAAAATTAAATTTAACTCCTAATAAATATTTTATTTTATTAAAGTTTCTTAACATAAAAAATATAATTTTATATTTTCTAAGTACTGTCTAATTCGACAGATCCATCAATTAATTCATATTAATTGAGTTATATTTAGATTAACTTTTTTTAGTTTAATCCAATCCAATTTATTTTGACATCAGTATCTTCGATTCATTACATTTTAATAAATTCAAAAACTAATTTAACTAGGTCAAGAGCCCCTATACTGTGGAGATTTTTTCTTCTTCTTCTTGATATATGAGTGTCATCTCCCTATTTTTCTCGTTCGTATATTTCTAGTCATTTTTGCACAATTTTGTTTTTCTCCATTCATAAAAAAAATCCAAACATAGGCACAGAATAAAAGAATGTAAAAAGGAGTATGCAGTGAAGTTGGATTCCAAGAAACTTTTCAGACGAGGACTAGTGAAAGTGGGAAACACAAAGTTACCATTAGACAGAACCGTACCTCCACTCTCTGACATATTATTGACCCAAAAAGAAAGAAATTGTGGATGGAATATTTGAAAAATAATTAAAGACCATGCAATCATCATGTATATAGTAGTATAAAGATAAAGGAAATATTTTTTTGTGATTTCTTCGATTACACGTATATTTCTTTTTTTTATTATTATTATTATTTTGATATCTCTTGTTTTAACGGTGTTAAGTTGATGTTAATTTTTTTAAATAAATTTATATTTATATTTAATTTATTTATTTAAAATCTCGTAATTATCTTTATATTAAAAAAAAAAGAGTATGTTTCTAAAGAGAAAAAGAATGATTATTCTTCCTCTATAGTTTGTGTTATTGTTGTTCTTTTAAAGGGGTGATAATTTTGTTCTCTTTTTTCTGTTCTGTGGTATTATTATTACAATGAGAAATATTTTTCTTACCAATTATTTTGTGTTCAACAATTTGTAACAAGGGTATTTTTTTTTTAATATTATAAAAATTATGTGCGAATTACATTCACACAAAAAATTAACAAACATTGACATAAAAAATTAACGAACGAGTTACCAGGATATATAAATTTTCCAAGATCCGTATGATTTAAATTTTTTTATATGACACAATTGTTTATTGCATCATTATTGTAGTTTTCCAAGGCCGGCAGGGAGACGCTCCATCATAATCCATAGTCAATGAGCAAAGTTGAATCCTAACAACCAAAGCATGGTTAGAAAAACAATGGAATATTGAGAGGCATGTGTGCTATTGCTATTGCTAGCTTCTCTGTGTTCTTGAATGTAGCTGGGTACATGAATCATGGACAAAAACAAAAAGCAGAAGCAGCACGATGTATTTCTTAGCTTCAGAGGAGAGGACACCCGAAACAGCTTCAGTAGCCATCTTCGTGAAGCTCTGAGCCAGAGGTCAATTGAGACATTTCTAGATGAGAACCTTGAAAGAGGACAAGATGTGTGGACAGAAATTGCAAAAGCAATCAAGGTTTCACGTCTTTCCATTGTTGTTTTCTCAGAAAACTATGCTACCTCCACATGGTGCTTGAAAGAACTTGTCCAAATACTTGAATGCAGAAAAAAGCAGAATCAGATTGTGATACCTGTCTTTTATCAGGTAAATCCCTCAGATGTAAGGAAACATACGGGTAATTACAGAAATGCATTCGCAAAGCATGAGCAAGATCCTAAAGGGGAAGAAACTGAAACTAAGGAAGAGAAAATCTCCAAGTGGAAAACTGCTCTCACTGATGCAGCTAATATATCTGGATGGCACTGTCCCAGAGATAAGTAAGTCAAAAAGCACTGTTTCCGAACTCAAAATATCATGTTATGTTATGTTGATGATAATATTATCTCCAAAATACATTTCATTTTTAACTGGTTTATTGACTTGTGTAAGGATTAACATTTGTGATATTGAGCCTTTAAAAAGATGTTTTTTTTATGCAAATATATTTTCTCTTATATATTTTTGAATTGTTTTAGAAAAACACACAATTATAATTGTTTCAATGACTTTGTCTCCATTTTTACCTATGTTAGGAACCAAACCGTAGTGATCAAGGAAATTGTGAATCGTGTATGGGAAATGCTTCACCAGCCAGACCCCACTGCTTTTAATGTTAGGGACGAATCTGTAGTAGTCATCAAGGAGGAAAAGCTTCTTCACTTGCGAGAACCCAGTACTGCACTAAAAGGCCCTGTCCTACACCAAGAGAATTTTACAAAGGTAGAATCCTTTCTAAACACAGATGATAAGGTCATTGGAATTTGGGGTAAGGAAGGAATTGGTAAGTCAACCATTGCTGAAGTCTTATCTGCCGAACGCTTTTCCAGATATGATCATGTCTGTGTGGTGAATGCCAAGGAATCTCCTAATTGGCTCAATAAGCTTTTCTCTGAGCTATCTAAAGAGGAATTAGTTTCCCAACAAAATGTCGACATCACAAGATTAATCTCTCATATGCAGAGCACACTCAGTAGTAAAAAGATTTTCATTGTACTTGATGATGTCACTGGGGATAGTTTAGACTCATTAGAGTATTTACATGGAGAGTATCGTAACCAACATTCCCGTAGTAGACTCGTTATAACAACACGAGATAAGCATTTGCTTGAAGGAAGGGTTAATGGGATATGAGTTGAAGGAATGGGAAAATCCACAATCTCTCAACCTTTTTTGCCTAGAAGCCTTCAACAAAAGGTCTCCCCAAAGGGGCTATGAGAGTCTCTCAGCAAGAGCAGTTCAATATGCTGGAGGAGTTCCGTTAGCTCTTAGAGTTTTGGGTTCACATTTTCGTAAGAAACCAACGGAATTCTGGGAAAGTACTTTGAAAGAACTCCACAAGTATCCTCAAGATAAAACTCGCAGAGTGTTGGAAGTCAGCTACACTGAATTACATGATCTAGAAAAGAATATATTTCTAGATGTTGCATTCTTTTTCAAAGAAAAACAGAAAGATCATGTTCTCAGGATATTAGAAGCTTGTGGTTTTGAACCAACTATAGGAATAGAAAATCTTGCACGCAAAGCTTTGTTAAGTGTTTCAAAGAGCAAGATAATACAAATGCATGACTTGATACAACAAATGGGTTTGGAGATAGTACGTCTAGAAGATAGATATGATCTTGGAAAACGTAGTCGATTGAAGGATAATGATGCTCGTGAAGTCATTGAAAATAACAAGGTAAGATCAACTTTATTTTTATATAGAATAATAATAATTGTAGCAAACTTGATACTAACTACTAATTATTTACTTTTGGTGTTTTGTCAGGGAACTAATGCAATTCAAGGCATAGCGTTGGATTTGTCTCAAATTGAAAATTTACCTTTGCGTGTTGACACATTCACAAAGATGAAAACCTTAAGATTTATTAAATTCTACAACACCTTAGGTCAGAGTTCTACTTCTATTAATACATACCTCAACCTTCCTGCAACTCTTGAGTCATTTTCTGATCAACTGCGGTACATTGAGTGGTTCGGATATCCATTTGAGTCTCTTCCGTCATCTTTCTATGCTGAGTTGCTTGTTGAGATTCACATGCCACACAGCAAAGTTAAACAACTTTGGCAGGGAGTGCAGGTAAAGAAAGATATATCCAAACACATGTTTATACTTTTTTCTTTTGTTCTATTGAGGATTTTCCTTTTGAGTGTGTGTTTGGATTTCATTTTCATTCAACTCAATCTAACACTCACACTACTTCTCTTGTCTGTTTATGCATTAGAAAGTTCAATTCTTTTGTTCAACGCCACTCTTAACAGATTTTCAAACACACTCTGCAATGTTTACAGGAACTTAATAATTTAGAGAGAATTGAGCTAAGTGGATGCAAGCAGTTTGAAAAAGTTCCAGATTTGTCTAAGGCGCAGAAACTGAGATGGGTTAATCTTTCCTATTATGAAAGTTTGCACTATCTTCATCCATCTGTTTTATCCTCTGACACGCTTGTTACTTTGATACTGGATGGGTGTACAAGGCTAAAGAGTGTCAAAGGTAAGCATGTCAAATCTCTAAAGGAGATCAGTGTGACTAGGTGCTTAAGTATGAAGGAATTTGCAGTGTCATCAGATTTAATTGAAATCTTGGATTTGAGCAACACAGGAATCCAAAGACTGGGCACACAAATAGGGCGTATGAAGAAACTTTGGCGGCTCAATCTTGAGGGTTTAAGACTTAGGCATTTTGTAAAGGAGTTATCTTGGCTGACATCTCTCAAGGAGCTGATGCTTTGTGATACTTTGGCAGTAATTGAAAAAGAGAAACTACGTGTCCTGTTTGATGGGACAAGGTCACTAGAAAAACTACATATGAAGGACATGTGTAACTTATTTGAACTCCCCGACAACATCAGTGCCTTATCAAAATTACAAGAACTAAGGCTAGATGGAAGCAATGTGAAAAGCTTGCCTGAAATTGAGAAACTTGAAATGTTGGAAATTCTGTCCTTGGAGAATTGCGAGTTACTTCACTGCCTACCAAAGCTTCCTTCCCGCATAAAATACTTAGGTGCCATTAACTGCGAGTCATTGGCGTCAGTGTCAAACTTGAACACTTTGGCTACAAAGATGTGGGGGATGGCCAAATTCATCACATTCAAGAATAGCTTGAAATTGGTGGGAGGTCGTCCATGGGAACTTATTACGGAAAGCATCCAGTTAACAATGATGCATGCTGTATTTGACAATGTGCGAAGTAGACACATTGACTCACATGGATACAACTATACCAGTGTTCAGCTTTGTTTACCAGGAAACATGGTCCCAAGCCAGATCAAATATCAAGCCACTAAGTCATCCATAACCGTCAAACTTCCCGTCAAACGTTCCAGCTTGATGGGCTTCATTTATACAGTGGTTGTTGGTAAAATGGGAACGAAGAAGCAGAAGATAAAATGTAAATGCCTCTTGCCAATAGAAGGCATGATGGAGGAAGCGTGGCTAGATAGTGACATTGAGGGATTGGAGTCGGATCATGTTTATGTATGGTATGATCCATTGCACTGTGACAGCATTCTTCAATATCATTATGATCAACCAGAGGCTCGTTTTGAGTTTTGTGTTGCAGATGATAATGGGAAAGTTGATCATGGTTCAATCTGTATTAAAAAGTGTGGGATACGCCTTGTAACTGATTCAGAAGTGCCCGTTGTCTTAGATGGCTTGAAATCAGAGTTGGATTCAGACACTAGAAAAACAATGGACTGGACAGTTCAACGGATGAAAGCCTACACTGATAGAAGACATGGTATGCAACTCATTACTCTCTTCCACTAATCTCTAATAACTTGTATTCTCTTGCCAATTTCTCATTTTTCTTGTGTTCAGGTACAAAATCCAACACAGAGATAGTTGAACTAGATTCAGCTGAAGAAGGTAATGATGAAAGGAAGAAAAGCCAGTATTCTGATGTGGAAGAGAGCTTCAAATCTACTCACAAAGAAACGGATACCGATTCTGCAACAAATGATAGTAGGCAGAATACCAGAGGATCTACAGAAAAGTCAAGTAAGGAATTCTGTGTACATGCCATTATTTTATAAACCATATAATGTATCTTCACACTAACAAGTATTCAACTGAGAAACTTTATGCTTAGGAGAAATTATTTTTCTACAATAGATTATGGTTAGGTTTCACAATAAATTTAGTTAATTTTTACTTTTTTTTTATTAGGACAAAATATGTTTTTAATCTCGAAGTATTCAACATTTTTGTTTTTAATCCCTAATCCCTAAAATATTTGTTCATTTTGCTTTTGGTCTCTCAGTTAGTTTCGATATGATTCTTTTAGATGTCTCATTAATTAAGTGACATGTATTATTAAAAAAATTATTTATTTATTTGTTTTTTAAAAAAAATTTAAAATAAAAAATTATTTAAAAAAAAATTAACGTATGTGTCTCATTAATTAAGTGATATGTGACATTAATTTTTTTTTTTACTTTTCTTAATTTAAAAAAAATGAATGCCATGCGTGTCATTAATTATGTGACATGTGGCATTAAAAGAATTAAAAAATATTTTTTTAAAATTAAAAAAATAAAATAAAATTTAATACTACATGTAAGTTTTTTTTTTTTTTATGAATAAAGAAATTAAAAAATGGCATTAAGGTCTACAAAAGAGAGTGCCTGAGGCATCAGCAACTAAGTAATTCGAAGCTGAAGCTGGACAATAATTTAATAAAATAAACGGGGAGGAGGATTTGGCTCCTGACTTAGCAAGAATGTCTGCCACATTATTTTCTTGCCTAAGCATGTGCTTGAAGCTAATATTCCAAGGTAGTTGTACGTAATCACGAATGGCCGAAACCACACCTGCATGAGGATGAACAACATCGAGCCCCTCAATGATGAATTTCAAAGAAGTGGTGGAATCCCTCTCACAAATAACATTAGAGAAACCTTTTGTGTGGGTAAGTTTAATGCCATGAAAAATAGCACACAGCTCAGCGGTGATGTTTGAAGTAAAACCACAATTGCCCATATAACCCGTGATCCAATTGCCTACAAAATCTCGTAGAACGCCACCAAAACCTGACAAGCCAAGATTACCAAAGGAACTACCATCCGTATTGATCTTGATGTAGTTTTGCGGAGGAGGTTCCCAATTAACCAGTATCCTATCTGTTGAGGATGAGTTGGTCGAGCTTGTCCCTTTGGCTAGATGTAGAAGAGAACTTATCTGGTTATGCATATACCAGTCTGGCCAAACTATATCGTTAAAAACCACCTCATTCCTCGCACGCCAGATCATCCAGCAAGTGATGCCAAATAAGAGCTGAAAATTTCCTTGAATGATACTTCTGAGCCAGTATGCAGCATCATCAATGAAAAAATCAAGACCATACTGCAACTGGATGTATTGCCACATCTTACATGCATAGGGACAATCGCGAAGGATGTGAATCCATGTTTCATTGGCATCTCCACACTTGCAACAAGAAGAATCAGTAGTAATATGCCGCATGAAGCGGAAAGAGTTAGTAGGAAGACTCCCTCTATAGGTGAGCCAAATAAAGTGTTTAACATTCTCAGGTAGCTTGGACTTCCACACCCACGACCAGAACTCAGCACAAGTAAGATGAAAAGCAGGCTCTCGACTCAACCACGCATAGGCGGACTTGGTATCATACCTTCCCGAGCTAGATGCATTCCACCTAATAATATCCGGCATAGAAGGATTAAGAAACAAGTATGGAAGGGTGTTCCAAATGTCTTGGGGCAAGGTTGTAGTAAGGATGTCAAAGTGCCAATAGCCATCAAAATAGACATCCTTAACGCGTAATTGCATGTCCCTTTCATGGACCTCATCTACCATGCCATACAATGGTCCCTCCTCTAACCAAGGATCAAACCAAAAGGAGCAATCCTCGTCTCCAATCCTAAACGTGAAACCTTGCTTGAGATGAGATAAGACTTTCATGATAGAGGACCAAACATACGAGCTGCTTGTGGAATTCTTAAGGTGAAGAATATTCTTTTGGCCAATATATTTCGCATATAGTAAGCGAACCCATAACTTATCCTTGCCGTGCAAAAGATCCCACACATGCTTGCCAAGTAGGGAAATGTTAGCTTGGCGACATCGACGAATGCCCAAACCTCCTTTGGCACGAGTTTTAGAGATCGTAGACCAATCTACCCAATGATTGTGATTCCCTCCCCAGATGAAGCATCTTAACCTAGAGTCAATTTTATTGCAAATTCCCTTCGGGATCCATAGGTTTTGCATAGAGTAGGAGGGGATAGCAGATATAACTGACATAACCAAAGTTACTCTACTAGCACAGCTAAGGAGTTGGCCCTTCCAACCTGCAATGCGGCTATTGACACAGTCTGTGAGGGAGGCAAAATCCTCCTTAGTGGTCCTACCTACCAAGAGAGGGAACCCCAAGTCTCTGCCTGGATTATGAGTGTGTTGGAACTCTAATATAGTGGCGAATTGCTGAATTTTGCTACGCGGAACATTCTTAGAGACGAAGAACTTAGATTTTTGACTATTGACTTTCAAGCCAGAAGCAAGAGAAAATAGACGGATAACATCCTGGACCAACTGCACTTGATTTGCCGACGCCTTAGTGAACAACAAACAATCATCGGCAAAGAATAAATGTGATATCTTAGGGCCACCTTTGGAGACCGTAACTGGTTGCCAATCCCCACTACTCACTTTCTCCTGAATGAGAAGTGCTAGCTTCTCAATGCATAGAAGAAAGAGATAAGGTGACATTGGGTCTCCCTGACGAAGACCACGTCTTGACGAGAAAGAGGGCAATCTCTCATTGTTCCATTTTAAGGACAAGGACGTAGTAGTAGTGCAGTTCATAACCAAGTCTATTATGCGGTCCGAAAACCCAAATTCCTTTAGAGTCAATCTCAAGAAGCTCCAATCAACCCTATCATAGGCTTTTTCAAAATCGATCTTGAACATAACATATCCAATCTTTCCAGTCTTCTTATGCATACTATGAACAATCTCTTGGGCGATGATGACATTTTCACAAGTTTCCCTCTTGGGGATGAAGTTACTTTGAAGGGGACCAATGATAGAATCTAGGTGTGGTTGAAGGTGATTCACTAGGACTTTGGAGACCAATTTGAATAGAACATTACAAACACTAATCGGTCTAAAGTCCCTGATGGACGTGGGATTCTCCGACTTAGGAATGGGAACTATCAAAGTTTTAGTCATTTGGGATGGGACAACAGTTGTGGCAAAAATCTCAGCTACCATGCGCGTAATATCATCCTTTATATGTGGCTAGAAGGTTCTGAAAAATATAGGTTGAAATCCGTCTGGCCTAAGGGCTTTGTAAGGGTTCATGCTAAAGAGGGCATCCTTCACTTCCCGCAACGTGACGGTAGTGGCTAGGCCGAGGGAGACATGATCCTCTAATCAAGGAACATGCACTAGCTGTAAGCAATTGGGAAGACATCTAGCAGTAGATTGGAAGAGACCTTGGTAGAACGATTGAGCTTCCTTCTGAATAAAGGATGCATCAGTGCACCAAATATTATTGATAAATAGGCCATAAATGTTATTCTTGCATCTTCTGATAACCGTTTGAGTATGAAAGAATTTGGTATTCTTGTTGCCAAATCTTACCCAATTCTCACGGGACTTCTGGAACCATAACATTTCTTCGCGAAAAAGGATCTGGTTGTACTGGTCCTGCAAGGCTTTCTCGAACTGAATCAAGTCAAAAGTAGCCTGAGTCTCTAGTTCTCAGTGGACTCCTTTGATACGAACTTCTAACTTCTTTTTGTCCTGAAAAATATTCCCAAAGACCTCTTTGTTAAAGGTGATAGAGCTGTCACGAACCTTATTAAGCTTATGGAAAGTGTCTCCGGTAGTTTGACCCCATGCTTGTGTCACAATATTTGCATACTCCGAGTGGGAAAGCCAAGCTGCTTGAAAATGAAAGGAAGGGTTTATGCGGGAGTCAGCTTTTCGACAAGAAAGAAGGAGAGGATTGTGGTCCGAGTTGTGGGGGAGAAGAGTTTCCAACAACGCATTGGGGTAGGCAAGACGCCAGTCAACGTTAGCCACGCACCTATCGAGTTTTTTTTGTATGAACCCCCTTGCTTGAATATTCCTGCGCCACGTGAAGAAGCTCCCTGTGGTTTCCATATCAATAAGGCCACACTGGGTGAGAACGCCGTAAAGAGCATTGGCTCTAACTTGGTGGAAGGCTCCCCCTGCGACCTCCGATGGTTGAGTAATCTCATTCCAATCGCCAATGACTAGCCACGGTCCTTCCATGTCATTGCCAATCTTGATCAAGTGGTCCCAAAGAACAGCCCTCACCGTAGGAATAGGGGAGGCATACAGTGCAGAGCAGTTCCACCTACTATTCGCCTTCTCTAGCCTAAAGGTAATACATTGATTTATGGAGTGTAGAAGAGTAAAGTTGACATCCAGCCTTTCTGACAAGACCCAAATACCTCCTGCATGTCCTCTAGCCTCCTGAATAAATACCTTCTCATACCCCAATGACTTCCAAAAATTTTCAACCCTATGGAATTGAACATGAGTTTCGTAGATGAAGAAAAGGGAAGGTTTATGGGTTTTAATCATATATTTGACGTGCCATTTCGTACAACGGCCAACCGCTCCTCTTATGTTCCATGATATGATTGATATATCTTGTAAACAATTCATGACAACATAATGAAAAAGAGGAGGGGAACCTGAGCCATGGCCCTACGTTGGCATGGCTTGGCTTACAGGGACTAACTCTTAAGCCACATTGGCCACCTTCTTACCTTGAGAATCTTCAACCATAACCACATCAATATTAAGGTTCAATGCAATAGCATCAGCATGCACACCAGGTACCGTGGTGTTAACCCCATTTTGATTTACATGATTATTCGCATGAATATTAAACATGGACGATGATGGCGTTGATGTGGGGTCCGGTGGAGTAGTATGAGCTGGAGGTAGTACCTTTTTATTTGTCTCATGTGAATTCATGTTGATCTTTGCAGCATTTTGAATTAATTGTGTAATAGGAGTAGAAAAATCTGAACATGATCTTTTATGAGCAGGTGGGGCCACGTGGCTAGATTGATTTGCATGATTGCTTTTTAAATTTCCCACTTTCTCTTTCTTGCCACGAATATTGGGATTTTGTTGTGGGAGAGATAATTTATTCTTATCCTTTTTAAAAATAAAATCCCGAGCCATCATATTCTCTTTCTTTTTTGAATTTGAATTATTGTTGTTCTGTTTCTTCCTTCATTGCACAACAAGCCAATCACCATGAATAGGATCATGATTGGCATCTGTTATTTTTGTTGCGATTTCCACCTGCTCTCCTGAATTAATGGGGACATTAATTTCAATAATTGGAGATGTATCTACTGTTATTGCGGTGGTTGCCGAAGCAATTGGCGGCACCGTTCCTTGTGAGGTTGATAGTGGGGTTTCCAACGGAGATTCTAGTTGCTTCTTAGTGCACTCCCTTGTAACATGGCCGTAACAACCACATGTGGAGCATATACGATGGAGACCTTCATACTCCACTCGGTACCAAAAATCTTTCAACCAGACCTTCCCAACAACTGGTTTAGTAAGATCGATTTCAATGCAAACTCGTGCAAACCTGCCTCGCCTGATGTCTTTGGTATTGGAGTCCACCTTAACTGGTTTCCCAATGGCCGCTGCTAGTGCAAGCAAAATGCTTTCATCATAGTAAATAAGGTTGAGACCCGGAAAGCAAATCCACACCAGCGTTTTTTCAATCTTCGCAGATGGAGAGATAAACTCAAGAGACCAACGTTGCACTGTAAGGTAATGATCAAATAACATCCAGGGCCCTTCATCCATAACCTTTTGGCGATCACCTGCGTTGTCAAACTTCACCATGAAATAACCATTGCCAATGTCCATAATTTCAAAGCTTGCAACTAGCTTCCATAGTCTATGTAGCTTATCCCGCATCAAAGAGTAGCCTATACTTTTGCCCAAAAGCTTCATCACTAATGCATCTTGCCAAGGAGCACATAGCCCATCGAACACCTTGTCAGAGATATGAACCATTGTTTGAGGGGATTACCGTCTTCATATTCAATTCTTGTCAATTGCTGTTGGATTAGGTCCACCCTAGGCCTGGGTGCCGGAATGAATCTATCTCCCATGAACATATCACGGAAGGATGGTTGTGGAGGTGGAGTAGGAAAGGGATGACCACCGCTGCCATCTGGTGGTTCGTTGCCGGAGCCAGAGCTGTTCATCAAACCTGCAGAGAAAATAAAGTCCTGAGCCATTTACTCTCTTTTACCAAAAGTACTCCTGTTTATTTATTCTACTACGTGTAAGTTAATTAATGAGACACGTGACATCTATCCGTGTCAGAAACGAAACTCACAGGAAAAAAATACAAGAACCATTACTAGAGGAAAATGTTCAATTTTGGGAAAAAAACATATTTGGTCCCTTTTTATTACCTAAAAAGTTTGTTTGAGATAAAGAGAAAAATAATATTATAAGAAGCAACATATCATTTTCTTTGGAAATAGTATCTGAACGAGAAGATGGCGCTACAACTGAAGGCCGGGATCAAATTTCAAAATCTAAGTCGACAGAGGTATTGCTTTTGATTCATATATATGTAAATTGTGATCTACTACTTAAAATAATAAACTCACCCTCTGGTGTTTTTCTTCCATAATGTTGACATCATCAAGGTTCTTTCTGAACCTACTGTTGAAAAAAGACCCAATGTTGAAGCTGAAAACCAAGAGGTAATCACAAATCTAGATTGAGCATTTAACCTGCTTTTGGGACTTAGCATGTTTTTTTATTTCTTTTCGCAGCAGCCAATAATCGAACCAGAAGACAAATCGAGAACCAAGAAGAAACTAAGGTTGACCGAGGTAAAAAAGCTTAAAAAATACTCATTTTTCTTATCTGAATCCCTGAAAAAATTATGAGTTGTTATAGGTCATTGATAAATAAAAAAATCTAGATTGAGCATTTAACCTGCTTTTGGGACTTAGCATGTTTTATTAT
Source organism: Amphicarpaea edgeworthii (assembly GCA_014843725.1). NCBI lineage: Eukaryota > Viridiplantae > Streptophyta > Magnoliopsida > Fabales > Fabaceae > Amphicarpaea > Amphicarpaea edgeworthii. The sequence goes on from CM026321.1 coordinate 21,160,044, forward strand.
TTCTTTTTGCAGCAGCCAATAATCGAACCAGAAGACAAATCGAGAACCAAGAAGAAACTAAGGTTGACCGAGGTAAAAAAGCTTAAAAAATACTCATTTTTCTTATCTGAATCCCTGAAAAAATTATGAGTTATAGGTCATTGATAAATAAAAAAATCTAGATTGAGCATTTAACCTGCTTTTGGGACTTAGCATGTTTTATTATTTCTTTTTGCAGCAGCCAATAATCGAGCCAGAAGACAAATCAAGAACTGAAGAAGAAACTAAGGTTGACCCAGGTAAAAAAGCTTAAAAATACTCATTTTTCTTATCTGAAATTTTTTTTTGCTTTATGTCCCTATCTATGTGGTGCCACAAGATCAATTGTTAATATACGTTGATATAGTGTTATGTTATCGGTAGAGATTTGAATTATTTTCAAGGACTAACAAAAATAAAATAAAAAATGATATTTTTTAGGATTCAAAAGTTATTTGAGACCTTATCTAATTTATCTGAAAAATGAGTCATAATTAGTTATACTACTCTAAGGTGATATCAACATTAATTTCAATTCAGGCGAAAGGGTAATGAATGATGCAACTTGTGCACCTGACCATGTTCTCCAAGATGATGCATATACAAATACTCCCATGAATCTTGAGGATTGCATGAATCAGGTCGATCAAAATCCCTTTATCATGATCGACTTTATGTCAATGTCTTCAAAGCAGTACTTTGAATCAAGTGATCAACATCAACAACAATCCTTAACAAAATATGATGGGAATTTTGAAGTTGCTTTGGAAGAACTTCGAGAACTGGCCTTTTCCCAATCCATGACCAAAAATGTTAAAGATGCCGAGTTTGGAAAAAAGCTTGAAGCTGCCGTTCAAAAACTTGAAAATTTCCCCCAAGAGTTAAACGAAGAGCTAAATGGGAAAATCAAGTCTTTCTTCGATCTCTACAAGCAAGCATGCAAAAATGTAAAAGAACAAGAAGTAACTCGTGATACCATCACCCGGATTACCGCAGAAAAGGATGCAGATTTGAACAAACTGAAAACTGCATGGAGCCGAGTTAATCAACTTAAATATGCCATTTTGGAGAGAGAGCCGAAAATTGAAGGACTCAGAATGAAAGAGACTGATTTCAACGATAAAATAAAGAAGTTACAAGAGGAGCTGAAAATTGAAGAACTCAGAAAGCATGAGACTGATTTCAATGACAAAATAAACAAGTTACAAGAGGAGCTAAGTGGTGTTGAAAAAGACAAGGCAAGGCTTGAAGCTGCACAAGCAGAGAATGTTGCTGAGAAGACAGATGTTGTTGCTTCAGCAAAACATGTCTCTACTAACTTAGGCAGGCTTCTTAAACAAGAGAAGGAGCTTGACGAGGCACAGGCCAAACTTGACAGAGAATTTCAGGCCTTAAAAAGGCATTACAATAAGATGAGAGTTGAGCCTCCTTTTTAGTCCTCTTAGGATTTGTTTTATGTTTGTTGATGCAGTATATTGCTTTTGATTCCACGTTTTGTTTTGTTTTTTTAAGCCAAAAACTACAACCGATGAAGGAGACACCCTGATCAATAAAATGAAGATTCCCGTGGTTTATGAAACTTTTGTGAATGGTCGAAATTTCTGTATATGGCTCTTGGAAGTGGTTCTTATGATCTGTGGTAGGTTCTAATTATGGGGTCTGAAGATGTTGATTTGGTACTTTAGCAGAAAAGAATTCCGGAGGTGTTGTTGTTGTGGTGTGTCTGGTGCTATGTAGCAGTACTTTGCCTGGTGTGGGGGAGCAGTTTCTGTACTAAAATTTGGTGGGGTAAGGTTGAAGTTGAATTTGGAGTGTGCTGATGTTATGGGAACTGTCTTTCAGGTGTTTAATTAGCCATAAGTTGGAATATGCATTTTGGCGAACACTTGGATGAGCCTTACAATTTTCATTTTATCTCTGTCAGTTTCAGTTTCACTTGGATGAACCCTACTTTGTTGTATTGTATTGTGGTTGCTTTTCTGCCTCACTTGTGGGCAGCCGGGCAGGGGCTTTATTTATTGAATTTTCTTGGCTTATAAAAAAATATTTACCTTATCTTTAATTGGTTTTAAAGAAGGAATGTGAGATTGCAATTCTTTTCATTGAAGTACGGGCTGCCATTGCTACATTTGTCTTTGGGGTGCTTTTTTGATTGAAGGAGAATAGAAATGGAGGAAGATTTAGAGTTTCCAAGAGTTTTTGTCACCCATTATTACACTATTTCTTCTTAAACAATCTTATCTCATTGTATCTTTTCTTTTAGGCCAAATGATTTTTTTATTTTTTTTATCTTTTATCTTATTTATTTTGTTCATTTTAGTCTTTATTTTTTAAAATATTCATTTTATTCTTTAGGTTCTAAAAAATGTTTAAAATAATCTTTTTTTAGTGTAATTTTAATGCTGAAGTCCAAAAATATAGTCTTTTCTTGACAGTTTGATTGAAAATTATGACATTTTTCTTTGTCGATGGGGATCAATTTCTGGGTGTACTATTGTCTCCCTGCACTCCCAAATGTCCGTCCACAAGGAGTTCCTCGTGAAAAACTAACTGAAGAGAGAAAATAATTAAGTAAAATTTCAATGAGATTCCTTACTTATAATATCTGTGAATATGAAGTTGTAAACACGAGCATAAATAGGAGCACGTGTCAACTAAAAAATCAACCAAAATAAACAATATATCAATTTGAACCTAATTAAAAAATCAAAAGACTTGATTCAACCTTTTAAAATAATGGAATCAAATTGTGTTTAGTATCTTTTGGTTTCTCCCATCCCATCCCACAAGCAGCAATGGATGAATTTAAAGCCAGCTTTTTAACAATTGACGTTTATTACCTACTTTATGGAAATTGATCTCCGTCAGTTTTGGTATGCTGAATACATTTTTATTTTTTATATTGAAGGGTATGTTGAATACAATTAAAAACATATGTTATTGATATATGTTGTAAATTATCGATATAAGACCAAATAAAAATATTGATATTGATAGAGTAGAGACCCAAAACCTGATTAAAAAAAAATGGAAGAGAGAAATGAAAATTCATGTAGAGAACTAATAGCATGCATGACTTGTAACATCTACACTGTAACTGTAAGTAGTATAAGCAGAGGCATCAGGCATGCCTTTCATCTGGGAATTAATTCAGATGGGGCTATGATGGTCAAGTGTTTTGAAATTAAGTAGCAACACATTTTCTTGATCACGACTTTTCACTTCAAACAGTATTATACTTGATAATTTTTAGTTTCTCTATTAAATGATATCATTAATTAAAATCTTTGTTTTAAAAAATAGAGTATTCAACAACCAATTTAGAGAATCAGCTGACACCAAAAGAGAGTCAGACATGGTTAATTAAAATTTTGTATTTAAAAAATAGATATCCAACTACACGTTCATGATACAAGAGCTTATCATATTTAGATCCCATTAGACTATTGATATAAGAAGATAGTACATTCTTGCTACGCACTCACTACACATACGATACAAGAAAATGAAGTGATAAATACATAACAACAAATTGAAACTACACTTAATTATTACAATGAATTACGTTTTCAACACAACAACATATTCACAAACATCTCTTCCCAAATGGCATTCACTGACATCGGTCGCGCCAACAGCATGGGGCAAAGTAACATAATGCACCATAATGCAGTTTTATACAAAGTAACACTTAAAGCCTATTTGGATGCAAGGCTAGAAGTGTTTTTTACGGTTTCTTTACTGAAAAATATTGAAGCTCTCAAAGGTACTCTTCTAACTTGTATCCAAACAGGCATAATCATCTGTAAAATATAAAACACATTGAAATTTCACTTACACTCTATACTTAGCGCCACTTGGGTGGACTGATTCTCACATCCTTTAACGACCCTGATTCTGTCTTCTTCTATTTGCATTAGATCTGTGACTCTTCTTTCTCACTCTTTGATTAAGAATGCCTGCAACAAAACGAATTGACCATTCTGGTTTCCAAAGGAAGAAGCCAATATAGCCCAACACTATTCCAAATATTCCTCTGCATGCATATCCTATTGCTACGGCTTTCCAACCAAACCTGAATTCTTCATCATTCTCAAAGGTATCTGAATCTCCTGTCTTATTTTCATCATGGTGGCAAGATTTTGACAGAGGCATCCCACATAGCCCTGGATTTCTCTGATAGGAATCATTTTGAAATGTGTTGAATTGTTTCCCTGTTGGTATCATCCCCACCAGCTGGTTTTGTGAAAGGTTTAAGACAGCCAAAGAGTAAAGATTGGTCAATGCCTTTGGAATCTCAACCGTGAGCATGTTTGAGGAGAGGTCCAACCATTCCCGATTTTTCAAACCAGCAAAAGTTTGTAGAATAAAACCAGTGATTCTGCTATGGAAAAGGTTAAGCCCTTTCAGTGACTTTAACTCTCCAATGTCTGCTGGAATCACCCCTTCAAATTTGTTATTTGATAAATCAATTGTAGTGAAAGTAGTTAAGATCCTCTCCAGCTCAAAAAAGTTCCCTTTTATGCTGACTGCCACAGAATCATTGTAACTGGAAGAATAGTTTTTGCCAATCATATATTGCAGACCATTATCAACATTCAGCATCATTCCCTTAAAGTTTTTTTATGCAAGCTTTTGGTAAACTGCCACTGAAATTATTGTTGGAGATGTCAAAAACCCACAACATGGGAAAACTATTATTTAATTTGAAACAATTGATGGTACCATTGAACCTATTAGCATGTAGAACAAGGACTTGCAGCTGTTGAAGTGACTCTAGCCAATTGGGAGATGCATCTTGTATGTTATTTTCTCCAAGGTCCAGAAGTCTTAGTTGTTTGCATTTGACAACAGGCGAAGGTAATGGTCCCTCCAATTGATTGCCATTAAAATTCATAGTTTCCAATGCTTCTATCTCAAGATAGGTTCCGGGTATCATTCCACTGGGGTTGTTGCTTCACAGATCCATAACTGAAAGGGAAGGCAGGGTTCCAAGGCATGGTGGAAGCTTGCCTGTCAAGTCATTGTGAGACAAGTTGAGTAACTCAAGGGAGCTTGCATTGCAAGTAGCTGAAGAAATGTGTCCTGTCAATTTGTTATTTGAGAGCGAGAAGAAAAGAGTATTTGATGAGGGAACTGGAACATAGCCCCAGCATGTTGAAGCTAAGGTCAATATAGCCCATGTACATGTTATAATCCATACACATTTTCATCTTTCAAAGCGAGAGATTCCCAACCGATGTTAGAAGGTTATGAGAAAGGTCCAACCAATAAAAACTATGGTTAAACCATTTTGGAATCATTCCATGAATTTGGCTCTTAGATCTACCGAAACATCACTTTTGAGTTGACTAAGAAATTTTGGAAAACTATTAATATTGCATGCAGATAAACTTAATTCTCGAAGGTTGGGAAAGAGGTAGTCTCTCCCATTGTCAAAACTGAAGGAGGTAAAATTATTGTGAGAGAGATCAATATATTGTAGAAATTGCAGATTTGAAAAATTGTGAAAATCTACAACACCGCTCAAGTTGTTTGATGATAGTCTCAAGTCAGTGAGATTTTGATGAAACATTGACTTAGGGATATTACCTTGTAGTTTGTTATAACTGAAATCACATGATCGCAAAGAAAAGGCAGAAAATTCACCAATTGGCCCAATAAGTTGGTTCCCAGCAAGAGATAAGTCCCATAATGACACCAAAGCGGAATTGTTCCATTCAGCGAGTTACCAGACAAATCTAGATAAGTTAGATTAGAAAGTCCACTAATTTTGTCTGGTATTGAGCCATCTAATTTATTATCTGAACAACTTAAAAAACTAAGTTGAGTTAGCCCAAACATTGATGATGGCAATTGGCCCACTAGCTTGTTTTTAGAAAGATCTAAATCTTCTAATTTGCTAATCTTGTTAAACAAATCGGGGATCTCACCACCAAAATTATTATTTGAAAGACTCAAGTGAGTAAGATGCTGAAGGTTGAAAAGAAATGATGGTATCTCATCCCTAAAATTATCCCAACTGAAGTCCAGATAATTTAGCTGTGATGTTCCCCAAACATTGAGCTATGGGTCCTGTGAAATCATTATTTGAAAGTTCAATATGAGTGAGATGTTGAAGATTTGAAAATGATAATGGAATCTCACCACTGAATCTATTCCAACTTAGGTCCAAGAATGTAAGTTGTGTGAGATTAGATAAAAACAGAAGAACATGTCCTTCGAAGCCCATAGACAAAAAATCCAAATGGTTAAGAGACTTCAAATGGTTAATGGAAGGTTTTCCTGAAAAAGCAGTGTAAGAGAGATCCAAGTATCTGAGAGGAGTGCTCCAATTGAACTTTGGAAGTTCACCTTCTAGTTGCCTATTCAAAGACAGATCAAGCTTTTGAAGATTGGGTAAACAGAGTATGTTGTTTGCTAACTTTCCTTGCAATTGAGTACCTGGAAGACAAAGAGAGACCAAAGAAGATGAAAAATTCATTAACAAAGACAGAGAGCTGGGTTTAATCAAAGACATATCTAGGCCATCAAGAGTGAGCTCCCTTAAATTAGTTGCATTTACAATGAGATTTTCCAAGACTGTTGGTTCAATTCTCATTCCTATCCATGAGAGATCAAGCGACACTAACTTTGAGAGGTGAGAGAATTTGGAAGGAATAACTCCATGAAACCAAGAGTCAGATAGGTTAAGATGAGTAAGAGTCCCAAGATCACCAAGCCCAGAAGGCATTGGAGAATTGGGAAAGTCATTGTTAGCAAGGTTGTGTTTTTGAAGATGAATGAGTTTGAAGAGAGTGCTGTTGGAATGAAATTGACCTTGAAGGCAACTGGAGCTAAGGTCTAAGCCAATGACATGACCTGACAAGGAATTACAACTCACCCCATCCCACAAACAGCAATTCGTACCATTTTCCCATGTTTCTGTCTTTGGATATTTAGGCTACTCACACCGACTAGCGAGACTGAATGGGGTTTTGAAGCTAAGCAAGGCAGAGGCTTCATCATGGTTGCATGATGGCACCAATGAAGAAGAGGTGTGTGAAGGAAAATTAAAAAGCAAGAAACTCAGGACAACAAACAGTAACCACCCCATACTTTTATAAATTGTTATGCCCAAATGATTCTAAGCTCAAACCCTTGTTTTGATACTCTGCTTTCTGGGAGATCTAACACGAAAGGTATATGAATATGAGTATAGAATGTAAGAATGGGATGAACGTCAATTTAAAGCCAACTGCAGTGGGATCCCATAATATGAAAATCGAGCCTAAATCTGAGACCAGAGAGACATAGAGCAGTGTTTATAGAAAAAAAAAGTTTGGTGAATTTTGACAAATTGGAATTTGAACCCAGCTGTCTTTGATTTTCAAAGTTCAGCATAAACATAAACAGTGAGCCAAACTATTGATAACAACTATAGAAACATATTATATATATATATATATATATATATCTAAAACACATCTATGATAATGATAGGATACAAGTATCGAATTTGTGCATCACATGACATTGGTCACTTATTTTTGAATCTTTTCTTAGTGTTTCTTTTTTTATCCACTTTTCTTTTTTCTTTTTACTTTATCCTGAACTAACGAATACATGTGTGAAAGAAAATGAAAAGGTAAGCAATTTAAGAGAAAAAATCAAATTAAAAATCACCCCATGTTTTTATAAGTTGTTTTGTTCAACAAATTCAGAGTTCCATTTTTTTTTCTTAGTGCTTCTTTTCTTTTCCTCCTTTGTTTTTTTTTTTCTCTTTTTACTTTACTTGATCTGACACCAATGAAGACATGTTAAGGAAAATGAAAAACTAAAAAATTAGGAGAAGAAGCACAAGCTAGTGGGATTCATCCAGATATTTACTCCTCCATTTTGTCCTCTACTTGCAATGGTTATCTTCATGACCATCATTATGATCGATCCTCATTACCTTCATTATCAACTCAAACAAGGAGTTCTGTAATGTGTCTGTGGTGGTGGATGGCTTTAGTGTGAGGGGATCACCATATATAGTTTCAATATATATGCTTGGAATTGAAAATTTGAATGAAAGGATCATATATGCCAATCAAGTTCATTAGTACTAAGTATTGACAGGCAGAACATGAATCCGCCATACATACCCAAGGGAATTCATAAAAAATTATACAATTGACTTATCTACAAATATATGTATAAAAGACTACAAAATATTATTGGCAACTTGAATGTTTAAATGTTAGCAAAAGGTTTATTGGCTATTTTTATAGCTGCTTAAGTAAAATTAATGGCAGCCAAAAGCACGTTTAGGTGTAGTGTAATCTTTAATTTTAGTATGTAGTATTATACAACTTAACTGAAATTAGCTTTTGTGCTTTCACCAGAAGGAATGAACAGAATGCTTTTTATCTTATTGAATTGGGGCTTCTAAGGAACTTAATGTATTGTGAATCATGTCTCAAAAACTTGTGTCAAGATAGTGGAAACTGGGAAGAGGAGGCATTCTAGCTTTCTATACAACTATACAAGGGTTCCCTTGCTTGATTAAAAATTGTTGGCAAGTGCACCAAGTCGTATCAAGTAGTAAAATGGACAAGTCTAAGTATCGTTTTTCACAGGGACTAGAGCAACATAAATAACTAAGTATTTCTACTATTTTAAACTATAATTAAAGGAATATTTTAAACTATAATTAAAGGAATAGAAAGCAGTAAAAACATGAACTAGTTGTGTGTAATAGAGACTGATGTTCTCAGCCAAGAACATGATTAAAAATGCTATCTGTAATGCAGAATTATCCAATAACAGCAGCAGTAATAGTTATAACAGATTATAAAATGATGCTGTAAGGGGGTTTGAATTTCACCAAAGCTAACACTCTTGTGGCGTGAACATTCTGCATAAATTCCTTCTATATTTATCATTCAAAATTAGCCAACTACTCTATTCTTTGTGTCAATCCCTTGCACTCAGAAAAACTAAGTTTCTTTCCTAAGGCTCTCACCTCTTAACAAAGAAACTAGCAGTAAAAACAGTGGCTATATGATTTGAACAAACCAAGTTTCGATCCCTCGCACCCCCGGTTTATTCTCTCATGTGATTACCAATAAACCAAATTTCGATTTCTCGCACCCCCGATTTATTGGACATCTATTCTCAGTTCAAGAAAATAATCCCCGTTTTCCAACCAAGGTTATATCCTAAAATCATGCTATAAGTGATCAGTTTACAGCAAGCATTAAGCAAGGAAAAAGATGCTAACCCAAAATATAGAAAGTGGAATTCATGCATTAAAAATATTAAAGATACAAATAGAGTGTAGTAGTGGTTACATTCATCCCCTTACAACAATGAAGAGTTTAGCTGCTATGTTCCATGAACATCAGCAACTTAGGTTCTGAGGATAGAGAATGGGGAGTGAGTACAATGGTAGATGATTTCTCATGTTACAATGGGATTTCTTTTTTTTAATCCTAAAATTACATAGGAAAACGCTTCTACTCAGCTCAATGCAACAATGCTCTATCACATCATCCTCAAAAAGCAAAGAAAAAGAATCTGCAGCAGTAGACTTCTTTTCAGAGCAGAAAAAGGCACTGTTCCATTGTTAGTTGATTTTGGCTCTGAGCCAAATTCGTAGTTCAAATTTTGGCTTCAAGCCAAAATCGCAGTTGACTTTTGAACAGCTGTTGACTCTTTACTCACTCTTGGGACAGTGCACTCACAAATTTCTCGATTCTCTCTCTATTATTATCATTATCCTGCAAAAAAAAGTGAAAAAAGGTGAAAAAGGGTGAAAGAAAACCAAAAGCTTACTCAAGCTATCTATTAAAGGAAGACTTGATAAAATGACAGCAATCATGAGGTAAACAGCCCTCTATTTAGTCCAAATGATAGAAAACAGGCTCAAATTTTACTTATAAAATAAGTAAACTAGCAGTTTATCATCCCTGCATATTACAGGCATGTAAATTCAATAAAGTTTTTTCTTTTTATGTTTTTAGGTACCAAAGTGACAAAATAATAACTCGCAATTAAAATAGAGATGAAAAATATAGGAATTGACACACAATATTTAACGTAAAAAACACTCCATGAATAAGGGAAAAACCACGAGCAAAACCAAAGATTTACAACCTCTCTCTAAATATAAGGAGAGAACAACGACACACTCTCTCTTATTATAGAAGAGACACTGACTTAGAACACTTATATGCTCTCAGTTTTGGAATGCAAAATGTAATTGAGGGAATGTGCTATTTATAACCAAAGCTTTGAACCAATGCATTAAATGCAATGTCAAACTTTCTACCCTCAAGCCACATTTTACCACCTAGCATCATAGAGTTTGAAGTTTAATTCCAAGCCTTTTTTAACCTTTGCCATTAAAGTCATAAAAAGTGGCTTTATGTTTTCGCATTCCAAGGGAAGTGGAGACAAGGAATGCATTTGACTGATCTCATAAAATCTAATCTTCTACTTTCGAAAATTCAATTACTTTCAGAAATTCAATTACATTCTGCATCAAATGTGTTTTTCAATATAATGGCTTGGTGTATCTGATAATAGACAACAATTTAGCTCTGCTATTTGATGACAAACATTAGAGTTAGAGTACTATTAGCAGAGTGTTTGTAATGAAGTGGTTGCACTAGTTCTTGGCGATCTCAAGCAACAAGCTTATATAAGTATAGGGTGCATGCTAGTACTCAGTGATTCCGTTTTGGTTTCAAAGAAGAAAGCATAATTAATTTTTCTCATCTACCACGCGTTGTAGCTAAATTCTGTAAGAAGGGTAGGTGACATGTGATTTGAATTGAGAAAAAGCGAGATTCAGCCAAAGATTAATTCATTTTTATGCAAATTTTGTCATCTACTTCTCTACAATCACCATCATTATCATTATAATCCTCATTGGGGGAAACAGGTCGGCAGAGATAGCAGTGTTCTGTGGTAACAGAAAAAGGAAATTAAGGCAGGATGAATTTCTGTATCGGTAAATAATGGTAATCGCACGCACAGAGGTAATCAGCAGATTTGCACTACATCAAGCACACAAGGTCTAATCTCATGTGTGCGAGACTTTTGCCTCTTGATATCCACTTTGATAGGCTATACCACAAAACTACGACAATTGGATAAGGAGACTCACTAAAACTGTCAGGAGAGCTGTCGAGACTGAATGAGCTCTTGAAGCTAAGCAAGGCGGAGGCATCATCAGTATTATTGCATAGTGGCACCAATGAAGACGTGTGTGAAGGAAAATGATAAAACATTAAAATTAGGACAAGAAACAGATCGAATTCCATATTAAGTGCTTTAGAAATTTATAGCAAAGTTGTGAAAAAGGAGGCAGTCAGGTTTTCATGCAAGACTTCAAAAGTTTACCGTCAAAAGAGGAACTTGGGGAAACTACAAGAGTTAATTATATATTGAGTCTTGCAATTGGATACACTAATAATGATATAAGAAGATAAATTGTTTCTATTCAGTATTCAAATGATACAAGAAGATCAAGTAAAAAACAGGTTTTAAAGACTAAAATGAAGAGAAACAAATTAAGTAGAATACCAGTTACATTCATTCATAACTTATAAGACCAGGAAATATATATCATATTCATAGTTGTATTTGTAAGTAGTATTTAGGCCAATAAGAGTGAGCTCCCTTATTTCAGTTGCATTAACAATGAGCTTTTCCAGGATTGCTGGTTCAATTCTCATTCCACCACCTGATCTTGAGAGATCAAGTGAGGACTAATTTTGACAGTTGAGAGATTTTAGAAGGAATCACACCACTAATTCCAGAGTAAGCTAGGTCAAGATGAGTAAGAGCCACAAGATCACCAGACCCAGAAGGCATAGGAGAATTGGAAAAGTCATTGAAAGCAAGGTTGAGTGTTTGAAGAATGAGTTTGAAGAGAGTGTTGTTGGGATGAAACTGACCTTGAAGGCAACTGAAGCTAAGGTCTAAGCCAATGACATGGCCTGACTTGGTGTCACAACTTACCCCATCCCACAAGCAGCAATTTGTACCACTTTTCCATGATTCAGTCTTTGGATTATAAGGAGGCTCAAATGCAAAAGAATAATAAAAAGAGCTATTGAGACTGAATGAGCTCTTGAAGCTAAGTAAGGCGGAGTTGTCATCATGGCTGCATGATGGAACCAATGAAAACGTGTGTGAAGGAAGATGAAAAAGCAAGAAACTTAGGACAAACCACCACATACTTATACGCATGACAGCATGAGTTGTTTTGAAGAGTTCTAAGAGGGAAAGTTTAACGAATTGGAATGTATGCAATGGATGTCGTTATCTCCCTTTGTTCTGTAGCAAATTTAAGCTTCTCTATCTCACTATCACCTAAAATAGGGATAGCAGTATCTTACATATTGGAGCATTACGGATATTACACATTGGAACATCACAACTACAACAAATCAAACCAAGCTATGTTTCAAATATTTATTTAATTTTGCCAAATTTTCAAACTAATAAAAAGAACTCACGAGTTCTGATTGTCTCCTGTGCAGAATCGAGCTTCAAAGACAAACTATTCATCTGTTTATTTAAGCTATCAAGAGATTCGGAACTCACTGACAGATTATTTTCCAATGTTTCCTTATCTTTCTCGGCTATATCGGCAAGAAAAACCAATTGACTAGTTAAAAGAAAAAAAAAACAGAAAACAGAGAAATTGAATATTCATATTCACTCAATCCTGAACTAGACCAGCCAACTGCTGTAAAGTATCCGTAAGTTGATCACATAAAGTCTTAGTAGAAGAGAATTTAGACTCCAATCCCTTCCACATTTTCTCATCTTCCTTCTGCTTGACCTTGAGCTTGGCATTTTCGTTTAACGCATTCTGCAATTTTTCTTCTATTGCATGCACATACTCCTGGGACTTCTTGAGCTTAGCATTCTGCACAGGAACATCAAGAAAGCAACATCATTTCAATAAAACAATGAAACGAAAACCTAAGCATCACACACTTCAATTAACGTGCATTCATTCCTCTCCTCACAGATCAAGCTCAGTCACAAAGGAAAACATTATCACACAGCATTTTCAAGATCAGCATTCACCGAAGCCTGCTCTTTCACCAATTTCTCTGCACACGAAGAAATCAACGACGCATGGCGACATTACAATCAAATCTTCGTTCATGAGTAAAGTAAAAACGAAAACGAGAGTATTGAAGTGAAATTCGGTTCAAAACCTGCGGTGAGCTTCAGGTTCGCAAAACTCCCCGATGAAACGGAATCCGCAGAAGGACACGAAGATAATAGTGGCTTCGAAGTTGCCGGAATGGAACCATACAGCAATTTGAATTTGTCGAGGCTCTTGGAGATTGGGAATCCTAGCTTCTTCTGCATTGCGATTTGCGACGATCGAAATGGAACCCTAGAAAATGTTAGTGAAGTGTTTGAGCGTTTGTCTTCTCCACCACGCTACGCTGCGAGTAACAATTCAGTTCAGAGAGTGTAATTGAAAATTTAGTTTACGCGCCATGGAGATGCAGTATTTATACTGTCGCGTGAGCGGGCTTCGTGTTCGTGTAGACCGTTACTGCTCCTTTTTTAAATATTTTTTATTCATACAATTTGTTTTTAGAATAAACCACACAATATATCTCTTAAATTTTGGTTTATTCATTTTTAAAATTTAGGTCTGGATTATACATAATATTTAAATGTGTGTTTTATCTAAATATCTAGATAAATTTAATCTTCATCAATAACTAAGACTGATTTTAAAAGTATTATCCTAATTAAAAATCTAGTCATGTATGTTTATCTTTATTATGTTCAAGTTAATCTTAGAGCATCTTTAATGGGAGTGTTAAATTATTTGTATAACTTTAAGCAAAGTTGCTTAAACAATTTTTAGAATTGGAGTAAATAACATTGAGGTACTTATTTAAGCACCGTTGCTTAAAAATTATTACCAACATTTTTTTTCAAATACTATAAAACTTGTAAAATTAAATTAAACAATTTTCTAAACATTCTTACCATTGGAGTGAATTCTTGAATAAAAACTTGAAAACCCACAAAACTTATCTAAACAACTCGTTTAAGTACCTGTGCATTGTAAATGCTCTTAGACATGTTACATGAAGATATATGTGGTTTCTTTTTTTTTTTAATTTTTACAGAGAATGAAATCTATGATAAAGAATTCAGTATGTAATAATGTATATCTATTACTTCCACAACTTTATAATTTATATTATTTTTCAACCAATTTAAATTTTGAACAGTATACATTTTACACTCAAGTATTTTTCATATAATATTTTTTCTCTATTTATCAATTATTGCAATATACAGTTGAACATCTGACACCACACCATCAATTTGGGTAATTTCATTTATTTGTGTTTTTATTTAAGAAAAAAGAAACTTTTTAAAAAAAAATTATAGACCATGTTTAATTTTTTATAATGATATTTACATAAATTTTTCAATAGAGAATTTAAAATAAAAAAATAAGTTTTAACGGGGTGTATTGAATTATGATTTTAAAAGACTATTTTGGAAAAAAAAATTGAATTTTAAAGGTTTTGTAGGAATGTAAAAACTTTTAAGATTTTTTTAGAAGACTTTTGTGATTAGGATTTTGTAATTTGTACTTCAATGAATTTATAACATAAGATTTAAAAGAACTTCATGGATTTATAAAATTTGAAATGACTCAATGAATTTTTTTATTAAGAGATAATCAAAATATTAATTATTTGTCTAACTTTAAGAATATTTCAAAATAAACATTCTTCCGGTGATGACATATGAACGAACAAGTCTTTTTTTGTTTTACTACTAAGCAAATCACCCTTTAGTTTTTTTTTTTTTTTTGAAAAGTTCATGTAACGAGTTGTGTTATTTAGATATGAGATTTTTTTTATAACATCCAAAACTAAACATTGTTTTCTCTTTTATCTATTAAGTTTAGTATCTTTACAAAATTGATTGTAATAGTTTTCATACTAGTAGAAAGATCTTTTAAAACTTCAACTTAATTATTTGTCACGGTTGAGTTAAAATTTCCTCGATCCTCAAATCTACTTTTCTATGACAACTTTTTTTCCAATAGGAATTTCTAAACTTAAAGGAGAATGAGATGATGGACTATATTGGTCAAGTGATGTAAGTTGATAAGGTAATTCATAGTGATTTGAGGTATAAACACATCACTATTATAATCATATAAAAAATCTCATCTTAAAGCATAAAAACATGAGAGATTAGGTGGAAGATTATGCTAGTGTCTCCAAAGGAGAGAAAATGAAATAAATAAATAAAAGACAGTGATGAAAAGGAAAAGCCTTTAGAGATTGGATGAGATTGTTTGTTAGGTTTGATATTTATATAATCAACTTAAAAAGTCTATAGAATTCATCAAAATCCAATTAAAAAACAATCATTCGAAATCTTTATAATTTTGAATAGTATATAACTTTTTTTAAGTTATTCAAAACCTCAATGGAATAATATAAGATTTCGTTGCCTTTTAAAAAAATCTTAATAATCTTAGATTGAATACACAATACATTTTCATAATAATTTTTTTTTTAAATCCTAAATAATCTTAATTCAATACATCCCTAATATTTTTCTAAAAATATAAAAGCATTATTGCCGGAGGAGCATTTCATAACAAAAAAAAAAACAAAAATCTAATTCCAAGTTATGTCATATCTATATGATTAATATGTTATACTCTGTTTATGCAGTTTATTAGTAACTAACAACTAATTAACAGTCTAATTATCCATAACAACCTGTAACATTTAATAACAAAACAATGATATTTTGCGTTCAATACACATAGTTCACATGGTTTCATTTCAGTCAATCAAAATTATCAATAAAACATCGTTTACAGTCATGATTTCTTGCGACACTATTCAATACAGTAAAAGAAAAACTGAAGGAAACAACAACTTGCGAATTGAAAGTTTTCGGTTATTACAACAAATTGTTACAACATGTTCAACAAAGAGACCAAAGAGGAATGGAGTAGAAGAATGACCTCAAGTTATATGGCGTCCACTGACCACTGTGGACATTAACTTGGTACACCTGTTGTTCCATAAATATCAGATTAGGGATTAATTATCAGACTAAGGATCAAATATGATGCAATTATTTTTCATAAAGTAACACCTAACTTGTAAAATTTAAAACACATTAATTAGAATTTCACTTACCTTCTATAACATGGGTGGAATGGTTCTCAGATCCTTCAACGACCCTGATTCTGTCATCTTCTATTTGCATTAGATCTTTGACTTTTGTTTCTCACTCTTTGATTGAGAATGCCAGCAACAAAATGGATTGACCATTCTGGTTTCCGAACGAAGAAGATAATATAGCCCAACACTATTCCAAATACCATTCCAAATGCATATCCTATAGCTACTGGTTTCCATCCAAACCCGAATATTTCTTCATGATGAAAGGTAGCTGAATCTCTCGGCTGTTTTTCATCGTTGTGGCATGCTTTTGACAAAGGCAACCCACATAACCCTGGATTTCTCTGATAGGAATCATTTTGAAATGTGTTGAATTGTTTCCCTGTTGGTATCATCCCCACAAGCTGGTTTTGTAAAAGGTTTAAGACAGACAAAGAGTAAAGATTGGTCAATGCCTTTGGAATCTCACCCATGAGCATGTTTGAAGAGAGGTCTAACCATTCCAAATTTTCCAAACTACTAATGGTTTCTGGATATAACCTGTGATTCTGTTGTGAGAAAGGTTAAGCCCTTTTAGTAACTTTAACTCTCCAATCATTTTTGGAATCCCCCCTTCAAATCTGTTGTTTGATAAATCCATAGTTGTGAATGTAGTTAAGATCTTCTCCAGCTCAAAAGAGTTCCCTTTTATGCTAACTACCACAACATCATTGTATATGAAAGAAGAGTTTTCATGCTCCATATATTGCAAACCATTATCAACATTCACCATCATTCCCTTGAAGTTTTTGATGCAAGCTATTGGCAGATTGCCACTGAAATTATTGTTTGAGATGTCGAAAACCCGCATCATGGGATAGCTATTCTTGGATTTGAAACAATTGATGGTACCATTGAGCCTATTAGCACGTAAAACAAGGACTTCCAGCTGTTGCAGTGACTCCAGCCAACTTGGAAATGTGTCTTGTATATTATTTTTTCCAAGGTCAAGAACTCGTAGTTGTTTGCATTTGAACACAGACCGAGGTAATGGTCCCGCTAGTTGATTGCCATTAAAATTCATAGTCTCCAATGCTTCTATCTCAAAATAGGTTTTGGGTATCATTCCACTAAGGTTGTTGCTTCGCAGATCCAAAATTTCAAGGGAAGGAAGGGTTCCAAGGCATGGTGGAAGCTTGCCTGTAAAGTTATTGTGAGACAAGTTGAGTATCTCAAGGGAGCTTGCATTGCAAATAGCTGAAGAAATGGGTCCAGTCAATTTGTTATGAGAGACAGAAAAGAAACGGGTACTAGATGAAGGAATTGGAATATAACCTTCCAACATGTCGAAGCTAAGGTCAATATAATCCGCATACATGTTCATCTTTAAGAGAGAGAGATTCCCAACCGATGTTAGAAAGTTATGAGAAAGGTCCAACCAATCAAAAGTAGTGTTAAACCATTTTGGAATCATTCCATGAATTTGGTTCTTAGACAGATCCACAACAGCAAAACTTTTGAGTCGACTGAGAAATTTTGGGAAACTATTGATATTGCATGAAGATAAACTTAATCCTCGAAGATAGGGAAATGTGTAATCAGCTGGCCCATTGTAAAAACTGAGGGAGAGAAAATCATTGTGAGAGAGATCAAGAAATTCTAGAAATTGTAGATTTGAAAATTTGTAAAAATCTACAACACCGCTCAAGTTGTTTGATGATAGTCTCAAGAAAGTGAGATTTTGTTGATGAAACATTGACTTAGGGACATTACCTTGTAGTTTGTTATAACTGAAATCACATGATTCCAAAGAAAAGGTTGAGAATTCACCAATTGGCCCAGTAAGTTGGTTCCTAGCAAGAGATAAATTTTCTAACGATGGCCAAGAAAAACACCAGGCCGGAATTGTTCCATTTAGCAATTTACCAGACAAATCTAGATAAGTTAGATTAGAAAGTCCACTAATTTTGTCTGGTATTGAGCCAATTAATTTATTGTCTGAACATATCAAATAACGAAGCCGAGTTAGCCTAAATAATGATGATGGCAATTTGCCCACTAGGTTGTTTCCAGAAAGATCTAAAACTTCCATTTTGCCAAGCTTGTCAAACAAATAGGGGATCTCACCACCAAAATTATTATTTGAAAGATCCAAGTGAGTAAGTTGCTGAAGGTTGAAAAGAAATGACGGTATCTCATCCTGAAAATTATTCCAATCGAGGTAGAGATAATTTAGCTGTGTGATGTTCCCCAAACATTGAGCAATGGGTCCTGTGAAATTATTATATGAAAGATCAATGTAAGTGAGCTGTTGAAGATTTGAAAGTGATAATAGAATCTCACCACTGAATTTGTTCTGATAAAGGTCCAAGTATTTTAGTTGCGTGAGATTAGATAAAAACGGAAGAACAGGTCCTTCGAAGCCAGAAAACGAAAAATCCAAATAGTTAAGAGACTTCAAATAGTTAATTGAATTGGAAAGATTTCCTGAAAAAGCAGTGTAAGAGAGATCCAAGTATCTAAGAGGAGTGCTCCAATTGAACTTTGGAAGTTCACCTTCCAGATTCTCATTGAGAGACAGATCAAGGTTTTGAAGATTGGGTAAAAAGAGTATGTTGTTTGCTAACATCCCTTGCAATTCTGTAAAAGACTAAGAGAGACCAAAGAAGATGAAAAATTCATTAACAAAGATAGAGAGCTGGGTTTAATTAAAGATATATTCAGGTGATCAAGAGTGAGCTCCCTTAAATGAGTTGCATTTACAATGAGCTTTTTCAGAGTCGATGGTTCAATACTCATGGGAGATAAGTTTGAGAGATCAAGAGAGACTAATTTGGACAGGTGAGAGATTTTGGAAGGGACAACCAAACCCATCCAAAATCCAGAGGAAGATAGATTAAGATAAGTAAGAGCCACAAGATCACCAAACCCAGAAGGCATTGTTGGAGAATCGGAAAAGTCATTGTAAGCAAGGTTGAGTTTTTGAAGATGAATGAGTTTGAAGAGAGTGTTGTTGGAATGAAATTGACCTTGAAGGCAACTGGAGCTAAGGTCTAAGCCAGTGACATGACCTGACAAGGAGTCACAACTGACCCCATCCCACAAACAGCAATTCGTACCATTTTTCCATGATTCTGTCTTTGGATAATTAGGAGACTCACACCAACTAGCGAGACTGAACGGGCTTTTGAAGCTAAGCAAGGCGGTGGCGTCATCATTGCTGCATGATGGCACCAATGAAGACGTGTTTGAAGGAAAATGACAAAGCAAGAAACTTAACACAACAAACAGAAACCACTCCATATATACTTCTCTAAACTGTTCTGTTTTGATACTCTGTTTTTTAGTAAAGAGTTCTAATAACTCAGAAAAGTCTAATGAATGATTATGGAATGAAACCAATGCATGAACGTCAATTTAAAGCCAACTGGGTATGAAACAGAAGTGAAGTCCAATAATGTGAAAATTGACTTGCACAATTAATTTTTTACGGCGTGAAATCCAGGTCAGTGTGTGATTCAACTCCTTTGATAAATAGACGTAGACTTGGTTGGTATCATGAGATGCACGGGTTACATTATTATAACACTTTTTATTATTGTTATTTTTTATTATGTTTATTTTTTTACAATATTGTTTTATATTTTTTTTACTATTCTTATAATATTATTGTGGCAATAATTTTTTTTTTTTTTCTTAAGATTAAATTACTTCACCCATTTTGATAAAAATGAAACCCAAGACATGCATGATACAGAAACATAGAAGCATTTTCCCTTGAATTTGATGAACCAAAAATTGAAACTCTCCTCCATATGAATGGTTCCAAGAGAGAAATGAGATTAATACTATTTCCATTTTTAAACAATTGGAAATGTTTTATGGTGACAAAGATTTATAATTTTTATAGTAATATCAATGAAATATGTTTGTAATTTCGATTTGCAAATTTATAATTGTATATATATTGATTATATTTTATATACCGGACCTAGCCTCGGACCACCAGAATAGTGGATCGAAGCACAATGCTAAGGCTGAACCCCAAGCCATGGCCAAACCCCGAACCTTGCCCTGAGCCATGGTTGAACCCCGAGTCTTGGCTGAACCCTGTTGGTATAGAGCAATAACAAGAAAAAGGAATAAGGAGAGGAGAGAAGACACAAAGTATTTACGTGGTTCGGCATATAATATATGTACCTACGTCCACGGCTACACTAAGAAAGACTTTTTATTTTGTACGTTTTAAAGCTTACAAGGTGTCTCTATATATAACACTAATGAGACATAAGTTTTACAAACTGTGGGACTTTGGAACTGAGACAACAATCTAACAAACCCTTAGCCATGGCCAAACCCTGCGCCAAGACTGAATCTCGAATTACGACCAAAATCGAGACCATGGATGGATTTGAACCACGGCCGAGCTTTGGACCATGATTAAGCCCTAAAACCACTGCGGAATGATGAACTTGCGTGACAGGGTCCATACATCGCACAAGCAACGAAGGTCTAGGGGGGATTACCTCAGGTGAGTGCTCGTGCAGGTACTCCCCCCGTCGGGGGTGGCCAGTCGCGGCCGAGACTCGACACACTACGGAGGAGACTAGAACAGCTGAGAGCTAGATTGCGATGGGAGATCACGATCGGAGAAAGGAATAGACGACATCAGAGGGGCCCTCACCTTCAGTGCTGGAACATTTTATATTTTATGATTTTTTAAACATATCTAGACATCAATGTTACTCTATTGTATCTTATATTTTTTCTAATAATCATATTGTGATATCAAATATCTATCATATTGATATTGATAGGATACACATATCGAATTTGTGCATCACATGTCATTGGTAACTTATCTTTGAATCTTTTCTTAGTGATACGTTTTTATTCACTTTTCTTTTTATTTTCCTTTTACTTTAACTAGGTATTAACCGGCGTGATGCGTGGTTAAATAATTAAATTATATATTTTACTTAGTCATAATTAGAAATATGATAAAATATATCATTTTATTTATTATTTATTTATTAATTGATATATTAATTTTAAATATGTTTTTTTAAGGAATATGATTATACACTTTTAATATAAAAATAATTTTATTTATACAATATTTCAATTTACTAAATTATTTATTATTTTTCTATATGAAATATTTTAATCAAATTTAATAACCAATGTATTAATTAAATTTAACATATGTTTTTTTTAGAGAATAAATTTAACATATGTTTTTACGTTAATTGAGATATATGTTTAGGGATAATAATAAAATATATATGTTCAAAAAGATGATTACAAGAAATATATGTTTAAAAAAAATACATTTTCTCATACATTAAAAAGAATAATAATTACATTAAAGTCTAATAAATATTATTTATTTCAAACAAATTATTTCATTATACATCTTGGAAAGTTAACTCAAAAAAATTATTATTTATTTTGATACTAAGATTAACTAATTATTATGGGTAAATCAAAGGGAGAATTTATTATAAATTTGGGACTTCAATCAAAAGTGATTTTGAAGATATTTTAATTTTGTGTAGTTTTTTTTTTTTCTCCAACCTAATTATATAATTGTAATGAGTTCATAAAGAAAGAAAGAAAAAGTTCAAGTATCCATTTCAATCAATACTTCACAACTAGGGGTAGGTATATGATCCCGAGTCCGCGGACCGGTTCGTTTAACCCGCGGATAACGAACCTGGTTTTTTTCCTTCCTCACAATATTTTTTGAGATTTAGGTTCAGTCTGCTTAATTTACATGTTAAATGGACTAAATATGTGAACTTGCGAACTACCCATTTAACCCGCCTATATCCTAAAAAAAAAAATAGTTGTAAATGTGTAACTTTGTTAATATTTCTATTTGCTAATTTCCTACTTAATATTTGAATATTTGTTATTAAAAATATTGGTACTTGATATTTATACTTTAATTAGTCTCATAGCTTAAAAAATTAAATAAAAGTGAAATAAATAACTTTTTCTTAATTTTTTTTTCAAAAAAATGCTTAAACGGGTTAAATGGACCGGTTCGGTTAGTTCGCGATTTTTACAAACCAGATACGGATTTCATAAAAAAGTTCATTTATTTTTGCATACTAGATTAGTTCGATCCGTTTAAAAGACAAACTTTGTGGATCAAACTTAAACGGACCGGACTATAGTGTTGGAACCACTTGATTTCTTAATTTTTTTTAATATATATATATATATTTTAAAAATTTTAATTATACAAATTATATTTGAATATTATTTATTTTATATTTTAATAAAACAATTAAATGCATTTTTATAATATTACTATCAACTAATATTTTATTCTTTTATTATTTTTATTATAAAGATATTATGTATTTTTTCTTTTAGACAAAATATTTGTGTATAATTATTTTAATAATATTTATTATTATTTAAAATAATATAAATGATGGTATTTCCAATCAAATGACATTATTAGTCTTACTTTATATTAATTTGATTTTTTTATACTATATTGATTATAATTGATTTAATAATGTTTTTTTTCCAGAAAATTTGATTAAATAATGATTAAACTTATCTATTAATGATAGTCAAATTTTTTTGGTGAAAATTAATGATAGTCAATTTATTACACTAATAAATTTTTTTTTCATATATTATTACTATTTGTGAGATTTTAATATTTAGTGTCTCTCCACATTAATCATTAATATATAAACATTAGAAAAAAAAAAGGTACATTGAGAAAGTAAATTTTATTATCATGAAAAATAATATTGAGTTTTTAAAAAAGAAATTAAAGATACTTAATTGTATTTTATATAAATATATATTTAGATTATATGTTATTAAATTATTCTAAAAACATATAAATATAAATATTTTATCTAAACTAATAATTACATTTATTATAAATCTATTATATTTTTTAAAAATAAATTTTAATTTATCATTAAAAGAAGAAAAAAAAAATTTGGCCCCACCCCCTAATACAAAATCCTGCCTTTGTATCTGCCGAACTAGTCCGTATACCTACCCTATTCACAACAAAAATGTTTCATATGAAGAAGCTCCTTATGAATAATAATAATAAAAAAAATCAACATTCCAATATAATAGGAAAAAAAGACTATAAAATAAGAACAATGTATGGTTATAACAATTTTTGCCTTTTTTTTTGTTATGGTTATAGCAAGAGTCAATACTGCCATATAAAACCCATATAAGAGCAAGTTTTCAAGTTGAAGAGTAATTAATGATTTCTTTTCAATTGATACTAATCAACATGAAGAAAAAAAAAAGAAATATTGATTAAAAGAATTGGTACAGTGTCTTGTCCAAATAATATTCACATTAAATCTCTCTGAGACATTTCTTTCCCTAAAAAGAAAAGTAAGAATACATGTGAGAATAGAACATATGTTTAATAATAATAATCAATGATAATAATTAATATTTAAAGGTTCTATTAATGTTTATCACAAATGATTCTTACAAACTATTTTTGCATGAAAAAAGAATAAATGGGAAAGAGAAAGGGAGTGAAAAGAGAATAAAAAACATCACAATAAAGGGTTTGAAGTAAAAAAAAAATGAAACATTAAAAAAAAAGATGGGAGAAGGAGAAAAGTGAGTAAATTCTCCTATAATCTTTAACATTGAAATAGATGAACAAAATAAAAAATAGTACACACTTCAATTTAAGAGGTAGTTCCTTACTCTTGCCCTAATTTTGTTAGTTAAACCTATAAAACATTGAGAGTTTGTTAACTTTTCCAAAAAAATAAATAAAAAGATTACTATGTAGTGCAAAGATTACCTTATGCATTAAGATTCCTGTGTAGTGTAGATGTTACCTTTTACTATATTATTTAAACTTTGTATACATTCATTCTATCAAAAGAATGAGACCACCCTTTTAAAGGAACAAGTCTTCAGAACACTTTCAATGGAAACTTTGTCATCTGGATCGATAAGGACACTCAATTTTCTCTTCCTTCAGTGGCAGCAATTCACAAGGCTTAGAATAGACATTGCTTGTAACCCACTCAATGTGAGTGCAATTTCTATTCCCCACTATGGATAATCACGTTAGAAATACAGATTCTTGTAAAAGGGTCATTAGCAGTTCCGTCAAGCCTTGCTGAATAGGTGACACTGAAATAAAAATAAAATGAAAGAAAAATATTGTAATGAATTTGAGAATAATGAGATAAAAATAAAATATAATTTATGCCATGAATTTGAAAGTGTTAATGACAATTGAAATGATAATTTGTTTTAGACTTTAATAACTGATACCAAGAATTTGAAACATTTGAAACTACAAAAAAATGTTAATGGTAATTTAATATGAGAATTGAAATGATAAAATTTGAAGAGAATATGCTAAACTAAGAAGAGCACATCACTTAAGCAAAAATGCTGAAAGGAATCTCATGCTTTCTAAAAAGCTGTTATGTTAATGTCACAAAAACTAAGATATCAATGTCACAAGGTATGTCTCAGAAATTATGTATAAATATATAGATTTCTTTAACTTTATCCTCCAATTACGAAGACGTATGAAAGAAAATGAAAAAGTACGAAATTTAGGATAAAAAACAAATTAAAACTCACCCCATGCTTTTATAAGTTATTTTGTTCAACAAATTCAGAGCTTGAATTTTTTTTTAGTGCTTCTTTTCTTTTCTCACGGGTAAGTAAAAAAGTACTGTTCCGAACTCAAAATATCATGTTATGTTATGTTGATGATAATATTATCTCCAAAATACATTTCATTTTATTTTTAACTATGGTTTATTGACTTGTGTAAGGATTAACATTTGTGATATTGAGCCTTTAAAAAGATGTTTAATTTTTTTTACCTATGTTAGGAACCAATCAGCAGTGATCAAGGATATTGTCAATGATGTATGGCGAGTGCTTCACCGGCCAGACCCCACTGCTTTTAATGTTAGGGACGAATTTGTAGTAGTCATCAAGGAGGAAAAGCTTCTTCACTTGCGAGAACCCAGTACTGCACTTAAATGCCCTGTCCGACACCAAGAGAATTTTACAAAGGTAGAATCCTTTCTAAACACAGCTAAGGTCATTGGAATTTGGGGTAAGGAAGGAATTGGTAAGTCAACCATTGCTGAAGTCTTATCTGCCGAACGCTTTTCCAGATATGATCATGTCTGTGTGGTGAATGCCAAGGAATCTACTAATTGGCTCAATAAGCTTTTCTCTGAGCTATCCAAAGAGGAATTAGTTTCCCAACAAAATGTCGACATCACAAGATTAATCTCTCATATGGAGAGCACACTCCGTAGTAAAAAGATTTTCATTGTACTTGATGACGTCGCCAGGGATAGTTTAGACTCAGACTCATTAGGGTATTTATATAGAGAGTATCATCTCCAACATTCCCGTAGTAGACTCGTTATAACAACACGAGAAAAGTATTTGCTTGAAGGAAGGGTTGATGGGATATACGAGGTCAAGGAATGGGAAAATCTACAATCTCTCAACCTTTTTTGCCAAGAAGCCTTCAACGGAAGCTCTCCCCAAAGGGGCTATGAGAGTCTCTCAGCAAGAGCAGTTCAATATGCTGGAGGAGTTCTGTTAGCTCTTAGAGTTTTGGGTTCACATTTTCGTAAGAAACCAATGGAGTTCTGGGAAAGTACTTTGAAAGAACTCGACAAGTATCCTCAAGATAAAACTCGCACAGTGTTGGAAGTCAGCTACACTGAATTACATGATCTAGAAAAGAATATATTTCTAGATGTTGCATTCTTTTTCAAAGAAAAACAGAAAGATCATGTTCTCAGGATATTAGAAGCTTGTGGTTTTGAACCAACTATAGGAATAGAAAATCTTGCACGCAAAGCTTTGTTAAGTGTTTCAAAGAGCAAGATAATACAAATGCATGACTTGATACAACAAATGGGTTTGGAGATAGTACGTCTAGAAGATAGATATGATCTTGGAAAGCGTAGTCGATTGAAGGATAATGACGCTCGTGAAGTCATTGAAAATAACAAGGTAAGATCAACTTTATTTTTATATAGAATAATAATAATTGCAGCAAACTTGATACTAACTACTAATTATTTACTTTTGGTGTTTTGTCAGGGAACTAATGCAATTCAAGGCATAGCGTTAGATTTGTCTCAAATTGAAAATTTTTTACCTTTGCGTGTCGACACATTCACAAAGATGAAAACCTTAAGATTTATTAAATTCTACAACACCTTG
The DNA here is from genome assembly GCA_014843725.1 of Amphicarpaea edgeworthii. Classification (NCBI taxonomy): domain Eukaryota; kingdom Viridiplantae; phylum Streptophyta; class Magnoliopsida; order Fabales; family Fabaceae; genus Amphicarpaea; species Amphicarpaea edgeworthii. The sequence goes on from CM026321.1 coordinate 21,186,467, forward strand.
GGTCAGAGTTCCACTTCTACTAATACATACCTCAACCTTCCTGCAACTCTTGAGTCATTTTATGATCAACTGCGGTACATTGAGTGGTTCGGATACCCATTTGAGTCTCTTCCGTCATCTTTCTATGGTGAGTTGCTTGTTGAGATTCACATGCGACACAGCAAAGTTAAACAACTTTGGCAGGGAGTGCAGGTAAAGGAAGATATATCCAAACATTTGTTTATACTTTTTTCTTTTATTCTATTGAGGATTTTCCTTTTGAGCGTGTGTTTGGATTTCATTTTCATTCAACTCAATCTAACACTCACACTACTTCTCTTGTCTGTTTATGCATTAGAAAGTTCAATTCTTCTGTTCAACGCCACTCTTAACAGAGTTTTAAACACACTCTGCAATGTTTACAGGAACTTAATAATTTAGAGAGAATTGAGCTAAGTGGATGCAAGCAGTTTGAAAAAGTTCCAGATTTGTCTAAGGCGCGGAAACTTAGATGGGTTAATCTCTCCTATTGTGAAAGTTTGCAGTATCGTCATCCATCTGTTTTATCCTCTGACACGCTTTTTACTTTGATACTGGATGGGTGTACAAAGCTAAAGAGTGTCAAAGGTGGAAAGCATGTCAAATCTCTAAAGGAGATCAGTGTGAATAGGTGCTCAAGTCTGAAGGAATTTGCAGTGTCATCAGATTTAATTGAAATCTTGGATTTGAGCAACACAGGAATCCAAACACTGGGCACACAAATAGGGCGTATGAAGAAACTTTGGCGGCTCAATCTTGAGGGTTTAAGACTTGGGCATTTTGTAAAGGAGTTATCTTGGCTGACATCTCTCAAGGAGCTGAAGCTTTGTGATACTTTGACAGTAATTGAAAAAGAGAAACTACGTGTCTTGTTTGATGGGACAAGGTCTCTAGAAAAACTACATATGAAGGACATGAGTAACTTATTTGAACTCCCCGACAACATCAGCGCCTTATCAAAATTACAAGAACTAAGGCTAGATGGAAGCAATGTGAAAAGCTTGCTGGTAGGGTTCTACTAGAGAACCAATCCATAGACTAATAAAAGCAATCAGTAAAAATGGTGTAAATTCTTCTCTGCCTCCTTTTCATTTCATTGCAGGTTAAATACAAACGTAAGAATCTAAAAGAGAGTCTCACCTCATAGGGTAGAAAAAAAAACCCTCTTGCAATAAAAGAGGCCTTGGCCCAATAAAACTAATTCATTTTAAAATCTTGATGCCAAGTGGACTTCTTTCTAATTCTGCTCGCTGTCTCTTCTTCATGAATGGGCCTATCACTTGCCTGAAATTGAGAAACTTGAAATGTTGGAAATTCAATCCTTCGAGAATTGCAAGTTGCTTTAGTGCCTACCAAAGCTTCCTTCCCGCATAAAATACTTAGGTGCCATTAACTGCGAGTCATTGGCGTCAGTGTCAAACTTGAACACTTTCGCTACAAAGATGTGGGGGATGGCCAAATTCATCACATTCAAGAACAACTTCAAATTGATGGGACGTCGACCTTGGGAACTTATTACGGAAAGCATCCAGTTAACAATGGTGCATGCTGTATTTGACAATGTGCAAAGTAGAAACTGACTTTCATGGATACAATTATACCAGTGTTCAGCTTTGTTTACCAGGAAACATGGTCCCAAGCCAGATCAAATATCAAGCCACTAAGCCTTCCATAACCGTCAAACTTCCCGTCAACCGTTCCAGCTTTCTAGGCTTCATTTATACAGTGGTTGTTGGTGGAATGAGAACGAAGGAGCAGAAGCGTAGTGGCAGTGGCGCTAAGATAAAATGTAAATGCCTCTTGCCAAAAGATGGCATGATGGAGGAAGCGTGGCTAGATATTGACACTAAGGGATTGGAGTCGGATCATGTTTATGTATGGTATGATCCATTTGTTACAATTAGAGGAAGAAGATAACAATTTTGAGAGACAAATCAATGAGGAAATCAACGTTCTTCTCTTCATTAAACTTCAGTACATAACAATGCTTAAATAGACTCAACTAACTTGATATACTGACTCCACTTTCCACGACTAACATCCTTAAGGAAGTGGCATAAAACTGACTCAAGTAGAAGCAAATGTTCTTGTTACAATTAGAGGAAGAAGATAACAATTTTGAGAGACAAATCAATGAGGAAATCAACGTTCTTCTCTTCATTAAACTTCAGTACATAACAATGCTTAAATAGACTCAACTAACTTGATATACTGACTCCACTTTCCACGACTAACATCCCTAAGGAAGTGGCATAAAACTGACTCAAACAGAAGCAAATGTTCTCCTAAAAAATAGCTAAAAACTAGCAACTGACTTGACCAAATCTTCCTACAGTTCAACTAACAAATGCTGACTTATTCCTAGCTTAATACGTAGACCTTTAGAGCCTTGAATTATATTGCAACACCTCCTCTTAATTCAAGCTCGTGCATTCCTATTTTCTCCAGAAAGAACTGATGTTTCGCTTGTGCTAAAGCTTTTGTAAACAGATCTGCATTTTGTTCATTCGTGCCACAGAACTTTAGCATTAACTTCTCTTCTGCCACTAGCTTCCTTATGAAGTGATGCTAAACTTCAATATGCTTGGTTCTAGCATGGAACGCTGGATTCTTTGTCATGGCTATAGCAAACCTGTTATCACACCACAATTTGATTGCACCTTCTTGCTCACAGCACAAATCCTTTAGCAATTTCCTCAACCAGATTGTTTGCCTTGCTGCTGCACCAACAGCTACATATTCAGCTTCGGATGATGATAAAGCAACTGTGTCTTGCTTCTTGGAGCTCCAAGTGATGGCTCCCGAGCCAAGACTGAATACAGAACTTGATGTACTCTTTCTATCATCTAAGCACCTTGCCCAGTCACTGTCACTATAGCCAACCAACTTGAAATTATCCACACTCTCATAAAGTATTCCAAGTTTGATTGAACCTGCAACATACTTAAGAACCCTCCTTGCTGCACCTAAGTGTTGCTTAGTTGGAGAGTGCATATATCTCAAGACTACACTTACACTATGAGCTATATCAAGCCTCGTATGTGTAAGGTAATTCAAGCCACAAACTAAGCTTCTGAAAAGCTTCTCATCTACCTTCTCAGTGCCATCATCACGTTGCAACTTCTCATTTGTGTTCATAGGAGTTCTCATTGCTTCACATTTCTCCATATGAAACTTCTTAAGCAAATCCTCTGCATATTTTCTTTGATAGAGAAAGATTCCATCTTCTCCTTGCTTCACTTCTAAACCGAGAAAGTACTGAAGTAATCCAAGGTTAGTCATCTCAAACTGATTCATCATGGCAGCTTTGAACTCTTCTAGCAACTTTTGAGATGAGCTAAAATAGATTATGTCATCTACATAAAGGCAGACAACTATAAATCCATTTGTACCTTTCTTCACATAGAGAGTTGGTTCATTCTCACTTCTCTCAAATTCATTTTGAAGGAAGAATGAATCAATCTTGCTATACCAGGCTCGTGGAGCCTATTTCAGCCCATACAATGCCTTTTGCAACTTGTATACCTTGCCTTCTTCACCAGCTTTGACAAACCCTAGTGGTTGCTCAACAAACACCTCTTCTTGCAAGTCTCCATTGAGGAATGCTGATTTGACATCCAACTGAAACACCTTCAACTTCCATTGAGCAGCCAATGCTAGCACCACTCTCACTATCTCAATTCTTGCTACTGGTGAAAACGTTTCCTCAAAATCAATTCCTTCTTGCTATGCATACCCCTTAGCCACCAGCCTAGCTTTGTGCTTTTGGATGCTCCCATCTGTGTTGAACTTTGTTCTGAACACCCATTTCAGTCCAATGACATTCTTCCCTTTAGGAAGATTCAGCAATTGCCACGTTGCATTCTTCTCAATGGACTTGATCTCCTCTTTCATTGCATTTTGCCATTCCACTTCTTTTTCAGCTTCCTCCAAGCATGTTGGATCTGCTGCCATCAATGCAAAGTCACAATTCTCATACAACTCTGCCAAAGATTTGTATCTCCTTGGAGCAGAATCACTTGATGAGCTAGATGATCCCTGGCTTGATGGCGTTGAAGGAGGGCTTGGAGTGTGATAATTTTCTAGCACATTTGAGACCTCCTCTGAACCATCAAAACTGACTGATTTTTGCTGAACACTTTTACTAATTTCACATTCCTCCCAATCCCAGCCTGCATCTTCATCAAATACAATATTTCTACTGATAATTATCTTGCCAGTCAGTGGGTTATACAGTTTATATGCCTTTGACTAAGTAGCATAGCCAATAAATACACATTTGACAAATTTATCATCTAACTTAGTCCTTAAATCAACTAATGCATATGTTGTACAACCAAAAATTCTCAAATGACTTACAAACGGTTTCTTTCTTCTCCAAGCTTCAAGTGGTGTCATGTTCATGACAACTTTGGTAAGAGAAACGTTGAGAATGTACACTGCAGTTGCTACAACTTCACACTAGAATCTGTTTGGCACACCTTTAGCTTTGAGCATACTCCTTGCCATCTCAACCACAGTTCTGTTTTTCCTCTCGGCCACTCCATTTTGCTCTGGAGTATATGGAGCAGTCAATTCTCTTCTTATCCCTTGCTCCTTACAAAAAGTAATGAATTCATTTGACAAGAATTCACCACCTCTGTCTGTTCTCAAAGCTCTAACATACAAGCCAGACTGTTTTTCAACCATAGCCTTGAAAATCTTAAAGCTTTCAAATGCTTCAGACTTGGCTTTAAGAAAATAAACCTAGCTCATTCTACTATAATCATCTGTGATGAGCAAGAAATACTTACTTCTATCGAGTGAGACTGTTTTCATTGGGCCACATAAGTCTGCATGAAGAAGTTCAAGGCACTCACTTGCTCTCCATGCTTTGCCTGTTGGAAATGATTCTCTTGATTGCTTCCCATAAATGCAACCTTCACACAGCTCAAGCTCTCCAGTTTTAGGCAGCCCCTGCACCATATCTTTGGAGTGTAGCAATTTCAGCCCTTGCATATTCAAATGACCATATCTTAGATGCCAAAGCTTAGCATTATCATCCCCTTTGACTGTCAAGACTCGGCTTACATGGCTTGACAAATCTAGAGGAAACATCTTGTTCTTTCCCATGGCAATCTTCACTACTGTCTCTTTAGAGCTCCTGTCTTGAATCAAGTAGGCTTCATTTTCAAATAGCACAGAATAGCCAGAGTTGAGAAGTTGGCTGACACTTAGCAAGTTGTGAGCCAACCTTGGCACATACTGCACGTCACATAAGAGCTTGGTGTTGCCTTGCTCAGTTGTGATTGCAATCGTGCCTCGTCCTTCTACTTCAAGCTGCTTTCCATCTCCAAGTCTCACTTTGGTCTTTGCTGTTTCATCCAAGGTCCTGAACATTGACTTAGCACTTGACATGTGGTTTGAGCACCCACTGTCTACATACCACACACCACCTTCAGCATCATTGTTTGATGTATGTTGTGCCAAGAACAGCTCTCTTCTTGCTCCACAAAGTTGGATTTTTTTATCACGTCCTTTCTGTTCATCCTCCTCTTTCTTCTAGCAACTAGCCTCTTTGTGTCCAGGCTTCTTGCAGTAGTAGCATTTGAATGAGCCCTTGTAATTTTGAGAAAATTGATCCCTTTCCTCATTGCTCTGCCCTCTTCCACGGCCTCTCCCTCTGGAGCCTCTACCTCTGCCTCTGCCTAAACTTTGCTTTGCTCTCTCCTTGTTTGAAGACTCTCCTTTTGCCTGAAAAGCCTTCTCTTCTTTCTTGTCATCACCTTTGCATATTCTTTCTTCATGTGAATGAAGAGAGCCTTTCAATTCATCAAAGGTATATGTTTACATATCCTTTGATTCCTCAATTGCTGCCACCACGTGATCATATTTCTTTGTGAGGCTTCTTAGCACCTTACTCACAACCTGGCTTTCCTTGATCTCTTCACCCAAGGTTTTCATCTGTTGAACTGTGCTAGATATCCTTGACAAACATTCTTCCTTTTCCTTCATCTGGAATGACTCAAATTCTCTTCTTAGAGATTGTAATCTTACATTGACCACTTTCTTGTCTCCGACATATTCTTGGTTGAGAATACGCCATGCTTCTTTTGCTGTAGAAGCTGCTGCAATGCGTGGATGTTGGGAATAATTTTGTATGCCCAAGTTCCAATTTATCATGTAGTCAAATTCTATTTTCAAATAATAAAGTATTATTTCATTTCTTTATCATTTTATACTAGTTTGATAAATTGATGAAGTCCTTGGTTAAAATTGAAGATTGTTATCATAATAGAGATTATGATAAATGAGAAACAAGTCTCTTGAAATTTTAATCTAAAGTGTTCTTGATCATAGGATTATTTTGAATAGGATATTAATAATCCGGATAGATTAATATATGTGTAATAGTATTCATTGGATGAATATTAATAGATCTCATTTATTAATTTACACATATAGATGATACACATAGGGATGTGATCATTGAACTGACTCGATATTGAGATTTTTCTAATGGTTAATATTACCTTAATTTGTCAATAGAAAAACTCTCAAGAAGAAATATAACATTTCCTTTGACCTGAGATTATCATAGTAATTAACAAGTCATTTGTTATATTTTAATTCGGACACCTAATGCTCTAGAGCACTAGTTGAATGGATATTGGATATAATTAAATACTTGTAGAATTAATGATTATTCAAGAAGGAATCCATTAACTCTAGGTAATGAGTTTGAACTCTATAAATCAAGACCTTGGCCAGGGCAATTGAATGAATGAAGAAATGAGTTTCTTAGAGTCATTCATTGATTAACGTGATTGAATTTGACAATAATACCATATTCTAAAGTTAATCTAGAGTTGGAAATGATGGAAGGAAATATTATATATTACTCTTCTAGTGGTTCTTGAAAGTAACAACAAATTACTTCATGCTATCCGGACGTTGAGGAGTGTTGCTAGACGCCTACCTTGATTAGTAAAATTAATTTGATTAATTTACTACCAGCTTAGTATTGAACCTACGGGGTCACACACAAACGAGTGTGTTAATCTTTACTAGAGAATAATCAATTTGATTGACAAAATCTCTATGTGGAATATTATTATATTCTTTGCTAGCACCAAGAATATAATTAATATGTATACTAAAGATAGACATCTTTTTATTATTGTGACATTTATGCATAATAATATTTTAATGAGCAATATAAAATGATGAGAGAGTATCTTATTAAGAGAATATATTATTTCTGTTAATAAGTTTGAATTAATTTGAATATGTCAATGGGTTGTAGATTAAATTCAAATTTGAAATATCTTATTAAGATAATATATTATCTTTGTTAATAAGTTTGAATTAATTTGAATATGTCGATAGATCGATGATTAAATTCAAATTTGAAATATATTATTAAGATAATATATTATCTCTGTTAATAAATTTGAATTAATTTGAATATGTCGATAGACTGACAGATTAAATTCAAATTTAAAATATATTATTAAGATAATATATTATTTCAATTTGAATTAATTTGAATATATATTCATGGGCTGGGCTATGGGATAGCATCAGTATTCCTATAAATAGGAGCTCTCACCACGTCTATTGTGCATCAGATTACTGAAGAGAATTCTTTAGTAAAAGTATACAGTTCCATATTCAAGAGTTTTGAAGTAGAGATCAACTCTCGGTGTGGATACACGTAGAGTCTTCACATTATTGAAGAACATTTGCGCCTCAGAGACGGTAATAGGTACATGTTTACTATAATTTTATATTGCGATAATATTATTCTAAATCCAAAAAAGATCCTAAATTCCGCTGCGTGTGTTTTGAACACCAGAATGAACTAACAATTGGTATCAGAGCCAATGGGATTTTTGTGTTTGAAGAATATATTATCGAATATTATTTTAAGGATGTATTTTATTTTATGAATACATGTCATCAATTTAAGAGAGATATGAATCTCAATGAACAACACCACTTCAATCGTTGTTTAGAACACGATCAAGGGGTATGGAAAATAAATTGATGATGCCCTCTCAGAATCTTTTTTATGTGTTTTAAATGTTATATACACTTGATATAAATGAGTTTTGGTTTACGTAAAATTATTTTTTGATGAAAAATATATTGAACATTCTTGATTTGTTAAACGATATAGGACCTTATGTTTGATAAGTGAACTATAACAAAAATTGAATGTGAAAGGATTACGTAAAGTGTCATTTATATAGTTTTGTAATTAAAAACAAAGTTGTTGTTTCTAATGTACACTCATGTGCTTGCTGATCATGTGCCTTATATTTTTAATATAAGGTTTTATTATGGAAAAACAAAATTTGTTTTTCTTCAAACATGTAGGGCTAAGTCACTATGATTTTATATTAGAAAATTTGTTTTCTTTTATATATTTCATGACACATTATATATAATGATATATGATTTGTTATTCAATTTATTTTATTTTTCAAGGAACGACCTAACAACTAGGTGACTTGTGAATTAAAATAAATTTGAGCATTTGATGCAGCTTTATGATTAATTTTTAATAACAAGGAACGGCCTGATAACCAGGAGACTTGTAATTAAAATAAATTTGAGCATTTGATGCAGCTTTATGATTAATTTTTAATAACAAGGAACGGCCTGATAACCAGGAGACTTGTAATTAAAATAAATTTGAGCATTTGATGCAGCTTTATAATTAATTTTTTAATAACAAGGAACGACCTGATAACCAGGAGACTTGTAATTAAAATCAATTTGAGCATTTGATGTAGCTTTATAATTAATGGTTAATAACAAGGAACGGCCTGACAACTAGGAGACTTGTAATTAATAATTAGTTATAAGTTTATTTTAAAATTAATTTTATACTTAACGCCTAGACTACCTAGGGAAGTGTTAAAATTAATTTTTTGGGATACCAATAGGAATGACCTGACAACCAGGAACCTATGTGGTATATTATTGTGAAACTGTATGTGATACAATTTCTTTCTCTTAAAATATGTACGAGAAATGACTTGATACCAAGTAGCTCATTCATAATTTTAAGAGTTTTATGTTTTCCTTTCTACATATGAAACATGTTCTGACTTAATCTGTTTGATTGTATATTTAATTAATAGTATGTCTTCAATATCGCTTCGTGGGATACTAGAGTCTGGAAAGTTGGTTGGATCCAACTATGATGATTGGTATCGCAACTTGAGAATTGTTCTCATGCACGAAAAACTTATCCACATAATTGATCAGCTCGATAGAGATGCACCTAATCTCGAAGATGTTGAGGGAACCAATGCTTTTCGAAGTATTTGGAACAGACCCTAACTGCCAAATGCATCATGTTGGCATCAATGAGTTCAGAACTCCGGAGGCAACATGTGGATATGGATCCAAAGGAAATCATCGTACATCTTAAGAAAATGTATGGTGGTCAATGTAGGACAGCTAGATACCGATTATCTAAAACGTTGTTCGAGGTCCTCAATGACTGCAAATGTTCAAGTTGGACCGCATGTTCTCAAGATGATTGATCCGATAGAACAACTTGAAAAGACAGAATGCAAGCTTGGAAAAGAGCTTTCTCAAGACTTGATTCTGCAGTCACTTCCTGATACGTTTTCACAATTCATTGTGAATTTTAACATGAATAAGCTAGACTGTGATTTGCATGAGATGCATAACTTACTAGTTGATTATGAGAATCAAATTGCCTCCCGAGAAGAAAAAAGGGAACTGTTATGGTGGTTGGCAAGAACCACAAGAATAAAGGCAAAGGAAAATATGTACCAAAAAGGAAGACTTTTGGACCTAAGGGTGGTGTGACCAAACCCAAGAACAATAAGGCCAAGGTTGACCAAATTGGTGCTGAATGTTTCTTCTGCAAAGAGAAAGGACACTTTGGAAGAGAAACTGTAAGAAGTATCTTGATTCTTTGAAAAATAAGAAACAAGGTGAGATACTAGTGAAAAATGTTTTCATGCTTTCTTTAACTGTTGTTGATGCTTTAATGTGGGTATTAGATACTCGGCAGTAGCTTTAACATCTGCAATATGTTGCAGGGGATGCAGATAACTAGATGGTTAAAGAAAGGAGAGATAAATCTTCAAGTAGGCAATGGAGCAAATGTTGCCGCCTTAGCTGTAGGATCTATTTCTTTAAAAATGCCCACTGGCAAAGTACTGGTGTTAGATGATTGCTATTATGTTCCAAAATTTGTTTCAAACATTATTTCAATCTCTATGTTGGATAAGCAAGGTTTTCGTATTATTTTTAATAATAACATTTGCTCAATTTATCGTAATGACGATTTATATGTGAATGGTTATCTCCAACATGGCATTTATGTCTTACCTGATGTAAATCGTAACTCGATTGTACATGTTTCTTCTAATTTTAAAAGAGAAAGAGATAATCAAATAAATAAAACATATCTTTGGCATTGTAGGCTTGGTCACATTGGTGAGAAAAGAATTAACAAGTTACACAAGGAAGGTTACCTTGATAATTATGATTATGAATCATATGCAACTTGTGAGTCTTGTCTCAAAGGAAAAATGACTAAATCCCCATTTATTGGAATTAGGGAAAGAGCCTCTCGAATTATTAGGATTAGTTCACACAGATGTTTGTGGACCAATGAGAATTCAAGCCAAAGGTGGATATTCTTATTTCATAACTTTCACTGATGATACATCTAGGTATGGGTTTTTATATCTAATGAAACATAAATCGGAATCATTTGAAATGTTCAAAAGATTTCGTAGTGAAGTTGAAAAACAAACCGGAAAAAGTATCAAGATACTTAGATCCGATAGAGGTGGAGAATATCTTAGTACTAATTTTATTGATTATCTAAAAGAAAATGGAATTCTTTCACAGTGGACACCTCCAGGGAACACCACAACACAATGGTGTATCCGAAAGAAGGAATTGAACCTTATTGGATATGGTGAGATCTATGATGGGGTTCACCGATCTTCCGGAGAGTACTTATGGGGATATGCTTTAGAAGCAGCAGCTTACTTGCTGAACAAAGTTCCTACAAAATCAGTCTCTACAACTCCATATGAGATATGGAAAGGACGTAAACCAAATCTCAAACACATTAGGATGTGGGGTTGCCATGCTTACGTTAAGAGATTGTTAACCGATAAACTTGAGGCAAGGTCGGAAAAATGTAGATTCATTGGTTATCCTAAGGAAACAATGGGATACTATTTTTACCAACCCTCTGGCCATAAAGTGTTTGTGGCAAGAGGAGGAACCTTTTTAGAAAGGGAATTCCTTGCAGGAGGAATTCATGGTAAAGAAATTGAGCTTGATGAAACTCAATATTCCAATGAAACAACTCGGGAACATGAGATGGAAACTGAGAGACCTTTCTTTGATGTTTTAAAATTGCCACAAAGGTTGTTACCTCCCAGAATTATGGTTCAAGAACCAATTGTAGGTCAAGAACAGGTTAATGGACAGAGTTGATGAACCAATCCTAGAACCAGTTCAACAACCTATAAGCCCAATACAAGAGCCTCTTAGAAGATCCACTCGAGTGCATCGTGTACCTACTAGATTGAACTTAATGGTACAAGAGGACACGTCGAATGAGGTTTATCATGATGATGATGACCCCAAGAGTTATGAAGAGGCTCTAAGAAGCTTAGACTATAAAAAGATGGCAAGAAGCCATGGAATCCGAAATGGAATCAATGAAGATCAATAAAGTATGGACTTTAGTTGAAACTTCAAATGATATAAAACCAATTGGTTGTAAATGGGTTTACAAGAAAAAGATTGGTATAGATGGAAAGGTTGAGACCTACAAAGCTCGCCTTGTTGCTAAGGGGTATCGTCAAAGGGAAGGTATAGACTATGACGAAACTTTTTCTCTCTGTGGCAATGATAAAATCCATTCGGATTCTACTTGCAATAGCAGCATACTATGATTATGACATATGACAAATGGATGTGAAAACGGCTTTCCTTAACGGTGAGTTGAAAGAGGATGTGTACATGACACAACCTGAAGGATTCACATCTATGAATGATCATAATAAGGTATGCAAATTGCAACGATCCATCTATGGATTGAAACAAGCTTCTAGAAGTTGGAATATTCGTTTTAACAAAACAGTCGAAAAGTTCGACTTTGTTAGATGTGAGGAAGAACCTTGTGTGTACAAAAAGGTTAGTGGGAGCATAATCATTTTCTTAGTGTTATATGTAGATGACATATTACTCATTGGAAATGATGTACCAGCAATGCAAAGTACAAAGATTTGGCTATCAGAACAATTCTCCATGAAAGATTTAGGAGAGGCAACCTATATTCTAGGAATAAAGATTTATAGAGATAGATCTAAAAGGTTGCTTGGACTCTCCCAATCTATGTACATTGATACCATTCTAAAGAGGTATAACATGGAAAACTCCAAAAGAGGCTATTTGCCAATAGGAAGTGGAGTTACTCTCAGTAGGGAGGATTGTCCTAAGACCCATGAAGAGAGAGAACGCATGACTAGAGTTCCATATGCTAGTGCAGTGGGAGCTATCATGTATACCATGACTTGTACACGTCCTGATATCTCTTATGCACTAGGTGTAACTAGTCGATATCAAGCAAACCATGGTGAGGAACATTGGAAAGTGGTTAAGACCATTCTTAAGTACTTACGAAGGACTAAAGACCAATTCCTCGTTTATGGAGATTCTGAATTGAACCTAAAGGGTTATACTGATGCAAGTTTTGCATCGGATAAAGATGATAGCAAATCTGTTTCAGGATATGTTTTCACCTTGAATGGTGGTGCAGTAAGTTGGAAAAGTTCCAAGCAGGCTACAGTGGCAGACTCAGTGACTGAGGCGGAGTATATAGCGGCAAGTGAAGTCTGCTAAAGAAGCGATTTGGGTTAAAAGGTTCATATCTCGAACTTGGTGTGGTTCCTTCAATAAATGAACCAGTTCCACTATTGTGTGACAATAATGGAGCTATTGCTCAAGCAAAGGAACCAAGATCACACCAGAAATCCAAACATGTTTTACTGAAGATATCATTTGATTAGAGAGATCATTGAACGTGGCGGCGTTAAGATTGAAAAGGTAGAAGGGAAGGATAATGTGGCAGACCCGTTCACCAAAGCACTTGGCACAAAGGAGTTTGATAAGCACAAGTGGGAAGTAGGAATGAGATACATGAATAATTGGCTCTAGTGCAAGTGGGAGATTGTTGGGAATAATTTTGTATGCCCAAGTTCCAATTTATCATGTAGTCAAATTCTATTTTCAAATAATAAAGTATTATTTCATTTCTTTATCATTTTATACTAGTTTGATAAATTGATGAAGTCCTTGGTTAAAATTGAAGATTGTTATCATAATAGAGATTATGATAAATGAGAAACAAGTCTCTTGAAATTTTAATCTAAAGTGTTCTTGATCATAGGATTATTTTGAATAGGATATTAATAATCCGGATAGATTAATATATGTGTAATAGTATTCATTGGATGAATATTAATAGATCTCATTTATTAATTTACACATATAGATGATACACATAGGGATGTGATCATTGAACTGACTCGATATTGAGATTTTTCTAATGGTTAATATTACCTTAATTTGTCAATAGAAAAACTCTCAAGAAGAAATATAACATTTCCTTTGACCTGAGATTATCATAGTAATTAACAAGTCATTTGTTATATTTTAATTCCGGACACCTAATGCTCTAGAGCACTAGTTGAATGGATATTGGATATAATTAAATACTTGTAGAATTAATGATTATTCAAGAAGGAATCCATTAACTCTAGGTAATGAGTTTGAACTCTATAAATCAAGACCTTGGCCAGGGCAATTGAATGAATGAAGAAATGAGTTTCTTAGAGTCATTCATTGATTAACGTGATTGAATTTGACAATAATACCATATTCTAAAGTTAATCTAGAGTTGGAAATGATGGAAGGAAATATTATATATTACTCTTCTAGTGGTTCTTGAAAGTAACAACAAATTACTTCATGCTATCCGGACGTTGAGGAGTGTTGCTAGACGCCTACCTTGATTAGTAAAATTAATTTGATTAATTTACTACCAGCTTAGTATTGAACCTACGGGGTCACACACAAACGAGTGTGTTAATCTTTACTAGAGAATAATCAATTTGATTGACAAAATCTCTATGTGGAATATTATTATATTCTTTGCTAGCACCAAGAATATAATTAATATGTATACTAAAGATAGACATCTTTTTATTATTGTGACATTTATGCATAATAATATTTTAATGAGCAATATAAAATGATGAGAGAGTATCTTATTAAGAGAATATATTATTTCTGTTAATAAGTTTGAATTAATTTGAATATGTCAATGGGTTGACAGATTAAATTCAAATTTGAAATATCTTATTAAGATAATATATTATCTTTGTTAATAAGTTTGAATTAATTTGAATATGTCGATAGATCGATGCATTAAATTCAAATTTGAAATATATTATTAAGATAATATATTATCTCTGTTAATAAATTTGAATTAATTTGAATATGTCGATAGACTGACAGATTAAATTCAAATTTAAAATATATTATTAAGATAATATATTATTTCAATTTGAATTAATTTGAATATATATTCATGGGTGGGCTATGGGATAGCATCAGGTATTCCTATAAATAGGAGCTCTCACCACGTCTATTGTGCATCGGACATCAAGAGAATTCTTTAGTAAAAGTATACTGATTCCATATTCAAGAGTTTTGAAGTAGAGATCAACTCTCGGTGTGGATACACGTAGAGTCTTCACATTATTGAAGAACATTTGCGCCTCGAGAGGCAGAATGTGTACATGTTTACTATAATTTTATATTGCGATAATATTATTCTAAATCCAAAAAAGATCCTAAATTCCGCTGCGTGTGTTTTGAACACCAGAATGAACTAACAGTGGAAACACCTCATCATCAAGAGCTTGTTGAATGATGAAGAGTGCTTTTGCATCTTTCTTTCTTTTCTCCCTCAAGGCTTGGTTTGGCTCCTCAGTTCCATCGTCTTCAAACCCACTCTCAACACTGCTCCACAGCTCTTGTGACTTGAAGAGAGTTTTCATTTTTAGACTCCAAAAATGAAAATTAATACCTTTGAAGATAGGCAACTGATTTAGTGAGTTTCCATTCCCATTGTTGTTCTGCATGGTGACCTTTGTGTTTAATTTCTCACACAAAAACACTCAAAATCAACCTAGGAATTGCTCTCAAGCTCTGATACCAAATGTTACAATTAGAGGAAGAAGATAACAATTTTGAAAGACAAATCAATGAGGAAATCAACGTTCTTCTCTTCATTAAACTTCAGTACATAACAATGCTTAAATAGACTCAACTAACTTGATATACTAACTCCACTTTTCACGACTAACATCCCTAAGGAAGTAGCATAAAACTGACTCAAACAGAAGCAAATGTTCTCCTAAAAAATAGCTAAAAACTAGCAACTGACTTGACCAAATCCTCCTACAGTTCAGCTAACAAATGCTGACTTATTCCTAGCTTAATACGTGGACATTTAGAGCCTTGAATTATATTGCAACACCATTGCACTGTGACAGCATTCTCAAATATCATGATGATCAACCAGAGGCTCGTTTTGAGTTTGTGTTGCAGATGATAATGGGGAAGTTGATGATGGTTCAATCTGTATTAAAAAGTGCGGCATACGCCTTGTAACTTTATCAGAAGTGCCCGTTGTTTTAGATGGCTTGATGAAATCAGAGTTGGATTCACGCACTAGAGAAACAATGGACTGGCTTTTGATAATACTGAAGTGTGGAAGTGCGGACCCACGTTTATCATCAAGGAGGCCACGGCCCCACGTGACTTTTGGCAAATTTATATTACTTTACACTGAGACTCGGGTGCGTTTAGCAATATGGAGGGTGTCTCCAGCAACTACATGCATTGGTGAAATAGTTTCAAACTTCTGGAGTGCGTGGGTAAATTCCGATTCATATTTTTTATGAATTTAATTTATTATCAATGTAAAATAATTTTACATTATTAATTATTTATAATCTATCATTTTAATTATTTTTAAAATAATTTTATAAAATTCAACGAATTATCATAAATGAAAGATTGTGATTGATTGACCGTACACGGTTACTACATCATTCTTTCTTTTTTTTTTTTTTTTATAAAGAAATTTCTAAATACTTGACTGTATCTTCAAAATATTAAGTTCTACTAAATTTGATTATCAATATTATATAATCTATTTTTATGTTTGGATTATTTTCTCTTTTAATTATGAAATAATAACAATCTTTTTTTTAGGAAATTTTATTTAAATATTATATTTTATTAATTTTTAATTACTATATAATTAATTTTATCTTTGGATTTTTTAATTATAAAATTAATAGTATTTTTTTAAAAAAAATTATATGAAGATTAAATTTTATTAAATTTAGTTATTATACAATTATTTTTATCTCTTTACTTAAACTATAAAATCAACAGCACTGTTATTTTTTAAGAAATTTTATTTAAATACTATATTTTATCAAATTTGATTTTACAATTAATTTATAAAATCAATAATTATTTTATTTTATTTATGTAAAAAAATATTATTTAAATATTATATTTAATTACTGTATAATTAGTTTTTTTCTCGAACTAAAACTCTATTAATCAAACTTTATTTTTCTTTTGATTGAATGATTTTTTTATTATCAAAACATGTTAGAATAGTATCATTAGATTGACAAAAAAAAAGTGATATAATTCTAATTTTTAGAAATGTACGTCAACATGAGATATTAATCGCGATTCACAACACAGTAGACAAGAGAAAAAAATTGAAAGATATTACTGTATAAAAAAATTATATTTCTAATTAATTATATATATATTTGTTATATAGTTTTTTTTTTCTAGCTGGGACCCCCTCTCATCTGGTGCTGGGTACGCCCCTAGAAGTATATTCAATGCTACACTGATAGAATACTCGGTATGCAACTCATTACTCTCCCCACTAATCTCTAATAACTTGTATTCTCTTGCAATTTCTCATTTTTCTTGTGTTCAGGTACAAAATCCAACACAGAGATAGTTGAACTGGATTCAGCTGAAGAAGGTAATGATGAAAGGAAGAAAAGCCAGTATTCTGATGTGGAAGAGAGCTTCAAATCTACTCACAAAGAAACCGATACCGATTCTGCAACAAATGATAGTAGGCAGAATACCAGAGGGTCTAAAGAAAAGTCAAGTAAGGAATTATATGTGTACATGCCATTACTTTATAAACCATACAATGTATCTTCACACTAGCATGTATTCAAGTGAGAAACTTTATACTTATGAGAAATTATTTTTCTACAATAGATTATGGTTAGGTTTCACAAGAAATTTTAGTTAATTTTTACTTTTTTTTATTATCTAAAAAGTTTGCTTGAGATAAACAGAAAAATAGTATTATAAGAAGTAACATATCTCATTGCGTACATATATATATCATTTGCTTTGGAAATAGTAGTATCTGAACGAGAAGATGGCGCTACTACTGAAGGCCGGGATCAAATTTCAAAATCTAAGTCGACAGAGGTATTTCTTTTGATTCATATATATGTAAATTGTGATCTACTACTTAAAATAATAAACTCACCCTCTGGTGTTTTTCTTCCATAATGTTGATATCATCAAGGTTCTTTCTGAACCTACTGTTGAAAAAAGACCCAATGTTGAAGCTGAAAACCAAGAGGTAATCACAAATCTAGATTGAGCATTTAACCTGCTTTTGGGACTTAGCATGTTTTTTTATTTCTTTTCGCAGCAGCCAATAATCGAACCAGAAGACAAATCGAGAACCGAAGAAGAAACTAAGGTTGACCGAGGTAAAAAAGCTTAAAAAATACTCATTTTTCTTATCTGAATCCCTGAAAAAATTATGAGTTGTTATAGGTCATTGATAAATAAAAAAATTGCTTTATGTCCCTATCTATGTGGTGCCATAAGATCATTCATTAATATATGCTGATAGAGTGTCATATTATCTATATATAGGGATTCATAATAAAACCAATTATTTTTAAGGACTCTAACCAAAAAATATGATATTTTTTAGGACCCAAAAGTTATTTAAGTCATTATCGAATTTATCTGAAAAATGAGAGCCATAATTAGTTACAGTGTTATACTAGTATACTACTCTAAGATGATATCAACATTAATTTCAATTCAGGCGAAAGGGTAATGAACGATGCAACTTGTGCACCTGACCATGTTCTCCAAGATGATGCATATACAAATACTCCCATGAATCTTGAGGATTGCATGAATCAGGTCGATCAAAATCCCTTTATCATGATCGACTTTATGTCAATGTCTTCAAAGCAGTACTTTGAATCAAGTGATCAACATCAACAACAATCCTTAACAAAATATGATGGGAATTTTGAAGTTGCTTTGGAAGAACTTCGAGAACTGGCTTTTTCCCAATCCATGACCAAAAATGTTAAAGATGCCGAGTATGGAAAAAAGCTTGAAGCTGCCGTTCAAAAACTTGAAAATTTCCCCCAAGAGTTAAACGAAGAGCTAAACGGGAAAATCAAGTCCTTCTTCGATCTCTACAAGCAAGCATGCGAAAATGTAAAAGAACAAGAAGTAACTCGTGATACCATCACCCGGGTTACCGCAGAAAAGGATGCAGATTTGAACAAACTGAAAACTGCATGGAGCCGAGTTAATCAACTTAAATATGCCATTTTGGAGAGAGGGCCGAAAATTGAAGGACTCAGAAAGCAAGAGACTGATTTCAACGACAAAATAAAGAAGTTACAAGGGGAGCTAAGTGGTGTTGAAAAAGACAAGGCAAGGCTTGAAGCTGCAAAAACAGAGAATGTTGCTGAGAAGACAGATGTTGTTGCTTCAGCAAAACATGTCTCTACTAACTTAGGCAGGCTTATTAAAAAAGAGAAGGAACTTGATGAGGCACAGGCCAAACTTTACATAGAATTTCAGGCCTTAAAAAGGCGTTACAATAAGATGAGAGTTGAGCCTCCCTTTTAGTCCTCTTAGGATTTGTTTTATGTTTGTTGATGCAGTATTGCTTTTGATTCCCATGTTTTTTTGTTTTTTTGGGAAACCAAAAACTACAACCGATGAAGGAGATACCCTGATCAATAAAATGAAGATTCCCGTGGTTTATGAAACTTTTGTGAATGGTCGAAATTTCTGTATATGGCTTTTGGAAGTGGTTCTTATGATCTGTGGTAGGTTCCAATTATGGGGTCTGGAGATGTTGATTTGGTACTTTAGCAGAAAAGAATTCCGGAGGTGTTGTTGTTGTGGTGTGCCTGGTGCTATGTAGCAGTTTGCCTGTGGTACATAATTAAGATGTGTGAATATGAAGTTGTAAACACGAGCATAAATAGGAACACGTGTCAACTAAAAAATCAACCAAAATAAACAATATATCAATTTGAACAGTAGGACCAAATTGAACCTAATTAAAAAATCAAAAGACTTGATTCAATTTTTCACCAAAAAAAAAAAAAGGACTTGATTCAATCTTGTAAAATAATGGAATCAAATTGAACTTCATATAAGTATAGGGTGCATGCTAGTACTCAGTGATTCCATTTTGGTTTCAAAGAAGAAGCATAATTAATTTTTCTCATCTACCACGCGTTGTAGCTAAGTTCTGTAAGGTTAGGTGACATATGATTTGAATTGAGTGAAAGAGAGATTCGGCCAAAGATTAATTAATTCATTTTTATGTGGTGAATTTCTTCATCTATACATCTACTTCTCTACAATCACCATCATTATCATCCTCATTGCCTCCATTTTCAACTCAAACAAGGAATTTAGTGTTAGTCGATCATCAGAGTTTCTCTGTGCTTGAGAATGCATGAAGCGCACTGTTTTTTTTTTTAAAATGATTATAATAATAAAATAATAATATAAAACCCAAATAAAAACTCTCTCTCTCTCTCCCCCCTCCCAGCCTCCCCCCCCCCCCCCCCCCCCCCCTAAAACCCTCATCTTCTTTTCCTTTTTCTTTTCTTTTCACCTATTTCCTCCCTCCATCATCTTCAAACTTCTATTCCTCACTCTCTTCACCGTCACCTTGAAGCATTCCAATGGTGGAGTACGTGATTTGAGCGTTTGCGTTCTCGCAATAAATTTTCAGTAACCCATTGGAATAGATCGGTGTAGCTATGTTAGAGATTAGTAATGGGTCTTGTAGAGAGAGTTAGAGATATGATTTTTATGGTTATTATTGTTCCCTAAAAATTATAGGTATGTTAACTTAGAGATTTTGTCTAATAAGTAATTCTTTTATTTTTCATGTTTAGATTCTCTGGCAAGTTGCTCCTTTTGATGGCGTTGAAAGTCGTTGATTCAGGTCTTTCTTATTAGTGAGTAGCTATTTTACTAAGTGACTATTTATTATTTTGAAAAAGTAAACTTTAATATAAGTTTCCTTGTGATTTTGGTTCCCATTTAAGTATTTGAGGAAGAAGAATAAGTATAGTATGTATTTTAGTATTTGATTCTTTAAGATTTTCGTAGTTTTGATAATGTGAGTTAAATGTGAAAAGTGAGTTCTTATTGAGAGTTTGTGATTAGTCACCATTTACTACAATGAAGAGATAATGTAGCCTATGAGTTAAATACTCATAGATATATAGATAATTTCCATTTACTGCAACGAAGAGATAATGCAGTATAATTACCATTCACTACAACGAAGAGATAATGCAGTATAATTATCGTTCGCCACAACGAAGAGAAAATGTGATCTATGTGCATATAGTAAATTGAATGTTAGTATAAATGCCAATTATGCTTGTGTATGATGCATAATTATATTTCTTATGAGTTCTTAAGTGAGTAAATGTTAGTCTTCAAAAATGAGTTGTGATTCCTTTTCTTTTTTACTCTAAATCATTTAAATTCTTTGGATGAAAAAAATTCTTACAACGGTTGTTTCCTCCTTTTTGTTCACTTTGTATTTTATGCTCTCACTAAGTCCTTGTGACTTACCCTATTCTCATTTCTTTTCCCTTCAGATTCGCAAGTATTAGAGTATGGAGTTTCCTGAGATTTGCTAATTCTCTTGCATAGTATGTAAGTAACGTATTTATCATGTTCTGAGAAACTTTGAATATTTTGTAAATGATTCATATTGTGATATGAACTATTTGTTAAATCTGATTATATATATTTATATATATGAAATTCACATGTGAGATTCTTATGTGTTTGTCCTATTTATAGGGGAGGTTCTACCGGATTTTTGGTAGTCCTTTTATGTTTATTCTAAATTATGTTTTAGTGAGGTTTTGTTCTCAGGCTAGCTAAGAGAAGTGTAGCGTGTGCGCCAATCATGACCCTAGGGTGGATCATGACAATGCATATATGGATAGTTGAATCTTGAATGAAAGGATCATATCAAATTACCAATCAAGTGTGGTAGCATTTAATCAGCACTCACAAGAAGAACATGAGTCTTCCAGTAAACAAAAATTTGACGAATGCTTACTCTCTATCAACTAATTATAAATCAAAACACAAAAGATCTTTGCTCCAATGGCAGGTCCTCGTTGGAGCAAACTGAAAATGGGGTCAAAGGGTGCTTTGCCCGTTCCCATGTCTCTAACTGATATGCACCAGCAACTTTATAGCAACTTATGTACAATAATCAGGTTTGTCTAACAACATGTATAAAAGACTACAAAATACTACTAATATTTTAAATATAGCTTACCTATTATAATAACAACTTAATTAGCAAGTGATATTTGTTGGGACCATATAGTGCAGGTAACACAAATCTATGCTAAAATTCGACATGCTGATATTGACAAAGTAATGGAGAAGTAAATTTTTGTCCTCCTGTTATGCATTCAAAGTAATGGTAGCTTTTCCTCTTCATGATCTTTCTCCAATTATTAAGTCTGAATTCCTAACAATAGTTAGAGGTATCGTGGAAGCTTTTTCCATGAAATAATGATTCTATTGTGCATGCTGACATAAAAAAACAGTATGAGGTGAGAAGCACAAAATTAAAAGTTTGACTGTAAGAGCTAATTATATTGTACACAAATGATATAACAAGACGAAGACAAAACATACATAACTTACACACTTGTTACAAAAAATTGAAAGCACACTTAAACACAGAAGAAAATTGTTTAAAAAGGAAACGGGAAGAAAGGATCTTAAGTGAAATGGCATTTAGTAACAGACACCAGTGGCAAGGGACAAACAACTTGCAAAATGGGGGAAACAGGTCGCCAGAGATAGCGGTGTATCAGAAAATAGCAATCACATCACATGACACCTGTGATTATGAAAATATCAAATTAGGGATTATCATATTAAGGATCATAATAAAACTTGGGCTGAAATAACTTTTGAATACTTAATAAATATTAGTTTTTTGGTCCTAGTGCCTGAAATTCATTTGTGTTGTCATGCATGCTTGTTAAATTTTTATTTTTGTTTTGATCATCATTTTTTTTTTTTTATCAGATGCATGACATCACAAGAAATTTTTAGGGATTCAGAAAAAAAAAATATTTGTTAAGGACATAAAAGTTATTTAAGTTAAAATTTTATATAAAGTAACACAAATTAAAATAACTCTTACCTCCTATGACAATCCTGATTATGTAGTCTAGTATTTGCATGATTAGATTTGTTGCTCCTCTTTCTCACTCTTCGATTAAGAATACAATCAACAAACCTGATTGACCACTGCGGTTTCTGAATGAAGAATATAGCATACCCCTCCGCATGCATACCCTACAGCGACGGGTTTCCAACCAAACCCGAATTGTTCATCATGCTGAAATTCTGAGAGCTGTTTTTCATCCTTCTTGTGGCATGATTTTGACAAAGGAAACCCACATAGCCCACGATTGTTCTGATAGGAATCATTTTGAAATGTGTCAAACTGTTTCCCTGTTGGTATCATCCCCACCAGTTGGTTTTGTGAAAGGTTTAAGACAGAGAGATAATGAAGATTGGTCAATGCATTTGGAATCTCACCAATGAGCATGTTTGAGGAGAGGTCTAACCATTCCAAATTTTCCAAACTACCAATGGTTTGTGGAAAAGGTTAAGTCCTTTAAGTGACACTAACTCTCCGATCATTGCTGGAATCACTCCTTCAAATCTGTTATTTGACATATCAATAGTTGTGAAAGTAGTTAAGATTCTCTCCAGCTCAATAGTATTTCTTTTTATTGTGACCACCACAGAATCATTGTACCCATAAGAAGATTGCCTAGCATTTATATATTGCAAACCATCATTGACATTCTCCATCATTCCCTTGAAATTGTTTATGCATGTTGTTGGCAAAGTGCCACTAAAATTGTTGTTGGAGACATAAAAAATAGTCAATTTGGCAAAAGAGTGTTTGGATTTCAAACAGTTGATGGCACCATTGAACTTATTGGCACGTAAAACAAGGACTTGCAGCTCTTTAAGGGACTCTACCCAACTAGGAAATGCATCCACTATGTTATTTTCTCCAAGATCAAGAACTCTTAGTTGTATGCAATATTTGTCTTTCGCGACAGGCCGAGGTAATGGTCCTTCCAATTGATTATCATTAAAATTCATTGTTTCCAATGCTTGTAACTCAATATAGCTTCTGGGTATGATTCCGCTAAGGTTGTTCCTCTGCATATCCAAAACTGAAAGGTAAGGCAATGTTCCAAGGCATTTTGGAAGCTTTCCTGTCAGGTTGTTGTGAGACAAGTTGAGTATATGGAGGGAGTTTGCATTGCAAATAGCTGAAGAAATATGTCCAGACAATTTGTTATTTGAGACAGAAAACAATTCAGTGCCAGATGGGGGAACCGGAATATCTCCTTCCAACATGTTGAAGCTAAGGTCAATGTAATGAATATTTGTCCATGAGAGCGAGAGTACTAAAGTTAGATGGTTATGAGAAAGGTCCAAAAAAGACAAAGTATCTTTCCCCGTATTAGTAAACCATTTTGGAATCCTTCCATGAATTTGGTTTCTTGATGGATCTAAACAGGGACGGATCCAGGATTTAAGTTGGGGGGGCCTAAAAATTTTTTTTTACAAAAATTAAGAATAAAATCTTTTGAAAACTAAATTAATATAAAATTTATAAAAAAAAAATACAAAAAAATGGGTATAAAATTTATGAATTTTTAAAAAAAATTAGGGAATAAAATGTGCAATCATGTGATGTAAAAATAAAATGATAGAGTAAAATTTACAAATATCAAATTAATTTGTTAAGAGCAAAATTTGTCAAAAATAAAATAAATATACAATTAAGCCAAATATTTATTACTAAATATAGGTATAAAACTAATATATGATCTACTAATGAAAAAAAAAATATTAACTTAAAAATTTATTTTTTTTAATAATTTTTATTATTAATATCTTTTAATATTTTTATTTTTATATATATATATATAAGAGAAGGTGAGGAGGGGGGCTAAAGCCCCTGTTGTCCCCCCTTTAAATCCGTCACTGGATCTAAAGATTGAAGATTGTTTAGGCGACTAAGGAATTTTGGGAAACTCTTGATATTGATATTGCATGAAGATAAATTTAAATATTCAACAGGGTCGGGGAAGGTGTATGGACTCCTAGCATTAAAACTAGGAGAGAGAAAACTGTTTTGAGAAAGATCAAGATATTGTAGAAATTGGAGATTTGAAAATTTATAAAAATCTAC
Source organism: Amphicarpaea edgeworthii (assembly GCA_014843725.1). Classification (NCBI taxonomy): domain Eukaryota; kingdom Viridiplantae; phylum Streptophyta; class Magnoliopsida; order Fabales; family Fabaceae; genus Amphicarpaea; species Amphicarpaea edgeworthii. The sequence goes on from CM026321.1 coordinate 21,211,239, forward strand.
ATGACCACTCAAATTATTTGATGATAATATCAATTCAGTGAAATTTTGCAGATAAAACATTGACTCGGGGATATTACCTTGTAGCTTGTTAGAACTGAAATCACACAATTCCAAAGAAAAAGCAGAGAATTCACCAATTGGCCCACTAAGTTGGTTCCCACCAAGTGACAAGTATAATATTGATGACACAGAAAAACACCAGTGCGGAATTGTTCCATTCAGAGAGTTACCAGACAAAAATAGATAAGCTAAATTAGAATGCCCACTAATTTTGTCTGGTATTGAGCCAACTAATTTATTGTCTATACAACTCAAATAACAAAGCTTAGTTAGCCCAAACAATGATGATGGCAATTGGCCTACTAGGTTGTTTTGGGAAAGATCTATGAATTCTAATTTGCGAAGCTTCCCAATCCAATCGGGGATCACACCACTAAAGTTATTGGAAAGGAGGTCCAAATAATTTAGTTGCATGATGTTCTCCAAACTTTGAGGAATGGGTCCTTTGAAATTATTTCCTGAAAGATCAATGTAAGTGAGGTCTTGGAGAATTGAAAGTGATAATGGAATCTCGCCACTAAAATTGTTCCAACTGAGGTCCAAGTATTTTAGTTGCGTGAGATTTGATAAAAACAGAGGAATAGGTCCTGAAAAATAAGAACTTTGAAAACTCAAATAGTTAAGAGACTTCAAATTGTTAATGAAAATGGAAATTTCTCCTGAAAAAGAAGTCGCAGAGAGGTCCCAGTATCTAAGACGAGTGCTCCAGTTGAACTTTGGAAGTTTGCCTTCTAGATTGTCATTGCCGGATAGATCAAACTTTTGAAGATTGGATAAACAGAGTTTGTTACTTGCTAACTTCCCTTGCAATCTTGTATCTGAAAGACTAAGAGTGACCAAAGAGGATGAAAAATTCACTAACAACGACAGAGATCTTGGTTTAATGAAAGACATATCTAGGAAATCAAGAGTGAGCTCCCTTAAATGAGTTGCATTTATGATGAACTTTTCCATTATTGCTACTTCAAATCTCATTCCACTAAATGAGAGATCAAGTGAGACTAATTTTGACAAGTGTGATATTTTGGAAGGAATAACACCACTAAATCCATCATAGGTAGAAAGGTTTAGATAAGTAAGAGACACAAGATCACCAAATCCAAAAGGCATTGGAGAATTGGCAAAATCATTGTGTTGTGACAAATCGTCTTTGATGTCGAGAATTTACACTAAAAAGAATCTCTCTTATTAATGAAAAAAGAAAATAACTACAAATAAGAATTCTCTCTGAATTCTTAATCTCTCACATAATTGACTCTCCTCTCGTTTCTTGTTGGGATGATATTGTACAAAGCATAATGATAGTTTTATACTAGAATGCGAACAACATGTACCTCTAACTTACATGCATGGTTTCTATTAAATTACTCATAATAGAAAATGCTATAATATTCAAGGCACATATTTGACAAATCTCCACCTTGACTTGAATTTCCTATGCCATTGAACTTTCACTGTGTACTAATGTTGCTCCACCTACTTCTAGTGTCAAGTTGTAATTCCAACTAAGTCGAAACAATGTTTGAACTTTACCGTTGGAAGAGCTTTTGTCATCACGTCTGCAGGATTATCAGAAGTAGAAATCTTTTCTATCAACACATCACCTTGTGTTACTACATCACGAATAAGATGCATCCTTACATCTATGTGCTTTGTCCTTTCATGGTACATTTGGTTTTTGGTTAAGTGAATTGCCCTTTGACTATTACAATGCACAATAATTTCCTTCTCACTTATACCAAGATCACCAACAAGACCTTTAAGCCATAAAGCTTCTTTCACCGCTTTTGTAGCTGCCATATATTCTGCCTCTATAGTTGACAAGGCAACGGTGGACTGCAAAGTCGCACGCCAACTTATAGCACTACCTCTGATAAGTGCCATGGAAGCATAGTTTCAATCACTATTTTAGAGGCAATTATCTTAATATTTCAATACATCTAAGCTTTGTTTGACTTTGTTTATAATTAATTTGTGAATAAATTAGAATAGCTTTGAAATTATTAGTTATGTGATTTTTTTTAATCTAATTTTGGTTTATTTTGGTGAAGAAATCAATGATTAGAGAAGTGTAGCTAATTTTAGGGAGTTTTAGTGCTCCAACATCGTGATTAAGCCTGAAGTGAAGCTAAGCCTGAAGCCTTGAGAGCAATTGCTGAAGATTGAAGAATTCGCTAAGCCTTATTTGGCGCTAAGCACGAGACTCATTTCTCGCTTAGCCTCATTTGGCGCTTAGCGCAAAGTCACTTATGCAGAAAAGACGAAATGCACATTTCTCTTATATTTAAGGCATCTCTTATCATTAAACCAGGGGGGTTTTGGGGGGAGAAGAAATTTAGGGTTCTTGGGGCAGTTGGGAAGCTCTCCATTGCTCTCTATAAATTCTCTTCCAATTCCTTTCCTCTTTAGTTTTCATTTTCTTCTTCTTCTTCTTTTAGTTTTGTAGTTTGTTTAACTTTTGTTGGGATTGATGTAACTTTCAACTCTTTCTCTTTTATGATACTCTAAGTTTCTATTCGAGTTTAACTTAATGTTATTATCTTTTTCTATGCTTAATGCTTGCTTTGGCTTGATCACCCTTTGCTTGATGTTAGAGTTTGAATGATCATTGGAAAATGCATTTGAACCTTGAACTGGAAAAGATAACTAATTGTTTGTTTAGCTATCTAATGACCACTTTTCTTAATGCAAGTTACTTGGCTAAACTATTCAAGGAATTGAGTGTTTAATCAAGGAACTTAGAATCTTTCCATCTAAGGAATTAGGGTCAAAGTATATTTATTGGTTGATAGTGATGTTAATGTTAGAACATGGGTATTTAGCATTGTTGTTACATGAGAGGAAGGTGGAGTGAAATCAAGCCCCAATGTTTTCTTAATTTTGCAAAAACCGGTTTATGCATGTTTAGTGTTTGTGAAAATGCCAAAAAGAGTTTTTGTTTCTTTTCTCTTTTATTTTCTGTTTATTCATGTTCTTATTTTACATTTTCGCATTCAAATTTAAAACCACTTGTTCCAATACCCATAGTTAGTGAAACATTGCCCTTTTGTCAAGTGTTACAAGAGCCCCTGTGGATTCGATACTTGGACTTCCCATTTTATATTTACTTGTGCGAAATTGGTACACTTGCCAAAATCATAACAAGCAACCTCCAAGCGTGAAAATATAACTAGTCAAGGACCTTCTACAATCAAGATCACCTGCATAGTCTGAATCACAAAATCCAGTGACGTAACTGTTAACACCATCTATTCCTCTGCCAAATACTAGTCCTATGTTGACTGAACCCTTCAAGTATCTGAGGATCCACTTCACAGCTTGCCAATGAGCCTTTCCTAAATTAGCCATATAACGACTAACAACACTCACTACATGTGCAATATCTAGTCTAGTACAAACCATGGCATACATCAAACTCCCAATTGCATTAGAGTAAGGCACTCAAGACATGAACTCTTCCTCCTCTTTTGTTTCTGGTGACATATTTGTAGATAACTTAAAATGAGTTGCAAAAGGTGTACTAACTGCTTTTGCATTGTGCATTCCAAATCTCTCTAGAACTTTCTCAATATAGCTCTTTTGAGATAAACACAATCTTCCAGCTTTTTGATCTCGTATGATCTCCATTCCAAGGATTCTTTTTGCTGGACCTAAATCCTTCATCTCAAATTCACCACTTAATTATGCATTCACCTTATTGATCTCATTTGGGTACTTACATGCGATTAGCATGTCATCAACATAAAGAAGCAAGTAAATATAAAAGTTTTCAGACAATTTCTTATGATAAACACAACTATCATATTTACTTCTTGTATACCCAATATCAATCATAAACGAATCAAATCATTTATACCATTGTCTGGGTGATTATTTCAACCTATACAAAGACTTTTTCAACAAGCATACATGGTCTTGTTTTTCAGGTAAAACAAACCCCTCTAGTTGTTGCATGTAAATTATTTCCTCCAAATCACCATGGAGAAACGCAGTCTTCACATCTGGTTGTTTTAACTCCAAGTCATGCATACATACCAAAGCAAGAAGCATTTGAATGGAACTATGCTTCACAACAAGGGAAAAAACTTCATTAAAGTCAATACCTTGCCTTTGTGTAAAGCCTTTTGCTACAAGCCTTGCTTTGAACCTTGTCCCATCTTTCTTCTTATATATCCACTTACAACCCACAATCTTTTGAGCAACTGGTTTCTCAACAAGTTCCCAAGTCTGATTCTTGTGGAGGGATTCCAGCTCTTCTTTCATGGCACCAATCCATTGTGATGCGTCATCACAATTAACTGCCTCATGGAATGAACTAGGTTCCTTTTCATCAATGCTTTCTGCCATATTGAATGCAAAAGCAACAAAATCATCATACCTTTCTGGTGCTTTGATTTGTCTTCTTGGCCTATCTCTAGCTAACATATACTCAGGCTCTGTTATTGTGACTTCATCATGTGTCTCCTCTGGATTCCGTTTAAGGGCATTAGTTTCAAGCTCCACCTTTTTGTTAACACCATGGACTTCAACTTTATTATCATGGTCCTCATGTGGTCTTGGGTTAAATATGGTTGTCTCATCAAAGATCACATCTCTGCTAATCATGAGCTTTGAAACCTTAAGGTCCCATAACCTATACCCTTTTACTCCATCTTGATAGCCCAAGAATATGCATTTCTTGGCTCTTGGCTCCAGTTTCCCTTCATTAACATGAGCATAAGCTAGACACCCAAATACATGCAACATTGAATAATTTGTTGTAGAGCCTGACCACATTTCCTTCGGGGTCTTACAATCAATAGCCGTAGAAGGAGACCTATTCACCAAATAACATCAATATTAACTGCCTCTGCCCAAAATTGTTTAGGCAAGCCTGCATTTGAGAGCATACAACGAGATCTCTTATGTAATGTCCTATTCATCCGTTCTGCTATGCCATTTTGTTGTGGTGTATGTCTCAGTTCTATGGCGAGCTATTCCTTCATTTGCACAGAACTCATTAAACTCCTTATTGCAAAATTCTAACCCATTATCTGTCCTGAGTCGTTTGACCTTCTTTTCCGTCTGTTTCTCTACTAAAGATTTCCATTGCTTAAATTTGAGGAATACATCACTCTTTTGTTTCAAGATAAAAATCCAAACTTTCCTTGAATAATCATCAATGAAAGTTAATATGTACCTTGCTCCACCATGAGAAGGAACACTTGACGGGCCCCATAGGTTTAAATGGATATAATCAAGAGTCCCTCGCGTTCTATGAACTCTAGTGCTAAATTTTACTCTGCATTGTTTTCCATAAATACAATGCTTACAAAAATCTAGATTTCTAGTCCGTTGTCCACCAAGCAAGCTCTCTTGCTAAGCTCATCCATTCCACGCTCACTCATATGGCCTAACCTCATATACCACAAAAGAGTTTGATCAAGATCAGAAATTAAAGAAATCGTGGCTGCACCTACCACCGTGCTGCCTTACAAGATATATAGTCCATTGTTCAACTTTCCCTTCATAACTGTTAAGGCACCTTTAGAAACTTTTAAGACTCCACCTTCAACTCGGTATGAGCAACCAAGAGAGTCTAAAGTTCTTAAAGAAATTAGATTCTTGCGGAGTTCGGGGTCATACCTCACATCAGTTAATGTTCTCACAATACCATCAACCATCTTGATTTGCACTGTACCTTTACCAACTATGCTACAAGCACCATCATTTCCCATAAGAACTTTGCCACCTTCAATATCTTGGTATGTGACAAACCAATCTCTGTTAGGAGTCATGTGGAAAGTACATGCTGAATCAAGAATCCAATCATCATCATTGACATTAGATGAAACATAGAGAACATTTCCACCATCTGATTCTTTTGAAGCAATAGCTGCTCCACCAAACTCTGAAACACTTGTTATTTCTCTCTTGAGCTCTAGGCAGTTTCTTTTCCAATGCTCTTCTCTCTAATAGTTATGACATCTATTATTATTCTTATTTTTTGTTGCGTGACTTAGAACGATTTCTTTGGAAACTCTTTTTCCTTTCCTCCATTCTTCCTCTTACCACTAAACCTTCACCCGAGCTAGAACCACCATATGAATCAGTAATTCGCCTTTTTAATTCCAAAGACTGTAAGGCCATTTTTACTTCCTCCATTGATAGTGAGTTTCTTCCAAAAATTATTGTGTCTACAAAATTTTCATAAGCTCTTAGCAAAGAACTAAGGAGAAGAACAGCTTGGTCCTCGTCATCCACCACAAATCAATATTTTTTAAACTAAGAACAATTTGGTTGAAATTGTTTATATGTTTATGAATGGACTCGCCTTCATGCATTTGCATGGTATATAACTGTTTCTTCAAATAGAGACGATTATGTAGAGACTTTGTCATGTATCGACTTTCAAGCTTTGCCCAAAGCGTGTCGACAGTCTTTTCTCTAGAGACTTCTCCCAAAACTTCATCACCTAGCGATAACAATATTATGCTATGTGCCTTTTTTACTATCGCATTCTTTTGTGTAGGTGTAAGCTCGGTTGGCAACTTTTCTTCTCCTTCCAATGCCAACTCACATTCTTGTAGCATAAGGAGAGCAAGCATCTTCACCTGCCATGGGTTGAAGTTATTTTTGTCAGTAAATTTCTCAACGTCAAACTTCGCAGATGCCATAGCTCTAATACTAGTTTGTTGTGACAAATCGTCTTTGACATTGAGAATTTACACTAAAAAGAATCTCTCTTATTAATGAGAAAAGAAAATAACTACAAATAAGAATTCTCTCTGAATTCTTAATCTCTCACATAATTGACTCTCCTCTCGTTTCTTGTTGGGATGATATTGTACAAAGCATAATGATAGTTTTATACTAGAATGCGAACAACATGTACCTCTAACTTACATGCATGGTTTCTATTAAATTACTCATAATAGAAAATGCTATAATATTCAAGGCACATATTTAACACATTGAAAGCAAAGTTGAGTGTTTGAAGATGAGTGAGTTTGAAGAGAGTGGTGTTGGGCTGAAATTCACCTTGAAGGCAACTGCAGTTAAGGTCCAAGCCAATGACATGGCCAAACATGGTGTCACAACTCACCCCATCCCACAAGCAGTAATTTGTACCATTTTTCCATGATTTTGTCTTTGGATAAGGGGACTCACACTCACTAAAACTCTCTCGAGAGCTGTCGAGATCAAATGAGCTCTCGAAGCTAAGCAAGGCGGAGGCGTCATCATGGTTGCACAACGGCACCAATGAAAACGTGTGAGGAAAATAATAAAGCAAGAAACTTAGGACAAGAAACAGAAACCACCCATACTTTAATAATAAAATGTTTTGCTCAACAGATTCTATTTACGAATCTTTGTTTTGCTACTCTGCTTTTCAGAAGTTCTAATTCTTAAAGTATGATGATTATGGAATGCAATCAATGAATGAATGTCAATTTAAAGCCAGCTTGTATTAAAATTGATCTTGCACAACTAAATTTGCCGAGTGGAATGGGGGATCAAAGTATGAATTATAAGCTCTTGACACTTATACTTAGGCTCCGTTTGGTCAGCTTATTTTTAACTTATAAGTTATTTTTAAATAAAAGTTAAAAATAAGAACTTAAAAAAATAAGTAAAAGTTGTTTATTAATATATTTTTTTTAACTTAAAAGTTTGTTAAAGTTAAAATATAATCAGATGAAGAGATCTTGAATTCGACTCTCCCTACTAACAAAAATTAACAAAATAAATAATCATTAATATTTTCTGATAAAAAAAAAATACTAATTATTCCAAAATTGATTCAATTAAAAGCTGTAACTGAGGAGCCTATAATTTTTTCTTTTGATGAGAATGGGAGCAAGAGAAATCCAATGTCTTTGATGCCAAAGGCGGCATGCTAGAAGGCAAACAATGCAATTAATCGATAGATTAATGCTAGAAGGCTAACATTATTTTAAATAATTATATATACAAGAGTCCTTAATATGGATTTGGTCCCATTAATGTCTTGAATTCAAACCTTGTAGATAAAAAAAAAAAAAAAACATGATTAAAAGGGGAGAATTCCACTAAAGGTGACTAGTCAATTCCCGATATATATGGACATTAGTTATTTACAAAGTCTATGGATACTTCGTACCAATATTATGGATAACAAGAAAAAAAAAAATCATTACCATCTTTGTAAATGCAATTGGATTTTAGAAGTGATATGATCGTTAGTGTGGTTGTAATTAGAAAAAATTGAATTGAGCTGATACCCTCTGAGTAATTTTCCAGATTGGTCCCACAATCATAGCCATTAGCCTTGACAAATTAAGTGATGATCACGTTAACCAGACTTGACTCGAAGAGTTTGGGTCGATTTGTTTTTAGTTTTTAAAAATTATAAAACTTGTTTAGTTAATTAATTTTTAAAATCAATTCTTAAAAATTATTTTTTATTTTAGTTTTTAAACCTAAAAAATCAAAATAGTTTTGATGTGTTTTGTTTTGTTTTTTTTTTTATATAGAGTCCTATATCTTTTATTTCAAGGATAAGATGTAAAATGTTAATAATTTTACACAAAGTCTCATATCTTTTAATTTATCTTTATCATATAAGTTTCATGTTTATCTCACACTCAAATCTCATATCTTTTAATTTATTTTTCTCTAGTAGTAATTTTTAAGTATTAAACAAATTTTCTTTTTTTAAAAATTATTTTAAAAAAAAGTTTTTAAAAACTAAAACTAAAACAAGTTTCAAAGGCCCTTAGTCTTCCTCACTCCCACAAAGAGGTCCTACAATGTGAAAATTGATCTCAATGAACCTTGTAAGGTGGAATGCTTCAAAGTGTACGAATTGGTTCATTGAAAACAATTTCATGCATGACTTGGAAAACCTAACACTATAATTAGTACATAGGGAGATTTGCATTTCTTCCCGTCATTCAAATGGGGACTATGTGCTTGAAGAAATTACGTTGCAAGACATATTCCTTAAGACCTCTATTTTCTTCTAACGTTCTTGTGTTTGGTATCTTTCCGTTAAATAATGCAGGCATGTCTTTCATCCGGGAATTAATTCAGATGGGGTCATGATGGCCAAGTGTTTTAAAATTAAGTAGCAACACATTTTCTTGAACACGACTTTTCACTTCAAACAGTCTTACACTTAATTGATAATTTTAGTTTCTCTATTAAATAATATGGTTAATTAAAATCTTTGTTTTAAAAAATAGAGTATTCAACAACCGATTTTGAGAGTCAGACATGGTTAATTAAAAACTTTGTATTTAAAAAGTAGATATCCAACTACACGTTCATGATACAAGAGCTTATCATATTTAGATCCCATTAGACTATTGATACAAGAAGATAGTACATTATTCTTGCTACGTACTCACTAGTACTACACATACGATACAAGAAAATTAATGAAGTGACAAATACATAACAACAAATTGAAACTACACTTAATTATTACAATGAATTACGTTTTCATCACAACAACACATTCACAAACATCTCTTCCCAAATGGCGTTCACTGACATCGATCGCGCCAACAGCATGGGACAAACAGCCGTGTATCAAAAAGGCACCAGCACGAGACCTGTGTTTGTGTAAATATCAGATTAAGCATCATAATGCAGTTTTATATAAAGTAACACTTAATAATTTGTAAAATATAAAACACATTGAAATTTCACTTACACTCTATACCCAGCGCAGCACCACTTGGCTGGACTGATTCTCACATCCATTCACGACCCTGATTCTGTCTTCTTCTATTTGCATTAGATCTGTGACTCTTCTTTCTCACTCTTTGATTGTTGAGAATGCCTGCAACAAAACGGATTGACCATTCTGGTTTCCGTAGAAAGACAATATACCCCAACACTATTCCAAATACCATTCCAAATGCATGTCCTATAGCTACAGGTCTCCAACCAAACCCGAATTGTTCATCATGCTGAAATTGAAAGGTTGCTGAATCCGAGCGTTGTTTTTCATCCTTCTTGTGGCATGATTTTGACAAAGGTAACCCACATAGCCCTGGATTTCCCTCATAGGAATTATTTTGAAATGTGTTGAATTGCCTCCCTGTTGGTATCATCCCTACCAGCTGGTTTTGTGAAAGGTTTAAGACAGACAAAGAGTAAAGATTGGTCAATGCCATTGGAATCTCACCCATGAGCATGTTTGAGGAGAGGTCTAACCATTCCAGATTTTCCAAACCACCAATGGTTTGTGGAATAACACCAGTGATTCTGTTGTGGGAAAGGTTAAGCCCTTTCAGTGACTTTAACTCTCCAATGATTTTTGGAATCCCTCCTTTAAATCTGTTATTTGATAAATCAATTGTTTTGAATGTAGTTAAGATCCTCTCCATCTCTATGGCATGCCCTTTTATGCTGACTACCACAGAATCATTGTATCTTGAAGAATGGTTTTCATCCTTCATATATTGCAAACCATTATCGACATTCACCATCATTCCCTTGAAGTTTTTTATGCAAGCTGTTGGCAAATTGCCACTGAAATTATTGTTGGAGATGTCAAAAACCCGCAACATGGGAAATGTATTTTTCGATTTCAAACGATGTGTGGTACCATGGAATCTATTAGCACGTAGAACAAGGACTTGCAACCGTTGAAGTGACTCTAACCAAGGAGGAAATGTATCTTGTATGTTATTTTCTCCAAGGTCCAGAACTCTTAGTTGTTTGCATTTGACCTCAGACCGAGGTAATGGTCCCTCCAATTGATTTCTATTAAGATTCATTGTCTCCAATGCTTCTATCTCAAAATAGGTTTTGGGTATCATTCCACTAAGGTTGTTGCTTTGCAGATCCAAAATTTCAAGGGAAGGAAGGGTTCCAACAAGGCATGGTGGAAGCTTGCCTGTCAAGTTATTGTGAGACAAGTTGAGAATAATAAGGGAGCTTGCATTGCAAATAGCTGAAGAAATGTGTCCACTGAATTTGTTATTTGAGACAGAAAAGAAATGAGAATTATATGAGGGAATTGGAATATCTCCTTCCAACATGTTGTAGCTAAGGTCAATGAAAGGCATGGTCGCCCATGAGAGCGAGAAATACTCAACTGATGTTAGAAGGTTATGAGAAAGGTCCAAATAAGACAAAGTATATTTTCCAGTATTATGAAACCATTTTGGAATCCTTCCATGAATTTGGTTCCAAGATAGATCTAAAGAATAAATATTGTTTAGGCGACTAAAGAATTTTGGGAAACTATTGATATTGCATGAAGATAAATATAAAGAGTCAAGGTTGGGAAATGTGTAGTCACTCCCATTGTCAGAACTGAGAGAGAGAAAATTATTGTGTGAGAGATCAAGATATTCTAGAAATTGCAGATTTGAAAAATTGTGAAAATCTACAACACCGCTCAAGTTGTTTGATGATAGTGTCAAGCCAGTGAGATTTTGTAGATGAAAGATTGACTTAGAGATATTACCTTGTAGCTTGTTATAACTGAAATCACAGAATTTCAAAGAAAAGGCAGAAAAATCACCAATTGGTCCAGTAAGTTGGTTCCCATCAAGAAATATGTACCATAACGATGACAAAGAAAAACACCAGTGCGGAATTGTTCCATTCAACGAGTTATCAGACAAATCAAGAAGAATTAAATTAGAAAGTCCACTAATTTCGTCTGGTGATGAGCCAACTATTTTATTGTATGAACATATTAAATCACTAAGCTGAGTTAGCCCAAACAATGATAATGGCAATTGACCCACTAGCTTGTTTCTAGAAAGATCTAAAACTTCCAATTTGCTAAGCTTGTCAAACAAATCAGGGATCTCACCACCAAAATTATTATATGAAAGATATAAGTCAGTAAGATGCTGAAGGTTGAAAAGAAAAGATGGTATCTCGTCCCTAAATTTATTCCCATCTAGTCTCAGATAATTTAGCTGTGTGATGTTTCCCAAACATTGGGCGATGGGTCCGCTGAAATTGTTATATGAAAGATCAATGTGAGTGAGATGTTGAAGATTTGAAAGTGATAATGGAATCTCACCACTAAAATTGTTCCCACCAAGATACAAGTATTTAAGTTGCGTGAGATTAGATAAAAACAGAAGATCAGGTCTTGCGAAGCCAGAAAACCTAAAATTCAAATAGTTAAGAGATTTCAATTGGTTAATGGAATTGGAAAGTTTTCCTGAAAAACCAGACCGAGAGAGGTCCAAGTATCTAAGAGGAGTGCTCCAATTGAACTTTGGAAGTTCACCTTTGAGGTCATAATTGTCAGACAGATCAAGCTTTTGAAGATTGGGTAAACAGAGTATGTTGTTTGCTAACTTCCCGTGCAAATGAGTACCTTGAAGACTAAGAGAGACCAAAGAAGATGAAAAATTCGTTAACAAAGACAGAGAGCTGGGTTTAATTAAAGACATATTTAGGCCATCAAGAGTGAGCTCCCTTAAATCAGTTGCATTTACAATGAGCTTTTCCAAGACTGCTGGTTCAATTCTCATTCCATATATCCATGAGAGATCAAGCAACACTAATTTTGAGAGGTGAGAGAATTTGGAAGGAATAACACCATGAAACCAAGAGACAGATAGGTTAAGTCGAGTAAGAGCCACAAGATCACCAAACCCAGAAGGCATTGGAGAATCGGAAAAGTCATTGTAAGCAAGGTTGAGTGTTTGAAGATGAGTGAGTTTGAAGAGAGTGGAGTTGGGATGAAAATGACCTTGAAGGAAACTGCAGGTAAGGTCTAAGCCAATGACATGACCTGACAAGGAGTCACAACTCACCCCATCCCATAAACAGCAATTCGTACCATTTTCCCATGATTCTGTCTTTGGATAAGGAGACTCGCACCAAAAAGAAGAGTAAGAAGAGCTATTGAGACTGAATGAGCTCTTGAAGCTAAGCAAGGCGGAGTTGTCATCATGGCTGCATGATGGAACCAATGAAAACGTGTGTGAAGGAAAATGAAAAGGCAAGAAACTAAGGACAAACCACCACATACTTATATGCATGAGTTGTTTTGAAGAGTTCTATGATGAAAAGTAGAATGAATATGGAATGTACACAATGGATGTCGTTAATTTATAGCCAACAGCTCAAGAAACAGAAATAAGGTCCCATATTGTGAAAATTGAGCATGCACGCACAACTCAATTTGTTGTGTGGAATGGGAGTCCAATGTCCATGTATGAAATTATAAGCTCTTGACATTGATACTTTATAGTAAGACAATTTTGATAGAAACTATGAAGGATTAAAACAAACTCGAGAGAAAAAAATTAAATAGAAAGCCAATCACATAGATGAAGTATAAGACCGGCAATATGATAAGTGTAACTAGAGAAGTCAGTCATACTTATATTCCAGGCTTGTCCCATTCAGGCCTAAGCAAATGCCTATATAAAACAGGTTTATCATGTCAACATATTTTAAAGGATAATTTATTTAGAAAGATTATTTTATAGACCACTCAAAAAGTTTTTTAACCATTAATATGTTATTGGTTCTAGTGGAATGTAAGCAATGGATGAACGTTAGCTTAAATCGGACTGCTTAAGAAAAATAAGGTCCCAAGTATAATGTAAGAATTGAGCCTGCACAAAAAAAATCCATGTGGAATGGGGCAATGTACCACTTGCAAGCTCTTGATACTGATACATGATAATAAGACCATTTTTGACAGAAACGATAAAGAACAGAGACAAAATGAAGAGAAACAAATTAAGCAGAAAACCAATTACATGCATGACTTATAAGACCGGGCAATGTAAGTGGTAGGGGAAATTGCTAGGTAAGACGGTATGAATTCAAAATAACTAATAAGTCAAGATCTTTTTAAAAAGTACGTTAATTTTGTTAAAAAATCATGTTTTAGGTGTCTAATTCATTTTAAGCCCCGGCTGAACCAGCAATGTGTTGTTGGTTATTAAATGTTTAGTCATATTTCCAATGGGAATTATTTTCTCTCCTGCACAAACTATATGCCGCAACTCTATCTGATTCATATAGGCAGTAACGAGATAGTAAGAGGAATATGCATGGTAGGCTTTTTCATTAATAATAAGGACTCTTGTATAAGCTAACTTAAAAGACAAACTGTATATACAAGTCTGATAGGATAAACTTATGATAATAGCAAATTAGAGTAAGGGACGACATTAATTATTCCTATACATGACTCCTTCTAATGTAGCATGTTATTGTGTATTATACAACTTGATTGAAATTGGCTTTCTGCATTCACCAGAATGAATCTAAGAGTAGACAATCCTGAACATGCATAAACAAGGTCAGAAACAGAATGCCTTTGATATGATTTAATTGGGGCTTCTAAGGAACTTAATGATGGAAGCTATTTGTGAAACATGTCTCAGAAACTTGTGTCAAAATAGTGGAAACTGGACAGGAGGCATTCCAGCTTTCTATGCAACTCTTATATTCCCAGAATATTACAGGCAAGTAGATTCTTTACATGCCCTAGTCATTCACATTTCACTGGACTTCCTATGTGTTGGCACAAGAGGTACATCAAATTCAGAAACATGAAAATGCTTTCATTTAATACAACAAAAGAGCATGTTTCTGATACATATAGTTCACATGAAAACAGAGCAGTAATTACTTCTACTATTAAAACAAGTCACTGAAATCAATTGGTCATCTAAAGTACTAGACTTAAAACACACTCAAAAGAGCATAGGTAATCATTCTTAGCCTGTACATACATCAACTACTGCAACAAGCATAAAAATAAAATAAACATAAAAGACATCATAAAAGTTCAGCAACTTTAACACTCCTCCTTAAAGTTTTTGATGGATACTCCAAGCAAGTCTCTAAGTCTTTCAAATCTTTTTCTTGGAAGAGCTTTAGTAAGTATCGCAACCGGGTCACAGTAGGATGGTGATTAAAATCGAAAGTATGAATAAGAGGAGTCGTCACCAATGTTTATTAAGAAAAATATCAGAAAAACTTTTTTTAGAAAAAAAAAATGTCTTTGAAATCAGATTTGAGTTCGGGAGTCCATTACGTGTAGGGAAGGTATTAACACCCTACAACATTCATCACAAAGATGGTTACCTTTAATTAATTAAGCAAAAATCTTTTATAATTTTTAGACATTTATCTCACCAAAACATTACTAGAAAAGAATAATTTATTTTTGTATGAAGATTAATTTTATTAAAGGAAAGAAGGAAATATACTATTTTTATTCTTTTTATTTTTAATTTAGGACTCTTGAGCTGTCGCAACTCATTTATCCTAAAAAGACACTTGAAAAATTGACAGAGGTGTACACCCAAGTCAATTCATCTTTATTTTTTTTTTTTTAAATGATTTTAATTTAGACAACTATTGATAATCATTAAAAAAAGTGCAACTTAGTAATATGGTGGTGTAAATAGAAAGCTGGCCCAAAACTCAGAAGTTTGTAATTTAGCAATATGGAGGGTGTAAATAGAAATCTGGTTCCAAAACGTGAAAGCTGTAAGTTAGTAATATGGGAGGTGTAAAATAGAAGACTGGTCCAAAACATGAAAGTCATAACTTAGTAATATGGAGGGTGTAAATAGTAATCTGGCCCAAACAAATAGGTTGCAATTTAGTAATTGTAGAAGGTGTAAATAGTAGACTTAGCCCAAAATGTGTGTTGCAATTTAGTAATGTTAGAGGGTGTAAATAGTAGACTTGGCCCAAAACGAAAAATAAAACTTAGGGGTTCTCGACTTCCCTCGTTCAGTTGCTTGGTTCGCAACCTAGGGCTCGGGAGAGAGAAGAGAAAGGGGAAAAGGGAGTGGCGCGGCTTGGCCAGCGGCGATGCCATGCCGGCGCGATGGAGACGGCGGAGGAGGGTTACGATGGTGGGTCGAGGGCCGAGGTTTGGCCGGCGACGGAGGGCGATGGCGACAGTGCTTGGCGAGTGAGGTGAGTGAGATCGCAATAGTGAGGAGGAGGTTGCGAGGTGCAGCGACACAGGAGGTCATGGTCGCGGAGGGGAGATCACGGGGTGAGGTGAGACAGTGTGGTTGGGTCATGGTGCGAGGATTGCGCAGCGATGGGGTGGCGATTGGGTTCGAGGTCACGGGATGGCTTAGCGTTTGGGTGGCGCGAGGAGGAGGTCGCGGTGGCCGGCGCGAGGAGAAGGGTTTTTCGGTAGTGTTTTTCCTTTCTTTGTTCTCCCTTTTGCCTTGAACTGATTGCTCTGTTTAATTGTTTGATTGGTTTATGCGGTTGGGTTCTCTAATTTGCTTCCCTTGCTATAAAATTGTGGATAGTGATTTGATTTGATTCTTTTGGTAGCTGTGTTTATGCTTGTATTTGGGATTGAATTCAATGACTTTTGTTTGTCTTTGTTTTAGGTTCTGTTTGGGATTGAGCTCAATGATTCTGGTTTTGGTGTTCTTGGTATTTGTCTCTGTATCTATTTTTGGTCTAATTTATCTTTGATATATTTGGTTAACTTAAATTTAAACATAATATTCTCTTCAGAGTCATATCTCTTTATATCTCATTTATCATTATTTTGAACTAATAGATTTGAACACATGAATTGCATATACTGCTTACAATCAAACATAGAAAAGGCTAATACATTATGAAAATTACATGAAGATTGAAAGAAAAGAAACCTGTTATTCTGTTCAGTGTTGTTCTATGGTTCTTCCTTTGTTGTTCTCTTTTGTTGTGTTACTCTTCTTGATGTTCTGTCTTCTATTTTTTCTTGCTCTGCAGGTCCCTTCTTTTTCTGTCCTCTTTTCTTTTTCTCCGTTCAGCATTCTTTATTGCTATATATAGTGAGGTTTTCTGAACCTTTTTGCTTAATCCTCTTCTTTTTTTCTTGCAGCTGCAATGTTTGACCAAATCCATTAGTGCTCTGCCTACATGATGATGAAGCGGCTGAGTGCTACCTGATGATGGAGCTGCTTAGGGATTTGCTAGTGGATTGATGAAGCTGCTAATGAAATTACTTCATTCTTCTTCTCTTACTTGAATGTGCTTGGTCTTTCCATGCTGAATTGGATTTTCAGCAATGGCAATTGTTGATTTGCTGTCACAATAAATTCCAATAGCTTCTAGCTGCCCCACTCCCAAATCAACCATAATTTTCTTCAACCAAATAGCTCAGTTTGTTGTTGTAGCTATTGCAACATACTTTGCTTCAGTAGTTGATTGAGCTACAATGTCTTGCTTCTTTGAATTCCAAGAGAACATGCCTGAGCCTAGGGAAAAAACATAACCAGTAGTGTTCTTCATGTCATCAAGGTTTCCAGCCCAATCACTATCAACATAGCCAAACAAATCTCCACTTGCAGTAGGCTTATACCAAATTCCAAGTTGAGTAGTGCCCTTCAAGTACCTAAGCACTCTATTGGCTGCTGCAAATGCATCACACTTGGACTTTTCATAACTCTTGAGAGTAAGCTAGCTGCATACATTAGATCAGGTCTAAATGAAGTAAGATAAAGCAAACTTTCAATCAAACTTCGATAAAGAGAAGCATCCATTTTTTCAACTCCATCATCCTTGGATAGTTTCAAATTCTGCACCAAAGGAGTAGGAACAGATTTGCAACTTTCCATTCTAAACTTCTTCAAAACTTCATAAGCATACTTCTCTTGATTCAAAAAAATTCCATCCTCAACTTGATGCACCTCCAAGCCTAGAAAATAATTCATTTCTCCTAAGCTAGACATTTGAAATTGATTTTGCATTTCTACCATAAGCTACTGCACTTCTTGTTGATTATTGCTAGTTACTAGAAAATCATCAACATACAAAGAAACAATTAAAGAGCCATTATCCAGCAACCTTTTCACATAAAGAATTGCACCATTTTCACTCATCCTTAAACCTTGACTACAAAAATAGCCATCAATTTTGCTATACCAAGCTCTAGGAGCTTGTTTCAACCCATACAAAGCTTTATGAAGCTTATACACCTTGTCTTCACTTTCATTCACAACAAAACCTTCAAGTTGAGCTACATAAATTTCTTCAGTCAAGTTTCCATTCAAGAATGCAAATTTGACATCTAAATGCCAAATTTTCCATTTCATTTGAGCTACCAAAGCTACAAGAATGTGAATAGTGTCCATTCTTGCAACGAGAGAAAATGTTTCTACATAATCAATTCCTAGCTGTTGAGCATAGCCTTTAACAACAAGTCTAGCCTTGTATTTGTTAATGGATCCATTTGAATTCATCTTCACCTTATAGACCCATTTAACTCCAATAACATTTTTGTTGTTGGGTTTGTTAACCAACTGTCATGTCTTGTTGTCTTCAATGGTAATCACTCCTTGATATGTTTTCGACAAGCTTACTAAAAATCGTTCAAGTAAATAAAATGGTAAGAAACCAAGTATCGAACATAGAGACTCACGTAACATATTTAATTATGTAAGATGTATTTACTAAACAGAGAATATGTAAAGATTACTTGAATAGCAATAAAATGCAATTAAAACTAAATATAAGCAATGGGCATTAGTTCAGAACATAGAACAAACACTTGGTATACAAAGATGTTGACTCAATGATGCGAAGCAGTTGGGGTTCAAATTCGCCCATTCATCCTCCCATATAAATAAACCAAGCAATTATACAAGATGAATTCATGAATTTACCATAAATCTACCAAATTACTCTAACCCTAATTCCTTAGATGGAGAGAGCCTAAGTTGTTTTATCAACTCACCAATCCATTGATTCAATTGATGAAGCTACTTGCATGGAGTTCAAAGATTAGAAAAATGGCTAATAACTCTTATCCTATTTCTAAACATAAGCATCATTAGTTACTATCTCCATTTCTAGGTATAAAAAAGCTTTCCAGTAATTAATACACCCAAACATCAATCAAAGGTAAGCCACACCCAAGAAAGCATTAAGAGAAGAAGATAAAGCAATAAATTCAAATTTTAAACTTGTATAAAACTCAAAAGATGTTTACATGAGATTCAAATGGCTTCCTCAAACCCCAACTAGGGGAGTTTTAGCTATACATGAAGGTAGATGAAGGATCCATGGAGAGTGGGTACATGGGTAGAGAGAAAGAAGAAGCAAAAAATGAAAATGAAGCAATGGAACAGTGACAACGCCAATCCCTAGGCTGATGTTCTAATATTCCCCCTGACCTACTTGGGACCCCTCCAATAAAAAGCAGCGTATCTTGTGTTTGACTCAGCTACAAAAGTGTATTCTCGTTAAGCATTAACTCACGCTTAGCAAACAAAGATAATCACGCTTAGCGTGCAATCGCACTTAGCAAATTTTCTTCTCTGTCTGAGAATTTCGCTAAGCCTCAAATCTGACTAAGCATATCATCAATCTTCAACATTTGCTCCAAGTCTTCAGGCTTAGCGCCAGTGCAAGCTTAACACCAGGTCTCCACACACTCCTTGATTTCATCCAAATGCTCTCGCTAAGCAAACTCTCCAAAATGGTCAAATCTCCAATCTAGCTCAAAATGAGGAAATTCACCTGCAAAACATGAAATTTTTTCCTAATTCCTAAAGACTAACTATCTAATGTTAGTAAACTATAAGACTCTAAAAACACTGAACAAATGAATTTAAATAAAGCTATCAACAAGGAAAAAGAAGATAATCGCTACGAATTATACTCAAAGAACTATATCTATAAAGCAATTATCACTCCTCCTTCATAGCAAGGTTCCATTCTTCTACCTTACTAGCTTCTTCAAAGCTGGTAGGTTCAACTACAACAACATTGCATCTATAATAAATGTCTGAAATAGGTCGTGTGCCTCTAACCGCAAAATCATCATCAACCTCTTTTTCCTGATCTTCATTAGTGTTCTCAAAAGAAGGCAAAACTGAATGCCTTTCAATTTGAGAAGTCTCTCAATTCCAATATGCATCTTCACCTACCTTCACATCTCTATTAACAAGGACTTTGCCTGAATCAATTCCATAGACTTTATAGCCTTTAGACTTTGAGCTATAGCCTATTAGAATTCCTTTTTCAGCCTTCTCATCCAATTTGCTTCTTTTCACAACTGACACATGGCTGTAACAAGATGAACCAAACACCTTTAAATGTATAATGGAAGGTTTAACTCCTCCCCAAGCTTCAATGGGTGTCTTCCCTTCTACTACTCTTGTAGGAAGTCTGTTTTGAAGGTAGACAGCTGTAATTCTGCCCAAAAAGACTTTGGCATTTTCTTCTCAAAAATCATGCATCTCACCATCTCGAGGACTGATCTACTTTTGCTCTCTACCACTTCATTTTGTTAGGGTGAGTAACTCATAGTAAGTTGATGCTCAACACCCAAATCGTCACAAAATGTATTAAATTCAACAGAGGTATACTCCTTCCCATTGTCAGTTCTGAGTTTCTTCAAAATACAACCACTTTCAGCTTCAACAAGGGCTTTAAATTTCTTAAAAATAGAGAAAACTTTAGATTTTTGTTTAAGAAAGTAAACCCAAGTCATTCTTGTAAATCATCTATAAATAGAATAAAATACTTGTTGCCATTAAGTGAAGTAGTTTTCATAGGTCCACAAACATCAAAGTGCACTAACTCAAGCTTCTCACTTGCTCTCCATGTGGCTAAATTTGGAAAAGGCAATCTATGTTGCTTACCAAGTTGACAACCTTCACAAACTTCAGAAAAAATTGGAATATTGGGCAAATTGATAATCGCTTTATAGATATAGTTCTTTGAGCATAATTTGTAGCGATTATCTTCTTTTTTTCTTATTTGATAGCTTTAATTGAACTCATTTGTTCAGTGTTTTAAAGTCTTAGAGTTTACTAACATTAGATAATTAGTCTTTAGGAATTAGGCAAAAAATTTCATGTTTTGCAGGTGAATTTCCTCAATTTGAGCTAGATTGGAGATTTAGTCATTTTGAAGATCTCGCTTAGCGCAATTACGCGCTTAGCGAGAGAATCTAGATGAAATCAAGGAGTCTGTGGAGACTTGGCGCTAAGCCTACATTGACGCTAAGCCTGACTTGGAGCAAGTGTTGAAGATTGAAGAGTCGCTTAGCCAAATTTGAGGCTTAGCGAAATTCTCGGGGCAAAGAAGAAAATTCACTAAGCGCGAATTCAAGCTAAGTGTGATCATATTTGTTCGCTAAGCGCGAGATGGTGCTTAGCGAGAAAACACTTAACAGATGAGACAAACGTGAGATACGCTACTTAAAAGAGGAGGGTCCCAAGTACGTCAAAAAAAAATTTGGAGAACATTAGCCTAGGGATTGGCACCGTCACTGTTCCATTGCTTCATTTTCATTTTGCTTCTTCTCTACCCATGTACCCACTCTTCATGGCTCCTTCCTCCACCTTCATGTATAGCTAAACTCCTCTAGTTGGGGTTTGAGGAAGCCATCTGAATCTCATGTAAACATCTTCTGAGTTTTATACAAGTTTGAATTTCGAATTTATTATTTTATCTTCTTCTCTTAATGCTTTCTTGGGTGTGGCTTACCTTTGATTGATGTTTGGGTGTATTAATTGGTAGGAAGCTTTGCTATACCTAGAAATGGAGATAGTAACTAATGATGCTTATGCTTAGGAATAGGATAAAAGTCATTAGCCATTTTTTTAAATCTCTAAGCTCCATGCAAGTAGCTTCATCAATTAAATCAAGGGATTGGTGAGTTGATGAAACAACTTAGGCTCTCTCCATCTAAGGAATTAGGGTTAGAGTAATTGGGTAGATTTATGGTAAATTCATTAATTCATCTTGTATAATTGCTTGGTTTGTTTATATGGGAAGATGAATGGGTAGATTCGAACCCCAACTGCTCCACGTTATTGAATTGACATCTTCGTATACCAAGTGTTTGTTCTATGTTCTGAACCAATTCACATTGCTTACATTTAGTTTCAATTGCATTCTATTGTCATTCAAGTAATTTTTACACATTATCCGTTTAGTAAATACATCTTGCTTAATTTAATACATTACGTGAGTCTCTATGTTTGATACTTGGTTTCTTACTATTTTATTTACTTGAACAATTTTTGGTAAACTTGTCGAAAACTCAACACAAATCTTTGACTAACTCATGCTTTTGAGCAAATTGAATGGATCTCAAATTAGAGTGACTAAACCTCTTATGCGATAGCTTAGAATCAAGTTCAGTTCTACTCACATTGCACTCATGTTCAAAAATTAAATTCCAATTAACAGGAAAACCTTTCTTTCTCATCTGTACTTCAAACAATTCATGACCATCAACATCAGTAACTACACAACTTTTTTCTTTAAACAACAAACAATAACCACTTTGCATCATTTGACCCACACTTAATAAATTTTGATGAAGTTCAGGCACTAAGAGAACATCAAGAATTTGTTTAATACCTGCTGCAATATGAATTCCCACAATTCCTTTACCAGTGATAGCAAGTTTTTCTCCATTTCCAATCTTCACCGATCCTCCAGCCAATTTCAACTCTTGAAAAAAATTTTGATTTGCTTGTCATGTGTTGAGTGTAGCCACTGTCAATAAACCAAGTGTTTTCATCCTCCAAACACCTTGTAGTCTTGGCCATAAACAAAAGATCTTCATCATTTCCAGCTTTATTGATATTTGCTTTTTGAGTGCTCTAATTTTGCTGATTTTGTTGCTGTTGTTTCAACCTATAGAATCTCTCTATGTGACCATTTTGCTTGCAGTATTGACATTGAATAGGTGATGGTGTTTTCCCTTTGTACCAACAATCACTCTCTTTGTGACTGGTTCTCTTGCAAATTCCACACTTTGAAAATTTTTCTCTTCTCTTTGAATCATTTCTAGAGTACTCTCCAACATATTTTTTATCTCCTTTTGCTGCTACAACCTCCCTTTGTGTTTGACTTGTAGAGCAGTTTCAATTGTCTCCTCCTGTCTTAGAAGCCTCCTTTGTTATTGAGCTTGAAGAGCATTTATAAGCTCTGTCAAGCTTATCTTGGAGAGATCCTTTAACTCTTCTAGTGAAGAAATCTTGGATTCAAACCTTTTGAGTAAGACAACCAAGACTTTCTCAACTACTCTACTGTCTGGAAATTTCTCCCCTATCAATCTGATTTGATTCACAACCTTCATCAATCTGGTCATGAAATCTTTGATGTTTTCAGCCTCATTCATCTTCAAGGCTTCAAACTCTCTTTTGAGGTTAAGAACCTACATTTGCTTGGTCCTTTCATTTCCAAAAAACTCCTCTTCAAGCTTCTCCCACACTTCCTTTGTTGTA
Source organism: Amphicarpaea edgeworthii (assembly GCA_014843725.1). Lineage (NCBI taxonomy): Eukaryota > Viridiplantae > Streptophyta > Magnoliopsida > Fabales > Fabaceae > Amphicarpaea > Amphicarpaea edgeworthii. The sequence continues at coordinate 21,234,491 of CM026321.1, forward strand.
TCCAAGTTTTAAATTCTCATAAAAACATCATCATCCACAACTGAGTGCAAGATGGTAAGAGCCTTTGCTCTTTTGGCAACTTGCTCACCGTGAAATCTCATCTGAGCAATAGTGGGATTTTCTTCAAGAGCTGGTGGTTCAGCTATCTCCACTGCATCCCAAAGATCATAAACTTTCAATTGAGCTCTCATCTTCACAACCCATATTTCATAGTTCTTTCCCGTAAATACAAGAGGTGTTGGTAGTGTCACATTGTTGGAAGCCATTTAAAAGGTTAGGTATTTTGAAAATAGGTTAGGTTTCTCTCTTACACTGTTTCTCTCTTCTCTTGGGTTCTCTCACAAGTCCTTCAAGAACATAAAAGCTCTAGATACCAATTGTTGGCACAAGAGGTACATCAAATTCAGAAACATGAAAATGCTTTCATTTAATACAACAAAAGAGCATGTTTATGATACATATAGTTCACATGAAAACAAAGCAGTAATTACTTCTACTATTAAAACAAGTTATTGAAATCAATTGGTCATCTATAGTACTAGACTTAAAGCACACTCAAAAGAGCACTGGTAATCATTCTTAGCCTGCACATACATTAGCTATTGCAACAAGCATAAAAATAAAATAAACATAAAAGACATCATAAAAGTTTAGCAACTTTAACACTATGTTTTATTAGTTTAATTTCCTATTTCCCAAGTAGATTCTTTGCATACCCTAGTATTCGTCAATATGAATTGATTCATTGTGTAATGATCCAAGAAGATCCTTGGGAAATAGGAAATTAAATTAATAAAACATAGGAAATCCAGTGAAATGTGAATGACTAGGGCATGCAAAGAATCTACTTGCCTGTAATATAGATATAGATTGTGGTATAAAGAGTGATGTTTCTATTCATTCATGTACTTCTATATGCACTCACTGATCACAAGCTAGCTTTGCTTCTATATGGTCTTCCTCCAATTAAGACTCAACCTAGGAATGTTTTCTTGGGCTACTAAATAATGATTCTATTGTATATGCTGACACAACAAAATAATTTTGTTGATGGAAACAAAAAACATATGTAGAGATGAGAAGCACAAAATTAAGAGTTGTGAGAGCTCCATCCTAGCAATACTGGTTGTGCGTATATCTTACACGGATGAGGTTGATTTCCTCTGCATTTTAATTGCCTTCGAGAGTAGAAGGTATGAAACTTCAAATTTATGATATAATTAAGAGCTTATTATATTTTGAGTCTTGCTATTCAGTGGGCTAATAATGATATAAAGAAGATAAATTCTTGCTATTCCGTACACAAATGAAATAGGATGAAGTAAAAAAATACATAAAATAAACACTGATTACAACAAATTCAAAGTACTTATTACAACAAATTCACAACATCACATTCACAAACACCTCTTCCGCAAAAGAAAAGAAAGGAATGGGAGTGCAAAAGGAGATCAATTGAAATTGTGTTCACTAACAGACATCAACTGAGGCCAACAGAAAGGGACAAACAACTTGCAAAACCGGAGAAGCGGGTCGCCAGAGAGATTGGTGGTGCATCAGATAAAGGCAATAACACATATCAGATTAAGGATTATAATGCAATTTTATATAAATTAGAAATAAAAACACATTAAAATTTCACATAATTACCTGCTTTCAGATCCTATGAAGGTCCTGCAGATTGTCTCTTCTTTCTCAGTCTTTGATTAAGAATGCATTCAACAAATTTGATTGACCATTCTGGTTTTCGAATGAAGAATATAACATACCCCAACACTATTCCAAATACCCCTCCGGACGCATATCCTATAGCTACAGGTTTCCAACCAAACCCGAATTCTTCATCATGCTGAAATTGAAAGGTTGCTGAATCTGAGCTTTGTTTTTCATCCTTCCTGTGGCATGATTTTGACAAAGGTAACCCACATAGCCCTGGATTTCCCTCATAAGAATCATTCTGAAATGTGTCGAACTGTTCACCTGTTGGTATCATCCCCACCAGTTGGTTTTGTGAAAGGTTTAAGGATGAGAGAAAGTTAAGATTGGTTAATATCTTTGGAATCTCACCCGTGAGAATGTTTGAGGAGAGGTCTAACCATTCTAGATTTTCCAAACCACCAATGGTTTGTGGAATAAAACCAGTGATTTTGTTGTGGGAAAAGTTAAGCCCTTTCATAGACTTTAACTCTCCTATGATTGCTGGAATCACTCCTTCAAATCTATTATTTGATAAATCAATAGTTGTGAAAGAAGTTAAGATCCTCTCTAGCTCAACAAAGTTCCCTTCTATGCTTACTGCCACTGAATTATCGTAAATGAGATAGTTTTCACGCGTCATATATTGCAGACCATTATCAACATTCACCATCATTCCCTTGAAGTTTTTGATGCAAGCTGCTGGCAAATTGCCACTGAAATTATTGTTGGAGATGTCGAAAACCCGCAACATGGGAAAGCTATTCCTGGATTTCAAACAATTGATAGTACCATTGAGCCTATTAGCGCATAGAACAAGGACTTGCAGCTTTTGAAGTGACTCTAGCCAACTTGGAAATGTATCTTGCATGTTATTTTCTCCAAGGTCGAGAACTTCCAGTTGTTTGCATTTGAGCACAGACTGAGGTAATGGTCCCTCCAATTGATTGCCATTAAAATTCATAGTCTCCAATGCTTCCATCTCAAGATAGCTTCTTGGTATCATTCCAGTAAGGTTGTTCTTGTGCAAATCCAAAACAGAAAGGGAAGGAAGGGTTCCAAGGCATGCTGGAAGCTTGCCTGTAAAGTTATTGTGAGACAAGTTGAGTATCTCAAGGGAGTTTGCATTGCAAATAGCTGAAGAAATGTGTCCACTAAATTTGTTATTTGAGACAGAAAAATACAGAGTGCCTGATGGGGGAATCGGAACATCTCCTTCCAACATGTTGAAGCTAAGGTCAATGTATTCCATGTTTGCCCATGAGTGTGTGAAATAACCAATCGATGTTAGAAGGTTATGAGAAAGGTCCAACAAATAAAAGTAGTACTATTAAACCATTTTGGAATCATTCCATGAATTTGGTTTTTCGATAGATCTACAGCAACACGGCTTTTGAGCTGACTAAGAAATTTTGGGAAACTATTAATATTGCATGCAGATAAACTTAATCCTCGAAGGTTGGGAAAGAGGTAGTCTCTCCCATTGTCAAAAGTGAAGAAGGTAAAATTATTGTGAGAGAGATCAAGATATTCTAGAAATTGTAGATTTGAAAATTTGTAAAAATCTACAACACCGCTCAAGTTGTTTGATGATAGTGTCAAGTGAGTGAGATTTTGTAGATGAAGCATTGACTTAGGGATATTACCTTGTAGCTTGTTATAACTTAATCACATGACAGCAGAGAAAATGTAGAAAATTCATCAATTGGCCCAGTAAGTTGGTTTCCATCAAGATATAAGTATTGTAACGATGACAAAGAAAAACACCAATGGGGAATTGTTCCACTCAGCGAGTTACCAGACAAAGATAGAAGAGCTAGATTAGAAAGTCCACTAATTTCGTCTGGTAATGAGCCAACTAATTTATTGTATGAACATTTTAAATCACTAAGCTGAGGTAGCCCAAACAATGATAATGGCAATTGACCCACTAGCTTGTTTCTAGAAAGATCTAAAACTTCTAATTTGCTAAGCTTGTCAAACAAATCAGGGATCTTACCACCAAAATTATTATATGAAAGATCAATGTAAGTGAGCTGTTGAATATTTGAAAGTGTTAATGGAATCTCACCACTGAAATTGTTCCAATGAAGGCCTAAGTATTTTAGTTGCGTGAGATTAGATAAAAACAAAAGAATGGGTCCTTTGAAGAAACAACCGTTGATATTCAAATAGTTAAGAGACTTCAAATGGTTAATGGAATTGGAAAGTTTTCCTGAAAAAGCAGTGTAAGAGAGGTCCAAGTATCTGAGAGGAGTGCTCCAATTGAACTTTGGAAGTTTACCTTCTAGATACCTATTGAAAGACAGATCAAGCTTTTGAAGATTGGGTAAACAGAGTAAGTTATTTGGTAACTTCCCTTGTAGTTTTGTATCTTGGAGACTGAGAGAAACCAAAGAGGATGACAAACTCACCAACAAAGACAGAGAGCTTGGTTTAATGAGAGACATATCTAGCCAAACAAGAGAGAGCTCATTTAAGTCAGTTGCATTTACAATGAGCGTTTTCAGGGTTGCTTCTTCAATTCTCATTACATTTAACCATGAGATTGAGAGATCAAGAGAGAATAATTTTGAGAGGTGAGAGATTTTGGAAGGAATAACCCCATCAAACGAGGAGACAGATAGGTTTTGATGAGTAAGAGCCACAAGATCACCAAACCCAGAAGGCATTGGAGAATTGGAAAAATCATTGTAAGGTATAGTTTTTGAAGGTGAATGAGTTTGAAGAGAGTGTTGTTGGGATGAAACTGACCTTTAAGGAAACTGCAGGTAAGGTCTAAGCCAATGACATGGCCGGACATGGAGTCACAACTAACCCCATCCCACAAGCAGCAATTTGTACCATTTTTCCATGACTCTGTCTTGGATAATTAGGAGACTCACAAACTAGAAGAATAAGAAGAGCGATTGAGACTGAATGAGGTCTTGAAGCTAAGCAAGGCGGTGGCGTCATCATGGTTGCATGATGGCACCAATGAATACGCGTTTGAAGGAAAGTGAGAAATCAAGAAACTTAGGACAACAAACAGAAACCGCCCCATACTTTTATAAACTGTTCTGTTTTGATAATCTGCTTTTTTCAGTCAGGAATTCTACTAAGTACTCGAAAAGTATAATGAGTAATTATGGAATGAAACCAATGCATGAACTTCAATTTAAAGCCAACTGGATAAGAAAAAGAAGTGAAGTCCATTAGTGTGAAAATTAACTTGCACAATTATTTTTTTGCGGCTTGGAAAGGGGGGCACTGTTTGATTTATACTCCATTGATAAATAGACTCAGACTTGGTATCATGTGATGCCGGGGAAAGCATAATATCCATATCCGACAGTTACCCAAAAAAAACCAAATAAAAAAAAACGCATGTGGATTAGATTTTGAATATCGGTCGATACCCAAATCGATCATTTATGTTACGAAGTAACATTATGCTATACTGTTGCCCACTCGACAAATAATGCTCAAATAAGTTTTGTTTATCTTTTTGTCAAAAAAAATAAAAAAGTTTTAGTGTTTGAATTTTTTTTTTTATTATGGATTTCTAATCAAATTTAATTTTTGTTTTGAGTTTCTATTTATATCGTGACATAATCTCATTTGTTGATTTATATTAAAATGATCTCATATTATCATTCAATTTATAATTAAAATGATATCACATTATTACTATAAACTTAAAATAAAATAAAAAAAATTAAAAACTGGTAACAACACATAAAATTTTAAGAACTTAAATTAAAAAATATATATTTTTTTTAGGATTCAAAACTTATCTAAATGATTGATATAATTGATTGAGGTATAATTTTATTTTTTTTTTGGGAAATGAAAAGCATATGTTGCAAAAGGCTACCGGAGTATGCTTGAAACATGTCATTGAAAGTTGAAATTTCTAAGTAAGGCTGACCTAGTGGATTATGGTAGGTTAATATCGGAGCATAATACCAATTGGCAAAATGGTATCTATTTATAAGGTTAACTTCTTTTTTTACTTAAAAAATTTATTAATTAATTTTAAATCACAAAAAAGTAATAAAAAATTATTAACTTAATTAAATATAATTACCTACTCTTTCACTAATAACAAAAAAATAATTGAGTCAATTTTAAATTAAAAAATAATAATTGTGATTAGTAAAAAAAAAATTAAAGGAAAAAAAAATCGAAACATTATATTTGACAATCAACCATTTTAATTTAAAAGTTAAATTAAAATTACAAAATTTTAAAAATGAGATCAAATTTTTGAATTAAAAATTAGGAATCAAAATTGTAGATTTATAAAAATAGGAAGACTAAAAATATAATTAAACATAAATAAAAAGAGTCATATGACACCTACAAAGTATTGAAAAAAAAAAAAAGATGTAAAGGCCACGAGTCATCATCACCAACTTCCTCATTAGCTTCATCTTCAACATCAACATTGTCATCAATATCGACAAGAAATCCATTTGAACTAGACTTTGTCTATTCGCAATTCATGCTTAAGGTTGAGAGGTTACATACTGTCCAACCGATTTTCAACCAAGACTAGTCATCTCATCTAAACAAGACTTATTCTCTTTATATTTCACGCTTAAGGTTTGAGAGTTGTGTACCATTTATCTAATTTTTTTACTAAGGTTAACCCAATGCATTATGATCGGTTAATATCTTATTAGCCTCTTAAGAAAGAAACTCAAACTAGACCTGAATCTAGAAAAGATAGATAGTTTATGTGAAGAAATCCTAAAAAATATATATCGTAATCTTATAAATAGATTTATCGTAAATATATCTCATTAAATGTAAATATTACAATTTGATTTTTTGTATTATGACCAATTTCCTAATTAAAGATATGATAACTCTTATATAAATCAGGTCCACTGACCAGACAAATTTCACTCTTTTATGTTTTGGTTAGACCTTTTTGCACCCTATGATTCTAAACAGAACAATTTTAAATTCATAAAGTTTTCCCAATAGCCTTCAGCATTCATCAGGGTCCTTTTAGCTTCCGTTTACACAATATACACAACACCTCTCACCTTCTATGTCTTCTTCCTTCTCAAACCTCCTCACTTCCTTCTCAAATCTCAATGAAGGTGACAACCTCCTTCTTATACTTTCTTCCACCTTCAATACTTGCTGGTGGTATTTTGCAGCATGCGAGCATCTTCTTAAGAGTAAATTCCATCTTTAAAAAAGTATTAGTTTACTATTATTTATAAATTTTTCACTAACTGGCTAGCTATTTGGAGTGCATGAAGTAGTTGGAGGTGCAGGAAGCAACAACCCTATGATTGTTGTGTCTAATTTTGTCAAACAAATATGTGGTTTTGTGGATCAAGTTACAGATAAATCACAAACGAAATTGTGTTCTAAATTTGTTCAAATGTGTCTCCAAATTTCTCTGCTTTGCTCCAACAATGCATTGTAGAACCCACTATGAAACATAAACGACTTCCAAGTTTGACACTTGACAGTGACCGATGAATGGAATCTGAGATTCGTGAAGAGCCTAAAAAAAGGAGCACAGGCCCACATGCAGAGAGAGGGCCCAAGCTAAGTGGTTTCTTCTCTCTAGCCCATACCAGATCTGATGTATTTTATATTCCATGTCTCATATGTGCTGTTCCCAGTTTCCATAATCGAACTTGAGATAGTATCATGAAGAAAATTCCATGATCTTTTGGTTCACCTAAAAGAGAGAAAAAAAAATCATCAAGATCTCAACTAGCAAATTGGAAAATGACTCCTAGAATCAGATTCGACTATAATGATTGATTACAATATAAATATAGTAATGGTTTCTAAGCTAGATTTTGAAATGAATTTTCATGTTACATGATACCAGAAAATATTTATTGATACAACATTTCATTCACTATTTTAAATATATTTAAACTTTTATAATACTCATATGACTTAGTACCCAGTTAAAATTATATTTCAGAGTAAACATTCTGAATTTATGATAGAACAAACTCATGCACTTTGTAGGTGTTCTAATTCAACAGATAAAAACAAAATAAAAATAAAAGTTGAGATAAAATTAATTGTCTCAAATGTACTTTTTTACTTATTTTGTAAAATGCATTAAATCATGTTCGTGATTAAAAGTGTGCATAGATATGTGGTTAAGAATAAATTATCATCATAATTATTATTAATTAACTTGCAGGAAAACTTGAGAACAATTATAACACTTGACAGACTAATGAATGTCAAAATTCTCATTAACCAATATGTGAGAAAAAAAATGATAGAGGAAAAAAGTCATGACTAAAAATTGTAAATTAAATTTTAATAATTAGAGAATTATAGGTTTCTTTTTTAGAAATAGCAGTTATTAGAGTCGGAGAGATTAGTTTCATTTTTTGGTAGGTATAGTGGTACAGAGTGAAATCTTAATTGTTTTTCAATGTCTTTTTTCCCCTTTATTTCCTGCACACATTATTTATATATCTTATATAAAGTTAATCTCAGTGAAAGTGCGGTAGGATATTAAATATAGACAATTTTTCTCATGAAGACTCAAATAGTATTAATTAGGTTAATATTGAGAAATTAATTCTTTTCATTAGAACTAATGTCTATTAGTATTGATCTTTGTAATTTGACTAGTTGGGCCGATAACTGGTAATATAACTTGTTTAGGCAAGCTAAGAAATTAATAAGTCAAAACTAATCAAACCAATTAAAAAATACTCAAAATTGGATAAGAATTAGTGTTAGAAATTAGTTTTAACTATTTTTCCATTTTATATTTTTGTTAAAATATTTTAAAACAAATAACATATCATGTAAATAACCTAAATCCTGTTTGGATTTTTTTTTTATAAATATTTATAAGAAAAAACATAAAAGGTAAAATAATTAAATCTCTTTGAGAAGCTAGGTATAATCTCTTATAAACTTCAAATTTTATAAAATCTCTTTTTCTTTTTTTTTAAAGTTTATAAGTTGATTTTAATTTATTAAAAAAGTTTGATTTATTCTTTTTAGTTTCTTCTAATCGACTGTTCTTTTTTATCTATGCAAAGTTTATCCTTTCAAGAATAAATAGTGTATGTACTTACAATATTGTAAAATATTTTTACAGATATAAATTTGTTGACTCTTTGAATATCTCTCATGATGTGGTGAACATCACTTTCTTTAAATGTACTTGGTATATATCTTGTTATGTTTTTAATATCACCTAAATGGTTTAACAGGTAGTAACGTCTTATATATTTTGATTTATTGTTTTCAAATTAATAATAAAAATATATTGCAATGCTGTCAAAAAAAGCATATATTTTGTATACGTACTAAAATACTTATTATAAACAACAAGCGATAGTGTCTATCACTTGTTGTTTATAATAAGGTGTAAAATTTGCATAGAAATTAAACTCATGTTACAATAGAATGAAAAGTATAATAAAATACGATAAAAAAAAAAAGTATAATAAAAATAACAGAATGAAAAGTCTATCTATTTTTCAAATTAAATGCGTTACCTAATCAATTTATGCATTGCGTTAATGTAGCACTCTACTGTGTGCCGTGGGTTATATCTCAGAGAGTTTCAACTATATATATGCATAGTTTAAAATCTATTTACACGTAACTAATACTCGTTATAAAATAAATGTTGTATTTTAAAAAAAAATTATTCTAAACAAGTGTCATATTAATTTTCAATATAATATTAATTATTTTTTTCACTAATATGATTATTTTACATTTTTAATATAATATTAAAATAATAAAATTAATTTGGTAAAATTATTAATTTTATTTATTTATTTTAATCCGTGTATAATAACCTAAATCAACATTTCTAACAAGAAAAACTAACCAACTATCATTTGTGAATAAAAAAACCCTAGATCAACGTTTGTTTTGGAATGGATAGAGAGTATTACTGTTAACTAATGACAATTAATTATCATGAAGAATAACCAACCCGAATCGTTGCGTAAAACAATGGAACAAAAAAAATTCTACGCATGACGGAAGAGATTGACAATTCCTTTTATGTTTCTTTTTTTTTTTTTTTTTTTCTGAAGTCCTTTTATGTTTCTTCTCATACCTTTTCTTTTTTTTGCTTAATTTGCAATTCTACTACTACTATTTCTATCATATACAAATGAATCTTCTATATATTTCCGTGTCCAAGTACACCTAAAATCTTGAAAAGATTCTAGATCTCAAAGAAAAAAAAATATAGTGTATGTTTTTTTTTTAACACGAAATATTCATCAATTTTATTTAATTAATTTTGGTCAAAAATCCGTTCTGATTATTTTGAATTTTTTTTTCTTTCAATCACTTTTTTTATCTTATTCAAACTTAAAATCTTTCTTCAAAAGATAAATATCGAGTTGATTATCATTCTAGCAATAACTTTTAACAAAGCCTAGCTAGTTTCATGCAGTGCCAGATCAGGAAAAAAATAATGTGTCATGACATGACCAGGTGTGTTTTTTGAGTTAGAAAATGTAATGAAAAAAAAAAAAAAAACAGTGTGTAATTTTTCTGAAGAAGAGAGCCACGACCATGTATCTGTATCCATCATTTTCTGATTCCTTGTCATGTCACTTGAATATAAAGAAAAAAAAAAGAAAATAGAAGAAACTAGAGACGTAGATGTGATTTGTTTTGTTGCATATGATAATAAGAAAATACGAAAATCTACGTGACATAAAAAAGGTGTGGCTGCAGTTTGTCTATCAATTCAATGTATCCCCACTGAGTTGGCCAATCCTCTTCACTTGTTCTTCCTTTCCTGTCTCTCTCTTCTCTTCTCTCTGGTTGCAACTTGTGTGTGTGAAAGCACCAAAAATACGAATTTTCTGGAAAAAGAAATGCCAAAGTGTGTGAGAAAGGTGAATTAAAAGATAAGTTCCAAACCTCAAAGTTGTGTCTTCTCATATATCAGGTTATGCTTTTTTACCTCCCTAAGTTAAAGAAGAAATAAAACCAAGACCAAAAGGAATAATAGTATTAGAAACAAAGGGTATATGGCAAGACTAGTTAGCAAGCATTTCTTGTGAATAATAACAATAGAGTAATTAGTTATTGAGGTTGAGGTTTCTGTGCTGTTGGTGAAGAAAGAGTGTTAATTTGTCGAGATGTCAAGTGGTGGATGCAGCATAGTGTGGTTCAGGAGAGATCTGAGAGTGGAGGATAACCCTGCACTGGCTGCAGGAGTGAGAGCAGGTGCTGTGGTTTGTGTTTTCATTTGGGCTCCTGAAGAAGAGGGTCAATACTACCCTGGCAGGGTCTCTAGGTGGTGGCTCAAGCAAAGCTTGAATCACCTTGATTCATCTTTGAGAAGCCTTGGCTCACCCTTAATCACCAAACGTTCCACCAACAGTGTTTCTTCTTTGTTGGAGGTTTTTAAGTCCACTGGGGCTACCCAACTCTTCTTCAACCATTTATATGGTAAAGTTTTGTAATTTTATTCCTTTTCTTACTTCTTAATTCTTATGCTTATGTATGTCTATGATTTTCTAGTGCTTATGATTATTATATATCATCATACCATACTACTTTGTATTGTTTTGTAAAACTGTTGTCGGTACCAGGAGACAATCTTGATCAAGTCAGATATAATTGTTTCTGCACAATTGCTTTGATGTACGCAAACATGATACCAAGGTTTTGGAATTTTTTTTTTTTTTTCATTACTTAGTAATGAACAACATCATTGTAGATTGTAGGATCCTTGATTCTATCAATTAGAGTTGTTTCTATTATCATTTGGTAATTTTGTCTGCTATTTCTTAGTTGTTTGATTATGGTTTCTTCTTTTAGTTTGTGTCATGGTTCTCTCTCTATTTACATAATTGGATTTCCTTTTTCATAGTTTCATGAGAAAAAGTGAAAGTCATCCCTTCAGCTTCATGATGATTGATGATATCAATCAAAATCAAAGTAAGTAACTATCTTTGTTGCAGATCCGTTGTCACTTGTGAGGGATCACAGAGCAAAGGAGGTTCTGACGGCTCAAGGCATTACCGTACGTTCCTTCAACTCAGACCTATTGTATGAGCCATGGGATGTGAATGATGCTCATGGCCAACCATTCACAACTTTTTCTGCTTTTTGGGAAAGATGCCTCAACATGCCTTATGACCCACAAGCACCTCTTCTCCCACCTAAAAGGATTATTCCAGGTCTACTTTTATTCATTTTTTCCCTCCTTAGCCTCATATTCTTTTATTAGTATTATCATCGGCTACCAAGAGAGTCTAACTCAATTGGTTGAAAATGGTGCGTGAATGTTATAAACTCTTTGATTGTCTGACTATGATAACAATTCTGGACTTGTTTCAGGTGATGTATCAAGGTGTCCATGTGACACATTGGTGTTTGAAGACGAATCAGAGAAGGCGAGCAATGCGCTTCTAGCTCGAGCATGGTCACCTGGGTGGAGCAACGCAGACAAGGCATTGACAACATTCATAAACGGTGCTCTGATCAACTACTCGTATAACCGCAGGAAGGCTGATACCGCCACAACCTCGTTTCTGTCACCACATTTGCACTTTGGTGAAGTGAGTGTGAAGAAAGTGTTCCACCTTGTCCGAATCAAGCAAGTGTTTTGGGCCAATGAGGGTAACAAAGCTGGTGAAGAGAGCGTTAACTTGTTCCTCAAGTCAATTGGTCTCAGAGAGTATTCAAGGTACATTAGTTTCAACCACCCTTATAGTCATGAGAGGCCCCTTCTAGGACACCTTAAGTTTTTCCCTTGGGTGGTGAATGAAGGATATTTTAAGTCTTGGAGACAGGGAAGGACAGGGTACCCTTTAGTGGATGCTGGAATGAGAGAGTTGTGGGCAACTGGCTGGTTGCATGATCGGATACGTGTCGTGGTTTCAAGTTTCTTTGTGAAGGTGCTTCAGCTTCCTTGGAGATGGGGGATGAAGTACTTTTGGGATACACTTTTGGATGCTGATCTTGAGAGTGATGCTCTTGGTTGGCAGTACATATCTGGCACTCTCCCTGATGGTCGCGAATTCGACCGAATAGATAATCCACAGGTGCAATTGCTTCTATGTATAAACTGCACAATCTTGCTTTATGTTGATGATTTTTTTTTGTGTATGATCATCTGTTTACATGTTCTTTTTCAAGGAGTGCTAGCCACAATCTCTTAGACACCTTGTAATTGGTTGAAATTTATTGGAGATCATCAATTTTGGTTGAAATCAATTAAATCAAGTAATAGAATCATTAAATGATATATTAAATTCACCAAGATTGATGATTTTCAATAAATTTTAACTAAGGTCTTTGAAAGAGAATGTTAGAGAGAGTGTTGCTAGCCCTCCTTGTTCTTCTTTTTTATTTTGAAAATGAAAGTCGTGTCATGAGTTTCATAAGCCTGTTGTTATTACTTTTCTGGCTTGTGTAATTTATGAAGTCATAGGCTCTTCTGTCCAACAGAGTTTTTCCACAGAGAAATGAAACAGAAAGTCTTTCCACCCACTTCTCTGAACTGCCTCAAATATTGGTATATATTACAAACCAGTTTTTTTTTTTTTGTTTGAATATAAATTTAGATGAAGCCAAAAGTCCATCCTAATGTGGTGTGATGACTCTTTTAATTCTTTTCAGTGTTTGAAAGCAAATTCTCAACATAGATAAGACAACACTTTGGCTTCTTTTGCCTTATCTGAACTTTGATGTTGACATTTTGAGTTATATGCTACTGTCAGCTATTTATTTGAATGCTTAAAGATGATAAATACCTTGTGAGAAATGCACTCATTTGAGTTTTGTGCTTTCTAGTTTGAGGGGTACAAATGTGACCCAAATGGAGAATATGTACGACGCTGGCTTCCTGAACTTGCTAGATTACCAACTGAATGGATACACCATCCATGGAATGCACCAGAGTCTGTACTCCAAGCTGCTGGAATTGAACTTGGTTCAAACTACCCTCTTCCCATTGTTGGCATAGATGCAGCAAAAGAAAGACTTCAAGAAGCACTAATACAAATGTGGCAACAAGAAGCAGCTTCAAGAGCTGCAATCGAAAACGGAACCGAAGAAGGCCTCGGAGACTCATCTGAATCAGCCCCTATTGCATTTCCTCAAGACATTCAAATGGAGGAAAGGCCTGAACCTGTTAGGAACAACCCGCCTCATGGTACTCGGCGCTACCAGGACCAGATGGTCCCAAGTATCACTTCCTCCCTTGTGAGAGTGGAAGAGGAGGAAACATCCTCAGACCTTCGAAACTCGGCTGCAAACAACAGAGCCGAAGTGCCTATAAATGTGACTGCACAACTAGATGCAAGAGAGACAGTGAATCAGGGAGTGTTGCTGAATGCTAATAGGAACACTAGAGTACAGAATAATGCTGCAATGAGGCTGAGAAATGCAGCTGAAGATTCCACAGCAGAATCTTCAAGTAGTACTAGGAGAGAAAGGGATGGGGGTGTAGTTCCAGTATGGTCCCCCCCAGCTTCTAACTTCTCAGAACAGTTTGTAGATGATGAAAGTGGTATAGGAGCCAATTCATCATACTTGCAAAGGCAGCATCCTCAGTCTCATCAATTGATGAACTGGACGCGGCTACCTCAGACTGGGTGAGATTTCCCAAAGCACTGAAAAGATTAAGGCTTAATTGCACTTTTGGTCTCCCAATTTTCACAAATCCACGATTTTGGTCCTCTAGTTTATATAATTTAGACATTTGATCCCCTATTTTTACAATCTTGTAATATTGGGGATCAAAATCGTGAATTTGTGAAAATAGGAGGACTAAAAGTGCAATTAAGCCAAAGATTAATATGTACTTTGTGCTCATGCTAGACAATTTCATTACAACTTTACTAGGTCATATTCTCCAACCATTTGAGGATTTTTGAAACATAGTATGGCTAACTTGCTTCTGTTCATTAGGCTTCTTTAAGATCTATAAAACACTTCTTCCTCATGCCTGCTTTTTGGTTTTTGCACTCTTCTGGTTTTCTTCACAATAATTAGATATGTTGTAGAATTTTGTTACATCTACAACCACTCATGCTTATTTGTAAAACATCTATCCTGTGTTTTCATTTAAGATTTGTGTTTTAACTTCATATTAATTTTATATCTATATAATGTATTGTTGCCATGTTGTGTTCTATGATAACGTGTATCTGTAGTTTCTAGATGTAAAGAGTGTACTGCAATATTTTCACGTGAGTAATTTATTAGGAAAATCATATAATGAATGCTAATATCATGTGTTTCACAGTAACATTACCACTGCATGATATTCTAATCCTTCAATAAATTTTATTAATATAATATATTTTGAGTTTAATGATAATGTATTACACTGTAAATCAATCACAATTTTCTATTCATGCTAAAGTATATAACTTTTTAAAACTATCTTAAAAGTCATGTAAACAGTTTGTAATTGACTAACAGTATAAAACTATTTTACGATGTCAATGCATCACTGTTAAACTCATCTTTTTAGAAGAATAAACAGTGAGATGATAACACTTGACCATGTCTAAGTTTTCGTAACCATTCCATTGTTTCTGATATAATGTTATGATCTTATTTTGGTCTTGTTGTTACCTTGTTAAGTAATACTTCAATTACAGGTAATCCACATCTAGAACATGCCGATTAGTAACAGGAAGATGGAAAAAATGCACTCTCCCCTCTTCTTTTGGGAAACATAGGATGGCGAACCTCACGTTGGACACACATGTGATCATTTCCAACATCCTTAAACCTGTCTTGACACGTGATTAACGGTTTGACCTCCAATGTGCATGAAAAAATTCAGTTCATGCAGGTAGTAGTTTCATCTGCAGTGCCTTTTGCTCTCTTGTACAAAATTTATAGGCCTACTGTATAGTATAAATTTGTGTTGTGGAGGAGAAATAGCCACTACTATTGGATTTAGACCTTTGGTCCTCTCTCTTCAACTCAGGGTTGTGCTTATCATTTAAGGTAGTTATTTAAATTTTCTGCCCCGTAATCATGTACATTTGTTTTGACTACTGTAAAAAAGTGCACTCATCTCAGTGCTCACATCTCCAAAACTTCTCTATATGGCAAACTAAAAGACAGTCCAAGACACTTTTTTGTTTTTGTTTGCCTTGTCTTTGTAATGCTTGTTCCTGAAATTTCTTATGGTTGAGTAAAGATATGCAAATAATTGCAACAATTTAAAATATGTTTGGTTTCAAGTTGAGAATAGTATACACGCATTCTAACACAAATCTAATGGATAAAACCAAATGAAACCAAAAGTAATATTATTTTTGTCTCAAAAATACTTTTTGGCCTGAAAGCCAAATATGTACTTAGTAACTTAATCAGTTACTCCTTAATTGTTTTGCTTTAGTCATAATAAATTACATTTTAAAAAGATTGGAAACTTTCCTTTGTAGGGGAAAACTGTTGAAACAATCAGATTGTTTATTTTTAAGCTAACTAGAGATTTACAGATCCTCATAGAGTTTGATCAAGTCCATGGAATGGAAGTGTAATAGTTTGATGGATTAGAAAATTTACAATGGTAAATGATTATGATGATTGCATATGTTATAATGACATGGTTCAGGTTTAGCTGGTTTGGTTACTTCTAGGAACTTGTAAAGTGTACTTGCTGAGACTGCTCCAAGAATTGGACTTACAATATAAACCCAAATGTTTTTGTAATCACCAGATACAATAGCTGGACCTAAACTCCTTGCTGGATTCATTGAAGCTCCAGTTATAGGCCTGCACAAATAAAAAAGTTCTAGGTTGAGTTACTTGCACATTGAACTTGCACACTAATTTATTGTTGTCTATATATAGGAGCAAGATTTCTGATTGTCCTTTTTGTCATGAGGAAACGGCACTAACTAGAATTGTGATCAGATGAGCATAGAAGTTGTTTGTTTACCCGGCTATAATAATGTTAATCAGAACTGAAATGCCTATGGCAACTCCAGTGAGATCTTTGCTCTGTTTCAATCAGCAAAGGCACTAAATTAGTTCTTACCTCATCAAATAAAATACAACAAATATTAGAACTTTTCATAATTTTACTATTTTATAATTCTTTACCTTTCTCAAGTCAAGTGCACAAGAAATTATTATATTATCTAGGATCATGTAGTCTTAGTTAATCTCTTTTTTCGTAAACTGACAAATATGATTACATGTCAAATGGAGATCGATTAGAACCATATAGTCTTGGACCATGTAAAAAAAAATCTCAAAATACACTTATCTTTATAGAGAAAACAAATCTAAAGAAGGGGAAAGTTTTATTCCTTAGCCATAAAAATGTTCAACATAGTGCACAAAGAATATGCAATTAGATATATACACGAAAAGTGATTAATTTTTGAAGTTGATAGGTAATACAGTGGTTGTGGAGCAGAGATATAGAAAGAATAAGGATAGCTACTAGCCTACTGCTAAGATAATCCATGGTAAATTATAAGTAACAGTACCCCTCTGTGATCAGTGGCAACACCACAAATGGTGAGCATCAGTATGGATGTGATTATGAATTCCCACACTATTGCTTCTAGATCAGAAGTTGAGTTCAAGTATGTAGTCACTATTACTCCAATATCCACCTTGTCATGATACAACACTTTGAGGGTGAGAGGGGCCAGTGTAGCACCCATCATCTGGGACAACACATAAATAGGCACCTAGAAAACAATAGGGACAAATTCAAAACAAAGATATCAGTGAAAAAAACAAAGTTTGAGCACTCAATGATCCCTGTGATTGAATGATATACAATATTGCAATATTTCATGGTACTATAATGGGCGTTAATTACGGTTAGATTTCAACTTAAAATCAATTGACATTAAAGAAAGTTGTTCGACAAATATACTAGTCAACTCCTGGAGACTTGAAGCAGATGATATGGGACTTTCTAACATCCCTCCACAGATGTATGCCAGAACAAATGATTTACCAAGATGAGTTATAAACTTTGATATCATGTTAAATTTCAACTTATAACTAGTTGGCATTAAGGAAAGTTGCCCAACAGAGTTACTATCAGTTACTACTAGAACAAGTGGCTTACAAGTTTAAATTGAACTTTTCTGACAGCAGCCAAAGCAATTGTGACTGCAGGATTGAAATGGCCACCAGAGACATGGCCAACAGAATATGTAGCCACCGTGAGAGCTAGACCAGAAACAATTGCTATTCCTACTATTGTAAGTGGCAATTTCTGATTTACAAGAGCTGCTCCACATCCTGCAAATATAAGAATGTATGTACCAACGACCTCAGCAATAGCCTACACAAGCAAAGGTGGAGTTAGACTATGCTATAGACATTAGACACATAAAAAAAATAACAAGAAATTTATCTTGGAGAAGATTGGAATAATGCTGATCATATATGGTGCATCTTGATTATTTTCATGTATACATTATGCTTTAGAGCTAGCTACCTACCTTTTGGATGTTAGATGGAGAGTGTTTAGCTTCATGGCTAGTTTTGTGTGTTTGTTCAGTGGAGAATTCAGACTTTGTTGAAAAATCCACATTAACTGATAGTGAATCAGCCATCATAGAACTTGAAATCTTGAATGCCAAACTGCAGATTTGCATTCTTATATACGGGCTTGTAGTGTCTCTTTTAGTTAAATGTATGATATGTTAAAATTTATTGAAAATTACTAAATTATGTTTGGGATTAATTAATTAAATAAAGATTAAGTCTCACAATTTTGTGATTTCTAACCTAGAATGTGTCATAAAGAATGTACTAGAAAATGTGTCACTAACATGTCTTATGCATCGGACAATAATTACTTGAATTTTAAAATATAAGCTTTACATATTCAAACCTGATTTTGATATATGACTAGTGAAATTTGGTTTTATACAAGCACTTACCTACAATAATAAAAGGTTGAAACTATTTGGAGGTAACAGACAGTTAATTACGAGTATCCTACTATATGGAATCTACGATCCACTGCTGAAGTGAATGTGAGATTTCCATTTGTAATGTTAGGAGAAGTATGTTAAAAATAATAACATGGCACATAATTAAGGTCAGGTAGTTGACAACAGGAAAAGAAGAGAGAAATACACTAGTTCCAAAATCCTTGGCCGGCAAAAATGTTCATTTGTTGAGCTGGAAACATTTCATGAGGACCATACATATATGATTACGTTAGTGATGTTCTAGTACTTGTAATGTTAAGCAGATCAACCGTTTGATACATTGGCTGCATGTTAAATAGGGTATTATGGCGACACTAGCTAGTGTCAAGGGTTGTCTCAGATTAGAACAAAGAAAAAGCATATTAAAATGTTTTATTTTAATAACTAATAATTGTTCCAAAACAGCTCTATTTTTTGCTTATTGGGTCTAAATACTTCAAACAGTCCAAAACTGTTACTAAACATGCCTCTGTTTTGCTAACTGAGGCCCACTTTCTAAAGTTTTTCACTGTTACTACTCATTGCATCCTTTTCTGCTATATACAACCCCTCTTTTGTAACATTTTATTTTATTATTTTTGATACTGAAGCCCAAAATTTGATCCAACTTTAACATTTTATTAACATGCCCAATCATATACTTACTCACATGAAATACCACATAAAGCATTCAGAATGGTAATTTATGGTCCATAACAGTCCTACGAACTAACATAATATGGATAACAAAAATAAATGTATTTAACTTCATAAAAGTATTAAATGTTTTTTTTTTAATAAACAAGGTATCCAAAAGATACTATGAATAAAAAAATAGAAACCTATTTTAATAATAGTAGTATTTTATACTTATATTATATAGTGACAAAAAAAAGGCAAGAATAATTGGCGTGAGGTAACAACAACAAAAACACGTGATCCTCATTCCATATTCAACCAACATTTTTTTATTTCCTCATTATTAAGTCTCTCTTCTGTTCTGTCCTTTCTCATCATTCTCCCGCACATGCTTTTCCAATAACAGCAACAACACCGTTCTCTTCTCTTCAATCTTCATTCTACCATACCAACACTAATCTCACTTCTATCAATCATGACACAGTGCTTCTTCAGCTTCGCCGAAACCCGAAACCGGTGCTACCGGTCAACGTTCACCGCCTCGGGCCTGCGCTCCACTATCACGGACCTAAAAGACGGAACCATTATGCACTGCTGGGCGCCGAAGGCACGAGCCGAGGCGAAGCCGAGCCTGCTGCTGCTCCACGGGCTCGGAGCCAACGCGCTGTGGCAGTGGGGGGACTTCATCCGCCACGTGGCGCCGTTCTACAACGTTTACGTGCCGGACCTCGTGTTCTTCGGCGGGTCCTACACGGCCCGCCCCGAGCGCGGGGAGCGGTTCCAGGCGGAGTGCGTGGCGCGCGTGATGCAGGCGCAGGGGGTGAGGCGCGTCAGTTTGGTGGGGCTGAGCTACGGCGGGTTTGTCGGGTACTGTATGGCGGCGATGGAGGAGGACGTGGCGGTGGCGGTGGAGAGGGTGGTGGTGTGTGGGTCCGGGGTGTGTATGGAAGAGAGGGATGTTAGGGAAGGGCTTTTTCCTGTTACGGATTTGGATGAGGCTGTGAATATATTGGTGCCGAGAACGCCTGATAGACTTAGGGAGCTTGTCGGGTACACGTTTTTTAAACCTCCTCCTTTGGGCTGGTTTCCCTCTTGCTTCCTACATGATTTCATTGAGGTAATAAGAATGTTTTGTTTTGTCTCTAGAAAAACTAGAAACATTTTTCTGTCTCTATGTATGTTGTGTAAAAATGTCACTTAATTCGGTTCAGAATGTGTTTGGTTTATGGTTTGAACAGAGGGGACACACAGTTTCAAAAAATTGTTTCTAGTTTATCATTCATGTCATTAGAGGATTAATATTGGTTTAGTTCGTTTAAAATTAAAGAAATTGTTTATAAAATATTTGATTATTTTGTAATCAAATAAGAATATAATACTGTTTAATTTATTAAAATTAGTGTTTATATTATTAAATAAGTGTTTATGTTCTAATAAAGACACTTCAAAAAAAATGAAAGAAGAACATTTTGAATTTAGAAAATTAAACTGAAATAAAATGAGGCACCAAATTGTATTTTGATGATCATTATACTATAAGGCTTTGTACTTTGAGATTAATGCCTTTTGGTACTGTATAACCTATTAACTTTGGGGTGCTTTAGTTTTTTTATTGCACCAAGTTGATAGTAAGGTAGTGTTTGGTAGACCTGGATGCAACATATATATTCTTTCTTTTTCTCCTTTAAACATGTGTGAATGTAAGTAAAGGAGCCAAAGTGGGCTTAAATTGGTGATTTTGGGTAGACAATGTGCAGGGACTATGAACAAGAAAAAAGAGAATTAATCAAAGCCCTTGCAAAAGACCGAAAACTTTCTAATCTCCCCAAGATATCTCAGGTTCATTTCAACTTTCCTCTAAGAAAAGCCGGCAACAACGCATTAATTCTCTAATACGTTTTTGTAATATACTTTATATTATTGGCTGTATTTTTTTAGAAATAAGTCTCACTTTTTAAGTTAGTAATAGTTAAATTAAAAGGCTTTGTTTCATTTTTCATGCAGCCTACATTAATTATATGGGGAGAACATGATCAAGTATTTCCTTTAGAACTGGCTCACAGATTGAAAAGGTTAGTAACACTCTTGTTGTAGTTGTTGTTGTTAGCATCACACTTTTGAATTTAGAACTCATTCGGATTTGGATCACAGGCATTTAGGGGACAATGCTCAACTAGTGGTTATTAAGAATGCAGGGCATGCTTTCAATATGGAGAAGTCAAAGGAGTTCTACAGCATCTTGAAGTCCTATCTTGTGGATTTGCATCTACCTGCTGAAACCTCGCCTTCAAAGTTGCAAAACAACAACAATCTAGTTTGATTTCAGACACCAAAATATTTATGAAAGAAAACCTACACAGTGATGTCAGAAAAACAAAAAAGGAGTGGTAAAATGAGTTATTTATTGAAACACATTTTTTGTCCATGTGTCTCCAAATCAGAGGCTCGTTCAGTCATATATTAATTTTTTTTTATTGATAAATATTAGTTATTAACTTGTTAATTTTTTTTTGTTAGTAGAAAAAAGTAGAATTTTTTGTTCTTCTACTTCTTTCAATTATTTAACTTATCTGGTAATTCTAGTGACATGTTGATAAATAAACTCTTATTTATGTGGAATAAAAGCTTCTTGAATTATATTTTTTTTTCTTAATAGAGATAAAGATGTTAAGAGAGGAACGGAATTGCAAAATGTTACCTATAGATTAAGATATAGAGTATGTTTTCAAGTGTCATTAACTTTTTTACTCTTTCTATCATTTTGTAACAAGGTGAATTACATCATGTGAATATCAATGGCTCAAACAGACACGATAATATATATTTGAACTGATGTTCAACGATTGACTTTCAAGTAAACCTATGAGTCAAAGAATTACATATTTATCTCGTATTTGTTACATTTAAACTTTAATTAGGACACATTGATGTCCCAATTTTCTAAAAGGTTGAATGATGTATGTCTTAATATATGGACAAATTGCGATGGAACTATTTAGAGCTGTTTTGAAATTTTACAATTTAAGTTTTTTAACATCATTTAAGTTCTTTTAAAAAAAGTAATATTATTTGAAAACATAGTTTAAATTTGAAAAAAAACTTTTTTTTTTCTAAAAAAAATAAGGTCTCGAAAATTTAAATCATATGATTGTTTTTTAATAGTTTATTTTTTCTTTCATTCAGTCATTTTTACACTTTTTTATCATAAAAAATTAATTTTTTCTTACATCTAAACAAAATTAATTTTTTTTCAAATATAACTTTAATCTAAATTTTCCAATATCCAAACATCCCTTAATTTGTGAAACATAATTGATCTTCATTAATTAGGTGTAAGGCCCCGCCAAACCCATAAAGGTGGTGAAGATTATCTTGTTGCTGACACAAAAGTACATGCAACAGCTTGTAGCCAACCAAGCTTTTCATAAGTACTAATCCAAATATAAAATATCCAATCTAATAGTAGAAACTGATTAGATCCTATCACTGGTTTGCTTGCAGCAAAAAGAGAATAAAAAATAAAGAAAATGAATAGTAAAATTGAGATGAAATTTATATTTTATATTAATTCAATATTTTCATCTCATTTTATTTGTATCTCATTTCATTCCATCCAAAACAAACGGATTTTAGAAGATAAGAAAATTGTCATATTTTTTTAAATGTCATCATTTAACGATTTAAGGTGCACTAAAAATAATTTGAAGGATGATAAAATAACTATCTCTCTCCTATACTTTAGAATAGTAGCAGTTTGATGAAAGACAGCGTTAAAAAAAATATGGCATAAGTGAGCTGTTTTAGTTTTAAGTTTGCTAAAACAAATGATTTTAAGGTAATTATATTTATTTGGATAGAAAAAAAATTACATAATAAATTACAAATAAAAAGGTACGAAGTTGTTGAGAAATTTAGAGGTAATTTGTAGCTAACATTTTTTAGGAGGGAAAAAAACTATTAGAAAATAATTATAAGTTTCAAATTTTCAGATGCATGAAAATAATAAAATGTTTAGCAAATGTTAACTAATGTTTCAAACACAGTATCTTTTTTAGGAGGGATTAATAAATAATTATAAGCTTCAAATTTTTAAATGCATGAAAATAATTTGTTTAGCAAGTTTTAACTAATGTTTCAAACACAATAATTATTTTCCAAACAGTTTTCTTTTATACAAAAATAATTGAAATGGAGAAAAGTAAGTTGTTCCAAACAAGCTTAGTGTCAAATGTAATAAAAACTACTTAGCTATGGATTCACAATTTTGGTGAAGAAAATCTAGGGGATTAGTAGGGGAAAATAAAAGGCACGAGAGATAGTCAAAAGAATGGTCCAGTCGCAGGACACTCTTCCATAAATAGACAAAAGAAAAGTCTAAAACTAACCTTTATTATTTTATTGAAATAATTAACCTAGTTACCTAAGTTAATTTCCTTCTTCCCCACAAAAAAAAGTTAATTTCCTTCTTTCTTATTGGATAGGAGAAGTTGATTAGGCTTCACCTATTAATTGTGAATTATTTCTATTGATTGGTAAAGGATGATTAAGCTTAATTCATTAAATAGAAAAATGTTGTTAAGTCTTGATTTTGTCTTTTACCATTATATTGTTCACTACTATTTCTTCATCTTTTTAATTTGAAACCTAACTCGTTCTAGGCCATTTAACTTGTCTTGGTCATTTATCGTGTGGTCTCTATACTTCGGGAAATCAATTTATAGTTTATTCAGATCCTAGGGGCATTAATTAAGCTAGATTTAATTGGGGTAGCTTCTAGTAATTGAGGATTTTGGTTACATGTAGATTTTTATAAAGTCGTGCCTTTTATAAGAGTGTTATTAGTATTAATTTGGTTGCTTCTAACTTTATGTACTTTGCAGCTAATCTTCTATTTAGTGTCAAAGAAAAGAAGGTCCATTGCATTGACTTCATTCCAATCTGCAATTTCAAAACATTCACATTAATATTTTTATTCATAGTTTGAAATAAAAATTCTATTGATGAATCTTTATATGACGGTGTTGAAAACATTTCATAATTTCATACAGAAATTCTATTAGTTAATCTATTTACTATCTAAGAAAAGAAATGTCCTTTTATTGAGTATCACCTTCTCTCAAGTATTTTTATTTCTTCTCACTAGGTAACCATTTTGATCATTTTTGTGGGCATTTTGACTTTGATGATAATTTTTTTTCAAAAATTACTCACAAGATATAGTTTCACAACATAATATTAAAGTAGGTATTTTACTATTCATTGAGTAAGAAATCCCACTCTAACCTATTTCTCTTGTTCGTTGACTCTACTTGGTTCTATTTCTCCCATGAAGACTCCACTTAGTTCTATTTTTTCCATGGAAGATGTCATTCACTATTGTTTCTCTTATGAGAATACAATTTTGATAATGTATTCTCCTTCTGCCCTCCTTCACCATTGCTACAAAAACTTTTAAGTAAAAAAAGAAAGAAAGTGTTGTCCTCTCCTTCTCTCACCCTTCTCCAAAAATTGTGTGGTCCCCACCATGTGTCCCTTTCATCATATATAGTTTCATACTTGTGGAAAAAAAAAAAACAAGGAAACGTCTTTCTCTACTTCTCCTCATCAAATTTGATATTTGTGATCTCTTTCTTAGTGTTATAATATTAAGCTTTTTTAATTTCTAGCATGTTAAGAATGGTAATATTTTCAATTTAAAACATTTTTAAAATTTAAATTTTTATATTTTTTTAAATTTAGTATGATTAATGTAACGTTTTAAATTAAAATTATAATTTTAATCATGCTTTTTACTTTTTTAATCTTTTAATTTTTATATGTTCACTGTAATTATCACAATAACAATTCAAACTATCAACACTACACCTAACACATAAAGGTGGATAGGAGAAGAATGATAAAGAAAAATTGTATTCTCCTGTAAGAGAAGCAAAAGTAAGTGGAGTCTTCCATGGGAGAAATGGAAGTAAGTGGAATCTCCCATATTTATCCGAGAACACCTGTCAATTGTCTTTGATTGGTTGGAGAAAAGGAAGGAAGTGACGTCTCCCACTTGTTTACTCAATGCCAACGAGCGAGCAGGAGAAATGAATTAAAGTGGAGTCTCCCACTCAATGAATTAAAGTGGAGTCTCCCACTCAATGAAAAGTAAAAGACCTACTTTGATATTACGTTGTGAAACTTATGAGTAATTTCTTAAAACATCAAAGTCAAAAAAACCTATTTTTGTGTCCATTGACTTCATTCCAAACCGCAACTTCAGAGCTTTCACATTACTGTATATTGTTATTGTTACTATCTATTATATTTCCCTACTTTTCTCTTATATGTATCAAAATCTTTAAACATATATATAATGATATATAAAACTACAAAGTTACCTAGGTGTAAAATATTATACATATTAAAAATTACATAATTATTTTCTCTGTGATATTAAGATTAATTTATATATAATTACTAAGAATATTAATTAATTTATATATATATATATATATATATATATATATATATATATTATTTTTTAGAGAAAATGATAATACACTTATAGAATCACAATTCTCTATTTTTCATTTATGATAAATCAAAACTTTAATAGAGTTTTAATTGTCTGATCATGTCATTTTTCTAACTTTTTATACTACAAATATGTTTTATAAAAAAAATTACTTTTAAAACTTTTATCAATGTCTTTGAAAATAGTTAAAAAAATGCTTTTATTGTTGAGTAAAATTCACATGTATCCAACATATGAATCTCATCTTTAATTTAGTAAGTATTCCAAAGTTTAAAATGGTAATTGTTTATAATAAGAATAGAGGGAGTAACGTTTATTTTTTAAGTAAAATCTGTTTTACTTTTACCTTTTTTTTTTTTTTTTACAAAATGTTTTACTTTTACTTAATAATAAAAAAAATTGTTAAAGATATTACTCATATAATTACTCAGAGGAAAAATCAAGTAAATGTTCTTATCTTCTTTTAAAAAAAAATAAAAAATACCAGCTATGTTTTTTTATAGCAAAAAGATTATCTCATTTCATTAAAAATTTCAGAGTTAATACAATTAGATATAAGTTTAAAAAATTAAGGACAAGTATGAGATTGAGACGTCCATAATAGTAGGTGAGTGACTTGATTGTTTTGTCTTTTGATAAAACTCAAACTTGAATTGTTTATGAGGGAAATGTGTTGTCTACAACAATTGTTTACGAGAAATTCATATCCCATGAAGGGGGGATAACTATTGTGAAAGTCATAAAAAAGTTGCTTATTTTAAAAATGACATTAGAGTGATCAAGGCCTAAGACCCATATGATGGCAGTCAACACCAAGAAGGCTTCGGTTTCATTAGTTAGAACATTGCCAGTCTAAAACGAAATGCGCGCACATATGAAAGTGCCCTTGTCATCCCGAAAACATGCGTCAATGCCAAATTGGTTGTCCTCAACAAAAAGATATGCATCCACATTGCATTTTCGATATTGAATCCGTGGTTTCTTCTAAGTTTACAGCATTCTTTTCTTTTCTTTTTTTTCCTAAATTTATACTTTTCCTTTCATTAATTAATTAATATATTTTTGGAGGGTGATTGGTCGTTATTAATATTAATATTATTATTTATTAATTAGAAAATCGGTCGTGAACAGTGATCGTGAATTGATATGAACGAATCAGAGGTTAGAAGGTCTTAATTAAGAACATAAGGCACAAATTGTTGTAAACTACTGGTATTTGCAAATGTGGGATGCACCGAATGTTTTTTGTTAAATTATTAGAAAAGTAAGCATTAAAAAAATTTATTTTCTGTAAAAAAAAAAACTTCTTCCTTTGCTATTTATAAAATTCAATTGCCTAATTCATTTATATTAAGAAAATTAAGAAAAATGGTTAGTTGATAACAATAAATTTATGTTATCAATACATTCTCTCTTCTTTTAAGTAGAAGTATTTGAAGTCTAAAAATAATTAATACAAATAATATTATATATTGAGTCTCATAAAAAAGAATAAAATAATATTTATTAGAAAATAATTTTATTAAAATATCTTTATTTTCTTTCTTAATTTCAATAAATGTATGGTTAACCTTTTCATGATAGTGATATTTATTAAAGGACAAAATTAACATAGATGTTTGAATATCCCATAAAAAATAAAATATCAATCAATTTGAGACATTTTATAGAGATTAAAATTATAATTATTTTTTAATAGAGGGAGTAGCTTGAAAGGAATTGTCTAAAATGTCTTTTGTGGGAAAAAAAAATCAAAACATCATAAAAAAAAAAAAAGGTGCATAAAAACTTCCTCACTTTGTCATAAAAGATAGTAATAACTAATAAATGAATGTATAATAAAAAAAAATGCCCAAATCCAAATATTGTTTTTTTGTAAAAAAAGATCACTTGTTTAAAAAATACATTTTTTACAAACACCTTTTTTTTAATTTTAAACAATCAGGTTCAATAATTTTATTAAATAAATAACTGAATAAATAAATTTAAGCAGCTATACATTTATAGATGCTTTTATTAAACTGTTAGCACAAGCAGTGGTAGGAGAAAACACCCATATTTAATGCTTTTATTAATATAATTAAGGCAATTAATATTTTTCTTGAAATGTAGCTAAGAGTATATGTAACGGGAGTTGTTTATATAAGTAACTTTTATTAATGAGTTAATTAAATTTGTATTAAATATAAAAGTAAAAAATAAAATATTTATAAATTAAATAATTTATTTATAAAAATCTTAATTATAGATAAAATTATTTGAATGGCTTAAAATACAAAAATTAAGTATCAATTTACCATTGGATGTAAGTATACAGTAAATTATATGGACATGGGTCTAATTTTTTTTTTTTTGTTATACTAATTAAGATTATTATTAATTTCGTAAATTGTGTGTATTATAATAATTAAATAATAAATAATAAATAATTTTAGACAATGGATTTTGGATCTGGTGAAGAGAGTTAGTATCCCATTACATGACCAATAAAGATTTGAATCCTCATTGATAGAGATGCAAGATTGTCTAAAAAAAAAAGTACATTTAGGGAAAATAAATATTAATATAAGGATTGAAGTTCATATAAGTGACCATGACATATACATATTATCAATATGAACCCAATTTTAGTATTATATACATGTAATAAGTAATTCTATTAATTGGTAATGATTTATATTATTTAAATAATGTTTTAGGTTCGAACATTGTCATAGAAAAAAAAGTGATTGAAATAAGAGAATTTTACGAAGATGGTCAGATAATTTCATGACGAATGTTATTTATCGATAAAATCAGATGATTAAAAAAATAAAATAAAAGTGCACAGCATAACTAATGGAAAAAGGGTTCTTGAGAATTTAACAGAAATATAAATGCTAGTTATGCATGGCCTACATGTGTGTGGCATATATATATATGCGGTTGGCCTAAAATTATTGCAACATCGCTCCGTGACTTCACTTCACTGGTTGAAACTAGAAACTAGAAACTAGAAGAAGAAAGAAACACTCCGTGTTGTGTAATTGTGTTGTGTTGTGTTGGTGGTGTTTATTAATATATCTTCTTCTCTCTTTCTCATACTTGAACAAAAACAACAACAACTACCTCTTTCTTTCTCTAGTGTTTTCTGTTCCTTCGGTTTGCATCTATCATCTCATACACGACATCACGTGTCAACACCCAACAACCTCAGCTTCCCCGATTTGATTAAGAATTCTCACACAACCACACTTTATGATGTAGCTATTTTGCATCCTGAAGCTTTTGAAGATTCTGGAACAAGGCACAGATACTACTACTGTCTCAACTCTGAAGGAGTTTTTATTATTAGCTTTACAAGGTTCGTCCTTTTTGCACGAATGCTCGCATTCCTCGCCGCAATTTGCGTGGGGCCGTGTCTTTTTTTTTTTATTTGTAGTTAGTACCATGCTTTGGAATCACGAGGAGCCATTAGTGTTTTTTTTTTTTGTGTGTGTGTGTGTGTGTGTGTCTGTCTTCCTTTTGACTCGTGTTTACAATCATTCATGTCTTCTGTTCATTTTTTGTCACTTTGTTTCCAGAGTAGATATCCATTGAAATGAATTCCTAGCTAGTAGTACATTTCTCTAAGAGGGGTTTAGAAATTTTATGAAGTGATCTGGTTTTGGATATTTTAATTTGGAATTTTGTGGTGGGGTGTTTTGTTTTGTTTTGTTCTTGAATTTTCTTAGATGAATGTTTGGCACATTTAATTGCTTTTCTGATTATTGTTCTTCATCTGGGTGTAATAGGTTTATTTTGAGAGGAGAAAAATATTGGTGGAGATTTGAAGAGGAGAAGCATATACAACTCTGGCCAACTCTATAGAGATACTATTATCTTCACAAACCAGAAGAGGCTTTGGTCTTTTGATTTCCGGTTTTCAGATTTGTTCAGAGAGGGTCTCATCATATCTTGTTCTGCTTCGCCTTCCCATTGATTATGGCTAACATTTGATTCAATGTGATAGCTTCTCTCAACTACTACTGTGTTAATTTGTATTGTTGTGAAAGGAAAAAAAAGAAAAATTGTTGGATCCATTATGTTCAAAGCTGTTTAGGAAGATTGCTTAGAAAGTGAAACGGATTCAAAAGAGGCAAATTAAGAAGATTGAATTGAAGAAGGGATTTAATTTGGAACAAGCTTTATCTTCTGGAATGGCCATGGTTAGGTGCTTCTCTCTTTTGCCTGTGAGGAAGGAGAAACACAAGGTAAAAGAAAAATTGGGTATTTTGTGTTTGTGTGTCTTATTTTGGCTTGTGTGGTTTCTACTTTCTATATAAACCCTGTGAATTGTGATTAACCTGTTGTTGTCTCACTTTGATTCTTTAGGGGAATGAAAGGTCTTCAAAAGAGGAGTTTAACACTCTACTTGCCAAACTACAATCTACAAAATTATCATCAGAGCCAACCACTTTTGATGCCATTGGTATTCAGAAAAATTATAAAGATGGAGATTCACCATTGATCAAGAGAGAACTTTCTGATTTTGATCTCAAAGGATATGATACAACAGATAAAGAGATAGGGTATCATGAAAACCAATTCAACAATGAATTGGAAGACAAAAATGACAGATACAGCCTAAAGAGTGTTGATACAACCGAAAGTGGACACATCAGTGATCCTGGAGTTGGAAAGGTTGATTCCTGGGCTTCTCCAAAGTTCAAGAGACACTTCTCCAACCTTGAAAGATTTGTCGAGCACGGGCAGATAACTCATCACTTGCCGGCTTCAAAGTTGAAGTCTTTTGAGAATTTTCAGGACTTATCAGCAATGGCTAATCTTGAAAGCCAAAGCCCCAGGTCTGTGATGAGTCACTGCAGTGCTGATAGAGTATTGCTAAAAAGGCACTCTTCAAGTCAGGTACTCCCTTCTAGAATTAAAAAATTGTGGTGGAAGATGATTTTGTGGAGCCACAGGAACATTCATAGAACTCTCTCTAGCAATTCAACACTAGTAGTTCCTACTAGTGCTGCTTTGAATAATGGATACTCCTCAGACACCACCCTTGAACCAAAACAAGGAAAGATTTTGAGGCCTGTGAAATCTTCTGATTCAATCACTATGGAATCCTTTAACAAAAGAAGCATTGGTGAAAATATTGACCAATGGATTGCTTTCTCAACAGAATCATCCTTGTTTGCAAAAGTTGATGCATGGGTGGAAGGTCTTGAAATTCAGCAGCCACTTCATGAGGATGATTTTGATGATGACAACAATGCCAGAAGCATTGTCTTCCCTCCTTCTCCTGATGCTGCTGGTGGATCAATGATGAGAACCACATCTCAGTTGACTTATCCAGAAGTCAATCTTTCAAAAGAGGCTTTAACTGCAATTAGTGTAGTTCAGTCTCTAAATCCAGCTTCTACTATTGCTCACATATCTGGTATCGGTGTAAAAGCCATCCCTGCTATTTCACACTTTTCCAATCTCCGCTCTGTCAACTTGTCAAACAATTTCATAGGTACAACTTTTTGGAACCAGAATGTAGCCCTTGATGCAACATCAATATATATTTTTTTTTATCATTTGCAATCAAACTTAGTACTAAGGAGGTTTACAACACTTATGCACCTGACTCAACCAAATGAGCTAGACTCCTCAATATGCAACATCAATCTTAATCAATCACTAACTGTGTTGATACTCATTTTTTTCAATGATCATGCAGTTCACATCTCACCAGGACTTCTACCAAAGGGTATTCAAACACTTAACTTGTCAAAAAACAAGATCAGCACCCTTGATGGCCTCAAAGAATTGACCAAGTTGAGAATACTTGACCTAAGCTACAATCGAATCTCGAGAATCGGACAAGGTTAGTTTTGATACAAGTTTTTGCTCAAAGGAGATTTGCCTCTCAAATTTGCTTAGGACATGTTTGGATAAACTTATCTAAAATGACTTCTAGGAGAAAAAAACATGAAGAAAAAATGAAATCAGCCTATCCATAAGCTAAAACTAGTTTCTGCAATAACTAATTTGAAGAAGTCCCACAACTTTTATGTGAAGCTACATGAGAACTTCTATAAATTAACTATTGGAGAAACTAATTTTAGTTTATGCAAAAGCTAATTTCATTTTCTCTTCATGATTTTTTCTCCTAGAAATCCTTCTAGAGAAATTTATCCAAACAGGCCCTTAACCTTCATTTTAGTCTTTTCTACATTGCAATTATTCATTCATTGTGTGGTTTCGCAGGGTTGTCAAGTTGTACACTTATCAAAGAGCTGTATCTTGTTGGAAATAAGATAAGTGATGTTGAAGGGCTACACAGGCTATTGAAGCTAACAGTTCTAGACTTGAGCTTCAACAAGATCACAACAACAAAAGCATTAGGCCAGCTAGTGGCTAACTACAACTCTCTTAAGGCACTTAATCTCCTTGGAAATCCGATTCAAAGTAACATCAGTGATGATCAGCTAAGCAAAGCAGTCTTTGGCCTTGTTCCAAAGCTCGTGTACCTGAACAAGCAACCTTTCAAGGCTCATAGGACACGCGAAATAGTAAGTGATAGCGTTGCCAAAGCTGCACTAGGGAACAGCACACGGAGCCGTGACAAAAGATCAGTAAGGAGAGTTGGTCATGGAGGAGTAAATGTTTCTAGAGGGACTAAAAGAAGTGCCAGCGTTTCACAGAAAAACCGGACAAGGAGGTGAAATTAAAGTTGTTGAGTTGCATGTAAAAGAGGAAAGACTCGATGGAATGAATGAACACTTTTCATTTGGTTCTTCTCAATGTTATAGCAGAGGAAACTGTGTGCTATGTGTTGCTTGCTGTCTCTTGTTTTGTTTGTTAGATATGTAAAATTATCCATATAATTTCATTTAATAGCTCAAACTTTCAAGACAATTGTTTCAAAGTTTGTTTGAATATAAGGTTAGAAGTGTTTTTGACAGTTCTTCTATAAAAAAAATGTTTTATATTTCTAGAAGCTCTAAAAAAACATTTCTAGCTTGTATACAAACAGACTCGTAGTAGTATCATAGCCTTCATAATCATGTAGTCGCTTCTAGGCCAAAGGGCTTTAGCATGAGGGTGTGTTAGATATGAAAGTGTCATTATTTGCTTTCATCCTACAGTTTGAACTTTTGGAACGTTTGATTTGTGACATTGTTAATGTTAAGTCATAAAGTGTTTATTAAGCAATGGGGTCTTCTTTGTCTCCAACTTTGGTGTATGCAATTTGATATATGATCATCTGGGTTTCAATAATTCTGTGAACATTATTATGCAAATTGAATAATTGGCATCAATTATCAATCTTAAATTATCTGAATAATCGAGGCATCTTTCTTTTTTTTTGGATGAATAATAAACAAGGCATCTAATCAATTCAAAAGATGCTTTATGAAGTTTCAGTTCAGATGCTATAAAGTATCCAAAGGAATACCACAAGAAAATCACAATCTATGTC
Source organism: Amphicarpaea edgeworthii (assembly GCA_014843725.1). NCBI lineage: Eukaryota > Viridiplantae > Streptophyta > Magnoliopsida > Fabales > Fabaceae > Amphicarpaea > Amphicarpaea edgeworthii. The sequence continues at coordinate 21,267,684 of CM026321.1, forward strand.
AAAGGGTGTACAATTTTTATCTAATTGATTAATCAGTGTATCATACTTTTTTGTTTAAACATCAACCAATTAATAATTAATATATTTTACTTTTAGCTGATAAACGATTCCAGCATAACCTTTTAAAGGACCATATTTCAATTGTTCTATTAAAGATTTAAAGTAGATTCGTCCTCCATCGTGCCGAAGAATTTCAAGATTCAGTGCATAAAGCTTGTGCTAATAACTTGTTGAGCTTTTAAGAGGGGAAAATTGTTGGTGCTAGATTATTAAACAGCATAAATAAATAGTTTAAAACAAAAGAGAAATTGCAGAAAAAATAAAAGGGATAAAAATCCGACCTGCCGGATTCGAACCAGCGACCTAAGGATATCTATGAAGACTTTAGCCTACTACAGTCCTCCGCTCTACCAACTGAGCTAAGGTCGGTCTTGATAGATATTGCAAAAAGTTTTATAAAACTATTATATGTATTAAGATTTTAATAGTCTCCCATACCTTATGTTACATCCAATGAGGTAAAAGACAAATTTTAATCTTTTAAATATGAAATAAATCGTCACATTTCTCCACCAATATTAATCATTAATATTTATGAGATTACTTTAGTTCTTAAAAAAAAAGTGGCATATTTTGTCAAGACGTTTCTTTTATATACGGGATCTTATTTATTCGAGAAAGTTGTAATACATGTCTACCTGATGTATATATCTTATTTGTTATCTTCCACGATCATGAATATATAATTTGGTTTGAACGAGTAATAGGACCCGATATCCGAGTAGGACCAATCGACATGGATCAGAATCCGAGTAGTATTATTTGGTAACAATATCATGGTATGAAAAAAAAAAATTAAAAGTCCAGTGAACAACAAAATTGACAAGGAAGAGTTTTTTAAAAAAAAAAAATTGTTGCATTTATCAAACGCTTGTAAAAGGAAAAAGATAAAATGTAAATAAGAAATGAAAATTATAGATATTTTAGATATTAATATAGAAATAATGTATTACATACACTATTCATTAATGTCAGTTATCTGCAAATTTCAATCAGTAGAGAAGCTATGTCATTTCATTTTCTTGTTAAATAATATCTTAATACATGTGCTGCTCAGTCCTTCTCATTAGTATAAGAATAAGATGTTTGAACTGTTTCGAAAGAAAAATCTCTCACATCAAATAAGATGAAATTATTTATTATAACTTCTGTTTGTTCTTTCATTAACTAGAATTATTCTATTCTGCAACTGTAATTCACAAAATTTTGAATGAATTGTTAAATATTTTAAATTGGAAAAATTTGGACACTTTCTTAACATTTAAGTTTAGTGATTTATTTTACACATTCAACACAATATCTTTAATTTTCAGAAATTATTTGACAATATTACTGTTTAAAATTACATCAAAAAAGAATTATGATCATTAGAGCTTATAACATAATACTTCTTATGTAATTCTAAACTTTAATTTTAGGAAAAAAAGATAAAAGATATATTATTTTTTGAAAAAATGGGTGATTCATTAACAATGTAAAATAGTTTTTACATTGTCAGATAATCACACTGTTTCTACTGGCTCAAATTACATCAGGAGGGAAAATGCCACATTGCCATGGTCTTAGCATGTAACTTGCTCCTGCTGATTTCAATTTACCAGTGACCATCCAACCAGAAATCTTGTCACAATCTTCAATGGACTGATGAACAATATGATTCAATGGACTGATGAACAACATGATTTTGATTTCACATCATAAACATTGACAAACTATAATGTACTGCAATTTTGCCAAGCTTATACAAGAGAGACATCCAAGAACCTTTATAAAATGATAGCAGAAAAATAATTCAACAAGGGGGAATCAACCACTGAGAGCATTGTACAACAATAACTTATTCTATCACCATGTTCCCAATCTTAATAATATTTCTGTGTATTTCAAATCAGACATCACATGGAAAGTAAATTAACCTACCAGTATACTAGTTTCTGATCTGCTCTGTGGCTTTTTTGGTAATTACATGGCCCTATGTAGACCTTGCGGCTACATAGATGATGTGGTGGTATCACTGAATAGGATAACACTGTTTCCTCTCTATATATTGTTTTCTTTTTATGTCCAAAATTTTCAACCCCCACTTTTTGGAGCTTTATGGTAATAAATGAACATTATGGAAAATGAATATATGTATATATTTGTCTAATTTCTTCAAGCCTTCAATTTTTTAGCTTGCCAGTCTCTTGTGACTTGTAGAAAGGTTTCTGGCAGATCAGGAGTCTCTGATCACTGTCACTTTCAATTTCTATCACTCTTGCATCCCACTTCAGCTGTGCTGTTAGAGATCTAACTGATTCTATCAATGGAACCGTATCGCGAATTATTACCCAACCCTGCACACATGGCCAATGTCAGCATATCAGAAGTCCTTCAACATGTATAATAGGGGATGAAATCATAAAACATTTTGAGGCATTTTTACTTGTTCTAAAAAATACTACCTCCATTCCTACGTAGAAACAAATTAGAGCATTTTTTGTTTCTAAATATAAGAAACAAATGACCACTTCCAAATACATTAATTACCATTTTCCTTCTAAACCCTTATTTATTGAAATCCTATAGCAGTTTTGGTTTCAACAGTATTATATCCACATACCTCTGGGCGAAGTATCCTGTCAATTTCAATGAACAGGTCAAGCATGGAGCATCTGTGCTGCTCAGTTTCAAGGGATAGAAGTCCAGCTGCATGCACCAAGTCATAGGTTCTAGGGTACGTTGGAAAAGCCTCACACCTAGAAGCCACCAAATATCATACTTGTTAAGGAAACTATAATCTGAGTAGGACCTAGCAACTAACTATTCTTCACAAAATCTTATCAAAGACTATGAGTTAGATGTAATTGGAAAACTAAATGGTAAATCACCATCTTTTGATTTTTTAGTCAACTATGGTAAACAGTTCCTCATTCTTGAACAAATCATAAGATGATTTCATATAACTCCATAATTTTGGAGTTATTTAACCAAAAAACTGCAATCTTTCGTATGGTCAATGAGTTCATAGGAAAATCTGTAAATTATGCTGTAAAACTTTAGCATGTATAAATTTCTTGCAACTATATCACAATATATTTCTTCAAGAGAATGTGAGATGTCTCTCAATCCTTTTACATCTACCAAGACCCAAAATTTGAGAATGTTCACAAAATGTGAATGTTACGACAGGTATAAACCTCAACTGAAAAATAGTTAATGAAATTAACCTTCAGATTTTAGAAAAAGAAAACAAATACCAATAATTCTGAGTGATTAGAAGGGATTGTGATAAAACAATGGAAGAAAAAAAAGAATTTAGCATGTGTCTGAGAATCCATATTAAGCTAAGCAAAACAAATTTATTGAAGCAGAGAAGCACGACACTTAAAATAAGAACAAGAGAAAAGAGATTAACATACCAATCATGCAAAACGCCAACAAATCCTCTGTCCTGGATCAAGGGAAGATAATTGGGTCCACTTATTGGGAACACATTCATCACCCACACAGATTTTCTAGCTTGCAACAATGCAGAATTAAAGCCACCAAAATGAGCATTCATGTCTAGCACATTTCTGAGCATGTTATAAGGCGGTGAAGGGTCCTCGTCACCGGGCCTCTTCGGATGATCAGAAAATATTAAAGGTGACAGGAGTGACCAATAATTGTGGACTGCTGTTTTCCAGCTGTCAGAATCCTCAGCAAATTCATCGGGCTGCAATCCTAGTACATTTAAATATGGACATACTTAGTCAACCAAATGAATAGGAGATTTCATTCAGTATGACAGTATAATTACAATGCAATCACTTCCACAAAGAGCTATATGTATATAAATAGCGTTGAAGAACATAACAATTACCATAGATTGCCAACTCGTTACTGTTCAAGTTAGCCCGGGAAGGCCATCTTTCCCTTTTTTCAATTGGAACCCAACGGCTGCTCTGTATTCCACCTATGCAGTTTTGCAGGTCTCGATAATATGGAGTCTCCACATCAATACCTCTACCACACAAAGAAGGGCCAGAACGAGACTTTCTGGAAGTAAAAATAGGCCATGCTAAGAATCAGGCCACATTATTTTCAAAATGGTAAACAAATACATGTACATTGGATAGACTATAGAATCTATTTACTAGAAATCTGTTTCCTAGAACCTACAAAAGTGAAATAACTTTCCAGAAGTACATGTATGAAAGCATTACCTTGATGCATAGCAACTTTTTTTACTAGTTTTCTTCCATACAACAGTTTCATCTTGCTGTGACAGCAGTTCCCAGCAAAGAGTTAATGTAAAATCTTGTATCAACTTCCACCTTTTCTGATTCTTTTTGTTACGATCATTTGTGAGTGGTGATGTCCATACAAAGTATCCACCCGGTTTTAAAAGTCTATCGGCTTCAATCAGTAGAAGGCCATCTATACCATATAATATGAATGTTAATAAATCACAAGGTGCTAAAATATTGAAAAAAATATTCTATATAAATCAAAGTTATGGTTCTGCAGTAAGATCAATTTTTTGGAGTTTCTGTTCAAAAACATAAAGGGGAGAGGGGGGGTAAATAAAACAGAATAAAGGCAGGTTGAAGGATTAGATTTAGATTCAATGCCTTCACACAAATATCAGAACCCAGAAGGAAGAGTTTCAAAAGTTAACCTCAGTTTGATGGATACTTCACCAAGTATGGCATGTAAATGTTAAAAGGTGTCTACTTATTTCAATAAATGTAACTTTTTGGACTGATAAAAAAAGATGTAACTTTTGGAAACTCTATGTAACAAAGAACTAAATATGGATATTTTCCAAAAGTATATATCATATACTTTTTCTTAATTCTGCACTGCAAAATTAGTTTTTGTTACATCAGAAACAAATAAGGAATGCACCCAATGACTTGTAGGCATTCCAGATAGAAGCATTTCATAGTTGAAATGGCCAGAATATGATAAATGCATCTTGATCCAACACAAAGTAGCATAGATTGAAAGTTGAAAGATACCTTTCTGGTCCCAGTCAATGCCACATCTTACACAATGTAACATATCAAAGGATAGAGACGGATATGGCAACTGCTTTGAAGTGAAAGAAGCAATCATAGCAGGAAGACCCCTCTCCAGAGTGAGCTGTACTTGACTGCCAGAAGGCTCATAGTTTGCAATGCACATAGTTAAAAGCTGACTGTCAAGAAGATGTGCTCCAAAGCTACCATAGCCACAACCTATGTCTAGTATAGTTCGAACCTGCGAATTTTAATATGACAACATTCACAATCAAATAGATTTCAGGCAAGGAATATCACAGTCAAACTTCATGAACTCAGTTCAGATCCAATGGCATCACAACCTAAAAAAAATCTAACACAAGTCCCTCCAAGGCACTTTATAACAAACCATTTCAGATGGTACAAGTATAGAATAGTTATGACTTATGACATGTACAAGGTTACCACTTAATGCCCACAGTGAATATTTTTTAGGATATTCATTTATCATTTCATCAAGATAGTTAATATTTATATATTTTTAGTACTAGAATTGAGATACCAAGTTCTTTATGGTAAAAAAAACAGCTGGCATTAAGTATGCTGAATTTGACAGTGAGCATGTATCATACCAGTGAAATATAGGTACAACAAATAATGGCCATCATGAAAAATCAAGCAACAAACACTTGATGTGCCAATTTCAAGAGAGGACAAATGTATTTACCCCAGCTTGTATGAAGTAAGATTCATTTCTAAGTTCAATCATTTCAGCGATTTGATGTGAGTAGTCTTCAATACCGTCAAATATATGAGAAGCTGAACGAAATGAAATTTGTTCTTCATCCAGCATCATCATCCTGGAGTTAAATTAAATTACAAATGAAAACTTTAGGCATAAAAAATAGCCACAAAAGTGTGGCAACAAGTAGGAGAATTGTTCATATGTCACTTACCTCTTTGTCATGCTTCCAGAAGAAAGAACCTCATCTGCTGAGATCTTCACATTAGCAATCCAGATGACATCTTTTCCAGTAGGCCACCTTAAGGGTATTTTGTAATTCACTGGTGGCAGAACTAAACAATTCTGCCTAAGCTCGTGGCCACATTGCCGGTCAACTTCATTGCCACCAGAAACTCCCAATTCCATATTCTCAGAAACATTGTAGCAAGGAACAAAGTTTTCAAACTCCTCAGAACAGAATTCCGTTTCCTTCAACCTCAATGGACCGCGAGAAAACTCACCGATATCCAACAGGTCCGAGACAAGCTTCTCTTGGAGCCTTCTATAACCATGGTAAATGTGACCTCTTGATGAGGATGAAATCGACAAAGTCCACCAAAAGGATCCAGTAAGAGCCAGAACAACTATAAACACTAAGCTGAACTTCAAAGAAAGCAACATCAACTTAAGCCGGCTCCGTGGGGTGCCAACCATGAAGGGATCAGAAGCAAAACCATTTTCAGCTATGCCATTGCCATATTTAGAATCAGAATTGTTTCCCAAAAGGACTCTCAGAGGAAACCTTAAAGCAAAAGGGCTGTGATCTGAAGAACCCCTCTTATCCAAATCTTCCTTTTCTGTTTTATCTTTAGATTGGGAGTCCCACAAATCATGGCCACTCTCAGAGACCCTACCCCCACCTGACACACCTCTTTGTAGAGGCCTAGACATTCTCTGACCAACCACAACAGTAGCACAAACAAGTTCAACTATGAATTAATGTTCCTATGTTAACACTAGTAATACATAAACCCACCCAGAAACCAATAAATACAACAACACCAACACCAAATGCCTTTTATCCCACTAGTTGAAGTTGGCTATGTAGATCACACGATCCAATTTGACTCGATTAAAGACCAAATCTTCAAGAGAACCCAGAAACCAAATAGAAGTGTTAGTTACTTCAGCATCATTAGATTTATTGGGATGAAATCGTCAACAGAATCTGGCTCCAGTTAAGCAAATGCAAACCTACAAAAAAACAAAAAAAAAGGAGAAACCGTGTCAAACTTGATGGCGTGCATTTAGAACAGTGAACTGAAGTTACAAAACCAAGTTGGCATTATTTTTAAATAATTTTAAAAAAATAAAAATAAAGAGAAGAAGAAAAAAACACAGACTTTCTCTCATTAGGGAATCAAAAACAGGGGAATAACGACAAGGAAGAGCAGTAATTAATTCACCGCATCAGATCCATCACGGACCCAGCATTGAAATGAGCACGTACCCAACAAACATTCATAAAAGAAAAAAAAAAAACTTGCGCGGTAATTGCCATATGGGTTGATGGGTAACACTGAAACAGAGCAGTGAAAACTGAAAAACACTACTAGCTAGTAGTAAGTAACTACTAACTATGGCACAAGCTCAATTATTTTTTAGAAGGGAAACTGGTTTTCTGACTGAGAGTACTTGAGAGTAGAGATCAAACTAGAGAGAAAGAAAAATGAATAGTATTAGTAGTAGCACCTTGTTTGTTCTTGTTGGAGTGAAGAAGAAGAGAAGAGATTTATGGAGGTGTGTGTGTGGTTGCTTGGAACACAAATCACAAGAGGAGCGCACGCTGTCTGTGCTTGGTTTTGTTCTGGTTTGTGTGTGTTTGGATCAGTGAGTGATTCTTCTCTCTCACTCACTCGTTTCGTCGAATGATTAGCGTGTGAGAGAAGAGAGAGAGAGAGTCTTAGACAGTGATTCTAAAACAGAGTGTGCAAGCAGGTTAGCAGTTTTTGTACTGATCGGATCGTGACACAAACACTGCTCATGGAAAAATATAATAATATTAATATGAGAAAAAAATAATGCACCAATTTTATAAAAGTTTTCAAATATGATTAATATTATTTTAGTCATTGTATTTAAAATTGTCACACGATTTGATTTTTCCATTTGTGTCACAAATTATAAAATTAATAATTCTTCTTCCACACAACTAATAATACATCTGAAGAGTGACTAAACAAATTATTAAAAAAATTAGAGAATTAAAAAAATTAATTTGAAAGATTAAAACATAAAAACTCAATATTAAAATATATTTAAGTATATTAATTATTTAGGAGAGAAAAAGAATGTAAGGACCAATTCACTATTCAGCATCATAGTAGATAATTGAGTTTCTTGCAGTCAAAAAAAATAATTGAGTTTCTTAACTATGTTGACTGAAGTTTGATTGTTTGGTGGTGCATATTTAAATGAATGATGTGTTATTATTTATCTTTTTTTTTTATCAATAGCAAGACAAGAAGATACTTATTCAGTCGTTAATTTAATAATAGTTTATAAAATTGTGGGAAACAAAAAAGATATGTACTTATTTTAAAAAATTTATTTTTGTAAGAGACAAATTATTTAAGATATAGTTAAATATTGTAACATTTTTGTGACACGCAAAAAAGATAATTGAGTTTCTTGTAAATCACTAGAAAAATAAAGTAGATATGTTTTAAATTTTATTTATTTAGTAAAAAAAAAAAGTACCGTTTCATTCATTTTTTTTATATTGTCCTCTACTACCATGAAATGAATTTTTTTTGTATTTATTTGCATTTAAAAGTTTGACATAATATTAACTATATATTACCTTTTTAGTCGTACCATTCTCTCTACTTAATTGTTGAATATTTCGTTACACACTTGTAACTAATGAAAGGGAAATGATAATTGATGTTAATTTAAAATAATTATAATATTAAATATTACTTTTTAATATGTGTATTATATATCCTCTTGGATAGATAAAAGAAATAAAAAGAGTAATTAACATCAATTAGATATGAAACATTACCCTCTCAAAAAAAAAAAAAAAACAGATATGAAACATTTACAATATATTTTTTTTTGGTGTATGAGTCGAAATTTATTATTTCTTTAACAACTATTGTAGGGATAGTGATTAAGAAAAAAAAACATTCAATAAAAATAATTTATTTTTAACTACTATTTTTTTAAAAGAAAGTTATACTAGTAAATTATAATACTTCTACACTTCTGTTTTAATGCATGTAACAATATATTTTCTCAATTTCAAAATGAATTCAATTTTAGCCTTTGAATTACAATTGACTTATGTTCTAACTTTTCAATGAGTTATTAAACATTTATTTCAATTTTATTATCTAATAAATATTGTTGTTGTCTTAAAAAAAATTAATAATCATTCATTAAAATTAAGAAAAAAACATGTTTTAATTAAATTAATCCTTTAAATATTAGTCATTTTAGGACAAAAGGAATACTAGTAATTAAATAGAATTCTTCAGTCAAGAGAAAAATAAATTCATTAAATGAAATAGCGTATTGGTGTTGACTGTGGTGTTAAAAGTGCATGCAAGAGTGGTACTACAAATAGTAGCAATTATTTCTAGTCAAAAAACTAGTGGTAGTAATAACTAATAAGTGTCGTAGGAGTAAATAAACTTCTATATTAAAATTAGTAAATGAACGCGCTTAACTTCGCTGGCATAGTTCCAGAACGCGCTTTATTTTTTTATTTACTCGTGTATTTTAATTCTCTTCAGACTGAGAATATATGAATCATGATTGATGTACAGAACAAATCAATAGGATAGAAAGTTCATAAGAAGGAACCCAATTAAATCCCCGGCAAGAAAAAAGTTGACAACTAATGTGCCTATAAAATGGAACGTATATTGATCAAAATTCCACATGACCCTTTTCTTAGGTTGTTCTGTCTTCACTTTTATAAGGTGCAAAAGCCAGCTGGTCAAGCTAATGACTCATGGAAAAGAAAGCAAAAGTGGGAAATTATTTTTTGAAAAAAAATAGATATATGTATAGTTATTTAGATATTTTTATATCGTTTTTTAATTAAAACTAAAGCTTTACTTGAATAATTTGTATTGATATTTTAATATAATTTTTTAAAGACTTAATTGTAATTTTCTGATTTTTTAAAATGATGATTTTCATCCCCTAAATTTTAAAATGAACAATTAAATTCCTCTCGTTTAAAAAGCGTACAAATTTGATCCCTCCATCTATTTTAATGGGTTAATTGTTAAAGTTAACATTATTTACTTTTTTTTAATTAATAGGAATGACCCATATTTTTTAAAATTAATAGTAATGACTCAAGACTTTACTCCTTCTTCTTGGAAAATCCTAAATTTTTTTTCCCTTGATAAAACTCTTCTCTTCTCCTCCCTTCTCCTCTCTTCTTCACTTCCGAGACCCAGCGATCTGTCTCCTCTTCTCCTCTACACGCAACCTCATCTTCTCCTCCGCCTTCCCTCCGCACCACTCCACGACCTCTGCATGCAACCTCTAACTTATGCAAGCAACCTTCATGCGCAACCTCCAAGTGCAACCTCCGACCTCTACACGCAACCTTTGAGCACGACCTTCGAGCGCGACCTTCACACAACTCCGCGCAACCGCTGCCCAATTTTTCCATTGTGCGACCTTACCTCATGTAACCTCCATAATCCATTCTCCTTCAATCTCAATAGCTCACGCAATGGACATCGAAAGTAAGAAAGAACAAGAGTCTGTTTACTAGGATGAAAATCACCAATTTTCAAAACAAATAATGAAAATTGTAACTAAATTGGTTATGAATTATTATTGTTAATTTAAAAAAGTATGGATCATTACTGTTAATTTCAAAAATTTAAGGTTGGACAAAAGGATGAAGAGAAAAGAATCTCAAACCATTATTCATGATTCAAAAAATTATGGGTAATTACTATTAATTCTAAAAATTAAATAATAGAGTTAAGTTAACATATTAATGCTTAACCTTTGAAATAAATGGAATAACCAAATTTGTGCGTTTTTGAATTTGTGCATTTTTGAAACTAGAAGGATTAAATTGTTCACTTTAAAAACATGGAATGAAAATCATCATTTCAAAAAATCAAAAGGATAAAAATTACAATTAAGTATTTTTTAAATTATGATAAAAATATTAGCATTTAAAAACATTTATCAACTTGTTGAATTCTACCACTGTCCACTTATACAAAGATTTGTTGATGGATGATACGTAAGTATTTTTATAATTAATATTGAATAAATCTCAAACATGCTATAATTCAAATTAGAATAGTTTTCAGGATAGTTCAGATTAGAATAGTTTTTAGGATGCAACTTATCTAAACTTCGGATTCGAAAAAAAAAAAAAAAAATTTGAAGAAGTGTATTTAATTTGTGTTCCATTTCTTATTGAAGGAGAAGTGGAAAACAAAGGGAACTTGAGACACTGCTAAAAGTCATAGGATTCTTTCTTTGCTGCTTAGTAATGGTAATGTAATAAATTATAGTTTATCATTTGACTTGAACCTGCAATGAGGGACACTGACCGACACGTTATTTTATTTGTATTAGGCTATTAATTATAATCTATATTTTAATATGAATCAAAGAATGGTGCACGTTCGCATCAAAATTCACATTCACATTGCATGAGATTTAGTTCACGTCGGCTTTGTTTGTTCGTTAAATAATATGCGTGTACATAATATATATTTGTGGTGCTCTGGCACAAACGCACATAACTTTTATAGTGGGTTAGGAACATTACACGTTTTCATTTGGTGCTCTGTGTTTTGGGGTTAAAATTTCATTAAGCTACTATTGGGTTGGGGGGAAAAAGTGCTTTGACTACGCTTCTTCTCATTAAACGTATTAAAAAAATAGAATGATTAAACATTAAACTAGTCAAATGTTTTAAAATTGGATGCGCAGATCGCCTGCTCTAGAGGAAAAGTTATGTCAGATACTATGAATTAGATTGAATCAATTTTAAGAGACCTATATATATATATATATATATATATATATAGATCTAATTTAAAAGACTGTGTTAAAACTGTATGTTTGCTTATAGTTAATTTTTTTTAGGTTTCTAAATGTAATTAAATTTAAATTAGTTTCAATCAGGTTTTCTGTTTTTAATTTAGCATCATAATTTATTAAAAATATGAAAAATTAAATCAATAAAATATACTAAATATAATTCTAAACTAATTAATAAAATATGATAATTAAAAATTTAAATGATTTTATACAAATATAATTCTGAATAACTTGAAATATCGATTTTACCTTAAATCTTGCTTAAGTTATCGGATATGTTGGTATCAAAATATTTTTTTTTATCAAAATATAATTCTACTCCCTGTATATTTATTTCTAAATCCCAAAGAAAAATAATTTTGTTTTCATTACAGTTTTTGTCCACCTAGTATAATGTTTGGGCAATTTTATTCTCTTAATTTTTAATTTCTCAAATATATATATATAATAATAATAATAATAATAATAATAATGTTAAAAATAATTTAAACTTTTCAAAATAATTTAACCTATTTTAAATCTAATATACTAACCAGTATACTAATTTTAATAAATAGTATATATATATATATATATAAATAGTAAAAATATAATTACTAAACAATTATTTTAAAAATCTAATAAAATAAATAATTATTTTTTTAAAAAAATAAACTAAATCCAACACATTGTACGTACAATTAGGACAAAGGCTCCAAGTGTATTGCAGTACAATCAAAAGAAGACAAGAATGAATGGAAGAAGAAACAAAAGACAAAGAAATTAACCCAATTGGGTCAGGAATTCGAAATTAACACACACCATCCCTCTTCTTAACAGCTCCCATCCCTTTGCATGATACATGTTCAGACAATCAGTATGGTAATTTGTTGAAAAGCATTTAGGATATGAAAGTGACCCTTGCAATAGGGATAAGGTAGCTTTCTATTTTCCAATCGTTTGTGTCCTTTGTGTTGTGTTGCCTGATTTTTTTAGGCCTCATTATAGGTAGAATGGAATAATGATGGATATATATATATATGTGTGTGTGTGTGTGTGTGTCTAGATTCAATAATTCAATATTGAATTAACAAGATTGTGGGCACAATTTGTGGATATTTCGAGTAATTTATATTTCTACACCAACCTAATTTGCATTAACAAATTTGTAGTGCGAAATGATCATTGAGCCCTTTGGTTGTAGTATTTGTTTTGGGGGGTGAATGTCATTCATGCATATGCTCAGGGGTGGGTCATATGCACTAATATAGTCTCTGTCAAGTCCCTATCGGTTGCCATCATCTTTTATTTATTTGAGGTGGAAGTTTAGTGATGAATTTAATTTATCAGATAAGAGATTAATTTCATTCAGGATTTATAATTATAGTTGACTTAAAAAGATTTTACGAAAAAATCAACATCAAATTTTTCATTAAATAGATCGTTTTTTATGTTAAATAATAAAATCTTTCATTATTGCATCAACTTTTGTGCTGTGTGGTAGCCAACATCTTTTCAAAATAGGATACAATGACGTCAAAAATAAATAAACAAAGGAAGTGGGACAAATGGGTATAATTAATTATCCTAACTGAAAGAGATTAATTAATTACACAGTAAAATATGGAAATTTTTTCTTGAATAAAATCACGGGTGATGGCGGGAGAATTTGATAGTCCATGATTGAAAACAAAGGGAAGGAAAAAAAAAAACTATTGTTAATACGAAAATTACTAAGAAAAGACGTACTCATGTAAATTGAAATTTTGTCACGTAATGCGTGAAATTCATGTGAGAAAACCTTAAGACGCCGCACGTGGTTAACTAACTAACTAGCAGGTACAAAATGACAAGTATCCGAGTGTGCAAAATGTTTTTATTTGAAAAATAGTATAGACTTTTACGAAAAATAATAAAGCGTGGTATGAAATATTAGTTAAAATATATACGTAGAATTTTATATTTTGAGGGAACATACGTAGAAATTAGATAAAGAAACGTAGCATATGGGTATTGGGTAGGTATAAAATAATATTGAAAAATGGGGAAATTGATTGAAGAAGGAAGATAAGAAGATAGAAGAGTTAAAAAAGAGGTCAGAATTAAAGTGGATGGATATATAGGATGAGGTTGAGGACTTGAGGGTAGGTGTGGGTCCAGAGTGGTGCGGCGTTAACTGTGTCGGTGGAAAAAACAGTGACGAGTCGGCGAGTCATGGAGGTGTGTATGTGTGTGTAAAGTGTTACGTGTCGCGAGAGAAGGAATCAAAATCAATACTGAAAACTGACGTTGTACGACCGTTTCGTGACAAAACCAGGATGGAAGTGTTTCGTGAAACTGAGTTTGGATCTGTTCATCGAGAATCCAAACACGCAAGTTCATCTCTTGGATTCGGTTTAGATTAAGTGGTTTGCGAAGTGCTGCTGTTTTTTCTGACTATGATTCTGGTGGTGTCAACGCGGAATTGAAATTCGGGAGTTCACGGGAGATAAGTCTCTCAAGTTAAATATTTCTTATGTTTTTACCATTAAAAGAACTCGTCAGAGTTTTGAGTTTATTGAATAAATCTTCAATAACACTTGTTATTAAAGAGTGACGACTCTCTTGTCGAGAAGTAGAGATAAAATTATGATAAATAAGAAAATATATAATTTATTCTTTGTTTGTTTAGAATTTTCATAGATAATAATTGATCTCATATTATTTATTTGTAATAAATACCATACATATTTATTTATAAAAGATATATATTTCATTTCTTATATTCAACGATCTTGGAGTTACAATCTGGTTTGATTGAATAGTAAGGATTGTTAATAAAACCAGTTAGTCAACATATTGGATTCAAATCCAAGTATTACAACACTATTTCACATTGTTCTGTGTACTGTGTATTGTTTTAAGAGTAAAATTAATTAGTTTGCATGCTGAACTAATCCACCAATTCGTCAAGGTCAAAGACCCATACTAGCTAGTTGGGATCAGATAATTACTAAAAAAAGGGAATATTAGCATGAAATTACTATAAATCAATTAGCAAAAGAAATATGATTTAAAACTCATACCGGTATACCTAATCACACATTAGATTGTCGTGTTCACTGTTAGATTATTAGCTCTTGAAATCTGAGATCATGTATATTGATTTCGTTATGTTTATTACTATATTTTATGAATTGTTCAGTGTGAATTCTAAGCAAAAGCCCCACCTATTAATGCATAATACGCGGATCAAAAGAGTAATATATATATTTTTTTTTCTTCTCAATCCTCTTCTGATACGACCCCACCTTGGAACTTACGACAATGCCAATGGTTTCTATTCTTTAACAACGTCGTCTATGTTTTAATTTTCTTAGCATATTCTTATTTGTTGTGTCACTAGATATAAAATATCCATATATTTGTATTTAATAATAATTTACATTAATTAACTTACGTACGGCATTGACACAACGTCAACGTTTCCATGATCCTATGGTTTCGAATTAATCTTTGTCATCTCATTCCTTCAAATAGAAGTCTTTACAAAAAAAAAAAAAAAGCATTTTCACTATCCTGTAGAATGTGGATATGGCTAGCTAGCACTGCACCAAAAAATCAAACCATGTACTGAAGAAGTGCGTGAGTACGCTTCAATGTGTAGTTCTATGCCAACCACATCATATCTTCATTGATTTCAATGATTTTGTAGTGTGGTGTCCAAAAAGTTAACTTTTAAAAGGTGCCTATGTGGGGGTAGTGTTGTAGTGCGTGGTACTTGCTTTTCTGAATTACAATATAATTAATTCTCCTCAGCAATTTCCATTTTACCACGTAATATTTTGTAGGTTTTCTTTTTATTTGAAAAAATAAAGCTCTGAATGAAAATTTTAAATCTGTTTTTACAAAAATTATTGCTAAAATTTAGTAACCTCAGAATTACCGATAGGAAAATAATTTTTCGTCATTAAATTTTTCATTTGCCATTGTTCATTACTCTCTCACACACAAAAAAAAAAGGATCTGAATTTCTTGTAGTGATTTTTTTTACTGCTAGGTAAGACCTAGCAGTTTCAACATCCATCCTCCATTTATTATAATTAATTAAAAAAAATATCAAATAAAATTTTGTAGATCCCAGAAAAATAGCGAAAGTCGGTCATTTTGCGCTGTACGAGGAGTTTAGGAGGATCTTATATTCTGAATTTCTGATTCCTTTTTTTGCTGCAAGAAATTGAAACATTACCGAATTTCTGATTCCTAATCTGACTCCAATGTTTCTTGTAAATTTATCGTTTCACTGAAATCAATAACCATTATTATGGCAAGACTAGAGAAAATTTAACAGAATGGAGCCCAAGTGAGAGAGAGGAGGTCAAATAAAAGGTTTTCCGTACAAATAAAGATATTTAAATATCTTAATACAGAGAGAAATAGATAAATGAAATAAATATACGTAAGAGAGGTGATATTTGATAGATTTGATAGGATGTGAATGATAGAGAAAAAATAAAATGTCCAATAGATATTTATAAAGGTATAGAAATATGAAAAAAAAAAATTATACATCATCAGTGTAAAATTATTTTATACTGTCATTCAATTATATTCCTATATTTATAATAAAATAATTAACTTTTACAAATTTATTTTAAAAATTATTACAACAAACATGAAATTATAATTAACCTATCTAAAATATTTTTATAATCATTTTACACTAGAAATATTAGCACTCTTTTCCATCAAGGGTTTGACTTATAGCCCTCTAGGAGTAGATCTACTTAAACTTGTAGCTGTAGATGCATTTTTTTTTGTACTTTTCCAAGTCTTTGAAAAGAAAACTCTATTTTGCAGTAGTTCACTATTTTGACTATTATTGGGTAGTGAAAAAAAAAAGACAAAAAATAATCAATATGATAAGTAATGTTATAAGAAAAAAAGAAAGAGAAAAAAATGTAAAGTACAGATAAAATAGAAAATTATATATATATATATATATATATATATATATATATATATATATATATATTATATACATAAGAAAATTTTGTTACATACAAAATGTCATGTGGTATCATTGGTTCTTATATTATGATTTAATTTTCTATGATATATAGTAATTAAAGTCATTATAATTCTTATATTCTGATTCATTTTTATATGGTGAAATTAGACTTTTAAAATTGTAAGTTTTAATTTTTATTAAGTTTGATCATTACGTTTCAGAATTCTCAATTAATTTGATTTTTTATGTTTTTAAAGATAATCAATACAAATTTTCTGAAACAAAGATCATTTTTAATTTTATGATGTAATTTTTAATTATTTTTTTATTAGTTTGATATCTTAAAATTATTTTATTATATTTACTTATTTGAACTATAAATATAAAATTCAATTAATATTTGAATAAAAAAAAATAATAAACATAATAAAAATTAAGTAAAAATTATATTAAACGAACAACTAAAATAATAGAAAATTTAATATTAATTTTTTCCTTCAGTGGGTCATGAAACCCTTTTTTTAAGCGATAAATTCTTTTTAATTTAGGTATGATTTTTATGTAAATAAATATAATGAAACAATTTTTAAATTTTGAATAAAAAAATATTTAAAATCACGAATTAAAAATTATCATTATTACAAAATATAATATTCATTCCCTATATCCTTAAGAAAGCCCTGTTATATTACATACTTACGTTACATTACATGCAACATAATTGACAATCTACTACGTGCTGAAAGTCTGAGACATTACAACAACACATGTGGATCATTTTCATTTATTGATTGTTCTCAAAAAACCTACCTAGCTTGCCCTTAAGATTCATTCACTTCCACACCAACACTCTTAGCAACAATTCCTTCAACTACTTCCCATTACTCAAGAGAGTGATGCTTTGTAAACATCACTATGAGAGTTGCGTGTGTTGTTGTTCAACGAATGAATCATTGCATGAGAAACAAACATGATAATGTCAGCTTAATTTGGCTACCACAGAAACACTAGGTCCCATCGTTGCATATTTGCATGTGACGGGCTTAACGATCACTAATTGTAATTGATAATTGATTTGATGGGGTTTAGTGGTAGTGTTAAACCAGGGCCTCTCAAAATATGTAAACATTTTAGATTTGAAAGAATTGGTATTAAAATCATCGATTTTGGAAAATTAATAAAAAATAATAAATTTTGTTTAAGAGTGATTTTTTTTAAATAACTTTAAAAGAATTGATTTTATTTCAACGAATGAGTTGTAAAATTAGTTTTGAAGTATAAATCTGTATATATTTTTGTGAATATGACATTCAGAATAAATTCTTTTTGATAAAAAAAAAAAAAAAGTTACATTCTTCTACTCGTATTCATGTGTTTTGTTTACCATTTAAATGAACGGCCAAACATTCTAACAGCTTTATGAGAACAAAAATTCCAGTATTTTTTTTTTAAACTTTGAACATTCTTTAGATGATCCAAACAATGAGAATAATGGTAATTTATTATCAAACAATTATAATCCTCTATTTATATAAATTTTAAAATAATTATATAAAAATTAATAATTAATTTATCATAAATAAATAATTGTGATCACTTTCCGTGAACTAGGTTATTCTTGCAAACAATACCCATGCATTATAGTTTGGGAAATTATGTTTCCAAATGTTTGTACCGTTAACATAGAAATTCTGAAGAATGTGACCGACAGAGAGAAAGATGGCTAGTTATTGCTGTGTTATCCATCTTCGGATCAAACCATATGATTCATATGTTGTTGTATGTCATAATTAATCACATAACTCAACGCTACATTAAATTGTGCGTCCACAAACGGTTAACGAATGGGGACTATAATGTCTCATCATGTTTTCATGAAGAGGAAGAATGGGTCCATAAATACATGCTCATCAAGAAGCATGGAGAAACATGTAATTAAAAATAAAAAAAAATAAAAAAATCTAACAATATAGTAGTCTTTTATATATATTTTTCTTAGTTAAAAACTTAAAATTTGTTGAAAATTAAAAATTTTGTAGGTTACATTTCTTATTTAACAAACTCTACTAACAATTTTGTATTTTTTTAATAAATTTTATTCCATAATAAATA
Organism: Amphicarpaea edgeworthii; assembly: GCA_014843725.1. Lineage (NCBI taxonomy): Eukaryota > Viridiplantae > Streptophyta > Magnoliopsida > Fabales > Fabaceae > Amphicarpaea > Amphicarpaea edgeworthii. The sequence goes on from CM026321.1 coordinate 21,286,615, forward strand.
TTATTTTAAGAAAAATGTAATAAAACTCATAAAAGTAGTGTTACTGTTACTTGAAAAAAAAAAAAAAAAGTACTACTATTTTCATATAATCTGTACATGGTGTACTCTTCTAAACCTGCAAACTTTCAGTTCATTCTCTTTGGAATTTCAAGGACCCAACAGGAAAAAAAAACATAAAACAAAAAGCTAAAACTCACTCTGACAATTGTTTGGTAACCTTTCCTAAATAAACACCAAGCATTGAATGATTTTAATTAATTTTCAGAGACGTTAAAGGGGCCACTTCCATATTAGACTTTCCCACCTTCATCAAGAATTCCAATACAATATTCTCTCCTTTGTTTGAATTTTATTTTGGGCATTCAGCATTCTGCAATTAGTAATCAGCCATTTATCTATAAAACTTCCTCTCTCATTTTTTTAAAATGAATTATAGTAATTATTTCTCAAACCAAATAGCCACATATCCAAATATCTATGGCTCATTTTGTGGTGACACAGTTTTAATGTGAATGGGCAATCTTGCTTACATTGCCCCCATTAAACTCAGAAAACAAGTGTTATAAAGTACAATTATCATGGTATGGATTAAATAATCAATAATTAGGATTTTAGTAATTTTTCATTTGTTATAAATAAAGTATATATGTTTAATAATTATTTAGCCATATTAAGATTTTGGTCAACAATTGTAATTACACTTTATTCTTAAAGTGTATTAATAACTTAGTTGAATTTAGAAAAACAACTTTAAGCGATTCATGCTATGGATTTGGTTCAAAAAAGACTAAATTTAATAGGGTAGGTAAGGTAACATTCCAAACAGAGATATTGTCATTTTATGATGATCATGTGAACTGAAGAATTAAATCTGCCAAATTCTGAAACAGTGAAACTAGTTATAGATATATTCTTCTTTGACTGTGGCGGAATTTAAAGGTCAATTAATTTAACTTCCACCAACCATTTACTTATGCACTGCCACATCTCTTCTGTATGGTTTGAAATTTAAAATGTCCAACGCATTCTACTAGACATTCAGGAATATAAAATTTAATGGTAGGATTATAAAATGCTCCCCAAAGACTGCCTTTTAGAATATCAACCCAAATCAGATTAAGTTACAAAAGTATTCATTTTTTTTTGGTGTCAGAGAATTTACCTTGGAATATCAAATTAGACCAAATTCACTGAAGTGATGATGTTAACTAAAAATCCGGCCTTAAATTTAGCAGTCCCCATTCTTATTGTTAAAAGGTTGGAGCCATGCAAATTTGTAGATAGAGAGATATATAGATTGCGACTTTAGAAGTGAACCCTTGTACCCATAATAGTCAAGTTGAAAGAATAATCAAAGAAGCTTGATTCTTGCACAAGGTTACAGCGTCAAGTTGGCAATTGGGGTGTTGGTTAATGTATCAAGTTGCTACTAAATTCTGAATAGTGTGAGTGTGTGACCCAGAGAGTGTGCAAATGTAGCCGTAGATGCTGAAAATTCATGGGCCATTCCCAAACTTCAAATCTTGCACGCTTCTTAAAAGGGTAATATGTGACAACTCGAGAATTTGGATCTATGGTAATAATGGTATAGGACATATATTGAATGGAAAAAGAAATAAAATAAATTAAAAATGATTAAATTGGGGTGAGAGAGGCTCGAACTCTCGACCTCAGGATTACTCAGAAGCTATGAGACCTACGCGCTAGCCAACTGCGCCACCACCCCTTGATGTTTACCTCTTCAATATTTACATTTATATACTTATGACATGTTTGGGTATACTGCTCAAAAAAAAAATTAGAAAAAAAAAATTAACATGTCTAGGAATTAAAATTGAATTCTCCAATTTAGAAATTAGGTAATTTGTAGAATCTCTCTCATATCATATAATTTATCCTAAAATATGTGAGATTTCTACAAATTAGTTATTGAAGAAATCAATTTTAATTTATGCAGAAATTAATTTCTTTTTTTTTTTCTTTTATAGAAGTCTTCTAAATACATCTATCGAAACAGCCCCTTATTTTCTCTGTGTGTTTAGTTATTTCAGTGGCTAAAATGGACAGTGCACAAGGAACAGGTTTTAGCCCAAGAACAGTGTGACCCACCCAGTTTGTAGACATGCCCATTTTAAAATGTTTTGGGCATCAGAATTCACAACACTGGTTCGGGATCGCAATGATCCAACTTATTGGGCTCTTAAATCAAATAAAAACCCGCATCTTGAATAGTTCACTTTCTGAACCATCCATCCTCTCTTCTTATTGCAACCAAAAATAGACAAATCGAAATTATGTTTAACTTCACAAAAATACAAGACAACATAAGTTGTACATTAACAAAATAAATTAAAAGTGGGTTCAACAAAAAAAAAAAAAATATTTTTTTTACATAATATCTAATTTAATAATAAAATATTACTTTGTACGTAAATTTGTTAACTTTTATAATAATTATTTAAAAGTTATAACTATTATAATTTCTAATTGTTTTAAAGTATAAGATTTTCTCACTCAGTTGATTGAGTAAGTTGTATGAAGGTATAATGTATAATTATTTTTCAAAAATTATTAAGTCATCATATAACCTTTTTCTTGAAAAAAACTTAAATCTAGAATAAAATAAAATAACACTTTAGAGACTATTTGTCTTTTGAAAAAAAATATTGTTTGCATACTTTATTCCTTCTAATTAATAATTGAAAAATAGCATATTAATAATTACAAAATAGCACATTATGTTAACTTTATTTTCATGATTACAAAATTTATATAATAATGGTAAAAATACCAAAATATATATATGTTAAGTTTTCTTAACCTTCCAGTCATCACTCTTTAAACTTAAAGTGATTAACTTTCTTCGTATACCTTTTCTTCTTTTTCTAATGTGCCATATGACATTGAAAGAGAACTTTTATTAAATTTATTTTCAATGCGCCACATGACTTTGTCTACACTAAACAGCTCATATCTTACATATACTTTTAAAAAAAAAAAAAAAATTTCAGATATCATTTATTGTTTAACTTTATCTCTTTAATTTATTTTTTCATAATAAAATAAATTCTTTTTTTTTACAATGTAGAGTAGTTTTACATTTTATTTTTTAAGACACATTGTTTCACAATTAATTAATCTGATACTTTATATATATATATATATATATATATATATATATATATATATTTTAATTAACATACTTAAATTTTATCTAATTTTAAAAATACTCTTGGCATGCATTGGTTTTTTTTCGTTGTTTCCATTATTTATTGAACAAATTCTTAAAAAAATAGAAAAAAAAACAAAATACTAATTTTCTAATTATTAGTCATAGTAAAAACAAATATATTTTTTTTTCGAAATTAATCATGCCCGCAAAACCTAATATGGGCATGTGGCACAAATTTTGATTCAGTACCAATAATTTTGGTTTGATTATGAAGTGGATGGCATATGATGCAACACATTTTCCCAAACTTCATACCACCAAATGAACTAAATTCTCCTTTCAGGTAATTGAATTGTTATCTTCTTCTAACACCTCTCTTTTGTGTTCACACATAAATATGTGTAACATCATATATTTATCTCTAAATCACACCTTAACGGAAGGTGAACTTGAGTTCAATGCAAAAGCTGCTAAACAAACCAAACACAAAAGATATATTAATAATATTATTAGTATGAAAAATTCATCTAAATTTATCGATGAATAATTTTTGTGAAAAAACTTGATTAATTAGTATTTTTAGTGAATTTTTTTTAATTTTTAATCACATATTTTTTCATTTATAAGATTTGAATCTGATTTTATTTAAAGAAATTAAGTCTATTATCACTTGCATCAAAATTCCTCAATAACAATAACAAGTTAATTGATTTGTTTCAAAATTTAAAAATGAAATTCTCATATAGAATAGAATGATATAATTGCTTTAATTATATAAAAAAAAAATACATCATCATACTCAGTGAGTAACAACTGTGTATAAGTATATGTGGAAGTATATGACATCTTTTTTCTTGCTCCTTTTCCTTTTTTGGCTAGAAAAGTTGTACATGACCTCTTGGGGGACTAGCTAGGACTATTAGCCAGCCTCACTTCTTTAGAGGACCATTCAGATTGTAAGATGGTAACGTGGATGATGTCTCAATAATTTAGGCTTTCATTTATTTCCTTTTACTTTTGGTCTGCCAATTAAAAGAACAAATAAAATTATTTACAATATGATTTTATAATTCTCAAGAATAATAGTTGATTTTATAATGCAAAATTAATACATCACAATCTTTCCTTTATCATAAATTATTTAATTTTTATAAAATTATTTTAAAAATCATAATATAAATAATGAATTGTGATTCACTATTAAACTATTATACTTTGTAAATACATTATTATTATTATTATTAAAACGGTTTAGAATGGTCTTACAATTGTCAAGAATTACTTCCCCGACACATCTTCATATTCATATTGTATTTTTTGATGGCCAAAAGACATAAATAAAAGAGGGTAGAATTTCACAGTCCCATTTCCCACCACAGATCCTGTTAATTTTTCTTTTTAATTGGTAAATGAGATTGAGACACATCAAATATATCTGGATCCCCTGCTATTCATTTAAATTGCATTGTGATGTTGATGTTGCAGCACTATACTATACAAGTCACTGTACATTATTAAGGGACAAAGCTTGAGAGTACGGTTGAATTGAGTGTTGTGCATGCACCAAATAGTTAACTTTGCAATAATTAAACCCTCTCTTCTTAGTTACAGTTGCAATCATGGAAATGAGAACCCCAATTGCTAGGAGCACTACTAACTTCACACCCTCACAAATGCTACTAAATGGAACCTATCTCCTCTCATAACAAAAATTGTCAATAGGTATAATCAATTTCTAGAAATTATTACGGAAGCTTCTATCTTTGGGTGATTAGATTGCGAGAGGTCTTTATCTAAGTTTGTGACAAAAAGGTAACGATGTTAAGCGTTTGTAGATATCTCATTAGCTCAAATAAATGACAACGAAAGGGGGAGAGAATAAAATAAATATGAAAAAAAGAATTATATATTAATTTTATAATATCATTTAATCACAATTCTTAATTTTTTTTTTAGTAATTATTTATAATTGAACAATAATATAAAATAATTTTATAGTATTATCAGTATATAACCGTTAAATTCAATTATTATTATTTTGTATGACAATTGTGTAGGATTGAAAATTGTGGTAGTGATGTGATCCTCTTCTTGGCATTCATCACTTTCTGTAGGAGGAGTCAATGGTGACCAAAAGAAGCAACCATCATTTGGGAGTGAAGAAATGAAATATGAGACCCCCAATGTGGAAAGCGTATAAGGAAAAATTAAGTAGAGAACATAAATAGAATTTGAGGGTGATATTGTGAGTTAATAATATAAAATAAATTTATATTGTTCCATCGTTGATTTATTTTTATAAAGTTATTTTAAAAGTAAGAAAAGTTATAATATGTGATAATATCTTACACTTTGAATGCGTACTCATGCTAATGCATGGTTTGTTCATATGCTAAAACAATATAGTGATGGATGATGATATTGGAAGGGGGTTAAACGAAGAAGATTGAAGGGTGGGTATTGGTTGATGATGAAGGCCAGGTTGGGGGGGTCATGGTATTGCATAAATAAAGTGTGAAATTAAGAAGGGTTCTTCCCAAAAAAATCCCTAGAGTATATATAAAAGAGAGTAGATGGAAATCCAGCTCATAAAAATAGTAGTTTCTTGCTTCAACGCTGATAGGACCCCACGTGGAGAGGACTGCCAGTTCACGGACTCGTTTGTTTTGCAGGGTTTTATTTTATAACTTAATAAAAACCCACAGCACAGGGGTCCTTATAGCTGTCTCCTCGTCCCTAACGCTGGCAACAAGCTAAGATAATGACTCTTCTGCCTCTTTCTTTCTCTGTGTGTGTGTGTATGTGTTTGTTACCCTGTTTTGTTTGTGTGGGGGGTGGTGGGTGGCTGCTTCTTTCCTTGCCTCACTAGCAAAAAGTCATAGAGAAAAAACTACGTGTATCATCATCTTTGGGTGGATTAATAAGCAACTCGTTGGTTCGAGTAGAACTAAATTTTGATTATTTAAAGGAAATATTGAATTTAATTTTTGAAAATGTAAAAAATATGATTGGAAGAATATATTTTTATTAAAGATGATTACTAAAATTCTTTGATAGTTTTATGTCCATAATATCTCGAAATATTAATATTCATCTAAGTAATTGATCATTTCTAATAATTCTGGTTTACTTTACATACAAGTTTAGAAATCAAAATTCTAATTATTTAACGAATTTAAAGTTGGAACATTGATACGAGAAGGGGAGCCTAAGCCATTCTTGTCAATTTAGGATAGCTTATAAATCCTTTTCACTCAAATTCACTTAAATGCATTTTATAACGATAAAATTGTGACTATCATTAAATACCTAAACAAACAATACTTCAAAAGATAATATAACTATCACTAAATATATAAACGAAAAATACTTCAAAAGATAATACAATAAGATTTGTATATATTTGAAGTGAAAACACTAATCTTAATGTTTAAGGGAAAAGAAGTTATCTACCCATCATATTACAACATGTTTGGTACTATATGTGATCATTAATGCCAAGCTCTACAGTTGGGGAGTGCCAAACATGTATGATCCAACTAATCAAGAATTTAGGGGTTGGGGGAATTAAATAAAATAAGATAAAATAAAATCATATATACTTGAATTGAATAAACATGTTAATTGGGTGCCAGGAGAGGTGTGACTTTGTGCTGTGGCTTGTGGACAAGATAATGGTCTACCATTAGTAATAAAATAAGAGGGATATTAGCTTGATATTATCAACAACTGCTAATGATGCGATTGATGAGGGAATGATACGATGGTGATGGATCTATATTATAGCTCATAACAGTCTTTAATTTTGTTTTCATCGTAGCCGCATATACAATATTTTCCTTGAACATGACTTCCAATTAATCCAGCAATAATCAAACAAAAACAAAATGAATTAAATAAAGAGGAAAAGTATATCCTTACTTTCCAACCTAACTGTAACTGTTCCCATTCATTTTGGTAATTGATTTGCTGTGTAATAGCCTATGATTAGCGGATTTGGGGTCATGTGGGATATACTTTGGTCCCAACATAAAGAAAAAAAGGTGTAACCATGATTGGTCCAGTTAATTACCCTAGCACATGATCTATGATCGAATATATAATTAACCAACAAGTTAAAGGTAGGTCAAATTGAAATTAAATTATTGTTTTTACTTTGTACATATCATATGGTATCATATGCGCATAACTTTCGCTGCTGCTACAAACAGCACCTTGGAAAAGGGAAGAGGACTGAGTAAAAATAATTTCATCTGCTGCATTCCATGTCTGTAAAACCAAAGCTGCCACCTATAGCACGCACCCTTTCTTACTTATTATATACTACATCACACAACTTCTTCTTTTCATGTAAAAAGAATCATCTGATCATCATCCTAGGGTTCATATCTTTTGTTGTTGGAAACTAACATTTTTACAAATATCCTTTTGTTTTTTCAAAAACAATCTTGTTTGAAATACTATAAAAATTTCAAACATTAGTTTGTGAAGCTAAGCATGTTTGGCTTTTAAATATAAAACTATGTTTCAGTTAAAAGATACTTTTCTCTATGCGTTTTTATTTTTATCTGTTAAATTTATATAGAAAGAGATACACTAAATTTTTATTTTGTTTTTATCAATTAATTTTCTTATCCTTTTGTTTCTTAGCATAGATAGATATTATTTTTACATTTATCATTTTTTTTAAACAATAGTGTTCGAATAAATATAGACATTTCTCTCAAGTGAAATTCAAACCATGATTTGTGACCTGTGACATTATTATCAGGACTTGACCCTTCCAACCCTTTTGTTTCTTAGCATAGATAAACATCTTTTTTATATCAAACAAGAGAATAATAATATGGTTGTTTAAAAATTGAACATAGGCTAGGCTGGGATGTACTAGGGAATTGAATGAGATCAAAATGAGAAGAAGAGAAGGACAAAGGAAAAATAAGAGACTAGTTTTTAAAGTCAAAACGGAAAATTGATTGGGTGGTGGGAGAGTATATTAATGCAGAGACAGAGGGGAAACACTTCAAGTGAGATAGTAACGCAGCTGTCACTTGTGAATTGTGATACACTCCTACAACAAAAACAAACACAACCTCTCTTCCTTCTTCTCTCTTTGGCCAGCAAATTAGAGTTTGCAGCTGTCAGATCCCTTTCTCTCTCCTCCACCACCACCACCACCACCCTTTTTCTCATCTCCCTTTTTCCTTTTCTCTTAAAAATAATATATATAATTTTTTTTTATTATTATATTTTTTTTTCCTTTCCATATATATATTTTTTGTTTTAATTAACCAACTTCCTCTGTCACAAACAACCATCAAATAATAACGATACTACACCATCATAAACCATATCCACCACCACCACCCCTCTTCAAATTCAATGTCTTTAGAAGAAGAAGAGGGTACTACTGTTGAATGGTGAAGATGTTCGAGCTGAGTCTGAGTGTGATAACACTAATGGTATAAACACAAGTCAATTAACTAGAGAGATAAGAAGAAACAAGTTAAGGACTACAGTACTGGCTACTAGCTACTGCTACTACCCTTTTGAGGCTTAAGTAGCTTTCATGCATAAGCAAGGACAACCCTTTGAGACACCATGGCTTACCCACATTACCGATCACAGTTCGGAGACACAACTTTCACTAAGGTCTTCGTTGGAGGCCTAGCTTGGGAGACTCCAACCGAGGAAATGCGCAAGTATTTCGATCAGTTTGGCGACATTCTTGAAGCTGTCATTATCACTGATAAGAACACTGCCAAATCTAAAGGCTACGGATTCGTATGTTTCTCTCTCTCTCACACTTCACTTTTCCTTGATTCTTTTTCAACTGCAAACGTGTGTTGTTGTTGATGTTGTTTGATTTGATCCTATGTTATAAACACAATGAAAAAAACAGGTAACGTTCCGTGATCCAGAATCAGCTAGAAGAGCATGTGCTGATCCAAACCCAGTTATAGATGGTAGAAGAGCAAATTGTAACATTGCTTCTCTGGGAAGACCTCGACCATCACCTCCTAGAGGTTAATTAAATTTCACTTTTTTCTTCTTCCATTTTTATTTGCATTTTCTATCTTACAATGTCGTGAACAAACATAGTCAATACATTACCTTCATCATATCATTATACATTATACTACATATTATATAAATTAATGTCTTTTTTGTTAATTAATTTCTTGATCAAATTTGAGGTTGTGTGATCTTGCAGGAAGAGGTACATTCCAAGGAGGAGGAGGACCAGGGACGGCAGCAGCGTCGTACGGTGGAGTGCCGGCGGCAGGACCACCGGCACTCGCTCCGCCGCCGCCGCCGCTGGTGTACCCGCCATACGGGTGAGTAAGTGAGTGAGTGGAGTTAGCTTTGTTCATTCACTGTGGGCATTTATTATTACCCATGTCTGTCACTCACAGTCAAAGGGGGGAACTGGTCCATGGCATTAATTGAGAACTGCATATAGACGCACACATTGCTGTCTACATATGTCGCATGACTGCTCCCCCCCTCCAATTACAGTAGGTCTTGGTGACAGCGTGAAAATCCTCACGCACCATTAAAATTTAAAAGTACACACAACCCCAAACTTCTTTCAACAACCATCATGTGCATTTCCCTCTTGTTTTTTTAACCACTACCACCTCCAATCAACCTTATTCCATTGCATTTCCTCCTTTATGATGTCTTCACCAACCACTACATATTGCATATTTATACATCAATCAAAACAAAAATTACTATTTATTACATTAAAAAATGTGGTAAAACAAAAAGACTATTACACCCTGTTAACTTGATTTAATTAAAAATTACTCATCGATAAAACTATATTTTTATATAAAGGGAAAAATAGAGATGGGGAGGTTAGGTTTTATTTTTGTGCTCTAAGGAGGAGGAGTGTGAGTGAAATTGCTGAGTTATTAATGTCATGAATTAAAGAAGGGCTAAGGAGATAGAGTACTAGTAGATTTTACCTATAGATGAGAAACATTACTTTTGTAACTTATGTAAATGATGTATACATCTATGGTAATAGTGGAAATGCTGGTGACAATAGGTACAGATCAATGAATATATTTAATAATCCGTTGCAATGCATGTTCTTTTTTTTTTTTTTTTTTGTGTCATATAATTATAGTGGTCCTGGGTTAATAAATTTGTTTTATAATCTTGTACATAATAAAATCCCTCATCTATCGGTACTTTTGCATGTCCTGTACCATCAAGTCATTTTCTCACCAGCAATGTTATTGTTGTCTTATGAGGTGGATTAGTTGGTAAATTAAAAAGTACTCTTAAGAAAATGATGAACGTGTAAACAAAAACAGAAGGGAAATTACTCTTATATATATTTACTTTTTTTTTTTCTCAAAATGGGCTCATTTTCTAAGTGATGTAGAAGACACAGTATATAATTATAAACTTTAGTTTTATATATATACATTCAACCTTTTTTCTTCTATTGTAAAAAAATAAAAATTACCATATAGTTTTTTTAAAACATTAGCCGAATCTTTTTCTCTGATGAGTTTCTACAATTTGGGATATTAAATTAAATTTTACTATATAGATATTTTGTCTCTTCTTTACTGTGAAGCTATTATTGCAAAATAAAATACTAAGATTTCTTGAGTATGGCCTATAGAAACTTCTACCAAATCATATATATATATATATATATATATATAGTTGATAATTCTTTTATACGTTGGATCTGAAAATTTCCTTCCTTAAACTCTACTGTCAGTTCCAACGAGACTGCATAGTTTATATATACTTTTATGTGCATGCAAAATTTCATATCATTGGATGCCACCTTGACCATTCTTTATATATACTGCTTTATTCCTTCCTTTTTCTGCTTGATGGGGGGCAACAACATGTTCATGATAATGCCTGTGCCACAAAAAAGGACCCCTCCTATCACTGAATCACTAGTCATAACTAATTTCAATCTTAAGGACCATGCATATATATTCCACACCATACCATATACCACAAAGTTATAAGCACTAACTCTCATTACACATTTGATCAATTTGGGGGTCCCACATGACAATATTAATGTCTTTTTCCCCCACTGATTTAATTTATTATTACTGAGAGAAAAAAAAGAAAAAACATTAGGAGTCTTCCATTTTGAGTCATTTTCTTCTCTAAGAAACAAATGCACCATTGCATTAACTTATTTCCTTCCATATTTGCTTACTAGTGATTAAATTAAATTGCTTTCAACTCTCTTTGCAGCTACCCTACCTACACCCCTGATTATGGGTACCACCAAGTAAGCATCATCTTTTTTCTCACTCCAATCAATCAATTAATTTAGAACATGTAGTAGTAATTTCTTTTAATGATGGCAGGATTTGTAAATAGTAATTGATAACTAATAAAAGTTTAATAATAATCTAACAGTATAAAATAATTTTTCATTATTTATGATAAGTTTGATGGAGTGTGATTGACCGATTAGTATATCACCATTAAACGACGGTCAATTGTGTGTAACATTAACCTAATGATTAATTAATGTGCATTAATTTTGTGTTGTGTTGTGTTGTTGAGTACAGGCCACATTGTATAACCCACAAATGCAGCAACCACAGTACTACCAACAACTCTATGGACCATCATCTTCCACCATGGGTTCCCCTTATTACTATGGCTACTCAATGCAAGCAGCACCAAGGGGCACATTCTCTTCACCCCAACCACATCGCTTACCAGCTGGACCCTCCTATGTATACTACCCTACAACCATGGAAGGGTCCTTCTCTGCTTATCGTCCACCACCTCAATTGCAACAATTACCAATAAGGCATCCCCCTCCTTCTCCTAGTGGTACTTTTTCTTTTCTCTTCTTCTTTAATAAGTATGTGTTTGCTTTCAGATTGCACAATCAATTCTGAGTCAACTTTCTGATATCAAAATTTAACTTTTTTCAATGAAACAAACTAAACAAGAGTGTAAAAAAGAAATGCATTGTACATGTTAATGTATGTTGATCCTAAGTATAACTACCCTTTTGATATTGAATGTTCTTTGATTGGTATTTTATATGTATGTCACTTAAATATATGCATACACACACATGGCCACACAGGAGGAGCGTGTGGGGTGAAAGAGAGAGGTGCACAGAGATTTATGAATTATGATGCACACTCACTGACACACAATATATATATAAATATTATGATTTGGCTGTAACATGTGGCCATAGGGGTCCACATGTGCAACCCCAGCCCCATGTGAATGAGCTGTCTCGGTTGTGCCATGAAACCGTATTATGTTATTATGGGTCAATGTGGAAGAAAGAAAGAAAGTCATGACAGAGAGAGAGAGAGGGTCATCATGTAAAAGTAACAGTGGATGCATGTGGTTTTTCAGTAGGAAAAAAAAAACATATATTGTGGTGGTTAAAGTTAAATTGTTTAAAAGAACCAGTCAAATGTAGCATATGGTCTTGCATCTTCATGCATTGGCCCACTGCTGTAAGTTTTTAATATTAAACAAATGTAGTAATTGCCAAAACAGATTAACTTGTTTTTTTTTCATCAGCTAGTTAGACCAGCCTCTAATTTCTTTTCAATTTCGTACCCTCTTTGAGTACAACCTTGTGCCGTAGAATTCTGTGTCAGAAAAAAACTTTGGATGGTATTTTTTTTATCTTGTTAGGCTTAAAAATATACAGCATATGTGAAAATAGAATATCTCCTGTACTTTATAAATTTGGTTTGCTATTACAATATGAAAGTGAGTTAAAGTTCAATTTGTGTTTTATCAAACAACTAGTGAAATTCAAAACTGTACTATATATCTCACTGTATTTTCATATAGTACCAATTTTTGGAATTTTCATTTTCACTTTCACTTCCTCACACAAATGCACACTAATACATATGGAAGGTCCTCTCAATATGATTTGCTAACATGCCAAATATATTCATGTAAAGAATAGGGTCATTCAGCAGCCTAATGAATAGAGACTAGGAGTAAATTCTCAAAAACATTTATAACATGTATCTAAACAGAGTCTAATTAGTTGATTATCATTCTTATATATTCTTTATAATCTCAATGTGACTATTGTTTATTATGGTTGGTTATGATCAGATTCACAGACTCAGCAGCGTGCCTCATCCGAGACAGCAGGTGGAGTAGTTATAACTTCAGAAAGTTCAAATACTCAAGGAAGGAACTGATATAAATATATATATACCTGCTAAGTTTCAACTGTATAATCTTCATATTAAAATTTCATGATCACATTAATTCTTGATCTTTTTCCACATCATATCTTCATTTTTTTGGTCCACCACATGCTGTAGCTTTTAGGCAATAATGGTTCTCATCAGATTAGTTGTGTTCCCCACAGCTATGGCATATTCAAAAGTTGGACTAATCTACTTCATGGAGATTATCTTCATTTCTCTCTTTTCCTTGTCCTCAAGAATTTTCACTTATATCACTTTTACTAATTATTAATTCTATTTTCTTTTTTAAGTTCTACTTTCTCCCTTTATATATAAAGAAATCAATTTCCATTCGTGCAATTTGTTATTTTTCTCAATCCTAGATAGATAGCAAGGTGCAAAGCTTTTTACCAAATGGAAGAGAAAGCGAAAAACATAACCGGGTGGTGATGGGACAGATTATGTAGACATGAATACATAAGAAAATTATGTTACTAGATAATTATTAAAAAACTATAATATAGAATGTTTGTTTTTTTATGAAAAATATTTAAGACCATATCATTGTCGAGGGAATTACTTAAGACCATAGAGGGAACGTTTAATAAACTTACCTTATCTCCTTCACACTCCTTAATAAAACCCACTAGATTAGTCATGTGGATCTAGCCTTCAAGTTCACCATGTAAGAAAGTTGTTTTTACATCAAGCTATTATAGTTCCATTTTTCTTGTGCAACCAAGGCCAAAAACCATTCTAATTAAAGTATGTTTACAATTCTTATTCGAACAATTCAGTTCATCATAGCTTCTAGGTTCATCTCCTCTGTTGCAGTAAGGACAACAAAGACAACCTTATTAGCATATCTAAACCTATTTGGTGGCTTAATGGTCATTTTATTCCTATCTCTAATTATAATTTTGTTGCAATAAAAACGTGGTATTAGTACTCTTTTCAAACATCTTGTATAAGATACTCTAAATGGAATATAGTTGCTAAGATATGACTCGTCCATTATAAGAAAAAATGATTTTAATGACTAATTTATAAGTATTTGATTTCTTGGTATTGATCTCTAAATCAATCAAAGATTAGTTTATATACTGTTTCAAAAATTATTTTGGTGATCATTTTTATTGAAATCATTTTAATAACTAATTTAATGATATTAGAAATCAACTATTTTTTAGTCTCTAAAATAATTTCTAAAATAATTATCATTGTGACTAAAAAATTTAGTTTCTAAATAAGTTAATTTTTAATGAATTTTTTTGTAGTGTAGTGGTAGGTTAACGAACTCTTTGGATATATAGGTCACCTAATTAAACTCGAGAATGTAAGGCCTAAACGCTAGGAAAATGATTTATTTGACACTTTAGAATGTCTATATACCTTGTTTAAAAAAAAAAAGAAAGTGATAACGAGAAAGAAGTAATAATCAGGATTGAAAGGAAAAATATAGTGATGACACAATAATAACATAAGATTAGTTGGGATCCAGAACTTGCGATTGTAATATAGTCTATGGTTGAGAAAAATAAATTTGCCCTCAACCAAAGGGAAAAATTGGGTTGGATTTTACTTTAACAAACCTATTTATCCAAATTAAACAGCAGCGTGTTCAATTGGTTTAGATCGGATTTTTAAGATTATTCAGTCGATTTGAACGTTAAACACAGCAAGTAATCCTAATTTGGAATTTGGAAAATGGGGTTGGGAGATTAGGCACTATTGTCCTTCTCTATTTATGAAAGTTTCAATAAATTTTATTTCAAATTATTAAATAAATGAAAACTTTGTATACTGCCAGCTCATTAATTTTAATTTAGTTCTTTTTCAATTAATTCTTCATTAATCAAAATTTACATTAACGTGTGTGAAACTGTCGTGTTTTGCGTCAAATAAAATTAAATTCAATGTATTTCCTCTTGAAGATGGATTTTGATCACATAACGTCAAATTGAAATAGAAAGACTCTAGATTATACCGAAACTTGCAATAGAAAAAACTAAAAGAAGATAAGAAAAAAAAATAGAGAACAAAATATGCTGGTTCAAATGGTGATAATATACCCGAGTTATTTATTATAGGTCCTCTTGTATATGTTGTGTAAGTTGGACTTTTAGACCTTTATCTTATGCTTTTTTTTTTTCTTTTTTCTTTTAGAAAGCAGAAAAGCTTAACTCTTATATGTGTAAACAAAATCTCTTGGAATCTTTTATTTTTGCAAATAAAAAACAAAATATTTGATTTAGTAAGTAGTTAATTAAAGGCATGGAGCTATAGTTAAGTGAGGCAAGTTTAAGAGAGGGGGAATCGTGTCCCCACAAATTTTGAAGATTATAGAGTAATAGTACTATATGTAGTTCGTACTATTGCACTACTAATTTTGTTGATTTTCCTATACTGCTATTAAGTCACTAAAATATTGTCGTTGAGAAACACGCGTAAAACAAATTATGAAAACAATTATTCTTTTAATTGTAGTAGAGTACACCAAAAAAAGATGTGGTGGTAATCATAAATTATAGTAATATTTTGCGTCCATAAACCCTAATTCTTCTTCCGTCACGGGTTGTGAATCTGGGCTAACACAAAAGTTGTTATATGTGTATTACAAAATACAAATGATAATAACGTACTATAATTTTTTTTTAGTAAATTATATTGTCACCTCTGATATTTGTTTTTGAGATTGTACGAAGTGCCAATATAATAATTTTCAAACAATTAACAATGGAGACTGAGAGAGTTAGTGTACGAATAAAAAAAACAGATTGCATAAAATCTAAAAAAAATATGAAGAGTATCAAGATAATTTACTCTAATTATTTAACTGTGACGCCATTAGATAGAATATAACATTAAAGTTGTATATAAAAATCTTAATCAATCAAGAATCCAGAGTTAAGGATGCTTTTATTTTTCTTAGGTAGGAGACAAAATAAGTTTATCAATTTATTGGATTAGAGATTAATTTTCCTCATAATCTCATAATATGTGATTATCATTGGTTCAATAAATCTTTTTTACGAAAAAAATCTAACATGAGATTTCTCATTAGATGAATTACTCTCCATATATAAATATAATAAAACCTTGTACCATTGAATCAAGCTTTTAAATTATGGTATTTTGATTTAACATTAAGTTAATCAAGACACACATTTCAATACACATATTTGATGAAAAAAATAAGAATTACTTTCGGTGATTTAAAAGTTTTTCAACCTAAATCAAACATACACTACACTGAGCCTCTGTTGGATTTTGGTTGAGTGTCTGACAATGCAAAATGGGGTTTTCCTCTGTTAGAAACCCACTGCTTGCAATTCTTTCTAAGTTTAGAGCTCCATGGTCCACAGAATTTAAGGTATATCCTAATCAGTCTCAAAAATAGACAAAGTGGACTTGCAGGAGAAAATAATAACCCTCACAACAAAGGGTATTTTCATTCAACTGTAATATTCTCAAGCCACCTATCACACAATTTCTTTCACTCTTCCTCTTTTTCCATCTTTCATTACCTTCCAAATCCATTTAATGTGGCTCCAGTCGTTATTAACCACCTTAAATCTGATAAAATCTAACTTGACCCTCATTAATTTTCTGTATTCAACATTAAAGACTACCATGAACCCCTCGAATATATATATAATAATGTACTAGTACATGTTGCTACTTACTATTATGTAGCTATTATACCCTGCCTCATTCACATGCAAATCATATCAATAGTTTCATTCTTTTTTTTTTCCTCACCTTGACATGATGAATCAAAACCAGCTTCAGCCTCTGCCTCTGCTTAGCAGCTTCCTAGGTTCATCTCCTGAGGAATCTTTGCTACAACAAAACCAAAATGATGAAAATGAAAATGCTAAGGCTGCAATATGCCATGGTCTTGTTGAGGATGTCACAGTGGCATTACACATAGGCCTCCCTAACCATTCAAGTGCTTCAAATTCCAACAATAATAGTCATGGATTTGTGAATGCCACAACAACTCAACAACAAGTTCCTAACAATTACTGGATTCCAACTCAGGAGCAGATCCTCATTGGCTTCAGCCATTTCTCTTGTCCTGTGTGCCTCAAAACCTTCAACCGCTACAACAACCTTCAGGTGCAGTTATTTCTTGTTCTATTTCATTTTGTATATAAAGTCTGATTGGATACAAGATTAAAAGTATTTTTGAAAGTTTCTTTGCTGAAAATTGTTTTATATTTTCGGTACAAAAGCTTTTGAAAACAATTATAGCTTCTATTTTAGAGAGATTCGTATTGAGATTTTTCATCTCAAGTGTAGCCTTCAATTAACAGTATAAACATAGTGAAATGCTGTTTCTAGATAACTAATGAACTGTGTTCTTAGCTTGTGTGTAAAATGGAATAATCCCTCGTTTTAGTCATATTATATGAATCCCTCATTTTATGACTTTACAAAACATTCACATGAAGTTACTAAATTTAGAAAACGTCTTATGTTTTTTCTGTTTTCCACTAACTTTATACCAATGCTAAGGTTTAAAAATGAAAGACGTCTTTTCAAGTTCAAGACTAAAGTTTTTAGCAAGGTTTTGGTTTTGTCATGATCCTTGACATCACGAGAATAATTACAATAGTAGAAAGTTCAAAAACCCAAGATATTGCAATTGAAATAGAAGTCACAAACCATTTTTTAAAGCCTTGAGTTTTGAAAACAAGAAATAAAATTACTAATACCAAGGTTTATGTAGTTGTGGACATTCTCTAAAAAAAAATGTAGTTGTGGACATCGCTGTATAGACATCTAAAACTTGAGGAATTATTGGGTTCAAGAAAGCGTTTTTTTTTATTTTTATTTTCATTTTCACTTTTAATTAAAAATGTCACTTTTTATTCTTTATTTTTCAAAAGTTTGTATAGGAAGCCATGAAAAAAAAGAAGAAGCCTTTCTTGTACTTAGTTTTTCAAACAGTAAACAACGAAAGCAAGATGATACTTTGTAATAAAAATGAACAACAAATTAAAAAAAAAAACTAAATTATCTAAAATCAAGGGATCTTAAATTTTACAAAAACAGATCAAATGTGACTAATTTGAATCGAATACATCTACAGGATAAATTATAAAAGACTTCATAAACTTTAATAAGATGATCATAACCATAGTTACAGAACAAATCAGTACAAAACCTTCCCTAACACACAAGGTTTTAAATATCGTCACACAAGGTGTTTGTTGATATAGTAGACAAATGCAGTTGCAGATTGTTTTTTGAAACCTTGATGACGCATATTCCATGAATGATGAATTAAAACAAAGGTTTATTTACTAAGCAGTGAGTTTTTGTGGCAGATGCACATGTGGGGACACGGTTCACAGTACCGGAGAGGCCCAGACTCACTGAGACGAACCCATCCGCGGCCATTGCTGGACATCCCATGCTACTGCTGCGCACGAGGGTGCAAGAACAGCATCGAGCACGCACGTGCGAAGCCACTCAAGGACTTCCGAACCCTTCAGACGCACTACAAGAGGAAGCATGGCGCGAAGCCCTTCACGTGCCGCAAGTGTGCCAAGCCCCTCGCCGTGAAGGGTGACTGGCGAACCCACGAAAAGAACTGCGGCAAACGGTGGCTTTGTATCTGTGGCTCTGACTTCAAGCACAAGAGGTCCCTCAAAGATCATATCAAGGCGTTTGGGCTTGGTCACACTCCTTTATCTTCTTCTTCGTCTCGTGACGGCATGTGATTCAACATGTCGTTACGAAACTTATATATAGAGAGTTTGGTAAGTGTTGGTTTGCACCGTTATTCTTCGACCATTTGATCGAAGAAGAACGGAACAACCATGCACTTGTTTTTTTTTTTTATTATAATGGCATCTTGTCTTAATTTCAAGTGCTTAGACGGTTAAGGGTGATTTATGTTATCATCGATTAATAGAGGGGAATGTGTTTTTCTTAAGTTATACGCTAGCATTTATTGAGGATTTGATTCCAATTTGTTGATTCTCTGGATGCCCTTTTCTGCTTCAACATGATTTAGAAGCTTGCCTGGGCATAAAATCATAATAAGTGAACAAATTCTGAAATCTCAGTGGATTTGAACATGCTTATATTTTAAACACCTTGTTAATATATCTCATTTTTCTCTTTTTATAACATGATCATATCAATTATCATATATGTATGTTTCTCTTTTTTTCATTCTCAAGGTGTTAAAAGGATTTTGAGCGTCCAAATACGTTTTTTCCTTATCCAAATTTGGTTGATAAATTTGTATGTTTTGAACTTTCCCATGATAAGGCATTACTTTTTGTACCAACCTTGGAAATTGTTGAGTCTGTCATCAATTTTGTAATGTCTTTAAATCCCGATAATGAAAAAGTTTATCTTAGTTGTGATATTGTATGGAAGCTTGATAATGATCTTGGAGTTCAGGCCGATTGGTTAAAAGCTAAATTTATTTACATAAGATGTTAAGGTCTTCCTAATTAATCACAAGTTAGTTTTGAAGATAGGCATGAGAATTATGCTAATGATGAGGAATTCAGATGTTTCTACATGAGTTACGAGCTAATGCATGTTGTTGGAGCTAAGGTTGTCTATGTAAATCATATTGGTAACATGGTTTACCGTTTACAGTCCTCAAATGAAGTTAATTAGTTCTTTCTAACTGCTTCAACACCTTTACTATTTCAACAAAGACAATTCTCGGTGTGTATGTTTGGTCATGACAATTTAACTAGAGTCAAAAGTCAAAATTTTCTTTTCCTACCTAAGCCAGTTTTCTCACATCGACTATTGTACGCCGAGGTTTTCTAGAATAAAATTTCAAAATGGATTGAAGATATTAATTTACCACGATGATTTAAACCATTCTATTACAACTAAAAGTATACTGTGCAAGGTTTTCTAAGAAATTTGATCATCTTTAATTAATTAATTGCTTGTACTTAAATTTTTTTTTGTTATGGAGTTTGGACTACAGACAATAAACTTTGACTTGGTTATAATTAACTTAACAATCTATTTACTATTTATTAATAAGTTTATCAATTATTCCCTGCACGGTTAGTTAGTGCCGATAGTTTTACAAAGAATTGGATAAAAGTCTTATCACCATAAAATAATGTAAACAACAGTCTCATAAGATGAAAGGAAATTAAAAAAGATTGTAGTAAATATTTGAAATATAGATTGAATAATATTTTTCGATAAAAAATATTAATTATTCTAAAATTTCGTCTTATTAAGATTTGAAGAAAAATATAAAAATAAGCTCTATAGAATTAAATTTATTATAAAATTTTTTATTTTTTATTTTTTTTATTAAAAACAAATAACTTTTATTTTTGACCTAATTTTTAGTTAAAAATTACTTAAGTTAAAAATAAGCTGGACTAAATGGTATCTTATTCTTCAATTAAAGAAAATTACAGTTTGTGTATTCAATTTATTGGAAAAAATGGCATATTAACAATATTTTTTGATCTTGAACAATTAATATCAAGATGTTCACAACACTTAACGCATTCTTTGGCTATCAAATTATATGTTTATTATTTCCAAAAATATAAAATTGGGAAAATTAATTTTTATATATTATATAAATTATTAGACATACTTTAGAGTTTAGATATATTTGCCGTCATTACATGACTTTTAAATATTCCATTAAATAAAGTCGCAAATGTCAAATTACATCATCAACAACATACCAATCAGAATATCTTTACGTGCAACAGTTCTCTTTCTCTCCTTATACAGTTATACTAATCAGAATTCGGGCGTATTATAAATATCAGTTTCCCATTAGAAACTTACCAACTAGCAAGCACTTTGCATACTACTGCTTCCATTGTTTGACCAAATATTGCAACAATCTAAGGAAAAGAGAGATAACAAACATGAGTTCTTCTTTGGGCACAATCCAGAAGCCACATGCTGTGTGTGTACCTCACCCAACACAAGGCCACATAAACCCAATGCTAAAGCTAGCAAAGCTTCTTCACTTCAAAGGCTTCCACATAACCTTTGTCAACACTGAGTACACCCACAAACGCCTCATCAAATCAAGAGGCTCTGATTCCATCAAGGGCCTCCCTTCATTTCAATTTGAGACCATCCCTGATGGTCTACCAGAGCCTCTTGTGGATGCCACACAGGATATTCCTTCCCTGTGTGACTCCACCAGAAGACTTTGCTTGCCTCACTTAAGGAACCTCCTTGCTAAAATCAAAGACTCAGATGCTCCTCCAGTGAGTTGCATAGTTTCTGATGGTGTCATGAGCTTCACTATTGATGCTGCTGAGGAATTGGGTGTTCCACAGGTGCTGTTTTGGACCCCTAGTGCTTGTGGCTTCATGTGCTATGTCCAATTTGGTCAACTCATTGAAAAGGGCCTTGTACCCCTCAAAGGTAATTAATTTGATTTGGTATACTTTGGTACCTGAAAATTTACTATTTATGTTAGAAAAAACATAGATCATACATATGAGTGATATGACTTTTGATTTTAACGATGCACTGACATTTTGTTCAATCACAATTATGACTCTTCAACTAAATTTTATAAAAATTAACTGACATATTATAAATGGTGGATTGTGATTCATTTACACTTTGAAATGGTAACATGGTTCATATGAGTTTAATTAATTGAACCTTTTTTTGTGTGTTGACATTGACATGTAGACTCAAGTTGTGTCACAAATGGGTATTTGGAGACTGCAATCGATTGGATTCCAGGAATCAAGGAGATTCGATTGAGGGATATTCCCAGTTTCATTAGGACAACAGATTCAGATGATTTTATGCTTGAGTTCCTACAGTGGGAGTGTGGGAGGGCTAGAGAAGCTTCTGCAATAATTTTGAACACATTTGATGCCATAGAGCATGATGTTTTGGAAGGGTTCAAATCCATTTTGCCTCCTGTTTATTCCATAGGTCCTCTGAATTTACTTGTGAAGGATATTGATGATAAAGATAAAGACTTGAGCACAATTCAGTCCAATCTTTGGAAGGAGGAGTTTGAGTGCGTGGAGTGGCTAGATACCAAAGAACCTAATAGTGTTGTTTATGTGAATTTTGGGAGCATCACGGTTATAACAAGTGAGCAATTGATTGAGTTTGCATGGGGTCTTGCTAATAGCAACAAGAGCTTTTTGTGGGTCATAAGACCAGATGTTGTGGCGGGTGAAAGTGTTGTTCTGCTGCCTCTGGAGTTTGTGGAACAAACCAAAAATAGAGGCCTTTTGTCTAGTTGGTGCCCCCAAGAGCAAGTGTTGGCTCACCCTGCAATTGGGGGGTTCCTCACACATTGTGGTTGGAACTCGACGTTGGAAAGTGTCTGTGGCGGCGTTCCAATGATATGTTGGCCTTTCTTTGCGGAGCAACAGACCAATTGTCGATTCTGTTGCAAGGAATGGGGGATTGGATTGGAGATTGAAGATGTCAAGAGGGACAAAATAGAGAGCCTTGTGAGGGAGTTGATGGATGGTGAAAAGGGTAAAGAGATGAAGAAGAGAGCTTTGCAATGGAAGGAATTGGCAAAAAGTGCTGCTTCGGGCCCAAATGGATCCTCATTTCTTAATTTGGAGAATTTGGTTCGGGATGTTCTTCTGTCCAAAAGTGTTGAAAATTAGTTTAAGAGTTCAAATCTTTGTAACTTACTCAATGAATAAAGCAACAAATCTATTTAGCTAGCAAAGTCCTTACTTGTATCTACATGCATTGTGTTTTGGAATTGGATATTAGAATTTAATGATTATGCACTAACATGTTAAAATAATTTTACACGTCATTTAATGACAATTTTTTTATTTATGATAAGTCAGTTGAATTTTATAAAATTATCTTAAAAATCATGCAAACGTTGAGTTATAATTGAATGATGATGTAAAACTATTTTACATAGTTTATCACCATTAAACTCTTGAATATCATTGTATAGAATCAATTAATTGAAAGAGTGAGCAAAAGCTCTATTCTTCTGTCTTATTCCTGCTTTCTGTATCAGTCAGAAGATGGATTTTTGTTTTAACCCGCCAAAAAGGATCAACTCCATGTCTTTTTCCAAGTTGGTTGTGAACAGATCAATTCCCACTTGCATCTCATAGTATTCTTGCCATTTGGAAGTTTAATTTCGTGTGAAAGGCTAAAAGTTCAGCTTGTATGGTCTATATTCCAGTTATCCTGTATCAGTGTTTCTGCATAAGATTTTGTGGCTTTTTGAAAGTGGCAGAGCAATAGAGAATATTACATGATGATTTATGTATAGTGTAGCATAAGATATGAATTGAGATAAGAGGAAGAAGTGGTGGCTGGGTCATAAGCACCTAAGTGGTCTAGTCTATTTTCATTCCTAGCCATATCACACACTTTGTTGATATGTCATTACTTACATAAGAGTACATGTTAACATTAACATTATCATACAAAGAGCATTGATCAATAACATTGACAACTTTATTAAAAAAATTTAAACAAACAACATGTACAAGAGATGATTATTAACCGAGTAATGGAACTTTGTTTCAAAGTGTCTATCTGAAATATCAAACTTTGCAGCAGTCACATCTTATGCAGCGTTTCTGCTTCAAATGATGCTTTGTAAATAGTTGCTGCACTCTACTGTACATAAAAACTTTGACCAATTAATGAATGCAGCACTTTAATATACTGAAGAAAGAATATTTTTCATTGAGATCCCTCATTGCCGCTTGTGAAGCTTGATATCAGGGTAAAGTCCCAAAACATGCTCTGGCATAAAATCATGGCGTGTTAGAATCCCAACAACTGGTGGTCTCTGCAATATGTAGAGATTGTCAGCATATTTCGCATCAGGTGAAGCAAAGAAGTTGTAAATTGTAATGTAATACTATTGGAACGCGTTTGAATAACAACTTAATTAAATACTAATTAAATGAGAGTTTATTCATAAGCTCGATGGTGAAGCTTATTGAAATAAGCTAAAAAGAGCTATTTTAATAAGTTTCTTCATGATACTTATCGAAATAAGATAAAAAGAGTTTATAAGAAATCACTTTATCAAATTCAAATAAGTTTTTCTAAAGGCTCCTTGAATCTATTTTGGAATGAGTAAATCATTAATTTTGACCTCAAACAATTACCTTTTCTTTTGAATGATTCCTAATGTAAAAAAACTACTGAAGTACATGTCAAAACCATTAAAAAATCATGCTAAGTAATCCTCCAAACATTAAAAAACCATTCAAATTGGTCTCTAAACTTTACTAAATTACATCAACTTAAGAACTAAAGTGATGAATATTCAATACTTCAGGGATTACTTAAACAAGTTTTGGAATCTTCAAATAAACTGTAGAGAAAGAAATGAAAACCTGAAATGTCTACATGCCAAAGAATACAGATGACAGATTCCAGTGAAGAGGTATATAATATGAATTTAAAGGTGATGATGCACTTAGAGTCTAAAATAGTTTTAAAATAATTTTACATTGTTAGACAAATACAACCCTCCATTGATGATAAATCAATTAATTTTTATAACATTATTTTAAAAGTCACATAAACTGAGTGTTGTGATTGTCTAATAGTGTAAAACTAGTTAATCACCTTTAAACTCATAATGTTATAACATTTTTTGGGAGGGAAAATAAAAAATATGATACCCCTTGGCTCTTTGGAACAACACACATATGCCTGAGTCCATGTTGGCGGAAAAGAATAGCAGCTTTGGCAAGTGACATTGTCTCAACCACAGTGTAAGGGGATGCATTAGTTATGGGATGGAGATCAACATACATATCCATCTCTTCCTCTTCAATATCAAGATCCTCTAGTGTGATCCCTTTTCCTGATCCTGCCTTTCCAAAATCCAAAGTAGAAACTCTTTTGAAAACACTTTGGTCTATGAAATCCTTGTCTCTTGAAAAAACCTTCTCCTTCAGTAACACTAGCAAATGAGACCTCAGTACAAGGCCACATAACTCAGGTGCATCCACAAAAGGTGGTTCATCAATGACAGGAAATCCATTATGTGCTGTAGCACTCACAGCATGGAGTATGTTCCCAACCTTTTCAATGCCTGAAAAGGTTACTAATGGACCAGAAACCACATCACGTGTAGCTAAACTCCTCATGTAAGGTTCTGCATGAGCCTCCAAAAAGGGAAGTCCTTTGATCTTAAGTATTTGGTCATAGACACCCTTGTTGAAGATATCAGCCACAGTTTTGGAGACTAATAAGACCAACATCACAAGTGGAAGTAACAAGAGATCATTGGTGAGTTCAAGCAATATGACACAAATAGAAACTGTCATTCTCATGGTGCCACCAAGGAAGGAAGCAGCACCAAGTAGGGCAAAGAGTCCTCTGTCAAGCTTCGTGATCGGATCAAAGAGGTGGCTAATGAGACGGCCATAGGCTCCACCGGCAAGTATCACAGGAATGAAGAGCCCGGATGGAATGGCAATGCCATAAGTGATTATCCCAAGAGAGTAAATAGTGGTAAAGTAGATGAACAAGCTGGAAATGTGAAACTCTTTTATTATCTTGGGGCTGAAGAGATTGCGAATAGCATCGTCGTTGGTGTTTAGAAAGAGTGAAGCAAGATCATTGTAGTAGCCTGGTGGGCATTGGAAGTTTTGGTACTCTCCTGACTCATTAGAGGGACAACTCACTGTTGACTTAGAAGGACAAGGGATGCAGTGTGCAATCCATGGCAAGAAATAAAAAGAGCATGATGTTAATATAGCAATTGTGACTACAAGAGAGATTTTGAAAGCTGGACCTTTTCTGCCACAACACAAAAATAAGGGGTTATTAGTTACATTGATTATATTTAGAGTTTAAATGTGATGCATTAACAGGTGTAAAATAGTTTTACTTTTAGACAATTACAATCCTCCATTTATAAGACTATTTTAAAAGTCATACAACCAGTGGATTGTGATTGCCTAATAATGTAAGACCATTTTACACAATAGTGTATCACCTTTAAACTCTTGAAAAACAAGTAAATGGCTAAGAAGTATTTGACTTTGAATGTGAGGACATACCCATTGATGATGCTATATGTCCGAACAACCTTATCTACAAGGTAGTTATATATGCTTCCAAGAATTCCAGCAATGGTTCCCAAAACTAGTACTGCAAATATATCACTAGCACTATATGTTACATTGGCTGAACTAACATCATACATTATCAGACCTCCTTCCCCAAATAGTCCACATTTCCCTGTGGCACAAAACTGAATTCCAACTCTTAAAACAATAGCAACCACTGCTGTTGTGAAAAATGTCCTCCAAAGAAGAGCACTCCTCCACCTGAAGGTATGCCCCATAGAAAAATAAAAGATGTTTTTAGAATCAACTATCTCTTCTGTCTTGTCATGCAAGTTAAGATCATTAAATTAAAACCAGAAAACATGAAGCAGAGTTACCTTTCTAAAATCTTTTAAATATAAAGTGTATATGCTATACCCTTTATTTATTCATTTTTTATTTTTTAATGAAAGATAGACTAGTAAGTATTACTTCCGGAATGATCATTCCAACTAGATTGACACTAACAAACGGGAAAATCATATACCTCAGTCTCATTATGTATTATTGAAGAAAAAAAGAAAAATCAAAACAAACAACCACAATCAAGCGGGGAATCAAACCAAAAACCCATTATATCAAGAAAATCTAAAGTTGGAAAGACCAACTCTATCTCCGAATGTATACCCTTTATTCATTCATAGTTTACAGCATAAACATTTTGATAGTACTCAAGACATAAAGTAGAAGATATATTATGTAGACATCATATTCCATTATTCATAGTAATAGAATAACACATTTGCAATGTAAAGATACCATGAATTAGATGATACCATGAAGCTGCCTCTTCAAGGGCAAAGAGAACACCACCTACTGGTGCACGAAAGGCAGCAGCAACACCGGCAGCAGCACCACAAGTAATCATGTCTCGCCGGTCTCGGTCGTTTTTGAAATATCTAAGCCATGTGCAAGTCAAGTGATACTTGCGAGATCCACCCTGCCCTAATAAAGAAGCTATGCATGCACCTGTGTGTACCATAGGTCCTTCTTTTCCCACCACAAATCCAGCAGAAACTCCAAGGATGGAACCAAATATCTGTGATCACAGTTAAAACCATAGGTTTCATACAGCAATTTTAATATGTATTTCACAAGAGGTAAAAGATTTCATTTTGTTCTTACCACTAAAAAGGGAAAAAAAAAATACTGAATGAATCAATACTAAAAATATTAACCTTTACAAAAAGGGTGCTAGGAGCCAATATAGAGTGAGCATCCACGCCATTGAGATATGCTTTTACCTCTGGAATGCCAGAGCCTGCAGCTGCTGGAGCAATGAAAGCACAAAGTGCAGCAGCTGCTGCTGCTAAACATATGTTTAAACCAGCATATGCTAAAAAAGCCTCAAGATATCTGCACTGGAACTACTAATCTGTGAGAATATATGATTACCAATTACATAACAAGGATTTGTGGTAAACTGATAGGATATATATATATATATATATATGTTTTTTTTTTTTTTTTTATGAAAGGGAGACTTGTAAGTATCGCTACTGGACTATCATTCCAACTATGTTGGCACCAACAGAGAGAGATCACATACTGATAGGATATAATTTGAACCAAGATTCCAAAATAATTTCTACAAGGATTTGTTCATTAATTTGGTAAATTGTGATAGAAAACACAACAAGCAAATACTATATATATGTATAGTTGCCATGTAAATATGTCAATTGCATTTCCAATACAATGAAAGATTAACTGAAAGGGAAGTTTAAGGATAAACAGTAGTTCCAAATCACATACTTATTTGATGTTGATAGTTGACTAAATGATATGATGAAATAATTCAATAGTCACATTATAATTTATAAGTACATCATAAGTTATGAAAAGCACAATTAGTATCTGACAAAAATTTCAAGTAGAGACCAAATGTCATTAAGAAGTTTGCAAACACATATATGGTTGGATCTAGGAGCAAGCTAACCTGTTTTTAGACATGAGACTGGTGGTCATAAGCAGCTTGTAACCAGCTATGTTCTCAACTGCAAGACTGTTAAAGAAGCCAGCCAATCCAGTGCCTAATCCAATAAGAAGAGCAAATCCCCACTTAAGCACCACATACTGGATTATCTGAAACTTCTTCCTGGACCTCCAGTCATGCTTCAATATTTCATTATCAGAAATCCTGAATTTGATGAAAAATTAAGCATTCCTTCATGTTCATTACTTGACTTGCCAATACTAGTACAATCAAAACAATTCCAGAGTTCTTGCTATTTGTAATTTAATTAGCTGATGCATAATTATATGACTTTAAATGATATGGAAACTTGCAAAAGAAAACAAACATTGAAAACAGAACAGAATTTGACACATAAAATTTGTCAAAATGAATTGCTTTGGCAAATCTAGCTATATATACCCCTTTGTAAAGACATTCTTAAACTTCAATTTGAAACAATTGATACTAAGATGTTAAAGTTATGATGTTCTAAATTTCTAAAACCTTTAACAATGAACCCTGACATCAATAAGGAAGAAAATTTGTAAACAAGGTTCAAGTTGACAAACGACACTGTGAACACAAATTTGAGTGATTCATCCCACATACAAGGCTTTTATTCCTTTTCTTATGCTTCTCATTCTTTTTCTTTACAAGAAAAATTGAAGTGATGTGCCCTTCTAAAATTTTACTGTTTGATGAGAATAAATTACAAAGGTAATAAATATGTTTAAGAACATTTATTAAAAAAATCTCATACAACAAGGAGTTGGGGGCAAACTGCTCAATTTTCAAAATCAAAACTCAAATTTTAGACAGACTAGAACCCAAGTTTGGTATATATATATAGATGGACCAAGTTAACAAGACCCTTTTTCCAACACCCGAACAGTAGATTCACAAAGATGGGCTATAGGGTCAGATATCATGTTAAAATTCAACTTAAAACCAATTATTGACATTTAGGAAAGTTGTCCAACAGATATATAAGCTGTATCCAAAGACTTGAGGCAGGTGATGCGGAACTTCCTAACAGGTATATATGTTATTTAATGAGACATACTTGAAATTCTCTTACTGATATGAGTAGTGTGGTTAAGCCTAAAATTAAAAAGAAAAGCAGGTTACTTACTCATAGTCAAGGCTTTCAATAGGGCAGAGGTTGGCACCAACTAAAGCAATCTGGGAGGTGGTGTTAATCCTCTTCACAAGAAGTGGCTCTGTATAAGCCATGTTTCTGTCAGATAACTCTGACCAGTACCTTCCAATTTCCTCATTCCCATACAACAGACCTTCATTTTCTATGTCATGTTTATAATCATCACCATGGTTCACATCTTCTTCTTTATCCATCTTCACATGTTTGGTGGTGGTGTCATAACAGGAACCTAATTTGTAGCATCTAAAGCATCATGTGGTGTTGTGTACTCAACAACATGCCATGCAACATTCAACACCCATCAACGTTTTCCTTGACTTTCCTCTATAGAAAAACAATTGCCAAATCATGTAACCAATCACAACTTTCAACATTTTACAGCTGAGATAACTACTTTTGTACTTGAAATTGATGGATCAGAGCATTAGTCAGATGAAAAAAAATTGACATTTTCAACAAAAAATGGATCATAGGAAAATTCTCTCAACACAAACCAATGGCTCCCCAACCCGGGATCTGCCCAAATGCAAATAAATTGTGACAATTGAAAAAAAATAAATCATTTTGAGCAAAATAGATACAAACATATAACAAATCAATGATCAAATATCAGAGTTTATTGAATGGAGCAGTGAATTGAAACAAGTACCGAAGTTTGTGGCCTCCAATGATGCTCCTTGTTCTGTGGAGTATAATTCCAAACTCTGGAAATCACCTGAAGATAAACAACGTTGTCATCCGAGGAATGATGTCTTTGGAAAGTCAAAATGATTACATCATATTCTGTAGACAAGACAAGACACAATCATTCATTGCAACTTAATTATTATTACTTGGACAACAAATTTTTTCCTATATTTTATAATTTGATGGATGCAGGGAAAAGCAATCACAACGTAACGGGGAAATCTTACAAGGAAAATACTAAAATGCTAATTGCTAATTAGTATTCTTATACCGCTAGTTAACGAATCCAAAGAATAGTTTTTTTAATGAAAAATATTAATGCACTAACTCTAATAATAGAGACTTTCTATTTATTAAATTGAGCAAATTATATCAACATCTTCTGTTTTAATTACATTACAATGCATTCCTTCCTTTTTTTTATCCCTACACAAAACCTCCTAACTTTTAGTATCCCATTACACTTGTATCTTTTCCACTGTAAAAGGAGTTAACTCTTGTTAACATTTTATGTCATGTGGTGATCGGCACATGACTTTTATATTTATTTATTTTTCTCAAAAATGTCTTTATCTTCTTTTTTCAAACATAGAGATGCGTTTGTAATGTATTAAAAAGTTTAGGGATACATGTGATGATTTTAAAAGTTAAGAGGATACATGTGTGATGTGTTTAAAATTTAAGGGGTATATGTGTGATGAGTTTAAAATGCCAGGGGATAAGTGATGAGTTTAAAAAGTCGAGTTCGACATCGTCGTAGAGTTGTAAACTGCAGATGAGATCGTCGTCGTTGGATTGAAAGTCACCGCAAACATAATCGTTGAGTATGAAATAAAGATAATGGTAAAAAAAAGAGAAGGTGTATGTGTAATTAAAGTAAACCTCCTTGTAATGTATTAAATTTAAACAGGATCCTACCAATACCCAATTTTAAATAGGGTAACAAACAAGTTTATAAAATTAGAAGAGATTATAAATATTTTTTCAAATATTATATTAAATTATAAAATTAAATAATTGTGAAATAGAAAAATCGTAAGGTTTTATATGTAAAAAAACATACATCCGTAAAAATTTAAGAGATAAAATTTGTAAAGATATTGAAAATGAGTTTATTGTAACCGCAATTAACGTGTGTATGTATATATATATATATTAAAAACTAAAGTATAATCTAGTTACTAATGTTAATGTGATAGGTAAGTTTTTTTTTTTTTTTAAATGAATAGGTAAGTCGATATTCACAAAATTGGAATATCTATTTTTTTTAAATGTGATTTATATTTATGATTTCCCTTGTAACGACATATGGTGTAAAAAAATTTCAATGTGCAGTATCTTTTATATTTTAATTTCCAAGTATAATAATTTAATTAGAATTTATGCATTAATTTAAACTATAATAAGATTGGATATTATAATATTTTGAATACCCACATACCTATCCCATTATTTTTCAGGATATACTTTAATTTATGAGATAAAATATTTGGGAAGTAGTGAAATGTAATAAATGTAGTGAGATATTATAACTTTTTTTCTTTTTCTTTTTGTAGTTAATGGTAAATAGAGATATCTCAATCAAACTCACAATATATATAGGAAAAAAAACGAGTCTTATCATGATAATAAATGTTTTAAATTGTGGGGGAAAAGAATGAGAAGCATAAGAAAAGGAATACATGAAAAAATAGATTAAAAAAAGTATACACAAAAAATAAGCTAAAATTACGAGCAATAAAGACCTTCTGTTCGGAGAATGAAGAAGAAATATCAAGAATCCCTGTGCATTCCAAATAAGCAAATTCTACAAAAGGGTATCCAAATTACTGATGAGGAAGAAACTTACGAAGATTTGTAATGAGAAATGATTTTTTATGAGGAATTTCGGTGATTTAGAACATTAATTAAATTCTTTAAACATATGTAGAAGAGTGGATAACATACCTCGAAAGATCAACAGTTGAATACACCTTAACTAACATAGTTGAATAGGAAGATTTTCAGAAAAGTGATTCCCCAGGATTCTCAAGATTAGCACTTTGTTCAAAGTGACTCATTTAACTGGGAATCTACTGCAATAGAACTTGCATGAATAAAAAATCAGTTACACGGAGACTAAGATATTTCAAACATATGATGATAAAAAAATATACTTGAGCTAATAAGGCTAGTCACACTCTTGATGTGTAATTTCTATGGCTTCATTGTTGCGTATGGGTAACTCTTAAATCGCTTTCAATATGTGCACGTGGACAACCATACAAATTAAAGGGCATGTGTACGAGTTGTATTTGTGGTATGTGAGCATACTGAACACACAAGTGGTAGGTGAAATAGATAGAATTAGACATGAACCCGCCGCAAATGAGCGAAATACTTAAACTAAATGATTAAAAAATATTATTTTATTGTTAAAAAAAACTTATATCTTGTGTGTACTTACGTGGTAACAAAGCTGAAATTAGAACTTTTTTGAGTTCATAGAACTAGTGACCAAAATTTGAACCTAGGATGAAGAGAGACATAAGAGAGCAACAATAAGAGAAGATGTTCTTTTATAGTGTGTCAATGAGAGGAGAAACACTCTATATAAGCTTAGGATAGAGGTAGGTAGGCTACAAAGAGGGGACAAGATTCTAATTGCAATAAAATAAATTTAATTTAATTTAATTTTTTGCAACAACCAATTTTTTTTTTAAAGGTAATCAATTTATGTAACTGAAATGTAACGACTTTTGTAATAAATCCGAAAACACAATAATCTCCCACTTATTACAAATAAGGCTAAACAAAAATTCTCTAAGAAAACAATGAGAAAGAAAAAAAATTCATTGGTTCACATGAGATGTATTGCGTTCAACTTAGTGTAGCAAACTATATGAACCAGACCTAGATTGATAGTACTTTAACACATAGTGTAATTGGTGTAGCATGCTATATGAACCGAAGACACTTGTTGTATGTTAGTGGTCTACCAATCATAATACACCCCCACAAGTTGCTGTTAATAGCCGTGTTGCGCCTTTAAGCCATGTGCATGCTCGGTTATTCATGAGTGCTCAAGAGATCTGTCAAGGTCTCATATGAGTGGCCCTACTTGACACTCATATAAGTGATTTTTATCAAGTGTATGTTGTAATTTCATACACCACCCATAAGAGATATAAAAATCATTAAAAGTTTTATAAAACTTAACCTCACATATTTGCAGCATCTAGCACTTTCACCACACCATAGAACATGACTGAAATTGAGTGTTAGCAGAAGTAACAAGTGATTTGTTCTTATCCATATGAACCTTTTTCATGGGATCTCCAATCATAAAGGTTGGGTTACTATTATTTGTTTGTTTTCTAGTGGCTCAAGTCTTATTCCATTCAATGTTTCTAATACCATATTTCTCCCCAGGGGTTTTGTCAAAGGATTTGCTAAGTTTCCTTCTAACTTCACATAATCAATGAAAATTATTCCATTCTTTAATAGCTGCTTTACCACATTGTGTGTCAATTGTATATGTCTGTTCTTTCTATTGAACGTTTTGTTCTTTGCTACAGCTATTGCTGATTGCGAATCACAATGCATAGACATTGATATGGTTGGTTTCATTCCCAAATGAATATTATCCAAGAAGTTTTTCAACTACTCAGCTTCACTACCAACCAACTCTAGAGCAACAAACTCTGATTCCATTGTTGATCTAGCTATAATAGTTTGTCTGGCTAATCTCCATGCAATTGTACCACCATCAAGTGTAAACACATATCCACTAGTAGATTTCTTCTCATCTGAATTAGAGATCTAGTTAGCATCACTGTACCTCTTTAGTACAATGGGAAATCCACTATATTCGATACCATAATCCATAGTACCTCTCAAATATCTCATGAGTCTAGCAAGTACATCCCAATGGTCCTCATTAGGACTAGCTATGGGTATATTTACTCAATCTACCTACTACACAAGCGATGTTTGGTCTAGAGAAGTTCATCAAATGCAGTAAGCTCCCAATAATTTGGGCATATCGAGTTTGATCAACGGATTCTCCTATATTTTTCTTTAATTGAGAATTAACATCATAAGGGGTACTCATTGGCTTAAAGTCATAATATCCAAAACTTCTTAAGAAGCTTTTCGACATAATGTCATTGGGATGGTAATATACTATCTCCCTTCCTTATGATTTTAATTTCCAATATTACACTTGCTTCTCCCATGTCTTTCATATCAAATTTAGATGCTAGAAATGATTTAGTTCTTAAAACTATATCAATGCATGTACCAAAGATTAACATGTCATCTACATATAAGCATATAATAACACATTCATCATTCACACATTTTGTGTACACACATCTATCAACATCACTAGAAGCAAAACCATCATCAAGTGAAGTCATATTAAATTTTCCATGCCATTGTTTAGGTGCTTGTTTTAAATCATATAGGGATTTCAAAAGTTTGCACACTTTGTTTTCCTGATCAAGAACCACACATCCTTCAGGTTGAGTCATATAAATCTCTTCCTTTAGATCACCATTAAGAAGGTTGTTTTCACATCCATCTAATGAATCACCAATTTATGAATGGTAGCTAGAGCCATCAAAACACGAATAGAAGAAATATGGGTAACGGGCGCAAAGGTATCAAAGTAATGTATATTAGGTCTCTAGGAAAATCATTTGGCTACCAATCTTGCCTTATACTTGTCTATGGTTCCATCAGGATAATACTTTCTCTTGAAGATCCACTTGCATCCAATGGGTTTTGCACCCTTGGAAATATCTACTAAGGTCCATGTACTATTTTCCTTAATAGAGTCAAGCCTAGTCTCAATGGCTTGTTTCCAAAGGTTTACATTAGTAGAACTGATAGCATCAGAAAAACTCAAAGGATTATCCTCAACAAGATAAGTATAAAAATCATTACCAAAATATTTCTTTATCCTTTTCCTTTTACTCCTCCTTAAATCCTTACCTAAAGGTTCACTATAGGTGTTAGATGGTTCAAGGCTAGTTTGGGCACTAGAATTAGCACTAGTCCTTAAAAGGAATATGTCCTCGAAGAATTCAACATTCTTAGTCTTTAAGATGATATTGCAATCAAGTATACTATTCTTTTGGACTTGGGCTTGGGCCGAGTTGAGTTGGGCTATGTTTGGACTTGAACCAGGTTTAGGCTCGAGTTTGAGTCAGGCTTGGGCTTGGGTCGGACTTAGGCTTGGGTTGGGCTTGGGCTTTGAATTTACAATTTCATTTTAGGGTTTCATTAATGGTTTAGGATTATGGGTTTCTATTAAGGGTGAAATTGAAGGTTTCATAAATTAAAATATAGTTATATAGGGTGTTGATTTATGGTTTCATTTATAAAACCTAAAATATTTATGGTTTCAATTTAGGGATTTATTTATGAAATCCTAAATATTTAGGGTTTCATTAATAAAACTTTAAATATTTAAAGCTTTATTATTGAAACCCTCAATATTTAGGTTTTCATTTAGGGTGAAATATAGGGTTTCATTAATGAAACCCTAAATAAATAAAGTTTTCTTTATGAAACCCTAAATATTTAAGGTTTCAATTTAATGTTTTATTTAGGAAACCCTAAACACTTATGGTGAAATTTAGGAATTCATTATTGAACCATAAATAATCAGGGTTCCAATTTCAGGTTTCATTTATGAAATACTAAATATTTAGGTTTTGAATTTATAATTTCATTTTAGGGTTCCATTAATGGTTTATGATTTATGGTTTCAATTTAGGGTTTGATAAATGAAAATATAACTATTTAGGATTTCAATTTAATGCCTTATTTATGAAACTCTAAATACTTATTGTATAGTTCATGGTTTCATTATTGAACTTTATATAATTAGGGTTTCAATTTCGTGTTTTATTTATGAAATCCTAAATATTTAGGTTTTGAATTTACGATTTTATTTTAGGGTTTCATTGTTGGTTTATGATTTAGGTTTTCAATTTAGAGTGAAATTTAGGATTTTATAAATGAAATCATAATTATTTAGGTTTTGATTTATGGTGAATTTATGAAACTTGAAATATTTAAGGTTTCAATTCAGGTTTTTATTTATCAAACCCTAATTATTTAGGGTTTCATTAACGAAATCCAAAATATGTAAATTTTTGTTATTGAAACTCTAAATATTTAGGTTTCAATTTATGATGCAATATAGGGGGTTTCATTAATGAAACCCTAAATACATAAGATTTCATTTATGAAACTCTAAATATTTAGGGTTTTAATTTAAGGTTTTATTTATAAAACCTTTAATACTTATAGTAAAATTTAGGGTTTCATTAGTGAACCTTTAATAATATGGTTTCAATTTAGGGTTTCATTTATGAAATCTTAAATACTTAGGTTTTGAATGTACCATTTATTTTTAGGGTTTCATTAATGGTGTAGGTTTTAGGGTTTCAATTTAGTGTGAAATTTAAGGTTTCATATATGAAAACATAATTAGTTATGGTTTTGATTTATGGTTTTATATATGAAACATCAAATAATTATGGTTTCAATTTAGGGGTTTATTTATGAATTCCTAAATATTTAAGATTTAATTTAAGGTTCCATTAACAAAACCCTAAATATTTGGGTTTTGAATTTACAATTTCATTAATGGTTTAGGATTTAGGGTTTCTATTTAGGGGTTTATTTATGAAACCATAAATATTAAAGGTTTAATTTAGGGTTTCATTAATGAAACCTTAAATATTTAAAAGTTTATTATTGAAACACTAAATATTTAGGTTTCCATTTAAGGTAAAATATAAGGTTTCATTAATGAAATCCCAAATAAATAAGGTTTCCTTTATGAAACCCTAAATATTTAGGGTTTCAATTTATTCTTTCAATTATGAAACTGTAAATATTTAGGATTTCAATTTAATGTTTTATTTATGAAACATAAAATATTTTGTGTTTCAATTTAATGTTTTATTTAGGAAATCTTAAATATTTATAGTGAAATTTAGAGTTTCATTATTGAACCATATATAATTAGGGTTTCAATATTTAGGTTTTGAATTTACACTTTCATTTTAGGGTTTCATTAATGGTTTATGATTTAGGGTTTGAATTTAAGGTTTAATAAATCAAAACATAATAATTTAGGGTTTCAATTTAATTTATTATTTTTGAAACCTTAAATATTTATGGTAAATTTTAAGGTTTCTTTAGTGGACCCTAAATATTCAGGGTTTCAATTTAATGTTTTATTTATGCAACCCTAAATAACTATGGTAAATTTTAGGATTTCATTAGTGAACCTTTAATAATTAGGGTTTCATTTATGAAATTCTAAATATTTAGGTTTTGAATTTATGATTTAGTTTTAAGGTTTCATTAAAGGTGTAGGTTTTAGGGTTTCATAATTGAAAACATAATTATTTAGAATTTTGATTTATGGTTTCAATTTAGGGTTTATTTATGAAAGCCTAAATATTTAGGGTTTCTTTAACAAAACCCTAAATTTTTAAAGTTATATTATTGAAACCCTAAATATTTATGTTTCCATTTTTGGTGAAATATAGGGTTTCATTAATGAAACCCTAAATAAATAATATTCCATTTATGAAAACCTAAATATTTTGGGTTTCAATTTATTATTTCAATTATAAAACACTAAATATTTAGGGTTTCAATTTAAGATTTTATTTATAAAACCCTAAATACTTATGTTGAAATTTAGGATTTCATTATGAAACCTTAAATGATTAGGGTTTTAATTTTAGGTTTCGTTGATATGACCTTAAATATTTAAGATTTCACTTATGAAACCTTAAATATATATGATGAAATTTAGGGTTTCATTTATTAAATCTTAAATAATTAGGTTTTTAATTTAAGATTTTATTTAAGAAGCTCTAAATATGTAGGGTTTTATTTTAGGGTGAAATTTAGAGTTTCGTGAGTGGTTTAGGATTTAGGGTTTCAATTTGGGATTTCATTTATGAAATCCTAAATATTTAGGGAAAACATTGAATTTTATTTATGAAACTCTAAATATTTAGGTTTTCAATTAAGGGTTTCATTAACAAACCTTGAATATTTATGATTTATGTGGTGAAATTTTGGATTTCTTTAATAGAATAAAAAATATTTAGGATTTTACTATTGAAACCCTAAATATTTAGGGTTTCAATTCAGGGTTTCATTAATAAAATCCTAAATAAATAGGGTTTCATTTATGAAAGTCTAAATATTTAGGGTTTTAATTTATGGTTTCCTTTACAAAATCCTATATAGTTTGGATTTCAATTTAAAGTTTTATTTATGAAACATTATATAAATAGGTTTTCATTTAAGAAATCTTAAATATTTAATGTTTTGATTTATGGTTTCATTTATGAAACCTTTAACATTTAGGGTTTCAATTTATGATTTTATTTATTAAATACTAAATATTTAATTTTCAATTTAGGGTTTCATTTATGAAATGCTAAATAGTTAGGGTTATATTTAT
Source organism: Amphicarpaea edgeworthii (assembly GCA_014843725.1). NCBI lineage: Eukaryota > Viridiplantae > Streptophyta > Magnoliopsida > Fabales > Fabaceae > Amphicarpaea > Amphicarpaea edgeworthii. The sequence continues at coordinate 21,325,347 of CM026321.1, forward strand.
GAAACCATAAATATTCAAGGTTTCATGAAACCTTAAATATTTGTGTGATATTTAGGGTTTTGTGTATGAAACCCTTAATATGGAAGATTTTGATTTATGGTTTTATTTATGAAATCTTAAATATTTAAGGTTTCAATTTATGATTTTATTTATATAATCCTAAATATTTAAGGTGAGATTATGAAACCTTAAGTATTTAGGATTTTGAATCTTAAATATTTAGGGTTTCCTTTATGGCTTCCCTAAATTCTAAACCATGAAATCTTCAAACCCAAACCATGAATTGTGACAATGCATCCTAATGAAGACCTAGATATCAAACCATGAAATGAAACCTTAAATCCTACATTATGAAACCCTAAATCATAAATCATGAAATCTTAAATCATAAATCTTAAACAATGAAACCTAAATCCTAAATTCTGAACTATGAAACCCTCAAACCTAAACCATGAAATGAAACCATAAATAATAAACCATGGAGCCATAAATCCTAAATCTTAAAGCATGAAACCTTAAATTATAAAACATGAAACCTTAAATCTTAAACCATGAAACCCTAAATTATAAAATATGAAACCTTAAATCCTAAAACATGAAACCATATCCCATGTAACACGAAAACGTAAAATCTTACTATCACGACCCATCCTTGGTTTGTAACCGGCGCACAAACTATACTTCACTTAGGCTGGGTTGTCTAAGGATAATACTAGACCAAGACATAGGTCCTTAACATATATATTGTTTCACTTGTTAAACCATACAACATGACTCAAGTCTTTGACATAAATATATATATGAATATGCCAACCAAGAATCACATAATACATACTTATTGTAACTTTAAAACATCACAATTACATAATTAACCTATCAAGATTGTCTATAACTTAAGATAAATAAATTTCTGGATAGATTTGCAAATTCCATGGAGGTTGCTACTCAATCAATTATGAATCCGAGGGAAAGAGGAAAGAATTGGATAAATCACAAGGGCTTAGTGAGAGCATAAAATACAAAGTAACTAGGAAGGAGAAAGTAACCATAACACGAGTTTTTCCATTTAAGAATTCCATGGCATAAGTAAAAAAGAAGTAATTATACAATTCACTTTTAAAAACTATCATTTTTTCACTTAAGAACTCATTAGAAATATACCATACATCATACACAAGGACAACCAACATTATATTAACATTCAAACTACTATATGCACATATACCATATTATCTCTCTGTTATGGCGAATGGTAATTATAGAATTGCATTATCTTTTCGTTGTAGTGAACGATAATTTTAGAACTATGACACTTAGCTCGTAGGCTGTATTATTTCTTTGTTACAACGAACAGAAAATGTATAAACTATGAGTATTCGACCTATAGGCTACATTATCTCTTTGTTGTAACAAACAAAAAATATATAAACTATGGGTATTCAACCCATAAGCTACATTATCTTTTCGTTGTAGCAAATGGTAACTAATCACAAAACTCACAATGAGAAATCACTTTCTATATTTAAATTACATTATCAAAACTACTGAGAATCATAATGAGACAATTAGGGGGAGGGGGGGGGGGGGGGGGGGGGGGGGGGGGGGGGGGGGGGGGGGGGTGTTCTCAGGGATTACATAAAGTAGGGATGGGGTCTTTAATTTTTTTTTTTTAATTAAATGAAATGGTGTGTTTCACTTACAACATAAACCATAAACCCTAAAACCTTAAACATGAAATCATAAGACCATAATTCATAAAGTCTTAAATCAAAACCTCTAGACACAAACCCTTAAACATGAAAAAACACTAACCCTTAGACCCTTGAAACCTAAAACAATAAACCGAAACAATAAATCATGAAACTCTAACATTGAAATCTTAAACCCTAAATATGAAAAACAATACAAACATCTTAAAAATTTAAGAGCATTGAATGCAAATAAAACAAACTAAAAAATGAAAATTTTAAAAATATGAAAAAAATAAGAGTATTAGAAAAGTGAAAGAATTAAATGAAAATATCAAAATTTTAAAAATGTGAAAATACAAGAGTAATGACTTGGAAATTAGACTTGTTTTTTAATATTTTTATTTGTTTTCAAATTTTCAAGACATTACTTTTTTTTTTCATATTTTTTAATTTTTCATATTTGTTTTTCAAATTTTCCACACATTACTATTATTTTTTTCATATTTTTTTAATTTTTAATTTTTTCTAATTTTCAATATATTAATCAAAGTAAACAAAAGAGAGAGGGAAAGAGAAAGATATCATATATAAACATACCAATTTTAGATCAATTGAGGAAGAATATGATAGGAGAGTTTTAGATGAGTCATTTAAGATGTATCTTATGAAATGCAAAGGTAGTAGCAATATTATCATTGTGCATTAAATGCAAGGAGAGAGTTTGAGAGCAGTCAGAATTTAAGATAAACATTATCATACATTAAATTAATGAGAGAAAGTTGTCTCTTGAGAGAGATGAAGAAACTTGCAACATAACATTGAGAGAAAAAAATAGTAAAAAATTGATAAGTGAAAGAGTAAGAATGAAGAATGAGATGATACCTTAACAAATTTATTGATGTGTCAAAAATCACTAAAAGTACTTCTCTTCTCTTCGTAGGATTTATATTATATGTAGGATTTATATTATATATAAGTATATAGATTGCTAATTTTCCATTCATTAGGGTAATAATTAAGTGTCTAATGTATCAAATGCAAGAAAGGCTTGAATTAATTGTAATAAATATGGTATTGTTAATTGTTACAATTTGTAAATTAAAGAGTTAACTGATAATTCAAAAAATATATTTAATTAGTAAAAAGTTATACATTCATAATAAATTTGTGATATAAAAATTCTACTATTTAATTCATCCACAAATAGTTTAACCCCCTCTAAATCAAGGTTGATTAAGAGAAAATTTGAAAGCTTTGCTAATTGCCTCTAAATATTTTGGGGATTTTAAAATGTTTCATTAATCTATTTCACCTCTCTTGGATCTAGACCTTTTACTTAATATACGTTCAACTTCAATTTTGGTGACAAACATTTTGAAAAAAACAATTTGTATGTAGTCAATTTTTAACCCCAATTATAACAAGAGTCTTGTTGATTAGTGCCCTAATCTTTACAGAAGCCTTTAGCAAAGTTTTCAAAATTGACGAAGCATTTCAAAGACTTGTTGAAATATTCATTGGCTGAGCCTTGAATTTGTCCAACGTTATATGTTTTTTAGAAGCGTCCAACGTTAATATTTAGCCAACGTTAATATTAGCGTCAGTTTTCTATCTAACTTTAAGTTACGTCAACCGTTTTTTCAACGTAACATATTATCTTTGAGCATTATTTTGTCAGTCATATGGACACTAATGTATGCTTTTTTGGTGAAATTCACTAATATGTATGTTTAGGATCATCTTTCTCGTTTTTGACTTCGACAAGAAAATACAAAATTCTAGTAATGTTTCATAATTAGAATTAAGAAGATCCTTTAACGTAAAAAAAAAAAAAAAAACTAGGCGATCCTTAATTAAAAATGAATAATGAAATCATAAGTTGGCACACTTCATTTCATAAAGAGAAACAATTATTTAATTAAAAAAAACCATTAAAGAACAAAGGCGTTCGTAAGTTAAAACTTAAAAGATTTGAACTCTTCCACACTAATTTTTAACAATTTTAGTCAAATTAAAGAACGTCACGAACCAAATTCTCCAAATTAAGAAATGAGGATCCATTTGGGCCAGAAGCAGCACTTTTTGCCAATTTCTTCCATTGCAAAATTTTCTTCTTCATCTCTTTACCCTTTTCACCATCCATCAACTCTCTCACAAGGCTCTCTATTTTGTCCCTCTCAACATCTTCAATCTCCAACCCAATCCCCCACTCCTTGCAACAAAACCGACAATTGGTTTGTTGCTCCGCAAAGAAAGGCCAACATATCATTGGAACACCACCATACACACTTTCTAATGTCGAATTCCAACCAGTGTCAAAAATCCCCCAATCGCGGGGTGAGTCAGCACCTTCTCCTGGGGACACCAACTAGACAACATGCCTCTATTTTTGGTTTGTTCCACAAACTCTAGAGGTAGAACAACGTTGTCACCCGCTACAAGATCTGGCCTTATAATCCACAAAAAAGTTTTGTTGCTATTAGCAAGTCCCCATGCAAACTCAATCAATTGCTCATTTGTCATAACCGCGATGCTCCCAAAATTCACGTAAACAATACTGTTGGGCTCTTTGGTGTCAAGCCACTCCATGCACTCAGACTTCTCCTTCCAAAGATTGGACCCAATTGCGTTCATTTCTTCATCATCGACAACATTCTTCACTAGCAAATCCAAAGGACCTATAGAATAAGCAGGAGGCAAAATGGATGAGAACGCTTCCAAAACATCATGCTCTAAGGCATCAAATGTGTGCAGAATGATTGCCGATGCTCTTTGAGACATTCTGCACTCCCACTGTATGTACTCAAGCATAAAATCATCTGAATTTGTGGTCCTAATGTAACTAGGAATATCCCTCAGTCTAATCTCTTTGATGCCTGGTATCCAATCGATAGTAGTCTCCAAATACCCATTTGTGCTATAACTTGAGTCTACATGTCAAACACACAAAAGTTAATAATTTGTTAAATTAAACTCACATAACTAGCTAAAGGGAAAGCTCGACCAGCTCATCCCAGCAGATAGGATATTAGTTAATTGGGAACTTCTTCCGCAAAATTACATCAAGAACAATACGGTTCCTTTGGTAATCCTAGCTTGTCAGGTTTTGGTGGCGTTTTACAAGATTTTGCACACAATTAGATTACGGGTTATATGGACAGTTGTGATTTTACTTCAAACACCACCGTTGAGCTGTGTGCCATTTTCCATGGCATTAAACTTACCCACACAAAAAAGGTTTCTCTAATGTTATTTGTGAGACGGATTCCACCACTTCTCTGAAATTCATCATTGAGGGCCTCGACGCTGTTGATCCTCATATGGGTGTGGTTTCAGTTATTCGTGATTACGTACAATTACCTTAGAATATTAGCTTCAAGCATACGCTTAGGCAAGGAAATGCTGTGGCAGACATTCTTGCTAAGTTAGAGTCAAATCCTCCTCCTTGTTTATTTTATTAAATTCTTATCCAGCTTCAGTTTCGAATTACTTAGTTGCTGATGCCTTAGTGCCATTTTTTAATTTCTTTATTTATATAAAAAAAAAAACTCACATCACTAGATTTCCAAGCATAAAAAAAAATAAAATTGAATTGCACATTTTACCCATAATTTTTAAAATTTTGGTAAATTTATCCCTAATAAATTAATTTGGCACATTTTATTCCAACCCTTTAAAATTTAAAATGTTTTACCTCTTTATCATTTGTCCATTAATAAACATAAAAGTTGGGGTAAAATTTATTTTTTTAAAAAATAAAAATTGGGAGCCAAAAAAATATAAAAGTTTGGGGTAAAATGTGCAATTACATGAGAAGGAAAATTATAAATGGTAAAATTTGCAAGATTTTGAAAAGTTGGATAAAATGCGCCATGTAACGTCGTGATTTTCTAATTCCGTAAGAAAGTGATTAATTTAAAATGTAATAGAAAGTAAATTTAAATTGTTATTTAATGATCTAATAAATAAAATAAAGTGATTTATTGATGTGTGATTAGGTGTTTTGTTAGATGTTTAGTTAGTTCTATGTTTTTAGTATATATGTTTTGGTGGGTTTAGATTATTTTGGGCTAAGTTCTTAGAGCCTTATAGTTCAGATTGACTATAGAACAGGGGTGTAGTTAGAGGTTAAAAAGGGTGTAAAGAGCAAAATTTGAATTTTTCTTAAACTTATGTGAGAAGTTTCTTTCCTTTCCCTTATCTTCTTTACTTTCATTCGTTCTTATTCATCCCATTCTCTCATGGTGAAGAATTGGAACTTTATCATTATCAGCAACTTGATCATCCTTCTTTGAAGCTTCGTAAATTGTTAGGGTGTTGGTTCCCTCTAGCTGGTTTCATAGCAGAGATTGAGTAAGGTCATTATTGGATCATCACGTTCCCTCCATGGCTCCTTCTTCAAGATTTTGAATCACTTCCTAGGGTAAGGAAGCTTACCCCTTTTCTTTATTTGAAGATGATTTTGAGTTGTTTGGTTTAAATCTTGGGTTCTTTTGTTGGGATTTAGGGTTTAGAAACTTAAGAGTTGATTATTGACATGTTTATTGTGAAATTGGATATTTGGATAGTCATTAATAAGCTTAAAACTCAATTTTTCGTGAAGAACTCGTGATGCAAGATCTATTGTTTTAGCTAAGCTAAAAAGTTTAGCTTGAGCTAAATATTTGGCTGAAGCTAAATTTTCTAGCTGAGTTGAATTTCGATAATAATTTGATCTGTATAAATTTAGCTAAAGCCACGATTTCTAGCTTGAGCTATATTTTTAGCTAATGCTAAATTATCTAGCTTAAGCTAAGTTAATTCAAATGTTTTATTTTATCCTAAATGTTTTCTCAAGGGTTTTATGATCGATCCAAAGTGTATATATATATATATATATATATATATATATATATATATATATATAAATTGTTTTATGTATTATAATAGAGAAGTATAATTAATTTTCTATTAATGTTATGATATTCATCATTCATGAGTATTGTTGGTGTAATTATTATGAGAATTCATGGTGTTGAATGTCTCACCATGCTCATGGAACTGCTAGATGGGTTCTTTATGTGTGAAGATATATGAATGGTGAATTTATAACATGGTGAACTTGTGATAGTAAAGTTTATAAATGTTTGCATACCTAAAGTGTATTATGTAGTTGGTTATGCATACACGTGTATACATCATGCCTATATGGCAATGCATATAGGTAGGCATGTAAGTTGAGAGTGGCAGGTGGGCTCTCAACCTAATGTTGAGGGTTTTCATGGTGGCTAACGAGAATGGGCCTATAGAATAGACAAGTGGGTGAATCCTTATAGATGTATGGTCATGCAAACCTTACAGAGGTAAGCCGATATCTATATTCGATAAAACCACAAATCCTTCACAAGGTAGTTCAAGGGACTCCCCGAATGGTCAGAGAGTGAGACCATGGTAGGGGATAGGGCCTATGGGGATCGCCCAAAAGTTGTAAAAATCTCCTTGGAGTTGAGTCAGCATGGCATACATGATATAATTACAAATTGAGATTAAAATGTGAATTGAGGCTGAAATGTGAATTGAAAACTAAACTGAGTTGAGGGTTTTGTTTAATGAAGTTACATGACTTATGGTCATTAATTTATTAAATTCTATGTTAAACTAAATCTATCCTTAGTTAAATCTTCATATAATTATGTTTATTTTACATAAATAAGCTTACCCTTACGCTTTGTGTGTGTATTTGTGTTGTCTGACTGTGATGATCGTGTGGTTGGCATGGGAACAGATAGTGATGCAAATGTAGGTTCTCAAACATCTCACGAGTGAAGTGGATTTAGATGATACATGCGAGACAAGATCTCACTTTTGTTGTACTCTTGTGTATATGTATATAGTAAGGGAAACTAACTTAAAACATATGTGTAATCATTGATGTTGTTGTGGATGCCCTCTAATAGGGGACCATTTTGGTATTGTATGAACTTATGTACTTATATTTTGTAAAGTCACTCTTAAAACCTTTATATTATAATAACGTATATTATGTGAAGGCCCATACACATTTACACGAGAGAGTGTTAAGTAATTAAATATTTATATATGCATTTTCATACACGGATATAGAATAAAAAAAAATAGTATAATATTTAAGTAACGAAGTTGGGTCATTACACACCAAATTAATTTGTTAAGGTAAAATTTGTTAAAAAATTAAAAAATTGATGGTAAGAAGTGCAATTAAGTAAAAATAAAATCACAGAACAACATTTTTCTTAATTTAATCGACCAAAACTTATATAACACATTATTTTTTAGGTTTAATTGCTTTTTAGTCCTCAAATTTTAATTAATTGTCTAATTTAATCCTCAAGTTAATAAAATTTTTAATTTGATTCTAAAATTATTTAAAAAATATCAATTTTATAAATTTTTGCCAAATTTTACTATTTACACCCCTCTTTTACTAAATATATTTATTTAAAAACATAAAAAATGATATATATATATATATATATATATATATATATATATATATATATATATATAATAAAATGGGGTGTAAATAATAATATCGGGCGAAAAATAACCAAATAGATAGATAGATGTATTTTTAAATAATTTTAGAACCAAATTAAAACTTTTTATAATTTCAAGACCAAATTAGACAATTAATTAGAATTTAAATAGCAAGTACAATTAAGTTTTTTTTCATGTTTAATTACCAGAGTACTAAACTGTTTTCAATTGTAACATATTGATAAAGTTAGAACTGTTTTTATAGTTTTTCGATTAGAAATATAGAAAATTTTCAATAAATTAAAAAAACTGTAAAAAAAAACACTTTTAATTTTATATCCAAACAGCTAAAAATCAAATTAGTTACCTTTGACGGGTGTTAGGCACTTTTGGATGAGTTGTTGGAATTGCAAGTAACACATGAAGCCACATGCACTAGTGGTCCAAAACAGCACTTCTGGGACACCCAATTCCTCAGCAGCATCAAGAGTGAAGCTCATGCAACCATCAGCAACTATGCAACTCACTGGAGGGGTATCTGAGTCATTGTTGATTTTAGTGAGAAGGTTTTTGAAGTGAGGCAAGCAAGCTCTTCTAGTGGAATCACACAGGGTAGGAATATCCTGTGAGGCATCCACATCTAGCTCAGGTAGACCGTCAGGAATGCTTTCAAAGCGAAATGAATCGAGACCGTTGAGGGAATCGGGGCCTCGTGATTTGAGAAGGCGTTTGTGGTTGTACTCGGTGTTGACAAAGGTTATGTGGAAGCCTTTGAAGTAAAGAAGCTTTGCTAGCTTTAGCATTGGGTTTATGTGGCCTTGTGCTGGGTACGGTATGCACACTGCATGTGGCTTGTTGGTTGTTTCCAAAGAACCCATTTTTGTTTGGTATGATCTCTTCCTCTGATTGAACTTGCCAAAGGGAAAGAGTGAGTATATGCAAATGCATGCAAGTGCTGGCTACAACTTTAAGTTATGTTTGTTTACGCGTGGCATGCATGCATCCAAATGGCACACGTTTCAAGACAACATCATGTGAGAAATTAAGATTTTCAAAACAAACACACTATTCATCGGTATCAAATGCTGATTTTATAAAGGGAATAGGTGAGTACTACTGAGTATACCCGTGTTTGTTTTCTAATTAAGGTAGTTGTTTGCTACATTTCACTTTAAAAAGGTGGTAATCATTATATAACGGTTAAAATATAAATAAACATGGTAACGTATATTTTTATTTTTTACAAAATTTTTGTTCTATTTTTTATTTTTATAAATTTGAAATGTATTTTTTTTTATTAGAGTTAGGTTCAACTATCAAAACTTACATATTTAATATTTGTATACTTTTAGTACTCTTATTTTATTTATTATATTCTTATTTTATTTATTATATTTCTCACTTTGATTATGTCAATAATAAAAGAGTTGAATAAACATTTTACTTTGATTATGTTAATTAACATAATAATTAAAATAAATTGTCTAATAGGTAACATTATTCAAAATTAAAAAATTGAATAATTATCATTTTTAATTTCATGAATTATAATGGAAAAATAATAAATTAAATATAATAAATATTATAATATTTAAAATAAATAGTGTAATATAAAAATTCTTAGGAAAAATATTTAAAACAAAAATAAATAAATAAATAATAAAATCTTGTTTTATTTAAAAAGGGTAACAAGAAAGTTAATAAATATTTTAAAGATAAAAATGAAATAAATGTAAAAGGGCTAAAAGCTAGAAGATAGAAACTAGCATTTTTAAAAAAACTTTATCCCAAATAGCGTTTCAAAAAATGCTAAAAGTTAATGAAAAAAGCTTGCTTACCAAACACTAAAACAAGCTGAAAAACTACCAAAAAAAAAAAAAAAGTTAGAAGCTAAAATAACTTGCTGAACATAATGGATAATTGATATCATTATTTTTTTAATTTACTTTATAATATTTCTCTTTATAACTTATATATTGTGCTTTTTTTTATATTTAATTTCACTCTTATAATTTTTTTAAATTGTGATAATATAAAATGTCAAATAAAAAATATGAATCTGATTTTGAAAAATTAATTAAAAAGAAAGTTGATAAATTAGTTCAATCTCGATGCTCTAAGTTCAATTGATGAAAAAAAATATAGAACAATCACTAAAAAAAAAAAAAAAAAAAAGTGGTTTTTAGCGGCAGTTAAAGCTTGGATTTACCAGTGGTTAAAACGCCGCTAAAATATTTTCCATCTGTTATAAAACCGATGCAAAACTTGCCATCGTTAATGAAATTTTCGTCCGTTTAACACAATTGTCACAAAAAATCTTAGCGCCAATAGTAAAAATTTAGCTTAAAAAAAAAGTAAGGTATAGCAGCGGTTAGAATTGCCCTAAATATTTGTGTCACTTTTTGGAGATTTTAAGCCACTGCTGAGTATTTGTTATTTTTTGTCACTTTGCCGCGGTTTGAATCTGCTGCTAAATTTTGTTTATTTTTTAAAAAGAATAATTCTTTTTAAATTACAGCCAGAAATTGGATGTGATTTTTTTAATGGTCGTATGAAATATAAATATAATAAAAAGTGTTTTCCGATTATAAAATTATTATATTTACATTCAATATTTTAATTATAATGACGTTATTATATTTACATTCAATATTCTAACTTCATATTGTATTTATTCACACAAGTAGGAGCTAGAACTAACATAATTTTCTTCCAATGTTTTATTGGGAAATCAGGTGCTTATTCTTCTCCATTTCCTCTATTGGATGAAGATAAGGTTATTTTCACTCGATGTATATCTCAGTTATTATCCTCTACAAGGTAAACAAACGCATATTTTATCCTCTACAATGGTCTTTCTACCTTTAAAAACCGTAACCTTTTGAACCACTCAATCAAACCAACTCGTGGGTTGGACTTTGGAAAAAACAGTAACATAAAACATATAAAACACAAACCTAAACTTTGGAACCTTGTGACCACACCCACCCTTTATTTTCCTATTCGAAGTTGCGTTAGAAGATTCGTTGTGGAATTCAAAAACTAACCCATTTTCTTTCATTGTACTGTTTTTGACACGTATATGAAAGTCTGCTACCTCTGGAATTTTATCTTCCTAGAGCTTATATATAAGCAAGGAAATACACTTAGATATTCTCATCTTTCATCATTCATTTATTTTGTGTGCTTTCATCTTGGAGCAACACTTCAATTCATAAACACCAAAGACACACTAGTATCTTCATAAGCAAAGGTTCAATTAGACAAGAAAAATTAGCTAATGACACTGTTTACTTCAATAATATTTAAAGCTTCTCATTAATAATTAAAATAAAAAAAGAACTACATAATAACCCATAGTCAAAAATAAGAAAAACAAAAACTACTCAATACTGATTTCTAACTTCTAAATATCATATTTTATTCTTTCCTTCATACTTTATACTCAAGTTCTTTCTCAACCTAGCAAGAGAAGAAAGAGCAATAAGAAGCATTCACAACAAAGATATGACCATTCTAAAATAAGTGATTTCAATAATTCATGAATTTGACAACACATATATAATTTGTTAGTTATATATGTATGTACACATGCATAAGGGGTCACATAACTTGCTCATTCTTTAATAAATTTGCAAAAATTCCTTTATGTTATGGATCATCACCACTGCAAATATTTCAGGTTGCAAACAAATTAAAATTTGTATTTGTGAATTTCAAAAAGTTATATACTCTCGTATGAATCCAAATCTATAAAAATAATATCATCTAAACAAATTCAAATGTCTGAAAATAATTTCACAAAGTCTTCTAATAGTCTTCTAAGGTTGTTGTTGCCGGTCACCAGAAATTTGTTGTTGTTGCTAACAAAAAAAAAAAAAAAAAACAATAAGAATGATTTATTGTTTCTACAAATACATTAAAACATTTATAACAAATCATGTGATATATAACAAAAAAACATTGAATGTGTATGTGAGTATATCAACTTCAAAGGAAGAAAAACAACACTGAATGGATGTATATGAGTATATCAACATATATTGGCAACATTTTGGGTTCTGGAATGAAAATAAAATGTCATATTGTAAGTGAGTAGATAAAGAATCAATATCACATTTAATGTTGAGATTCCTCAAAGCAAGTCAAATTACATGGTGTTATCAGTTAAGATATCTGAGTGGCTAGTATCTTTGTGTGATGGATGAAGGAGGTCGTGATAAAGACAGAAAGAGAAGAGATTAGACTTACTCCAATAGTAGATGTTGGCTTGAAAGCTACTCTCATATCAATGAATTCCCCATTGGAAATTCCACCTTGATTATACAGATAATATAAGTAAAACAAATACAGACGCATGACCATCATAGTGCATAAATCAAGAAACAACTAATTAGTAATTATAAAACAGCACACATACTTGTATCCCACCAGATATTTCTTACTCTAAAGTTCACTATGAGATTTCAATACCTGAGGTTAGGGCTTCAGCGAACGACGCAAGAGAGGAACCTACAGATTTCAAAGAAAATGAGTTCAAATCGAGTTCAAAAACCTAAGGAGATTCAAATCAAGTTAAAAACGAGCTCAAATTTGTGAGAAACTAGTAAGAGAAAGCGAGTTCTAAAACAACCATTTGACTCTAAGAGAACTTTGAGCAAGAGAGAAAGAGAGAGTGAACGAGAAGAAAGAGCGAAGGAGAAGAACTGAAGACCCAAATGAGGTGAAGAGGTGACCGAACGAGAAGAAAGAGTGAGAGAGATTTACCTTTGTTTCAAGACTGAAGAGAAAGCGAGAGGGGGAGAGGCGAAGAAGACAGATACCCAAGTAGACCGCGAGATGAAAAGTTAGGAGAAACCTTTCGCAGAAATATATTCTCATCGAATATATGCCATAGGTTCCAACTGACGGAAATTTTCAACTTAAAAATATTTAACGGCAGTTTTTCAAGCCGACGTTAAAATATCGACATTAAAAACCTTTTTTTTAATGTAAAAGCACATAAGATTAAATATAGCTTTTGCAATGAGACTGTTGTTATGCCACAAAATGCTATTTGTACAACCTTACTATGTTAGTAATTAGACAAAATATTAGTAACAATTTGACTGAATTTGTACTTTTAATGGACTACCATGTCAACAGATGTTGTTGCCACATCACCAAATGTCATTAACACCATTACTATTTTAGATGTTAAAAAATGAATAAAAGGTTAACGGTTGGACCAAATTTCAAATTGATTCTAAATTACTCATCTGTCAAATTTTAGGAATCAAAATTATAATTATGTCTAAATTTTTATTAGAGATTTAATTTTGAGATAAGTTTTCAAATATAAATCACTTCGTTTTAAAGTTATTTTTAATCAAAATCAATTTTTAAAAATCAAGATCATCTAATATATATCATGTTTGTAAATACTCACCAAACACAGATATTTCTACCGATTCAAATTTTCAAATTACAACGTACAGGGTCAATTGTAAATTTATGAAAGAAAAAAATAAAAATTACAATTAAACCTAAAAAAAAAACTCATGAAGTTACACGAATTGGTGTTAAAATTGATTTTTAACTCTTGGAATTAAAATTGGTTTTCTGAGTTTCTTAACATTTAAGGCTTTTAATAATTTATCTTCCAATCCTCATTCAAGCATAAACCCTCCTCGCGTTACAAGGTTTTTTTTAAGGTGAATCAAGATTCTATAAGAGAATGAACTTATCATGAATGAGGTGGAAGTAAGAAGAGCACTAAACATTATGCAGCAAAAGAAGCTTATCCACCTTGAGAAGGCTAAAAGAGCTATGAGAATAAATGAAATCAACCTTGTAACACGAGGAAAGTCCTAATTAAATAACTTAATAGACAACACAAAATCAAATTTTATCTTCAAAATAATCCAAAATCAATTTATGTTAGTCATGTTCAACATGTGCACTGTGTGCCCTTTAACAAAGACTGAGTTAGCCTTGTTGATGTGTCAAGCATGATGAAAACAAGAAAAAAAAAAAACTCATTAATTACACGAATTGAGATTAGTAAAGATGACGACACTATATATATATATATATATATCAATCATGTCATAACATCCAAACAACATCTTTAAAAATTATACTTGTAAAAATATTATTAGTATTCTAATTGACTTACTATTCAACTCCCTTCTAACGTGCCTTCGTATATTTTGTGGTTGATGTGTCAAACATGATGAAAACGAGAAAAAAAAAAAAAAAGAACTCATTAAATTACACGAATTCATGTCACTAACATCATTTTTATCATTGAAAATAGTTGGACAAGGGATTTAAGAAAAATAAGAAATAGATATTACTCATCAGTTAATTTTTATTTATTATAATTATGCATGAGTATTATTTCTCCTAACAACTATGTTCTTGAATATTTTTGTAACAAAACTTTTACTTGTGACACTCTTGCACACAAGAATTCATCTTGTCAGTTGTAAGACCACAAATATACCTGATATAAAAGTCGATTGACAAAATCATGTAAAAATATAATAAACTCAATTATAAAAAAAAAAAAAAGGCTTAAATAAGTTTTAGATTTCTAAAAAAATACTCATTTTTTTAATTTGAATTTTTGAATTTTTTTTGCGTTGTTTTAGGTCTTGGAATTTTTTTTTTTTGAGTCTAACATTATCTTAACCATTGATATATATTGAGATAGTGTCATGTTATCACTTAAATAATTGTTGAGATGGCGTCATGTCATCAATAGGGAATAAAAACAAGATTAAAATTTTTTTTAGGACCCAAAATAACACAAAAATATTTCAGGGACTCAAAAAAAAATTGATATTTTTTAGGGATTCAAAACTTATTTAAACCTAAAAAACAATTATAAAATCTTAAAAGGACATTAATGTTGAGAGAGAATGAATACCTATGTTGATGTTATTGGTCGTGATCAAGCCTTGTACATTGTTACAATCTTGGACAGCATCAATAGGTTTTCATAACATTTTTAATACACCCATAAAAACATATAAAATACACAGAGGAAATTGGAGGTATCAGGAAAGGTCCACATAGTAGTGCACATTTTACACGATAATCAAGATCATCTGACACACCGTGTTGCCTATTTTGCACAACTGAAGGATTGTGATGGAGTTCTGGATTGTAATTAGCTTGTGAGAAGCCCATCATAATTACAACTCTAACAATTTTTATTTCCTTTTTTGTTATAACTTTGCTATGTATTTATAAATATATCTCAAAAAATTTGCAAAGATATTAAATTATTGTTGTGATGTTTTCACGGGAGAGCCATCAATTTATATGCATAATATTAGGATGAAAAAAATATTGTTATCATCTATACATAAAATAATAATTTTTAATTAAATATAGGATAAAATATGTTTGTGATACGTGAAAATATAAAAAATATTAATTTTATCCTAATAAAAAATTTTGTATTAATTTTGTCAATATAAAAAAATACATTTTTGCAAGTCATAGTTGGTATCTCCGCTAAATATTAATACTTTTAATATTTTCAAAAATATAATGTTTAATATTGTTATTAAATTTAAATATTTGTCACCTATAACCTATAATAAATATTATACATTAAATGCTATATAGTAAATACTATATTAAATGCTACCTTAAATATATACTGCATTAAATATTATATTAAATACTATATTAAATAGAATTCATGTTTAACGTCGGCCAAGAGAGACATCAATTTAAAGGTACAAAATTAGGGATGATAGAAATTTCATTGTGATCCATACAAAATGTTTGTTAATATAGAGTAAAATATGTTTGGGATCTCTCAAAAATATAGAAAGTAAAAATTATGTCTTGATAAATATTTTCATATTAATTTCGTTCATGTAAAACGAAAACATTTTTTTTAGGTCCTCGTTGGTATCTTTGTTAATCAGTAATCTTTCATATTGCAAAGTATATATTTATCATTTATTTCTCTTCCAACAACACTAAACATTGATTTCATGCTTTGTTTCCTTGTGGCAACCATCAAATTCAATCAAGGGTATACCAACCCTTAAAAAAGCCATTTTTTTGCAGCTATACAAACTTAGAAAATGATCAAATCCTATGTTGCACTTTAAGGTTTGACTTAATCGACTATATTTTACATGTATTGTGTTTGTTTGCTCTTTTAAGTTCAGCATTGTGGCTTTATATAATTGTGAATACTATTTAACAAAGTTATCACTGATGACCTATAAAAATATTTTATTTTTACAATGATGGAATTAATAGAAAAAAAATTATGAGGACAAAATTAATATTTTTCATAATTTCTTAAAGGCTATCTAGTAGCTAGAAGCTAAAAGCTTTAAGTTAGTTTATTATAACAATTATTGTTTTTAATTTCATGAATTATAATGTAAAAATAATAAATTAAATATTACAAATAATCTAATGTTTAAAATAAATGTTGTAATGTAAAAAAATATGTAGGAGGAATTGTGAAAATAAAACCAAATAAATAATAAAATCCCATTTTATTTAAATAGGGTAATAAAAAAAAGTTGATAAATGTTTTAAGGATAAAAGATGAATAAGTATAGAAAAATTGGCATTTTTAAAAAAAGCATTGCATCCTAACAAAGCTTGTTTACCGAACACCTAAAAAAGTTGAAAAACTACTAAAAAGAAATATATTTATAACCTATAATCAAATCTTACATTTTATATATATATATATGTGGAGGGATTAAATGATATTGGTGTAACACTTAAGTGTTACACTATTCAAAAACTTTTAAATGAATAATTTTATTTCAAAATCCTATAGAGTTTGTTTCATATATGTTACTTTGGATAAGTGTGTGCAATTTATTGTACCTGTTGATTGTGCTTTTGATTTCTAAATTATGTGTTAATATCGATTACATGAAGCCAAAGAGAATGTCATGTTTCTTACAATGTAATGTATAACAAGGTTCACAAAAAGAAAGATGGTGAATTTGTCACTCATAGAGTGAAGATTAATTACTTTTGTTAACCTATTGTCACTTTACTAAATTTTAGTTTATTTGCTATAGGAATCATATGAAGTCTCAATGACACAAAAATATGAAGATGACACTTCGGTCCATCTTGTGATTGACTTTGATCTTCGATTAATAACTACAAGTGGAAACAAGAAGAAAAGAGTCAATGACCTTGGTCATAGTTTGGATCTTGGCATTAGTAGCTCTACACATGGTTCTTCTTTAGAGCATGTACCTCCTTCCATAACTCCTACACCTATGATAGAAGAAAAAGTCACTATAATTATAAATAATGCATTGCACTCTTTCTTACAAACAATTTTGCCAAGGATGATGAAGTAGATACTTGAGGCAGTTCAACCATTAAAAACACTATCCACCAATCAACCTTGGGAGGATGAAGGTTATGATGATGATTTAACATAGGTTTATTACATATTAGTTGCCATTTTTTTGTAAAAACATTTACTAATTTAGTTTTGTAAGACATTATTGAGTACTTTGTTTTCATGAGAAATCAATTTGGTTTTGTAAGACATTGACAAGTTTAATTTTGTAACACGTGTCACTTGCAAGTTTTATTTTAAATGAAGTTTTGGTATCTTCAAAATTTTATCTAATTTAATTGATGAATTTCTTTGAATACACAACAAATAATGTAATTAAATGTTAGGAAAATTTTACAAATTGGATAAGGATTAGTAATTTTCTTTTTCATCTTGTAAAGAATTGACAAGTAATTAGCGCTATGGACCACAAAAGATATACTGCGATAGAAAACATTGGATATATTGTGAAAGATTAGTGAAGGATTAGCGAGGGTAAGAAAATACATATATTGTAACAAATCTGTGAGAGACTAGCAAAGGCACACGATCTAAAAAATGCAAAAGATTTGTGAGCACTTAACGTATCTATAGTGAGGTTTTTCCACTACTAGAAAAATGTGTTTTAACAACCGATATTTTTTGTCGCTTTATTAAGAAAATCGGTCAAATAACAACAAAATAGCGACAAACAAATAATGAGGGCATGGCAAAGAATTAGGGAGGCATATTGTGACCAAATAACAACAAAATAGAGACAAACAAATAAAATAATCATTTGTAATAAATAGAGATAAATTAGTGAGGGAGTAATTGCAAAAACTTTGCGAAGATTTAGCAACATTTTAGCGAGGAACTATAGTGAGAGATATGGCCCATTTCATTTGTGAGGCAATGGTGACGAATTATAAAACAACTTAGTGCGATAGGTTAACAACGTCTTTGCGAGGGTGCAGAGGGGAAATTGGCAACGCAATAGCAATTTAGTAAGGAAATTATTCATCACAAATCTATCACTATGTCGTTCCTATTGCAATAATGAGGGATTATCGATAGATTAGCGAGGAAATATGCCCTAGAAAATTCGAGATTTTCTTGTAATGTCTGTTGCATTAAAAGTTCAGTGTATGTAAATTATATCTACCACTATTTATATCAATAAAATATTATTTGATACCTCATTCATATAGATCAAAATTGACGTAATGTATTCTCTTAAAATGTATTAAAATATGAATCATTTGATTAAGTTTTTATTGATGTTCAATTTTTATAAAATTTGATAGATATAATCTACATGAAATGAACTTTCAACCTAACAGAGAGTTTTGAAATATAATTATTCATTTGAAAGTTATTGAATGATGTAATACTTGGTGTAAGTTACACCAATGTCATTTGATCACTCCTATATATGAGATTGCTAACTTTCTCCCACTAATCTATAAATAAATGAATAATTTTTTTTTCAAAACCCTCCGTTGGATTGAAAGTTCATAACATGTACATCATATCTACCAATATATATATAGGGGCAAACTCATGAGAACTGTATTTTTTATGTGAGAATGAGAATGGACGTTCTCATCCATTAGATTAAATTAGAAGGTTAGGATTATAACAGTCATTTAAAATTTAACATACACCTACCTCACTTGATCTTTACTTCCCCTCTTTAGTGCACCAAAAATTTTAAAAGAAAAAACCTCACACTCACGCTCTCCCTCTCATAAACGTGTTTCATAGTAATCGTAAATAAACATTGTTTCATCTCTCGTGATAAGGATGTTTTCTCAATACAAGAAAATTATTGAGAAACATATGAACATCAATGTCACCGCTAAGAGTTGTCACCACCAACATGGTCACTATCACTAGGGTCATCGTCACCACCACCATCATAGTCGTCATTCCTATTGTTGCTGCCACAACCACCATCATCGATGATGGTAAGTCCTAGATATTTTAAGACATAATATAATAAATTTTTTGAATATTTAATAAATCTTTAAGCGATTTTATTTCGATCAAAT